>CM059801.1:3670000-4403750 GCA_030435695.1 Brachymystax lenok tsinlingensis | reverse complement strand
CTACAGTAGACTATGCTTTGAGGGTCAGTTAGCCTACAGACACTCACACTGGAAACATTTTTCAGCAGGCAGACACTGGAATACGTTTCTGAGTGACAGAGGGAGGGCTTTGCATAGGTGCTTTTTTTGTCAGACTGGGGGGAAAAAATGCATGGAACATAAAATAACGTTATTAACCGCTTTTAAAATAATGGTTTTGTTCCGGAACAGTATAAAAATCCCTTTCGCACTTTCTGAATCTGTTCCTCAAATAATTGTGTTATTTTCCGGTTTTCGGTTCTGTTCCCTGAACCGGTTCCAACCCCTGGTACACACACACACGCACACCAAGTGCGTGTGTCCTGCTGGTGGTGGTTTCCATTCGGTTTTGCCTGACCCGCTACTCCTGCCTGCATGTGTGTGCGTCAGAGGGTCAGTGGGCCAATACAGAATGTGTTACTGCTGGGAGGTAAGCCAGACTCAAGCGCCAGTAGGTCTGAAGGAGGGACAGCCAGGGGAGCTGCCATTGATGATGACTACCTAGTACTCTACAATGGCTTCTGCTCCAAGTGTTCCCGCCCACTCTCCTTTTCCTTCCCTGATATGTACAATAATTGGAACCGTCTAAGGGAAGGAGATAAGGACATGAATAAAGGAAGGAAAGCATTAAGGGAGTTAAGGGCGGGAGGGAATCTTAAGGTTGTCCGGGACTCAGTGGTGTATTTTGGAGGGTGAAATAGTCATATGAAATAATATTAATTTGGTGGGTGTTTATATCTGTCCTATTTCACACATGTACAAGTGTGTATTAATACGCATGTGTGAATTGGAAATGTGTTTTGCATATTTTAGAGTGGGGTTACGTCACGGACTGCTTTTTAGTAACAAATATAGGTGATGATAATGATACAGTATTTCATCCACAGTACTGCAACTATCTATACAGTATTTTGCCACCTTTCATTAGAAACCACAGTCCCTCACGTTTGTTTGCATATGAATGTATTGGAATTATCCTGATATTCATGCGGCAAGGGTATAGATTTAGTCCTTGATAGAATGGAATTACAATGTAATTTCATCCTAGTCTGCCGGGATCATGGGAATTGACTTCCTGTGCGTTAGAATGGAAGGCTTTTCTTTACTCGAGCTGATATGAATGACTGTGAGTGTTGTATGAGATGAGTGATATGAGGTTGTAGGGGAGTGGACGGAATATGTAATGAGAAAACCTGGAACGGTTTGTTCTGTCCACGTCAATTCATCATGCATCACACAGTCACCTTCACAACTGACACACTCACCAAACACACACACACACTTCCTCCTGGCCTTCATTGCCATAGAAACGCTCGCTTCGAGACGCGATTCTAATCAAGCGGTCATGTTAGCCACTCTGTGTCTGTGAAGGAATGTACAGGTCTACAGACACGGTTACAAGATCATTCTCATTCAAAAGGCATATCCACATTCACAAGAATCCCAATTATCCTCACAGCAGCTATGAATGACACGGAATGAGCACATACAAATATGGGCATTTTTTTTTATACCAATCAAAACTTTGATTTTCATGACAGTTTTCCAAGGTCAAATTAGAAATATATAAGGAAGGCAACACTTGCAAACAGCCCATGATGTCACAAGGCCAGTAACCCACACAAATGTATAGTGTACATTCAATCTGTATTTCATATTTCATCAATAATAGTAACCATAACTAGAGCTATGACAAAAAAATAGGACTATGTATTACTGTAATACCAAAAGGGATATCCGAGTAAATAGGTTGCTGTATGACACAAACAAACACACAGTCTTCCAAACGGCTATCAAAAAGACAACCAATTATAGATCTGGACAACAATTCAGTGGTTCTCTTGGAAACATCCATGCAGTACATTGCAGCATATAAAACAATACTGTAATACTCATTTGCCATTGGACAACTATAATAAATGTATGAAGTATGCTGCGATTGTTCCAACACAGTTTTCCTGGCTGTCACCAAACCAAACTCACATTACAGCATATTCTCAATCACCCTGTTTTAGTTTTATCTCAATAAAATGTTCATATGTGATTAAATATAGAGAGATACTTGTGCATACTTTTATCTGTACTACTCAACATCAGATCAAAACCTAAAAAGACAGGTCAAACATGTCTAAGTGAGGACAAGTAATCAAAACTTTATGATTCAAGTTTAAAAGTTTTACAATGAGAAGAGATAATGAAAGAAATTTAAAGGACCATAATCTAATGACCAAATAAAGGTCTCAGTCAACGTAAAAAGCTGCTCAGAACACAATCTAAAGTTAGGTGTAAGTCTGCCATCTTGTGGCGGTTTTGGATGAGGCTGCAGAAATGCTTTTATTGAAAAGATGCACGTATATGTATAATTCACAACTGTGTATATTTTTTGGGAACGAGTCTACTTGGGTTGTGCCTATTTTGTATGGATTTCTTGACATATGAGTGACCTCCTGATATAGTTTAGCTTTTCTTCTATAGATGGTGTAATCATTTTCTATTATCTTACATTTCTTTGGTATTCACTTCCCTCCGCTGTTTTATACATTTTAAAGAAGCCTACTACTACATTCCATTATGAAGTATGCTCTGATACGATGAAGCATTTTCTAGTACGTTCCTCTAATTAGCTAAATTGACCACCTGATGTCACTGTTGTCAGATGCAAACCCAAAACCTACTCATGCACGCACAAACTCGTGGGTGCAAACTTGGAACATTAGAAAAGGTTGAGACTAATTGGCATCAGCCAATTAAAATTTGACATGGGTACAAGGGATAAAACACTACATGTTCGCTGTTAACATAACCTAGAGGGCGCAATTAGCCCTATGCTAACCTGACTAGGTGGCCGTTATTATGTCCAGTAACAAATTCTGCATCAGCCAATTAAAAATGTTGACGTAGTTGGACTTAATGGAACACTTTCCATGAGAGTGTCCTTAACATAAGCAAACGGCAGCATAAAAGTTCTTAAAACACCCACAAAATGTGTCTAATAGCAAACAGTATAGGCAGCCTGACTCCAAGCAATTTCCCGTTTGCGGCAAGTTCGAATTCCAGGTGAGATATTGGCCGTGTTCGAGAGCATCAAAACGACTGCAGGCGACTGGCGACTGATTGATCTACTAATTGCATAATAAATAATGACTCATTATTAGATCAGTCAGTCAGTCAAAATGTACCTATGGTACATTGCGGTTTTGATCCTCTCAAACACGGACAATGTTTTTCCTTTGAAATGTAGCATTACATGTATTCTAGTTAGCCTAACTGGGCACAGACGCCAGTTCAACGTTTAGTTTGGATTAACATTTGGAGTTGTCAACTAACGTGAATTCAACTTGAAACCAACAAAATATTTCACCATGTCATTGGATTTTAGGTTCAAAGTTGGTTGAAAAAAATATGAAATTTCCTTACGTTGATTACTTTTTGCACATCCAATCAGTTTTACACGTTAATTAAACGTCATCGAATTGAATTTTTTTGTTGAAATGACGTGGAAACAACGTTGATTCAACCAGTTTTTGCCCAGTGTATTGCGAAGGAAAGTGCAGCCAACACATTTAAAATTAAGATTAAGAGTAGCCTACATTTAATGAGCTACATCTTTCTTCCGCCTTGTAGACAACTACACTGCTAATAATCAAGTTTATAGAGTACCACAGTACAAGTCATAATACCCATAAAATCTAATGGTCAAACAGGGAAAAAGTCACCTTGTCCGTGACAGATGGGTATTGTGACACCTCCACTGTGGGGCTCTATTAGGCCTACTTACATTGAGTATACAAAACATTAAGAACACTGCTCTTTCCATGACATAGACTGACCAGCTGAATCCAAGTAAAAGCTATGATCCCTTATTGATGTCACTTGTTAAATCCACTTCAATCAGTGTAGATGAAGGGGAGGAGACAGGTTAAAGAAGGATATTGAAGCCTTGAGACAATTGAGACATGGATTGTGTATGTCTGTCATTCAGAGGGTGAATGGGCAAGACAAAAAACGTGTGTTTGAACAAGGTATGGTAGCACGTACCAGGTGCACCGGTTTGAGTCAAGAACTGCAATGCTGCTGGGTTTTTCACGCTCAACAGTTACCCGTGTGTATCAAGAATGGTCCACCACCCAAAGGTCATCCAGCCAACTTGATACAACTGTGGGAAGCATTGGAGTCAACATGGGCCTGCATCCCTGTGGAACCCTTTCGACACCTTGTAGAGTCCATGCCACGACGACTCAATATTAGGAAGTTGTTCCTAATGTTTGGTATACTCAGTGTATATTGCATAGACGTGTAGGCCTAGACTTACATGTACAACATTTTATGTGCATTATTATAGTCATCCATTTTGTCACAAATGCGTTATTTGAATCGAACATCGAGGACCTAGTCTGGGTACCAGCAGGGATGAAGAGGAAGAGAGGCCCAACTCAGCGGAAAATCTGTCTCCCTCCAGCAGGTGGCGTTTTTTCGTTGTTTCACCCAGCAAGCAAGGAGTTTTTGTTAATTAGTGTCGAATTTGGTCCACAAAAAAACTTATGGCTTATTTGCTACAAGAGGTTTATTTGATCAAATAGAAGTTTCATAATGCTTAAGTTGTTATGAGTGTACTAACATAAGTAGGACACGTGACATCCCGACCAGTGGAGACCCATCATTTAGGGCAGTTGGGGCAGAACCTGTTTAGCAAAACAAAAACAAAAAACAAAAACAAAATATATACACTAACGTTCAAAAGTTTGGGGTCACTTAGAAATGTCCTAGTTTTTGAAAGAAAAGCACATTTTTGGTCCATTAAATTAACATCAAATTGATCAGAAATACAGTGTAGACATTGTTAATGTTTAAATGGCTATTGTAGCTGGAAACAGCAGATTTGTTATGGAATATCTACATAGGCGTACAGAGGCCCATTGTCAACAACCATCACTCCTGTATTCCAATGGCACGTTGTGTTAGCTAGTCCAAGTTTATCACTTTAAAAGGCTGTAATTGATCATTAGAAAACCCTTTTGCAATTATGCTAGCACAGCTGAAAACTGTTGTGATGATTAAAGAAGCAATAAAACTGGACTTCTTTAGACTAGTGGAGTATCTGGAGCATCAGAATTTGTGGGTTCGATTACAGGCTCAAAATGGCCAGAAACAAAGAACTTTCTTCTGAAACTTGTCAGTCTATTCTTGTTCTGAGAAATGAAGGCTATTCCATGTGAGAAATTGCCAAGAAAATGAAGATCTCGTACAATGCTGTGTACTACTCCCTTCACAGAACAGCGCAAAGTGGCTCTAACCAGAATAGAAAGAGGAGTGGGAGGCCCCGGTGCACAACTGAGCAAGAGGACAAGTACATTAGTGTCTAGTTTGAGAAACAGACGCCTCACAAGTCCTCAACTGGCAGCTTCATTAAATAGTACCCGCAAAACACCAGTCTCAACGTCAACAGTGAAGAGGCGACTCCGGCATGCTGGCCTTCTAGGCAGTTCCTCTTTCCAGTGTCTGTGTTATTTTGCCCATCTTAATATTTTCTATTTATTGGCCAGTCTGAGATATGGCTTTTTCTTTGCAACTCTGCCTAGAAGGCCAGCATGCCGGAGTCGCCTCATCACTGTTGACGTTGAGACTGGTGTTTTCTAAGTGAACTCAAACTTTTGAACGGAAGTGTACCTTCTATCATTAAGGAGGTCGATGAGAACATAGGATTTGATCCTAATTTGATAACCCTCACATCAGTCCTCCAACAGAGACCCGTTTCTGTGTTTGCAAGCATTACTGCACGAGGTTGATGCGTGCAAATTGGTGGCGGAATAAGGGGGAGTTCTTATAGAGCGCCAGCAAAAACACCTCTATTTACATGTTGCTTATGAGTGCATTTCATGCTACTTTTGGATTGTAATTGGATTTCATGGATCATATGAATGTCCTGCATAATATGTCTTTGTCATCATCGCAAATCAACTGCATTATTCCACAAATTACCACCAGCTAAATCTATGACGTTAAAATGCCTATTTAATCTGTTCCATCTGACTGAGCAATCCACTGTCTCATCAGCCCAGCCAAGCAATTTATAAACGTTATCTCCACTATAAAAAGCATCTAGACATTATCTCACATTTTTTTTTGGACTAACATTTAGTTTTAAACAGTGGAGATTTATATAAACCTTGCCATCTGTCTCTGACATTTGCAACATTGCTTCAATATTCAAATTCAATCTACAGCTGTCCCCTAGTAATGAACGTGTCAGGAGTCGGGACAAGACAGACAGACAGGCAACGTTTCTCAGCCTGTCGAAATCATGAATCAGCTTGCATAATTTTTATGGATATATTCAAAGAAATGTCAATTGGAAAAAGGTCAAACTAAACAAAGTTCAGCTAGTTTGCAGTCTTTCCAGCTTCAGTTTGAAGTGATTGTGTTAGCTGTGTTGTTGGCTTGCACCTCTGAAGAACAGTGTACTGACCAGTGAGCACATTTTCTATGCCAGGCGAAAGCGTGCCCCATTATCCAAATGAATAAATAAATGTCACTAGAAAACAGCTTAAACAAAGGAAAATGCAGCTACTTTGCTGTTATTGTGGCTGCACTGTTTGACGTGACTGTAAGTTAGCTGTAGTTGGCTAGCTAGCAAGCAAGGGACAAGAACGTTACCAGCCAGTATGGCAATGGTACCAAGCCCTGATCTATTTCACCTGTCCTTGTGCTTGTGCTTGGGCTTGTCTCCACCCCCCTCCAGGTGTCGCCCATCTTCCCCATAATCCCCCTGGGTACTTATACCTGTGTTTTCTGTCTGTCTGTGTCATTTCGTTTTGTTCGTTCAAACCTACCAGCAGTTTTCCCTTGCTCCTGTCTTTGCTATAGTCCCTGTTTTCTAGTTTCCCGGGTTTTGACCTTTTCTGCCTGCCCGCCGTCCTGTACCTTTGCCCCACTACTCTGGATTATCGACCCCTGCATGCCTTGACCTGTCGTTTGCCTGCCCCTGTTGCTGTAATAAACATTGTTACTTTGACACAGTCTGCATTTTGGGTCTTACCTGAAACGTGATAAATGGAACATTTAGAACGAACGACTGTCGCATCCATAGATACAGAACAAAAAGACTGAACGACTAGGTCAGGGCCAGAACGGATAGAACGAACGACCAGCCGGCTTGGGTAGCAAACCTAGATTTGTGTTGGGACTACAGTGAGGGAAAAAAGTATTTGATCCCCTGCTGATTTTGTACGTTTGCCCACTGACAAAGTGGTAGGTTTATTTGAACAGTGAGAGACAGAATAACAACAAAAAAAATCCAGAAAACGCATGTGAAAAATGTTATAAATTGATTTGCATTTTAATGAGGGAAATAATTATTTGACCCCTCTGCAAAACATGAGTTAGTACTTGGTGGCAAAACCCTTGTTGGCAATCACAGAGGTCAGACGTTTCTTGTAGTTGGCCACCAGGTTTGCACACATCTCAGGAGGGATTTTGTCCCACTCCTCTTTGCAGATCTTCTCCAAGTCATTAAGGTTTCGAGGCTGACGCTTGGGAACTCGAACATTCAGCTCCCCTCCACAGATTTTCTATGGGATTAAGGTCTGGAGACTGGCTAGGCCACCCAGGACCTTAATGTGCTTCTTCTTGAGCCACTCCTTTGTTGCCTTGGCCATGTGTTTTGGGTCATTGTCATGCTGGAATACCCATCCACGACCCATTTTCAATGCCCTGGCTGAGGGAAAGAGGTTCTCACCCAAAATTTGACGGTACATGGCCCCGTCCATCGTCCCTTTGATGCTGTGAAGTTGTCCTGTCCCCTTAGCAGAAAAACACCCCCAAAGCATAATGTTTCCACCTCCATGTTTGACGTTGGGTATGGTGTTCTTGGGGTCATAGGCAGCATTCCTCCTCCTCCAAACATGGCGAGTTGAGTTGATGTTCATTGGCAAACTTCAGACGGGCATGTATATGTGCTTTCTTGAGCAGGGGGACCTTGCAGGCGCTGCAGGATTTCAGTCCTTCATGGCGTAGTGTGTTACCAATTGTTTTCTTGGTGACTATGGTCCCAGCTGCCTTGAGATCATTGACAAGATCCTCCGTAGTTCTGAGCTGATTCTCACCGTTCTCATGATCATTGCAACTCCACGAGGTGAGATCTTGCATGGAGCCCCAGGCCGAGGAGGTTGACAGTTCCTTTGTGTTTCTTCCATTTGTGAATAATCGCACTAACTGTTGTCACCTTCTCACCAAGCTGCTTGGCGATGGTCTTGTAGCCCATTCCAGCCTTGTGTAGGTCTACAATCTTGTCCTTGACATCCTTGGAGAGCTCTTTGGTCTTGGCCATGGTGGAGAGTTTGGAATCTGATTGACTGATTGCTTTGTGGACAGGTTGTGTTTTTATACAGGTAACAAACTGAGATTAGGAGCACTCCTTTAAGAGTGTACTCTAATCTCAGCTCGTTACCTGTATAAAAGACACCTGGGAGCCAGAAATCTTTCTGATTGAGAGGGGGTCAAATACTATTTCCTCATTAAAATGCAAATTAATTTATAACATTTTTCACATGCATTTTTCTGGATTCTTTTGTTGTTATTCTTTCTGTCACTGTTCAAATAAACCTACCATTAAAATTATAGACTGATAATTTCTTTGTCAGTGGGCAAACATACAAAATCAGCAGGGGATCAAATACTTTTTCCCCTCACTGTATATCTTGTGGAAGGATTAAATAGTATGAATAAATTCATCAAAATATTGTTTTTAATAAAAATATGTCATTCATTATTTGAACATTTGAACCGTTGTATAAAAGTGATAATGCCCTCGAAGCCGGTGTTCGGAGGATATATTGGCACAGTTTGCTGGCACTCTACGAAACTAACAACACCTGTGCCAATATCCTCCAAACACCGGCTTCTCTGGCATAATCACTTAGGGCATGTTCGTAAATTCAATCTTTAGTTCCAGAGTGCGTTCATAGTGCATTTGTAACTTCAGAGCGTTTGGAGGAGTAGGGTTGATCTGAGCGTTCTAACCTCACAATGGCCGTCAAGCACCCAAGCTAACTGGCTAAAGTTGGCTAGCTTGCTAACTACTTCCAGACACAAATGAGAGAACACCTCACTCTGACCATTTTACTCACCCTATTTATTTTTAAAGAAAATCACCTTTATTTAACCAGGTAGGCCAGTTGAGAACAAGTTCTCATTTACAACTGTGACTTGGCCAAGATAGAGCAAAGCAGTGCTGCACAAACAACACAGAGTTACACATGGGATAAACAAACGTACAGTCATTAACACAATAGAAAAGTAAAAATACAGTGTGTGCAAATGTAGTAAGATTAGGGAGGTAAGGCAATAAATAGGCCATTGTGGTGAAATAATTACAATTTAGCAATTAAACACTGGAGTGATAGATGTGCAGAAGATGAATGTGCAAGTAGAGATACTAGGGTGCAAAGGAGCAAAAAAATTAAAACAATATGGGGATGAGGTATTTGGGTGGGCTATTTACAGATGGGCTATGTACAGTTGCAATGATCGGTAAGCTGCTCTGACAGCTGATGCTTAATGTTAGTGAGGGAAATATAAGTCTCGAGCTTCAGTAATTTTTGCAATTCGTTCCAGTCATTGGCAGCAGAGAACTGGAAGGAAAGGTGACCAAATGAGGAGTTGGCTTTGGGGGTGACCAGTGAAATATACCTTCTGGAGTGCGTGCTACGGGTGGGTGTTGCTATGGTGACCAGTGAGCTGAGATAAGGCGGGGCTTTACCTAGCAGACTTATAGATGACCTGGAGCCAGTGGGTTTGGCCACAAATATGAAGAGAGGGCCAGCCAACGAGAGCATACAGGTCGCAGTGGTGGGTAGTATATGGGACTTTGGTGACAAAACGGATGGCTCTGTGATAGACTACATCCAGTTAGCTGAGTAGAGTGTTGGGGGCTATTTTGTAAATGACATCGCCGAAGTCAAGGATCAGTAGGATACACGTACGCTACCTACACGTATGCTACGGTCACAAGACGCAGGCCTCCTTACTGTCCCTAGAATTTCTAAGCAAACAGCTGGAGGCAGGGCTTTTTTTCCTATAGAGCTCCATTTTTTATGGAATAGTCTGCCTATCCATGTGAGAGACGAGACTCGGTCTCAACCTTTAAGTCTTTATTGAAGACTCATCTCTTCAGTAGGTCCTATGACTGGAGTGTAGTCTGGCCCAGAGTGTGAAGGTGAACGGAAAGGCACTGGAGCAACGAACCACCCTTGCTGTCTTTGCCTAGCCGGTTCCTCCACTGGGATTCTCTGCCTCTAACCCTATTACAGGGGCTGAGTCACTGGCTTACTGGGTGCCGTGATGAGATCTTGTGGGCTATACCGGCCTCGTCTCAGGATGGTAAGTTGGTGGTTGAAGATATCCCTCTAGTGGTGTGGGGGCTGTGCTCGGCAGAGTGGGTGGGGTTATATCCTGCCTGTTTGGCCCTGTCCGGGGTACGTCCGGACGGGCCACAGTGTCTCCCTTTCCTCCTGTCTCAGCCCCCAGTATTTATGCTGCAGTAGTTTATGTGTCGGGGGGCTAGGGTCCGTCTGTTATATCTGGAGTATTTCTTCTCTTATCTGGTGTCCTGTGCGAATTTAAGTATGCTCTCTCTAATTATCTCTTTCTTTTTCTTCTTCTCTCTCTCTCTCTCTCTCTCTCTCTCTCTCGGAGGACCTGAGCATTAGGACCATTCCTCAAGGCCTACCTGGCCTGATGACTCCTTGATGTCCCGAGTCCACCTGGCCGTGCTGCTTCTCCAGTTTCAACTGTTCTGCCTGTTTTATGAACATTTTAAAATCTTGTCCATGTTCTGTTATAATCTGCACCCGGCACAGCCAGAAGAGGAATGGCCACCCCTCACAGCCTGGTTCCTCTCTAGGTTTCTTCCTAGGTTTTGTCCTTTCTAGGGAGTTTTTCCTAGCCACCGTGCTTTTACACCTGCATTGCTTGCTGCTTGGGGTTTTAGGCTGGGTTTCTGTACAGCACTCTGTGACATCAGCTGATGTAAGGGGGGCTTTATAAATAAATTTGATTTGATTTGATAGTCAGTTTTACGAGGGTATGTTTGGCAGCACAAGTGAAGGATGCTTTGTTTGCGAAATAGGAAGCCGTTTCTAGATTTAATTTTGGATTGGAGATGCTTAATGTGAGTCTGGAAGGAGAGTTTACAGTCTAACCAGACTCTTAGGTATTTTTGGTTGTCCACATATTCAGAATTCATATCCTAGCAGAACGTTGGTGACTAACTGTGCTGCTTGCAACAATTTAATTACGCTTTTTAGGCCGAAGTTTACTGACACTGCCCAAATTCAACGGGTTTTGATCGTTCGTAAATTCATCAGTTATTCTATGCTCTGGCACACTCAGACGAGAGTGCTCTGAAGTCGGAGTAGATAGCCAGAGTGAATTTACGAACGCGCCCTTAATCGGACCTCTTCACAGATCAAGTTTGAGTCTGGTTGCTAAGCAACCGTTTTTTCTTTGTCCAAATGATTACCAGTCTGTCAAAAGTTGCTAGCTCATGTCTAAGTTCTCTAAATACATACTGCAATTCCAACCACCGAACATCTTATCTTTGAAACCTCAAAATATAACAACTTGCGTGGCTAACAGCTTGAAGCTCTACATTTTGTCATGGAATTATTAATTATATGTTCAACATCCAATCAGTGATCACGCACAAAATCCAGCTGCATAATGTTGCCATTACCGAAAGGCCAGTCTCTTTGGGACACAGGGTACAAGGAGTGGAATGTTAGCCTGGTCAGTCTGTTTGGCTATCGAGGACCAGCAGTGAACAGTTTTTTCCTTGATGATGCAAGGGGGCTTGAACCAAAAATGAATGTACCCTGCCAACTTCATGTCAACAGCTTTAGCGATTTGTGCCACCTGCAGTGATGGTAATAACAGAAGTCCATAAGGCTCTTCTACTTTTTTTATGATGTAGGTTTAAACCTACATGTTGCAATTAATATATTTTTTCCGTAAAAGTAAGTGTGTGAAATGAATAAGCAAAAATGTGTGATTTCGTAATATACTGTATGCTAAAACATGCCTTTTGAGTTTGTCTAAAGTAGGTACTACTAGCTAGTAGCCTAGTCCAGGGGTTCCCAAACTTTTTCACTCAGGCCCCCTTCCAGCATTTCTATGGACACAAGCACTATTCATACACAAACTGTCCACACCCCTCTTGTCGGCTGAGAGAAAATGTTGCAGGTTTAAAGTTTCATTTTGGCAACGGGGTGCAAAGAAAATGTAGCGGTTTTAAAGCAAATTTTCTTGCAATTCTATACATTTTGCCATGGCTAATATGTATTCATGTGATATTTGAGTAACTCGAACATTACTACAAAATCTATGGGCTAAAAAACGTTAGCTGACATGGGCTAGTTGATCTGGACTTTTCTGACAAGTACTAAATAGCTCCCTATGTTATGCAATGACTGACATGACAAGAGGAGTAGTGATTTCCAAATTTCACCTTGTGCATTCTACTATTACAACTTTCAAGAGTAAGTTGAAAGCCGGACTGAGTTACTTAAAAAAAATCACTGGCCTAGTCAAGGATGCATCAATCATGCAATATTGGGACTACACTTTACAGACCAGGTAGAACAAAAGTAAACCTTGGATTTTTAGGATTAAAATAACCCTCTGGTGGCCAAGTTTACCTATTTTAAAGGCCCAGTGTAGTCAAAAACGTGACTTTCCTGTGTTTTAAATATATTTCCACACTATGAGGTCTGAATAATACTGTGAAAAGTATGTGTAAGAGCTGTTTGAGAAGACTCTTCAGCCTATTTTGATGGGAGCAAGTTTTGGCTTTCACTGGTGACATCACCATGCAGTAAATTAGTCAATAGACCAATAAGAAAGAGTTCCAGCCTCTCTGCCAATAACAGCTAATTGTCAGTTTCCCCATCCTCACTCAAATCACTCCCAGACAGTCCTAGCAAAATTCTTGATTGAGAAATTGCTCTTTGCTAAGAAGCTATTGATAAAAAGCTATTTTGGTTTAATTTGTCAACTTAAAGTACCAAAACCAGATAGAAAGCGTGCAGAAAAGATATTGAACTATATATATATTTTTAATACCATCTTTGAGAACTCACAATCAAATAAAAGCTAGACAGTCAGGGAGAATAGAAAATTCCTAAAACTGGGAATTTTCACCTTGTCAATTCTACTAAAGTCAAAGTCACCATTATTAGTCAGTTGTACAACCAAATGCCTTCAACTGAAATGTTTCTTCCACATTTAACCCAACCCCTCTGAATCAGAGAGGTACAGGGGGCTGCCTTAATCAACATCCACAGCAGGGAACAGTGGGTTAACTGCCTTGTTCAGGGGCAGAACGACAGATTCTTTCCTTGTCAGCTCAGGATTCGAACTTGTAACCCTCCGGTTACAAGTCCAACGCTCTAACCACTAGGCTACCTGCCGCCCTATTACAGAGGAGCAACAGTAGCCATGGCAAAATACAGGAAATTTGCTTTAAAATTGCAAAATTGTCTCTCAACTCCATTCAAAACTATGTAGAATTGCTAGAAATGAGATTCAACACTGTGTATTTTTTCTCTCAGCTCAATGGAAAATGTGTAGAAGTGCAGAGAATTTACAACACACAATGTTCTCTATGCTGCCAAGATAACGATACCTTTCTATCTAAATGTTAGTTTACACTTCCTCCTCCAATGAAATGTGGGGAGGTCAAAATAATGAATCTGTCTACCAAATCTAGTAATGTTAAAATGCTGATTACTTGCCATTATCATTCACCTGATAAGACAATATGTTTTTTTGTTGGTGCTAACATATGATGCGGGTTCCTGGGTCACTGGTTTGCCTGGTTGGGGGTCCCTGGGCAAGAAAGGTTTGAAACCCCCTATAGGCAGCTCGGCCTCTCTCAGGGACACCCAAGTGTGGCTGCTGCATAACAGGGGAATGAATGGTCCCAAAATGGCAATATGAATTTCATCACACAAAGAAAGGCACGCAACTACAGAGGACAAACATAGGTAAGAGTTTCATAATTAGCATTTTTTTAATTATTGACCTTGTCTGAGCTGAATTCCACAAAAAGCCTGGTCTCTGTTCAAGTCTGTTGGTGGAGTTCATCAGACACATCCTTCACCATGAAGTTGAGTTTAGTCAGATTGAAATATATTTATACAGGAATGATGACGAGGACACAGTGCTAAAACATATTGGGTCTTTCTATAGGGAAAGACGTGGAAAATAATGTTATGTATATATCCCATATCCTTGCTTTTTATGAAAACTAAACTCATAGACTACCATTGTTCATCATCTGAGGGAATATAGAATAATCAATAACCATGCATTGCCATCAAGAAAATGCCGTATTATCGCTTCATGAAAGAGTGATAGCTAAGTAATAACTGATCTCAACAAATAGTATATTCATTGACTATTGCCACAGTATATGAATTTATATAGGTCAATGGTAAAAACTTGCAGAAACATACATTTGCCAATCAGGATAGTGTACTTCAGAGGGATTGTTGATGATTTATGGCAGGGGTCCCCATTACATTCAGCCGTGGGCTAACATACAGTAGTTGTAAATAATTTGTACACTGAAAATTGCCCACAATAATCCCAATCAGTATTTGACAAAAACAGAATAATTTCTGACCTGGGATATGATCACATATGTCTCTATTTATTCGTGGGATTACTTGGGAACAGATTTCCTAAACGAAAATCAGTTTGAGCTCATTTCCTGGTGATTTTACAGTCTTATGTCCAAGAAAGAAAACACGTAATTGTTTTGTTTTGCTCAGAAAACTTTGGAGGCCCAAATAAAATGCCGACTATTGGGGAACCCTGATTTAGGGTGACGTAATTTGTTAAGGGTCCCACACAGCCGGAGAGTGTGCGCAAGCCAGTGATCCACTGGTATCATGTCTTCAATATTGGAGAGGAAGTGATTTTAGCACACCCTAGAAGAAAATAGCCATTCACTGTTAAAAATCTGAACCCATTCTGGTCTCAGGTTGGTACCGAGGGGCCGGGCCGCCCTTACTTGCTCGGCCGGCTCTAGAACGAGGATCTACTGCGTTGCATTGTGAGTTTTCATCCGCAAACCGTGGAAGATGGCCGACGTACCGGCGGAGTGCACCATCAAAGTGATGTGCCGTTTCAGGCCCTTGAATAGTTCAGAGGTGGCCAGAGGGGACAAATACATCCCAAAGTTTCACGGGGAAGACCATGTGGTCGTCGGGGTAAGTTGGTTGCCATAGCTATTTATTCGTCTGCAAGCGAGTGCCCTCGATAGTGCGCTGCGCCATTGGTGATCGGCCAGTGTCAGGACAGTAGCTAGTTAGCGTGGCTGGCTAACATACCTGTCCACCCACATCAGTTTGTTTTGCACTAACGTTAGTTGTAAACTAGCTCACCCACACCATCGCCGATCAGAACAGGACAGTATTTCGGGCTAACAATTGGTAGCCAGTCAAGTGTGTATAGGTAGTTAGCTGTATTTCGCTGATTTGGCGAGTCGACGTGATTAGTTAATCTTGCGGTATCGGCTAGCTAGCCAGTCAGCTGTCACACAACAACAACAACAACAACAACAATGACAGCCAAGTGCTTGCTTAACGCGTTTGCTAACGTCCGCTAAGTTCGCGAACTACACTAGCGCCAACGTGGTCTGCTAACAGCATGTAACTACACGTTGCGTTCAAAATAATTGCACATCTTTTGAGGTAACACCCAGAGTCTGCTGGGACTGAGTTCATTTATCTAACTAGCTAACGTTCGCTGTCAAATCATAGCAATGCTTGAAATTGCTAGCTAGTTAGGCCAGTGGAGCTGGCAATGGCAAAATGAACTAGTTGGTCTAACGTTAGCGACACCCAGCAGCAAAGATGTTGCAGAATTTGACTAGCTAACTAGTATGAACTATTTCATCAACAAGATCACTGACAAGCCAGCTATGAGGATGATGCCCCCTAGTTAATTTAGTCAAACAAGACTGCTGTGGGATACAGAACACAGCACAATACAGAGCTGTGACTGTATCAAGAGCAGAATTCAGATGCAATATATTTCGTTCATTTATAACCACTGACAGTACACGCGTTTTGTAGCTAGAATTTATTCATTTCAGAGTCTGTAGCCTAAAATGGGTTTCTAACATGATGTAGACATACATTTCGTAATCATGTTATTATACTTGGCTACATTAGTTGTCTTTGAACTTATCTGGTTACAGTTACACCACTGGTCCATTAGTAAATAGATTCAGGAAATGGACGTTTGTTTGTTTTCTTTGGCCTAATTAGTCATCTTGTAATATAAAACATTGGCCAAATGGCTCCATGTGTAGTGCACTACTTTTGACCAGAGCCCTATGGGGTGTACTGTATATAGGGAATAGGGTGCCATTCAAGATGCACACTTTTTAGGACAAAATAAGGAAATGCCTTCCACACAAAGGGGTGCTTAGAATGTTTTCAAACAGCAGACCTGGCCGTCATTCCTTATTTAATGGAGAAATGGGTTTGAAAGAAAAAGTACATGTCGTTAAATTAAATCATCCATATGTATTGATCACATCTTTACTAATGCTGAAGAAATCTGCTCTAAAGTAGTATCCACATACATCGGATGTAGTGATCATAATATGATAGCCATATCTAGGAAAACCAAAGTTCCAAAGGCTGGGCCTAATATAGTGTATAAGAGATCATACAAGAGGTTTTGTAGTGATTCCTATGTTGAAGATGTAAAGAACATTTGCTGGTCTGTTGTGTGTAATATGGACCAAGCAGAAACTGCACTTGATGCATTTTTCTAATTGATTAATCCAGTTACCAATAAGCATTCAGCTATTAAGAAAATGACCTGGCCTTCATTCCTTATTTAATGGAGAAATAAATGGGTTTGAAAGAAACAATGTACATGTCATATAATGCCATATTTCCATATTTGTGCTACAGGCCCTCAGAGAATAAGAACGATATGAGGAATGACCTTCCTTTGTCATTGTTCAAACAGACTTTACAATGAAAGAACATAGAGTAACTCCAACGGAACCACTTGTCTAAAGCACTTGTTCTTCAACCCCTTAGCTACCCCTGTGGCTATTTATTTTGCTCTCTGAGTGATCTTGGATTTATCACTGGCCTATTGATTAGAAGTTTTTGTACATTCAAGACATCAGATTTGCCTAAAGGGTGGAAGACCAAGAAGCCAGTAGTAGTATGCGTGAAAGAGATCACTTATGAACACTAAAACAATGGTTTCACTGTGTCATCATGATTATCACTTTGTAATCATTGTTTCCGGCTGCTGTGTAGTGGAGGCAACTGGGGCACTGCCTTCTAGACTCGTGAGGACTTGGAACTGGGGCTGTGCTCAGGCTGTACTGTTAGTAAGGGGCCTGGCTGACCTGATGTTATGGGTACAGCTACAATACTCGGCTTCAGTGGCAGTCACGAGTGTGGTCCAAATGGCACCCTTTTCCATATATAGTGCAATACTTTTGACCAGGCTCTGCACAATATAGGGAATAGGGTGCAGTGCACTATAACCAATAGGGTAACATTGGTACACAGCCTCAGTCTGGCTATGTTGTGTCTGGCTGAACTTTAAGTGTCAAGTCTCGTGACTGACCAGTAGGTCAGGTGATGCCAGGCAGATAACTGTTTATATTTAGAGTCATATTCCTGTAAAGCTTAGAAAGGATCTCATGTCAAATGTGGGAAGTTGCTATAGACTACTGAGTGCTAACAGTCAGTATCTGGATAATATGTGTGAAATGCTTGAAAATGTATGCGATAGCAACAGAGGTATATTTTCTGTCTGACCTAAATATTGACTGGTTTTCATGAAGCTGTCCACAAGCTTCAAACTGTAACCAGCCCACAACCAACAAACAGCACAGGAATTAAATCATCCATATGCATTGATCACATCTTTACTAATGCTGAAGAAATCTGCTCTAAAGTAGTTTCCACATACATTGGATGTAGTGATCATAATATGATAGCCATATCTAGGAAAACCAAAGTTCCAAAGGCTGGGCCTAATATAGTGTATAAGAGATCATACAAGAAGTTTTGTAGTGATTCCTATTTTGAAGATGTAAAGAACATTTGCTGGTCTGTTGTGTGTAATATGGACCAAGCAGAAACTCCACTTGATGCATTTATGAAATTGATTATTCCAGTTACTAATAAGGATTCAGCTATTAAGAAAATGACTGTAAAAAGTGTTAAATCCCCTTGGTTTGATGAGGAATTAAAAAATTGTATGGTTGAGAGGGACGAGGCAAAAGGTATGGCAAATAAGTCTGGCTGCAAAGCTGATCATCAAACGTACTGTAAATTGAGATCATGTGACTAACCTGAACAAAAATAAGAAACTACTATGAAACAACGATGATGGTAAAAAGATTTGGAGCAAAAGGTGGACTCGGCTCCATCCTTCATTGAATCAGATGGCTCATTCCTCACAAAACCCACTCTTGCCAACTATTTCATATTTTTGTTCATTGGCAAGATTAGCAATTTTGGGCCTGGCATGCTAACAACAAACTCTGAACCTACACATCCATTCAAAACTGACCAAATTATGAATGACACACATTGTAATGTTGAAGGGATGGGAAGCAACATTATTCTGCTACCCTAGAGTAGCACAGCACCCTTTACTGGTTCAAACAGCTGACCAATCAGCCTGCTACCAACACTTAGTAAACTTTTGGAAAAAATTGTGTTTGACCCAATACATTGCACAGTAAACAAATTAATAACTGACTTTCTGCATGCACTCAACATGTACATCACTTACACAATTTTATTTTAATTTTTTTTATTTCACCTTTATTTAACCAGGTAGGCAAGTTGAGAACAAGTTCTCATTTACAACTGCGACCTGGCCAAGATAAAACAAAGCAGTTCGACACATACAACAACACAGAGTTACACATGGAGTAAAACAAACATACAGTCAATAATACAGTAGGAAAAAAACAAATCTATATACAATGTGTGCAAATGAGGTAGGATAAGGAACATAAGGCAATAAATAGGCCATGGTGGCAAAGTAACTACAGTATAGCAATTTAACACTGGAATGGTAAATGTGCAGTAGATGAATGTGCAAAGTAAAAATACTGGGGTGCAAAGGAGCAAGATAAATGACTACGGTAGGGGATGAGGTAGTTGGTTGGGCTATGTACAGGTGCAGTGATCTGTGAGCTGCTCTGACAGCTGGTGCTTAAAATGACTGAGGATTGGCTGAAAGAAGTTGATAATAAGAAGCTTGTGGGAGCTGTTTTATTAGACTTCAGTGAAGCTTTTGACATTATCGATCATAATCTGCTGCTGTAAAAACGTATGTGTTATGGGTGTAGATCACTGCTATATCATGTATCGAGAGTTACTTGTCTACAGAACACAGAGAGTGTTCTTTAATGGAAGCCTCTCCTACATAATCCAGGTAGAGTCGGGCATTCCCCAGGGCAGTTGTCTAGGCCCCTTTTTTCAATCTTTACTAATGACCTGGTACTGAGTAAAGCCTGTGTGTCTAATGTCAAGTCATCGGCATACATACACGTCAGCTACCACAGTAAGTAAAGTCACTGCAACACTTAACAAAGAGCTGCAGTCAGTTTTAGAATGGGTAGCAAGTAGTAAGCTAGTACTAAACATTTCAAACTAAAAGCATTGCATTTGGGACAAACCATTCACCAAACCCTAAACCTCAACTAAATCTTGTAATGAATAATGTTGAAATTGAGCAAGTTGAGGAGACTAAACCGCTTGGTGTAACCCTGAATTATAAACTGTCATGGTCAAAACATATTGATGCAATGGTAGCTAAGATGGGTAGAGGTCTGGCCTTAATAAAGCGCTGCTCTTCTTTCTTGACATTGCTATCAACAAAACAAGTCATACAGGCCCTATTTTTGTCACATCTGGACTACTGCCCAGTCATAGGTTCAAGTGCCACAAATAGGGGCATAAGCAAATTACAGTTGGCCAAGAACAGAGCAGCACGTCTGGCCCTTAAATGTACACAGAGCGCTAACTTCAATGACATGCATGTCAATCTCTCCTGGCTCAAAGTAGAGAGATTGACTGCATCACTATTGGTCTATGTGAGAGGTATTGACATGTTGAAAGCACCGAGATGTCTGTTCAAATGACTAGACACCCATGCATACCCCACAAAACGTGCCACCAGGGGTCTCTTCACATTCCCCAAGTCCAGAACAGAATACGGGAAATGCACAGTACTACACAGAGCCATGCCTACATGGAACTCTATTCCAAATCAAGTAACTCATGCAAGCAGTAAAATCAGATAAAAAAACAGATAAAACTACAGATAAAACTACATCTTATGGAACAACAAAAACTGTGAGGAACACACACAGGCACACACTCTACGTACACTGTGGTATTGTTGTTTGGTGATATTGTACATTTTGTGTTGTGGTATAGTAATGTTATACTCTTATTTGTAGTTTTTTGTATGATGTGCCATAATGTGTTTGGACTCCAGGAAGAGTAGCTTCTGCCTTTGCTTAGTTTATGGTCTAGATTACAATGTTAACTAGCAAGCTGTGCTAATGTTGCTATTTTGTAGAAATCCTTTGTTGATACTAGCCAGATGGCCAAAGCTAGATAACTACCTAGCAAGATGACGAAGAAACGATTTAATTCACTTTCCATAAACTCATACTGCCAGTGCCAGGCCATAGCCAAATGTTTAGCCAGCTAGCTAATGTTATCATATTTGCTATCTAGCAAAATATAGCTAGAGCGCTAGCTAGCTAAGGGCACTGCACTAAGTCGGAAGCTGTTTCATGGAAACTAATCCATTGTGATTTAATTATGTCAATAGTAGCTAGAGTGGCTAGGTAGTTTGGAGGAATTATTTAGGGTTGTGTGCATTGCGTCTGTGTACTTAGCTAGCTACCATCCCATTGCCCAGTAATGTTTGTACCATGTACTTGTGCTGCTACCATGTTGTGTTGCTACCATGTTGTTGTCCTGTTGTGTTGCTACCATGCTGTGTTGTCATGTTGTGCTGCCTTGTTATGTTGTCTTAAGTCTCTATGTTGTGTTGTCTCTCTTGTTTTGATGTGTGTTTTGTCCTATATTTATATTGTAGTTATTTGTTTAATCCCATGCCCCCGTCCCCGCAGGAGGCTTTTTGGTAGGCCGTCATTGTAAATAAGAATTTGTTCTTAACTGACTTGCCTAGTTAAATAAAGGTTAAATAAATAAAATAAAAAAATCCCATAGCCTAAGTGTGACTGGCTCATGACATTTAACTGTGGATGTATGGGAAAAAAAAATGCTCTCTGATTGGCTCAAAGTCAAGTTGTTGGCCACTGATTAGCATTGCACTTCTACAAGGAGAAGGGGCAGGTTCATCGCTTCCGGGTCGGCACGCAGCAGGTACAGCTTTTGTTCTAGCAAGAGAAAGGCCTCCCACTGTGGTAAGTACCTATCGGCAGGGAGATTCTCGGGGTGTTTCATGCTTAAGACACTTTCTACAACACCTTGCTACGAAAGTAGCTTGCAACTTAGTTTCAACGTTTCATCACGTAAATACATGTTACCATGGAAATGGTATCAACTGTGAGTTGAACGCCCGGTCTTGAGTCAGCTCAGCTATCCTACAACAAAATATTCTAGAACTGGCTAGATTTGTCTCATCTCGTCTCTCCTTGAATACGTTGTTAGATCTTTCCAGGGGGACAAATCCCCAAACTACTTTTATCCCTACAACTGGCGTAGGCTACATGTGGACATTGCACAGACATCGCCCAGTTTGTGTAGATACATTTATCAACTAAAAACCTATGGTAGTGTTACCAAGACAAAACATTTTATGCTGTAAATATCATTTTGATGTGCTTAGAAAGACAGTATGTCACACTTACCTAGCAAATAAAAATAAGTTGTGTGTAGACTACAACTTCAGCGGTCTAACCAGAATTAGAATCTCATTTCTATTTGGCCAAATCTGAGGAAGCTTTGTCAGTAGCCTACAGAGTAATACAAGAGGAGTGAAATTGCTGAACCTATGTAGATATTCTAAACAAAGTGTTTTGATAACTTTCAATTGTAACCGTTCCATGTTGAATACACATCATACCGTAGAACTGTTTTGATATTATACCTCCCTGTCCTGTATAAGACAGGCGTTCCCTGATATGTTTGAAGAATACACAGGGGCCCCACCCACTGATGGTACCATTCGACTCAATAATAACAAAAGACAACAAAATGGAATAGATGTCTTATAATTGTAATGCTGAGTGCAAGGTCTCATTATCAACCTTTCAGTCAGAGGACTCCATTTCAAAAGCATCTCTTCTGCCCATCTGTAGAAATACGAGGAAGAGTTGATGAGTGATGTATCGAAAGAGTGATGTTACTAAACACCTGTGATGTACTGTCTTATTAGTAAGCACCTTTTGTCCCTTCTGAGGTGTTTGCCAACATCTGATGGGCATGGCAGCGTAGAGCAGCTCCAGGCCCCTCTCGTCACAGATACTGGTCATGAAGGAGCCCAACTTCAGCTCCTATATCACTGGGGGGATAGAGAAAGACTGTCACCATACAGTCATGGAAGCCAACAGTAAATACACAGTTGAACAGCCAATCAGAGATCCTGATTCACAGCATGCTTGGCTTTACAATAGAAATATAATGACTAATGCCATAATCAGCATAAGCATTACTCACTCGGGCACAGGAGTAATCCGTTGGCACAGTGGAAGGAGGCACCTCCATACAAGACACACAGTGCCTTCGGAAAGTATTCAGACCCCTTTACTTTTCCCACATTTTGTTATGTTAGAGCCTTATTCTAAAATTGATTGAATAGTTTTTTTCCCCTCAGTCTACACACAATACCCCATAATGTCGAAACAAAAATAGGCTTTTTAGAAATGTTAGCTAATTTATATATATTTTTTTACATTGAAGCACCTTTGACAACCATTACAGCCTCGAGTCTTCTTGGGTATGACACTACAAGCTTGGCACACCTGTATTTGAGTAGTTTCTCACATTCTTCTCTGAAGATCCTCTCAAGCTCTGTCAGTTTGGATGGGAGCGTTGCTGCACAGCTATTTTCAGATCTCTCCAGAGATGTTAGATCGGGTTTGATGGGTTCTAACTTCTAAACTTGAGATATTATTAATCATCAGGTATTCTATGGAAAGGATAAGGGCCACTGGTTGTTACACCAGAAGTTAATGGTTATCTGTAGGAGGAATGTATATGGTGTAGTCAATTAAGGTTGGCTATGATCCAGGGGCTTGGAATGTACTAAGGAAAGGCAATTCACTTTTTTATTTAAACTTTTATTTAACTAGCAAGTCAGTTAAGAACAAATTCTCATCTACAATGACGGCCTACCCCAGCCAAAGCCTAACCCAGATGACGCTTGGCCAAATGTGCGCCACTTATGGGACTCCCAATCACGGCCGGTTGGAATTGAACTAGAGTCTGTAGTGACGCCTCTAGCACTGTGATGCAGTGCCTTAGACCGCTGCGCCACTCGGGATAAGGGTTGATAAGGGTGGAGAGCTGTGGATTAGTGAGGAATGGGGCCCGAGGTCAGGTCACAGTAAGGGAGAAGAAACCGTTTATTACCCACATCACTTAACTTCCTGCCTAGCAATAAAGATGTAATGTTTAGAGGGAAGGAGGAGACTTCACCTAAATTGGGGAATATATACTTGTGCTGGTGGGAACATGTCTTTGTCTGTTCAGCTGTCTGACCCATTGGGTGAATAAACTTGGTTTGAGCTTTTAATAATCGTCTGAGTTTTTACTCTGTTCATTTAGAACCTAACAGGTTAAATTCCGGGCTCTGACTGGGCCACTCAAGGACATTGAGACTTGTCCGGAAGCCACTCCTGCATTGTCTTGGCTGTGTGCTTAGGGTCGTTGTCCTGTTGGAAGGTGAACCTTCGCCCCAGTCTGAGGTCCTGAGCACTCTGGAGCAGGTTTTCATCAAGGATCTCTCAGTGCTTTGCTCCATTCATCTTTCTCTCGATTCTGACTAGTCTCCCAGTCCCTGATGCTGAAAAACATCCCCACAGCATGATGCTGCCACCACCATGATTCACCGTAGGGATGGTGCCTGGTTTCCTCCAGACGTGATGCCTGGCTTTCAGGCCAAAGTGTTGAATCTTGGTTTCATCAGACCAAAGAATCTTGTTTCTCGTGGTCTGACAGTCTTTAGGTGCCTTTTTGGCAAACTCCAAGTGGGCTGTCATGCCTTTTACTGAGCAGTGGTTTCCGTCTGGCCTGATTGGTGGAGTGCTGCAGAGATGGTTGCCCTTCTGGAAGGTTCTCCCATCTCCACAGAGGAACTCTGTAAGAGTGTCCATCGGGGTCTTGGTCACCTCCCTGACCAAGGCCCTTCTCCCCCTGATTACTCAGTTTGGCTGGGCTGCCAGCTCTAGGAAGGGTCATGGTGGTTCCAAACTTCTTCCATTTAAGAATGATGGAGGCTAGTGTGTTTTTGGGGACCTTCAATGTTGAAGAAAGGTTTTGATATACTTCCTCAGATCTATGCCTCGACACGATCCTGTCTTGGAGCTCTACGGACAATTCCTTCGACTTCATGGCTTGGTTTTTGCTCTGACATGCACTGTCAACTGTGCACTGTCAAATAAATGTGCAAACATTTCTAAAAACCTCTTTTCGCTTTGTCATTATGGGGTATTGTGTGTAGATTGCAGAGGATTTTTGTTGTATTTAATCAATTTTAGAATAAGGCTGTAAAGTAACAAATTGTGGAAAAAAATCAAGGGGTCTGAATACTTTCCCAAGGCACTATACATACAGCGCTGATTACATTGTCAATGGTGGTAATGTGAATTCCGGGACAGATAGTATTTTGACCTTTGACCATATGAAATGTGACCAACCTGATTGAAGTGTGCTCCATTACTTGGAAGCTGGACTAGTGTCTGGCCACAGCCTCAGCCTTCTGTTACAGCTCATGAAATGGTAAAGGGGTTCACACGTTGCTGCTGAACATCAAATCCACCAGGTTTTGTACGTAGCCTGTGAATGAAGTAAAATATCACTAAATAAACATATAGCGAGGAAAAATTACTTTCTCTACTTGGGAGTGCAAAATGCTTGCTGATGCTGATACATTTTTGTTATTTTCTGCCTGAGCTATATTTGTAGTAGACCATCAATTATGTTTTGGTACCATCCATTCATTTTGCCCTACAAAATACACTTTAAACTTTGAACAGGCATGTTGTTTTGGGTTAGCAGACGAAACCCCCGAATGCTAACTACCTAACTTGCATATCCGGGTTAGTTATATCTTTGTCCAAGTTGAAATTAGTTGACTAGCTAGCTAATGTCAGCCAGCCAATTTGAGTTGAAAGATTATTGAAATAAAGATGTCTACATCCTATTATTAGCTAGCAAGCTGGTATCCAAGTGCCTGCCCTAACGTGAGCTATGCACATCTTCCTCTGACATGCTACATCGCATTACACGTTAGTCGGATAGATTTAACTAGCTACAGTATCATTCCCCAGTCGGGTGTATATGTCCAATATACCACTGCTTAGCCGTGGTATATTGGCCATAAACTACAAACCCCTGAGGTGCCTTATTGCTATTATAAACTGGTTACCAACATAATTAGAGCAGAAAAAGACATGTTTTGTTATACCAGTGGTATATGGTCTGATATACCACAGCTGTCAGCCAATCAGCTTTCAGGGCTTGAACCACCCCCGTTTGTAACAGTTTAATACCCTCTGTGGTTGACTTATTAAATGTGTTCTTATGTCCATTATTGCCATCTCATTAGAATGGTATGTGCTTTGTTTTCTCCCTCCGCACAGCTCTCCTCCGAATTGGCACCTTATTCCCTACATAATGCACTACTTTTTACCAGAGCACTATAAATGGAATAGGGTGCCATTTGGGACGCAGGCCATATTTGATGTAGGCTACCTAGCTCATTAGGCCAGAGCTGCAGAGCTGAAGCCCAAAGCTGTGGGAGTGGGGATAGGTGAGCCACAACACTATTTTGGGTCCCAAATGGCACCCTATTCCATATATATTACACTACTTTGACCAGCTCACTATATTGGTTCTCTTGTGGATAGACTACGTGAACATAAATGATCTGACCAAATTACGGAAGATTTTAGTTCTGGGTTAACTAAGACTACTACTGTATATACAGTTACCAGTCAAAAGTTTGGACACACCTACTACGTCCAGGGTTTTTCATTATTTTTACTATTTTCTACATTGTAGAATAATAGTGAAGACATCAAAAATATGAAATAACACATGGAATCATGTAGTAACCAAAAAAGTGTTAAAAGAGATTCTTCAAAGTAGCCACCCTTTGCCTTGATGACAGCTTTGCACACTCTTCGCAGTCTCTCAACCAGCTTCATGAGGAATGCTTTTACAACAGTCTTGAAGGAGTTCCCACATATGCTGAGCACTTGTTGGCTGCTTTTCCTTCACTCTGCAGTCCAACTCATCCCAAACCATCTTAATTGGGTGGAGGTCGGTGATTGTTGAGGCCAGGTCATCTGATGCAGCATTCCATCACTCTCCTTGGTCAAATAGCCCTTACACAGCCTGGAGATGTGTTTTGGGTCATTGTTCTGTTGAAAAACAAAATGATAGTCCCACTAAGCCCAAACCAGATGGGATGGCGTATCATTGCAGAATGCTGTGGTAGCCATGCTGGTTAAGTATGCCTTGAATTCTAAATAAGTCACAGACAGTGTCACCAGCAAAGCACCCCCATACCACCTCCTCCATGCTTCACGGTGGGAACCACACATGCAGAGATCATCCGCTCACCTACTCTGCGTCTCACAAAGACAGCGGTTTGAACCAAAAATCTCACATTTGGACTCATCAGACCAAAGGACAGATGTCCACCGGTCTAATGTCCATTGCTCGTGTTTCTTGGCCCAAGCAAGTCTTCTTATTGGTGTCCTTTAGTAGTGGTTTCTTTGCAGCAATTCAACCATGAAGGCATGATTCACGCAGTCTCTTCTGAACAGTTGATGTTCAGATGTGTCTGTTACTCTGTGAAGCATTCATTTGGCCTGAAATCTGAGGTGCTGTTAACTAATGAACTTATCCTCTGCAGCAGAGGTAACTCTGGGTCTTCCTTTCCTCTGGCGGTCCTCACGAGAGCCAGTTTCATCATAGCGCATGATGGTTTTTGCGACTGCACTTGAAGAAACTTTCAAAGTTCTTGAAATTTTCCGCATTGACTGACCTTCATTTCTTAAAGTAATGATTGACTGTCACTTAGACAAGGCCAAGAGTGTGCAAAGCTATCATCAAGGCAAAGGGTGACTACTGTGAAGAATCTCAAATATAAAATTACTTTTTTTTTGGTTACTACATGATTATTTCATAGTTTTGATATCTTCACTATTATTCTACAATGTAGAAAATAGTAAAAATAAAGAAAAATCCTGGAATGAGTAGGTGTCCAAAGATGTACTTTAGGTAAAAGGGTGCCTTTTGGGACGTAGCTTGGGTTAACATTCTGTGGAGGCTCACCAGGGATTTATTGGGCTGTGTGTGTGTGGAGTTGATCATGGCGTTGTTTGAACAGAGTGGTGGGGTGTTGTATTTATTGGTGGTTATAATTAGCTTTTTCTGTCGGACAGAGTTGTGTATCTTGGGTGTGCATGTGAGAGCAGATTGATACCTTTTGATAGCTCATTTGGATGGTATAGCCCCTTACTGTGACACACTTTATGTTGGCTTCATCTTGATTTTAAATCTGTGTTTAAATTGAATGTCAGACAAGTTGTTAAACTCATTCTCTAATCTCTCTCTTTCTGTCTGTCTCTCTCTCTCTCTGTCTCGCAGAGCAAACCGTTCCAGTTTGACAGAGTCTTCCAGCCGAATACGACACAGGAGCAAGTATACAACGCCTGCGCCCAGAAGATCGTCAAAGGTGAGCTCTCCTCATTCGTTGTTTAGGAACACTCCCTACTGTAGGTGTGTGTCCATGCACAAACCTGAGGAGAAAGCCAGTCTGAAAGAGGAGTAACTTTGCAGTGACTACTTCCTTCTGGTTCTCTATTTGGTTTCTTTTTGTGTATTTCTATGAGAGGGGTTGAGTACAGAAGACACATTTCTGTCTCGTATGAATTAATAAAGTAGTCTTCCTCTTTTAGATGTTCTGGAGGGGTACAACGGGACAATATTTGCGTACGGACAGACATCTTCTGGCAAAACACACACGATGGAGGGTAACCTCCATGACACAGATGGAATGGGGATCATCCCCAGGATAGTGCAGGACATCTTTAACTACATCTATTCCATGGATGAGAACCTGGAGTTCCATATCAAGGTAGGTACTGGTTAGTACTCTACAAATACATCCCCTTCCTTACGTCCTAAATTGCACTCTTTTTCCCTAGATAGTGCACTACTTTTGTAAGGGCCCATAGTTTCTGGTCAAAAGTAGTGCATTATGTAGGGAATAGGGTCCCATTTGGGATGCAGATTTGTTCTGTCCAATTAGAACAACTCTTCCTACTCTCCATAGGTAGCATGCTAACCTTGAATTGCCGCAGCTAGTTCAAAGACACTAGAAGAATGACTTCACTTAGCAGGTTTTTAAAACCTATTGATTTCTCTATGTGGGATGTCTGCTAATAAGAGATGACTCTTCTCTTCCAGGTTTCATATTTTGAAATTTACTTGGACAAGATTCGGGACCTCTTGGATGGTATGTCCCAGGCGGAGTGAACACAGACTGTCCCAATGGCACCCTTTTCCCTACTTTTGACCAAGGCTCTCTGGTGAAAAGTAGTGTACTACATAGGGAATGGGGTGCCATTTTGAACACACAATGTATAGCGTGCCTCTCCTTTTGGCTCGTGGCAATGCTACAGTAGTGTGGATAATTGGCTAGTTTACATAACGATCTATTGAAAGGCTACGTAGAGCGGACCTAATTAATGAAATGTTGCACATTGGAAGAGGAAAAGGGTGGAAATGTTACTGATATTGGAATTAATATTCAGTTCATTTTTTGACTGAAAAGAAAGAATGTCTGCCTATTGGTACGTTAATATGCTGTATCTGTATCTGTCATTATGTAAATTCTCCCCACCCAGTTTGAGCATGAGGTTTCTTCACACACGCTATGGCTGCATTTACACAGGCAGCCCAATTCTGATTTTTTTCCGCAATTATTGGCAAAAGAGCTGATCTGATAGGTAAAAAAAGATCAATTGTTAGAAACAAGTCAATTAGTTTGCCTGTGTAAACACTGTCAAGGATACTTAAATGGCTAATTCAGGGGTCTCCAACCTTTTCTAGCATGAAAGCTTCTTAGGGAGCTGTGGGTCACAAGCGACAACTTCCGCAAAAATGCAGAGCGCCAAATTCAAATGACAAAAGTAGTAATATAAAACATGAAAATACAAGTGTTGCGTACTGTTCAAAAGCTTAGAATCTTGGCAGTCTCACAGCGTTGTCAGATTTCAAAAAGGCTTTACGGCGAAAGCATAGCATTTGATTGTCTGAGGACAGTGCCCCCGCATATTTTCTCCATTAGCATAATAACATAACCAGCATGGGTGTCACAAAACTCAGAAAAAGTGATAAAATAAATTGCTTACCTTTTTGAAGATCTTCTTCTGATGGCAATCCAAAGGGTCCCAGCAACACAATAAATGTTCCTTTTGTTCGAAAAAGTCTCTCTTTATATCCATAAAGCTCCGTTTGGTTGGCGCGTTTTGTTCAGAAATCCACCGTTCACTCGTCCAATATAGAAGACATAGGGACCGTTAAAAATATACCTATAAACTTTGTCCAAACAACTCAAACAACGTTTCTAATCGATCCTTAGGTACACTAATATGTATATAAAAGATAATATTTCACACAGTTAATATCCTGGGCGATAGAAAAGGAAAAAACCATGGCGCACGCTCACGGTCCCGCGCGTCAAAGAGAGAAGTCACTTCCTCACTCCACTTGCCAAATCTTGTCTTACTCCTCGATTTTTCAAGATAAACACATGAAACCTTGTCTAAAGACTGTTGACATCTAGTGGAAGCCATAGGTACTGCAACCTGGGAGCTGGATTCCAGTATTTCCTATACCAAGTCAATGGGAAAAGAGGCACCTCACAGAATCACATTTTTCCGGATGGATTTCCTCGGGTTTTCGCTTGCCAAATCAGTTCTGTTATACTCACAGACATTATTTTAACAGTTTTAGAAACGTCAGAGTGTTTTCTATCCAATACTAATTATGTGCATATCCTAGTTTCTGGGCCTGAATACCAGGCATTTTACTTTGGGCACTCCAGACTCTCCAAAACTCCGAACACTGCCGTCGCTCCCTAATAACATCCCTGGGTCCTTAATGTACAAGAGAAAGTAGTGCATGTTTTCTGTCAATATACCTAGGAAAATAATGGTTAATAAACAACTCTAAGGGGGGCCCTATAAAATCTGTTAATTTTTATTTTTTCTCCCAAATTATTTTGTATATATTTTTTTCACTCTCAAAATTACAATTGTTCATAGAGAAGCAACAAAATCGTATGTTCTGAGTCCATGTCAATGCTTAAATCACATTCGAATACCATTTTATTTTAGGTCTGGAAGAACACTAAAACATATATTTTTTTTGTGTAATTCCCTTTTTAATTGCGCTTCTAGTGTGTACGGAATGTGCAGTCTAATGTGCTGTTCTAGTGACGCTGCTGCTAATTTCATAGCAAAGTTTGCAAATAACAGATACAAATGATATGCTTACTGCCAGGTGAACCCTACTTTGCAGTTAACATTCAATTGAGGAAGTTTTGGGGGAAGTATTTCTGTCAGCACACAAGATGGTTATCACATCAACTGGCTACACACGGAGTGACAGGCAAACGCGCGCACCACACAGACAGACGGTGGCAATATGGCTGGAAATGAATGGGCAGATAGTGTGTTAGGTTTGGCTTTTTAAGCTAATATGTGAGATTTGTTTATGACAGTTTGCGGTGGAACACGTGAATGTTGCATGTACTTTTAGAATTGTTTGGCGAGCTACTCGTAGGTGGGCTGCGAGCGACTGGTAGCTGGCGATCGACCCGTTGGAGACCACTAGGATAATTAAATGTTTCCTTTGCTCTTCTCCAGTGTCAAAGACGAACCTGTCGGTGCACGAAGACAAAAACAGAGTTCCCTATGTCAAGGTGAGACTTCAATCCAAGGATGAACTAACTATCCCTCACCCATTCAACTGTCACAGAGTTAGACCGCAGCCACCTAATAACAAAAGACATGAAGGTGTCACCTGACCTTGTTAATGTAGCTATTACCTATGAAAAGACACATTCTCTGAAGATATGTATGCTAGCGCAAGTCGCTCTGAATAAAAGCATTTGTTGAAATGACATTTATTATTATGTTATTATATTTACAATTTATAAGATGGCCCAGTGTCACATCATTGTTTTTTTGTCCACAGGGATGCACTGAGAGATTTGTCTGCAGCCCAGAGGAAGTCATGGACACCATCGACGAAGGAAAATCTAACAGACACGTAGCAGTTACAAGTAAGAGACCGCACCAAATCTGCATCCCAAATGGCACTCTATTCCTTTTATAGTGCACTACTTTTGATCAATCCCCATAGGGCTCTGGTATGGGCCCTGGTCAAAAGTAGTGCACTATAAAGGGAATAGAGTACCTTATGGGACGCATCCCAAAGCACCAACCCTGAGCCTCACTTATCTTGTGTGTCCATTTCAATGCCATATTCTTTGCCGAAATGGTTCCTCTGTCTGTAATGTTACCTGATACGCCTCAATAGGTCATTGAGTTTGATTTTATTTTTGTTCATGGCATGACAATTCCATTAGCATCCAGGCTATTCTCACGCATGTGTCAGAGCTCTGGTTACCGTAACCGACTCATCCATAAAATCAGACCCAATCTACTGTATAAAATAAGAAACAGTGCACCACATACTACATGATCATACACTTTGTCTGTAGTGTATATTCATTCCCTTTATAGTGCACTACTTTTGAGGTTCTGAGGCTCTGGTCTATGTAGGGAATGGGGTGCCATATAAATACCTGATCAGTACTGATCCCAGATGTGTTGTCTTGCTGTAGATATGAACGAGCACAGCTCCAGAAGTCACAGTATCTTCCAGATCAACGTGAAGCAGGAGAACACTGCTACCGAGCAGAAACTCAGCGGAAAGCTGTACCTCGTCGACCTGGCTGGAAGTGAAAAGGTTGGAAAAGCGCAGGGGCCGTGGGAATAAACAATGATATTTAGAAAAGAGAAACCTGAACACTGCTCTTTCGTGTTCTGATGACGGCCGAGGCAGATACCGTTACGTAGTCTTAAGAAAGGTATACTGGCAAGAGCGGTCTCTCTCGCGCTCTCTTCTGCACTCTCTCACACTTAGTCCTCTCTGCTCCATGGTAGAAATGGAAAAACAGATTTCCATCTCTGAGCAAATGCACATAGCCCATCTGTCTTTTCCCAGTTGCCTAATATTGTTATTATCAGAACTGATATCAGAACTGATAAACATTTGTTAGGCAATGTCATTCAGACCACATGCTTTACCCATGATAATCTACTATTAAAACCTCTTAAGGACTCGGTTGCAAAGCAAGTGTTACTGTTCCAAGTCCTCCGTCTTACCGGAAGGTCCCTGTCTGTCTCTTTCCTCCCAGGTCAGCAAGACTGGAGCAGAGGGTGCCGTGTTGGATGAGGCCAAGAACATCAACAAGTCTCTGTCATCGCTGGGCAATGTCATTTCAGCCCTGGCCGAAGGGTCTGTGAGTACTTCTCTACTATGACAGATATTGTGACTGGCGTTCTGTTTGGTCTTCATTCAGTGCACAGACGCGTAGACTCACTAAAGACCAATACCTCACATCAACAGTATCCTCAATTCTTTAAGAGATCAAAATACATGTACCTCAAGGCAAGGTTTTGGTTCAAGCTGATTCAAACGTGTCTAATTCTACACTTTTTGTTTTAATCATAGATTAGTTTGTTTTGTTTCTTTGCGTCGAATTTCACAACCTGGAGGCAAATCTATTGTTGTTTCTCTCAGTGAATTTTCTTTGTTTGTTTGGTCTGCTTTGTTTCAGGGCTATATCCCATACAGAGACAGTAAAATGACCAGAATCCTTCAGGATTCTTTGGGGGGGAACTGTAGGACCACCATCGTCATCTGCGCCTCCCCCTCCGCCTACAACGAGTCGGAGACCAAGTCCACTCTCATGTTCGGACAGAGGTGGGCACACTCACTAGCTCCTAAAAGGATAGTTCACTCAAAAATGATATTTTCAGTATTCCACTGTTGATACAATCCCCCCCAAAAAGTGTGCATCTCAGCAGTCACGTTTTCAACATAGAGCACTTTCAGTACAGAGCAAAACGTGTGAGGACGATGCGTTTTACATCATGAGAAGAAAATACCTCAACAATTGACAATGAGTTACCACAATCACTATTTTGTGAGCTATTCAGGGCTGTTGAATTAGAATAAGGGTGTAATGCTCCGGTCCTGTTTGTGGTGTTCCCAGAGCGAAGACCATTAAGAACACAGTGTGTGTGAACGTGGAGCTGACGGCAGAACAGTGGAAGAAGAAGTACGAGAGGGAGAAGGAGAAGGGCAAGGCCTTGAGGAACACCATCACCTGGCTGGAGAATGAGCTCAACCGCTGGAGGAACGGTGAGGAGGAGAGGACATTCACCTGGGCTGAGTCTCATATGGCATCCGATTACCTAATGAAGTGCGCTACTTTTGACCAGGGCCTTCATATCATTGACACCCTTGACAGCCCATAGGGCTCTGGTCAGAAGTAGTGCACTATATAGTGAATAGGGCACCATTTGGGAAGACACCCGTGGTTTGGGCCAATCTTTCACATAATGGTCTCATTTTAGCTAAGTGGCTGCACCATTCACTGGAAACCATCTGCACTGAGTGGAAAGACTCCACTCCCACCCCCCAGCTTCATCCAAAACCTTTATTCGGCGTAGATTATTCAAATATCCTCCCTCTCGAACACGACACCAAACGTACACATGTACGCACGCACCCACACACACGTTGACCATGCAAACCTGGGTTGTGTTTAATGGGTGCAAACCGGAAGAAAAACCACTCTGTTGTGAACAGTCTCGCTACATTATGCCTTACCTTAATGAACAAGACCTGCTGTTCTACTAGGTCTGTGCTGTACAGTAAATGCCTTGCAGGGTGTCTGTCTGACCTCTCTGGGGTAAAGTCTCCCCTAGGTACAGATCTAGGATCAGCTTTGCCTCCACCAATCCTAACCTTAACCATTAGTGGGGAAAATGCTAAACTGACTGAAGTTCAGCTTCTAGAAGCAACTTCATCCTGCTCCTGTCTTAGCTTTCTGTGTCACCACGCTGCCCCCTGCAGGTGAGAGTGTGCCGGTGGACGAGCAGTTTGACAAGGAAAAGGCCCAAGCTGAGGTGCTGGCCCTGGACAATGTGCCCAACGACAAGCCTGCCTCTACCCCCAACATGCCCCAGCTCCGTCTGACCGACGCAGAGAAGGACAAGTGTGAGGTGGAGCTGGCCAAGCTCTACAAGCAGCTGGATGATAAGGTGAGAGAGACCTGCCACAGAGCGTGCGTGTGTGTGTGTGTGTGTGTGTGTGTGTGTCTAAGCTCATGTTTCATCTTTGCAATGACTGCTTCTGTGACAGCATGGGGCAGGGCCATTGACGGCTATCTCCATTATGGGCCAATTGCACCTTGATAGTTTCAACTTACAGTTTGAGCCCTGTTTAAATGATTGTGATGCTAACCATGTCTGTTCTCTGTGTCCAGGATGATGAGATCAACCAGCAGAGTCAGCTGGCTGAGAAGCTCAAGCAGCAGATGTTGGACCAGGAGGAGGTGAGTTTGTCTGTTTCCCAAATGGCACCCTATTCCCTGTATAGTGTACTACTTTTAACCAGAGCCCTATGGGTTGAGTCATAAAATGGATTCAAGACATGTTTGTATTTGTAGCTACTGGCGTCGTCGCGGCGCGACCACGATAACCTGCAGTCAGAGCTGAACCGCCTGCAGGCTGAGAACGAGGCGTCCAAGGACGAGGTGAAGGAGGTTCTGCAGGCATTGGAGGAGCTGGCTGTTAACTATGACCAGAAGAGCCAGGAGGTCGAGGACAAGACCAAGGAGTTTGAGATGGTCAGCGATGAGCTCAACCAGAAATCGGTGAGACAATGTCCCTCACTGTCCCTGCTCATGAAGAGAGCTGTCTGTGTCCTATTCATTGTGATTCTAGGATCTGCATGTAATTTATTTCCTAGTTGCTTCAATATATTCTTATAATATTTTAAATACAGTACCCAGTCAAGGGTTAGGACACGCCTACTCATTCCAGGGTTTTTCTTTATTTTTACTATTTTCTACATTGTAGAATAATAGTGAAGACATCAAAACTATGAAATAACACATATAGAATCGTAGTAACCAAAAAAGTGTTAAACAAATCCAAATATAATTTATATTTGAGATTCTTCAAAGTCGCCACCGTTTGCCTTGATGACAGCTTTGCACACTCTTGGCATTTACTCAACATGCTTCATGAGGTAATCACCTGGAATGGATTTCAATTAACAGGTGTGCATTGTTGAAAATTATTTTATGGAATTTCTTTACTTCTTAATGCGTTTGAGCCAATCAGTTGTATTATGACAAGGTTGGGGTGGGATACAGAAGATAGCCCTATTTGGTAAAAGACCAAGTACCTGTTATGGCAAGAACAGCTCAAATAAGCAAAGAGAAACGACAGTCCATCATTACTTAACAACATGGTCAGTCAATCTGGAAAATTTCAAGAACTTCGAACGTTTCTTCAAGTGCAGTCGCTAAAACCATCAAGTACAATGATGAAACTGGCTCTCATGAGGACCGCCACAGGAAAGGAAGACCCAGAGATACCTCTGCTGTAGAGGATAAGTTCATTAGAGTTACCATCTTTAGAAATTGCAGCCCAAATAAATGCTTCACAGAGTTTAAGTAACAGACACATCTCAACATGAACTGTTCAGAGGAGACTACCTGAATCAGGCCTTCATGGTCGAATTTCTGCAAAGAAACCACTACTAAAGGACACCAATAAGAAGAGGCTTGCTTGGGCCAAGAAACACGAGCAATGGACATTAGACCGGTAGAAATCTGTCCTTTGGTCTGATTAGAAGTTGAGATTTTTGGTTCTAACCGCCGTGTCTTTGTGAGACACGCAGAGTAGGTGAACGGATGATCTCTGCATGTGTGGTTTGCTGGTGACACTGTCTGTTATTTATTGAGAATTCAATATATATATTTTGATTTGTTTGTTGGTAACTACATGATTCCATATGTGTTATTTCATAGTTTTGATGTCTTCACTATTATTCTACAATGTAGAAAATAGTACAAAATAAAGAAAAACCCTTGAATGAGTAGGTGTGACCAAACCTTTGACTGGTACTCTGTCAGTCATAGCCCTTTTTTTTTTGTCCCTAATATTTAGGAAATGTTCATGTTAAAATGTTTTTCTTTCTCTCCAGAGCGTCCTGACGTCCATTGACTCTGAGCTGCAGAAACTGAAGGACATGAGCAACCACCAGAAGAAGAGGGTCTCTGAGATGATGTCATCACTACTGAAAGACCTGGCAGAGATTGGCATCGCCGTGGGCAGCACCGAGATCAAGGTAAAAGGACATGACACATCACCACATGACACTCCAAAGATTGGTATTATTTTATTGGCAACTAAAGGAAATGTTTAATGTCATTTTCTCCAATCAATCAATCAATCAATCAATCAAATGTATTTATAAAGCCCTTGTTACATCAGCTGATGTCACAAAGTGCTGTAAAGAAACCCAGCCTAAAACCCCAAACAGCAAGCAATGCAGGTGTAGAAGCACAGTGGCTCTGAAAAACTCCCTAGAAAGGCAGGAACCTAGGAAGAAACCTAGAGAGGAACAAGGCTCTGAGGAGTGGCTAGTCCTCTTCTGTCTGTGCCGGGTGGAGATTATAACAGTACAGCAGGGTAAAATAATAGTAATCACAGTGGTTGTAGAGGGTGCAACAGGTCAGCACCTCAGAAGTTAATGTCAGTTGGCTTTTCATATCCGAGCATTCAGAGTTAGAGACAGCAGGTGCGGTAGAGAGAGAGGGAGTCGAAAACAGCAGGTCCGGGACTAGGTAGCACGTCCGGTGAACAGACATCTCAGGGTTCCATAGCCGCAGGCAGAACAGTTGAAATAGGAGCAGCAGCACGACCAGGGGGACTGGGGACAGCAAGGAGTCATCAGGCCAGTTGGGTAGTCCTGAGGCCTGGTCCCAGGGGTCAGATCCTCCGGGTTGGAGAGGGAGAGATAGAGAATTAGAGGGAGCATACTTAAATTCACACAGGACACCAGATAAGACAGGAGAAATACTCCAGATATAACAGACTGACCCTAGCCCCCTGACACAAACTATTGCAGCATAAATACTGGAGGCTGAGACAGGAGGGGTCGAGAGACACTGTGGCACCGTCTGACGATACCCCCGGACAGGGCCAACCTGAATAAAATAACACTACGACTCCTTTTCTCTCTCTCTGTTTCTCATTCTCTCTCTCTCTCTCACTCACCTCCCTCACCCCTAGCAACACGACGGCAGTGGGCTGATAGATGAGGACTTCACGGTGGCTCGTCTGTGCATCAGTAAGATGAAGTCGGAGGTGAAGACCATGGTGAAACGCTGTAAGCAGCTGGAGAGCACCCAGTCAGAGAGCAACAAGAAGATGGACGAGAACGACAAGGAGCTGGCCACCTGTCAGCTAAGGATCCAACAGGTATTACCACATCATTGCATATAGGAAGTGTATTATTAAAGGATCTCTATGGGTATTAGCCCGCTTCTCTCATCATAGTTCGAGATCCACATACTCCACAACAGCCTCAATCTGCCACTATCAGGGTTGCGGTCAATTCCATTTAAATTCAGTCAATTCAGGAAGTAAACAAAGTCCAATTCTAATGCAATTCCCTTCCTGAATTGACTGAATTTAAATGGAATTGGCCATAACTCTGGCCACCATACCATAATCACTCTCACCAACCTAATCTTCCACTGATGTTTGTCTTGACAGTGGAGTAGGCAAAGCACAAACAGATCTGGGATCAGGCTTACTCTCTCCTGTTCCTCCCATGAACACAGTAATCAAACTGAGACCTGCTAAAGAATCACTAGATATTTAATCATATCACATAAACCCCTTCTGTTTGTGTAAATAACAGTCTCCCCTCCCCATGCAGCACGAGGCTAAGATCAAGTCCCTGACAGAGTACCTTCAGAACGTGGAGCAGAAGAAGAGACAGCTGGAGGAGAACGTTGACTCTCTGAGCGAAGAACTGGTCAAGATCAGTGCCCAGGGTACGACACACACACTGCTACAGCTATTGCACACGCAGCTACTCTCTATGCACTGATAACACATAATGGAATACATTGCATGTAAACATCTCTAAAACAGATTTAAGACCTTATAGTGCCACCTAGTGACAAATGTTTCCCTTTTGCAGAGAAAGTCACCGCCATGGAGAAGGAGAACGAGATCCAATCAGCCAATGAAGTCAAGGTACGATATCTTCTCCATACCATAGGGCTGCCTTTCACTCCAAATCAAATTTCAGATCAGTGTTGCGACCCAAATGGCACCCTATACCTTATATAGTGCACCACTTTTGACCTAGCGTACTAAGCTCCACTCCATGGTGAAGAAGTTTCTGACGAATTTCACCAACGGCGTGGAACCGAGACCTGCCTTCATAGGGAATAGGGTACCAGTTGGGACGCAGCCCAGAAGTCATGACATATTCCAGATGCTTACAGTTGATTGGTGACCTCTCGGTACGACTAGTCCAGGCTTGTCTAATCTAGTCCACTTTTCCGACTGCCTACTAATGGCGACATGTTACGGATGTTGATTGGTGTCCCTTGACCTCTGTGCGTCATCCCCAGGAGGCTGTAGAGAAGCAGATCGCTGGTCACCGTGAGGCCCATCAGAAACAGATCAGCAGCCTCCGAGATGAGCTGGACAAGAAGGCGCACCACATCACTGAACTGCAGGAGTAAGAGACTAAACACACCCCCATGTACACATTGGCCACTGTTTACTGTGGTTATGTCCCATTCGCCATTTGGGAGGCATCTACAATGTCTCCTGTCTCCAGTGTTACATTGTGTTGTTGTTGTCGTGTTACACCGGGGCCAACCTTCCTGCCATTCAGGACCTCTATACCAGGCGGTGTCAGAAGAAGGCCCTAAAAATTGTCAAAGACTCCAGCCACCCAAATCATAGACTGTTCTCCGAAAGGCTTCTTAACAGCTTCTACCCCCAAGCCATAAGACTGCTCAACAGTTCATCAAATGGCTACCTGCGTTGCCCCCCTTTTTACACTACTGCTACTCACTGTTTTATTATCTATGAATAGTCACTTTACCCCTACCTACATGTACATATGACATCAATTACCTCGACTAACCCGTACACCCGCACATTGACTCGGTACCGGTACCCCCTGTATATAGACTCGTTATTCTTATTTTATTGTGGAACTTTTTTAACTTTAGTTTATTTACAAACTATTTCCTTATTCTGCATTGTTGGCAAGGGCTTGTAAGTAAGCATTTCACGTTAAGGTGTACACCTGCTGCATTCAGCGCATGTGACAAATACAATTTCATTTGTTCCAGTCTCAACCAGAAGATCATGCTGGAACAGGAGCGTCTCAGGGTGGAACACGAGAAACTCAAGTCTACCGACCAGGAGAAGAGCCGCAAACTTCACGAGCTAACGTACGCTGCATACACGTACAGACAGTGGGCATGTTTCAGACTCACCGATCGCTCATTACTGCGTGGCATATATACAAGGACGTTGTTCACTAGTGCCCACATGACATGCTCATTTATAGAAGCGATCACTTCTGGTCAGCTTTGATTAGCACTATACTTGTCCAATGTTACTGCAGTCAAGCTGTGGCTAATGCGTCCGTGTGCTGTGCTGTGCAGGGTGATGCAGGACAGGAGAGAGCAGGCCAGACAGGACCTGAAGGGATTGGAGGAGACAGTGGTGAGTAGACTACAGATAACAATGGCTCTTCGGCTTTCCCCTTAAAGGGCGGTTAAAAGGTGCACTTTAATAAACCTTTTATAGTCAAACTTCTTTCTTTTCGTGAATTTTGCCTTTCTATCAATAATAATTGCAAAAAAAAGAAGGGTGATTTGTGTGAGTGTTTCCGTTCCCCTTTAACCTCTCGAACACTTCCCCTATTCCCGCCAGGCCAAGGAGCTCCAGACTCTGCACAACCTTAGAAAGCTCTTTGTCCAGGACCTGGCTACCAGAGTGAAGAAGAGTGCTGAGATGGACTCTGATGACACAGGAGGCAGCGCAGCTCAGAAACAGAAGATCTCCTTTCTGGAGAACAACCTGGAGCAGCTTACCAAGGTTCACAAACAGGTATGTTCTCAACTATGAAACCAACAAATAGACCCAAACACACAGAAATCATACCATTTGGAGATGGCTAATTTGTCAAACCTCTCTCTCTCTCACTCTCACACACACACACAGCTGGTACGTGATAATGCAGACCTGCGCTGTGAGCTTCCTAAACTGGAGAAGCGCCTGCGTGCTACGGCTGAGCGGGTCAAGGCCCTGGAGTCGGCGCTGAAGGAGGCCAAAGAGAACGCTGCACGCGACCGCAAACGCTACCAGCAAGAGGTGGACCGCATCAAAGATGCCGTCAGGGCTAAGAACATGGCCAGGAGGGGCCACTCCGCTCAGATCGGTGAGGAGAGAGGGAAGATACACACACACACACACACACACACACACACACACACTGCATGCTGTAATCCTGGTGGTTAATGTATGGTTGGAAATGCAGTATATTAATGAATGCCATTCCTAAACTGAGTTCCTCTAGCATATATTTTTGTGTACTGCTTTTACATTGACTGCCTTGTGTATGACTTATGTTTTTATTGTTTTCGAGCTCATACAAAACACATTGCAATATATGTATTCCAATACCTACAAATGGCTTAATGAACGTGATCCTTGAACGTTGAACACAAGCGTTATTCAGTATATAAATGGATGCCGTTCCTAAACTGTTGTGTACCTCTGCCCCCCTCCGCAGCCAAACCCATTCGTCCTGGCCAGCCTCCAGTGGCGTCCCCCACCCACCCCAACGTGAACCGCGGCGGAGGGGGTTTCTACCAGAACAGCCAGGCCGTGGCCATCAGGGGAGGAGGAGGCATGAAGCCAGACCAGAAGTGAGTGACTGACTACTGCCTCAATAGGGGAAAGATATACTGTAGAATATGATGTTATGATCCTGGATCCATAACTCCCAACATGGTGTTCTCCCATATATCTAAGAGTTGATGCAGTGCTGTAATGTGTAGGGCCTGTGTGGCTCAGTTGGTAGACCATGGTGCTTGCAATCAATGCCAGTATCGTCGGTTTGTGTCCCACTGCTGCCCCCCCATACAAAAATGGATGCATTACTGTAAGTTGCTTTGGATAAAAGTGTATTTTATATGGCATATACAATACACTCAGTTTATTAGGTACACCCTCCCCTTTGTCTCCAGAACAGCCTGAATTCTTCGGGGCATTGAAACGTTTCTGAATTGGTGTCAAGGGACCTAACGTGTGCCAGGAAAACATTCCCCACACCATTATACAACCACCACCAGCCTGTACCGTTGACACCAGGCAGGATGGGTCCATGGAGTCTGGGAACTGGAATTCGTCGGACCAGGCGTTTTTTCTTTTCTTTTCTTTTCTCCCACTCCTCAATTGTCCAGTGTTGGTGATCGCGTGCCCGCTGGAGCCGCTTCTTCTTGTTTTTAGCTGATATGAGTGGGACCCGGTGTGGTTGTCTGCTGCATTAGCCCATCCAACGAGTTGTGCGTTCCGAGATGCCGTTCTGCACACCACTGTTGTACTGCGCCGTTATTTGCCTGTTGGTGGACCGCCTGTTAGCTTGCACCATTCTTGCCGTTCTCCTTCCACCTCTCATCAACCAGCTGTTTTTCGCCCACAGGACTGCCGCTGACTGGAGTTTTTTTTGTTTGTCACACCATTTTGGCCAACCCTAGACACTGTCGTGCGTGAAAAGCACAGGAGGTCGGACGTTTCTGAGATAATGGAACCGCGCCCCTGGCACCGACGATCATACCACACTCAAAGTAGCTCAGGTCACACGTTTTGCTTATTCGAATGTTCAATTGAACAGTAACTGAATGCCTGTCTTTCGTCTTTATATAGCAAGCCACAGCCACATGACTCACTGTTTGTAGGAGCGAACCGTTTTCTTTAGAACGGGATGGTGTACCTAACAAACTGGCAACTGAGTGTATATATTTATAGTGAATGCAGTGTAGTCATTCTGATGACCCCCTCCCATACCACATAGGTCAGATGGCTAGAGTAGAGACGGGATCTGATACACAGGTGAGACGGACAGGTCTCTATGGCCGGACGAGGCAGGGATGATGCCCGTAACACGCTTAGTATGAATGGGCCTGTTTGAGAGATTAATCGGGTCAATTTTCCTACTGTAGTTGACCTGCGTTACCAGATTTGAAATAGTAGAGCTCTGAAAACTGCTGTGTGGTTGAATGGCCTTGACTTTTCTGGTGGCCAGCATGGGATCCTCTGATATGAGTCATGTTTGTTTTTTGGCTAACCCATGCGAATGTTTTCTGAAATCTTATTACCACATGTACATCTAACCTGCCGGATTATTTCCCTCTAGGGAGATGCTAGTAACACTTTGATTGTCTTACCAGACATGGGCGACGTCTATTAACAGCCCTTCCTCTCCCTACCTTCTCTCTCTCTCTCTCTCTACTCTCTACTCTCTACTCTCTACCTCCTCTCATCCTCTCCTCTTGACTTTCCTCTCACATCTGAAGCATTTGAAGATGGGAGGGGACATGACCACAGAAGATGCAGATGGATATCAGCCTGGCAACCTGTCATTCCATTACAGCCATTGGCTCCCTGCAGGCTATATATTAAGAGAGCGGGAGGAGTTTTAATATGAATATATAAATATTCCTGCCCTGTACAGATCCACCTACCTTCATGTTTCTTCTCTCCGGAACAAACAACAACCGCGAAAGGAATTGAATATACACAACAAGACATCCACCATCTGCAGAGTACAGTCTTGGCGCAATGAACTACATTTGACTTGAATGGGTAGCTTTGTTTTTCGTGGCACAGTTTGTTGTCATCTTTTGATGTCTTAAGGTTTAGTCTGCACTGTGCCAATGAATGTACAGTAACCAGGATTTCAGAAGAGATGAGGGAAAAAAAGAAAAGGCGACTGAAACAAAATCATTTTTAATGTTGATCCTTGATACCACAAACATTCTTAGGCTAATTTCTTGTACAGTACATTATTATTATACTGGTTGTACCACGCTTCTTTAAAGGTTTGAACCGAATAGATGGCATTTTGAGCACTACTGTCCTGTTGTACATATGTAGTATGGCACAGCACATGCCTCCTTAAGAGCTGTTTGGATTTGAAATGCCAAGAGGTGCGATTACAGTTTAGATTTATTTAATTACAGAGTACCTGTGGTGGCCATTGTTTTTACTGTAAGGAAAATCAAAGCGGTGACTACATTAATCAGATGTGAGAAGGAAAGAGGAGTCTGATCAGGCGCAAGCTTTCATGCCTGCGTCCCAAATGTGTTTACTTCTTCAACGGTTTTAAATGCAGTGTTACTGCTTGGATGTTATTTATCTATCTGCACATTGGAGCACATAGATGGCGCACACACACGCTTGTCCAAGCTAGCTAGGTCCTCTCATCCACTCTCACCATCTTTGTCCTGACCTCTAAACAAACCATTGGCTGGTGGTTGTTTTAACATTTTATTTGTAAATTAACTGTTTATAGTACTTTTATCAACGGGCTCCTTTCAGTGCCCCCAACCCCAGTAATGTCAAGACGAGTGGAGTAAATACATTTAGGGGAGCCTCTGTTTAAATTAATAATGGAAATCGATATAAGGCAGGCTCAGACTTTTCCAAAATCACTCTCTTTTCAATGAGTCAGGTCAAGTGCACATGTCATCTTATTGTGGATTGGTGTAGTTGTATATCTGTCTCACTGTTCTCTAGCTTGACAAGCATATCTGATCTGTATTGGTTGGAATGTTGGATGGCGGTGTTTGATTGGCTCGCCCTTGCCACTGATCAGCCAGTTAGATGAGCAGGGGGCCTTCGGCTAGGAAGGGGATTGGTCGGGTTCAGTCTGCTGGTAAACTAGTCTGGGTCTGAAATGGCACAGCCCTATGGGCCCTGGTAAAAGCTACATAGTGAATATGGTGCCATTTCAGACACAGCCTATCCTAAAGCAGTGCTTCTTGGAAAGTGGTTTATTAATTATCAAAGTTGTAGTCTTCTTGCGTTTTTTGTTTTTTTTCCCCGAATCCCCTTCAATTGTTTTTCCTATGTGAGAGTAAAATGTCTCTCCAAACCTTCGTTTTTATGTCATGTTGTGTAAATTCTGAAGCATTTGCTGTTGCTGTGAGTGTAGGCCAGCATGAAACAAAAACACTGACATCTTGTGAGTACAGTATTATATATCAATGATATACTGTTAGGTGTGACCAGGGTTGAGTCTGTTTTAATAGTCTGCAGCCACAGCAAGGTGTTGGTGTTTTTATGTTATGAACATTTGTTGTTTTGGAAGGATTTGACATCAAATTGACATAAGATAGCACTTGAGAATTATTCTTCAGATACTCCTGCGCTTAGTGTAAAGATTAAACCTTAAACTGGGTTAGAAAACACTCCAACTTATGGGGGTGTAAACCATGTTTTTTTCTGCTATTATAGGCTAGTTTGAGAGAGGTAGGTATCCTATACCTTTGACAGGACGATGTTTCCTCTTTGTAACCTTTAGAACAGAAAACACTTTGCAACATGGTCTTCAAAGTGCATAGTTACCCTATCCTTACCTGCCAGGGTTCCACTGTACTCCATCAATTTAATGGATATGAAATGGGAAAGTACAGAAAAAGAACAACCCCCATTTGTCCATGATGTTTACCAAATTCATTTGTTTGCATTGATTCTGAAGAAAAGCAAAGCCACTTTATTACTGTGTAATAGTTACTTAAATTTCTAATTGACAGATAAGGATTCCATCAATGGAAAAAGGTACTGGGTCATTCCTAGAGTACGTCCCAAATGGCACCCTATTCCTTATGTAGCGCACTACTTTTGACTACATAGGGAATAAGATGCCATTTGGGACGGAACCATAGAGACCTGGGGAGGAGGTAGAGGGGATGTTCAAAGTTTAATGATATCACCATTTTGGATTGACTGCATGATGTAAATGTATGTGTGATTAAATAATTATGAGAAAAACCTACCTGGTGTCAGTCTAATTCAATGCTCGACTTGTTTCGGTCTCATTCAAACTTTCTTATGGAGTGCATGTTCTAGGATGATATTTCTGGGTGGGCAGACAGAAATTTGTTGGCTATTTCTGAGCTAATAGGACTCAAGCGTTTAACAAGACTTAAGCGTAATCATTTGGGCTGGCAACAATAAAGTTTGGGAGGGAAATGCCCTGCCCTGCACCCCTACTAGACACGGCCTTGTGGAAGTGATCTAGATTCTATTGTGTCTGAAAATAAAAATGCTAAAAGTAACCTGACCAGAAAAAAAACGTTGCCAATTTTGCATTAGACCATCTTTTGTTATATTGTTCATACCGCTATTGTTCATATCACTCATTTTGTATTATATGTAAAGGAATGTGCAAAGCTTACAATATATTATGAATTTGCAAAATGTACAATGTGTTGCGAATTTTCTAAACGTATGATATGTTACGAATTCTAGCTAGGGGGCTAACGTTAGCTAGGCTAGAGGTTAGGGTTAAGTTTAGGAGTTAAGGTTAGTGTTAGGGGAAGGGCTAGCTACAAGGTTTAAGGAAAGGGTTAGCTAACAGACTAAGTAGTTGCAAAGTAGCTAAAAAGTAGTAAGTAGTTGAAAAGTTGCTAAGGATCTAAAATGTTTTTAAGTTGTCTGTTGCCAAAGTTGTGTTTACCTCCTAGGTACATGGTCACTTTTAAGGAGCAGTTCTCTCTCTGTGAGTCTAACCCCAAGAAGTTCTGGAAAAAGGTTAAAGACCTGAAGAATAAACCCTCCTCCTCACAGCTGCCCATGTCCCTTAATGTTGATGATGTGGTTGTTACTGACAAGAAGCACATGGCTGAGCTCTTTAATCACCACTTCATTAAGTCAGGATTCCTATTTGACTCAGCCATGCCTCCTTGCCCGTCCAACATTTCCTCATCTCCCACCCCTTCAAATGTGACTATCCTCGATGCTTCTCCCTCTTTTTCCCCTGCCCCGCTACAAAGTTTCTCCCTGCAGGCAGTCACTGAGTCTGAGGTGCTAAAGGAGCTCCTTAAACTTGACCCCCAAAAAACATCTGGGTCAGATGGTTTAGACCCTTTCTTCTTTAAGGTTGTTGCCCCTATCATCGCCAAGCCTATCTCCAACCTTTTTAACCGGTCTCTCCTTTCTGGGGAGGTTCCCACTGCTTGGAAGGCAGCCACAGTTCGTTATTTTATTTGAATGGGGAGACCAAGCTGATCCTAACTGTTATAGGCCTATTTCACCTCAACCTTAAAGGTCCTCAATGATGTCACCATTGCCCTTGATTCTAAGCAATATTGTGCTGCTATTTTTATTGACTTGGCCAAAGCTTTTGATACGGTAGACCATTCCATTCTTGTGGACCGGCTAAGGAGTATTGGTGTCTCTGAGGGGTCTTTGGCCTGGTTTGCTAACTATCTCTCTGAGTGCAGTGTATAAAGTCAGAAAATCTGCTGTCTCAGCCACTGCCTGTCACGAAGGGGAGTACCCCAATGCTCGATCCTAGGCCCCACGCTCTTCTTAATTTACATCTACAACATAGCTCAGGCAGTAGGAAGCTCTCATCCATTTATATGCAGATTATACAGTTTTAAACTCAGCTGGCCCCTCCCCCAGATTTTGTGTTAAATGCTCTACAACAAAGCTTTCTTAGTGTCCAACAAGCTTTCTCTACTCTTAACCTTGTTCTGTAAACCTCCAAAACAAAGGTCATGTGGTTTGGTAAGAATAATGCCCCTCTTCCCACAGGTGTGATTACCACCTCTGAGGGTTTAGAGCTTGAGGTAGTCACCTCATACAAGTACTTGGGAGTATGGCTAGACGGTGCACTGTCCTTCTCTTAGCACATACTGGACCCCTATGATCACTCGGCTACGCATGCCTCTCCCTAATGTCAATATGCCTTGTCCATTGCTGTCTTGGTTAGTAATTATTACCTTATTTCACTGTAGAGCCTCTAGCCCTGCTCAATACGCCTTAGTTAACCCTTTAGTTCCACTGTAACTGTAAAAAGCCTTGGTTTCATGCATGTTAACATTAGAAGCCTTCTCCCTAAGTTTGTTTTATTCACTGCCTTAACACACTCTGCCAACCCGGATGTCCTAGCTGTGTCTGAATCCTGGCTTAGGAAGACCACCAAGAACCCTGAAATTTCCATCTCTAACATTTTCCGACAAGATAGAATTGCCAAAGGGGGCGGAGTTGCAATCTACTGCAGAGATAGAACTCTGCAGGCTATCTTACTATCCAGGTCTGTGCCCAAACAATTCAAGCTTCTACTTTTAAAAATCCACCTTTCCAGAAACAAGTCTCTCACCGTTGCCGCTTGCTATAGACCACCTTCTGCGCCCAGCTGTGCCTTGGACACCATATGTGAATTGATTGCCCCCCCATCTTTCTTCAGAGCTCGTGCTGTTAGGTGACCTAAACTGGGACATGCTTAACACCCTGGCCGTAATACAATCTAAGCTAGATGCCCTCAATCTCATTCAAATTATCAATGAAGTTACCAGGTACAACCTCAAATCTGTAAACACGGGCACTCTCATAGATATCATCCTAACCAACCTGCCCTCCAAATACACCTATGCTGTCTTCAACCAGGATCTCAGCGATCACTGCCTCATTGCCTGCGTCTGTAATGGGTCTGTGGTCAAACGACCACCGCTCATCACTGTCAAACGCTCCCTAAAACACTTCAGCGAGCAGGCCTTTCTAATCGACCTGGCCCGGGGTATCCTGGAAGGACATTGACCTCATTCCGTCAGTAAAGGATGCCTGGTTATTCTTTAAAAAGTGCTTTCCTCACCATCTTAAATAAGCATGCCCCATTCAAAAACATTTGAACCAGGAACAGATATAGCCCCTGGTTCACTCCAGACCTGACTGCCCTTGACCAGCACAAAAACATTGTGCGTACTGCAATAACATCGAATAGCCCCCGCGATATGCAACTTTTCAGGGAAGTTAGGAACCAAAATACACAGGCAGTTAGGAAAGCAAAGGCTAGCTTTTTCAAATAGAAATTTGCATCCTGTAGCACAAACTCCAAAAAGTTCTGGGACACTGTAAAGTCCATGGAGAATAAGAGGACCCTTTTTGTTTGTCGCCTTTTCTTTTTTTTCCTCATCTCTTCTGAAATCCTGGTTACTGTACATTCATTGGCACAGTACAGACTAAACCTTAAGACATCAAAAGATGACAACAAACTGTGCCACGAAAAACAAAGCTACCCATTCAAGTCAAATGTAGTTCATTGCACCAAGACCTGGATACCCCTAACCCGGTCAACAGCCCTGCACCCCCCACAGCAACTTGCCCAAGCCTCCCCCATTTTTCTTTCACCCAAATCCAGATAGCTGATGTTCTGAAAGAGCTGCAAAATCTGGACCCATACAAATCAGCCGGGCTAGACAATCTGGACCCTCTCTTTCTAAAATTATCTGCAGAAATTGTTGCAACCCCTATTACAAGCCTGTTCAACCTCTCTTTCGTATTGTCTGAGATCCCCAAAGATTGGAAAGCTGTCGCGGTCATCCCCCTCTTCAAAGGGGGAGACACTCTAGACCCAAACTGCTACAGACCTATATCTATCCTACCCTGCCTTTCTAAGGTCTTTGAAAGCCAAGTTAATAAACAGATCACCGACCATTTCGAATCCCACCGTACCTTCTCCGCTATGCTATCTGGTTTCCGAGCTGGTCATGGGTGCACCTCAGCCACGCTCAAGGTCCTAAACGATATCATAACCGCTATTGATAAGAGACAATACTGTGCAGCTGTATTCATCGACCTGGCCAAGGCTTTTGACTCTTTCAATCACCACATTCTTATCGGCAGACTAAACAGCCTTAGTTTCTCAAATGACTGCCTCGCCTGGTTCACCAACTACTTCTCAGACAGAGTTCAGTGTGTCAAATCGGAGGGCCTGTTGTCTGGACCTCTGGCAGTCTCTATGGGGGTGCCACAGGGTTCAATCCTCGGGCCGACTCTTTTCTGTATACCTCAATGATGTTGCTCTTGCTGCTGGTGATTCTCTGATCCACCTCTACGCAGACAACACCATTCTGTATACTTCTGGCCCTTCTTTGCACACTGTTAACTAACCTCCATACGAGCTTCAATGCCATACAACTCTCCTTCCGCGGCCTCCAACTGCTCTTGAATGCAAGTAAAACTAAATGCATGCTCTTCAAAAGATCGCTGCCCACACCTGCCCGCCTGCCCAGCATCACTACTCTGGACGGTTCTGATTTAGAATATGTGGACAACTACAAATACCTAGGTGTCTGGTTAGACTGTAAACTCTCCTTCCAGACTCACATTAAGCATCTCCAATCCCAAAATTAAATCTAGAATCAGCTTCCTATTTCGCAACAAATCATCCTTCACTCATGCTGCATACCCTCATAAAACTGACTATCCTACCGATCCTGGACAATTTTATTTCTGCTGACAATAACTGGAATGAACTGCAAAACTCACTGAAGCTTGAGACTCATATCTCCCTCACTAGCTTTAAGCACCAGCTGTCAGAGCAGCTCACAGATCACTGCACCTGTACATAGTCGATCTGTAAATAGCCCATCCAACTACCTCATCCCCATACTGTTATCTATTTTATTTTATTTATTTTTGCTCATTTGCACCCCAGTATCTCTACTTGCACACTCATGTTCTGCACATCTATCACTCTAGTGTTTAAATGCTATATTGTAATTATTTAGCCACTATGGCCTATTTATTGCCTTACCTCTGTTATCCTACCTCATGTTAATGCTCCTCAATTATGGAATTCACTACCTCTTACACTAAGCAATACCTCATCCGTGGGTGCATTCAAGATCCAGTTGAAGACATATCTGTTTGACATGCATTTTGGGTAGTGTGTATCCTATGTGACTGCGATGTATGTGTGGGTGTTCTGAATGTATTGTAATGTGCAATGTAAAGCAACCTTGAGCTATGGAAAGGCGCTATATCAATAAAACTTCTTCTTCTTCATTTGCACACACTGTATATATACCTTTTCTACTGTATTATTGACTGTATGTTTGTTTATTCCATGTGCAACTCTGTTGTTGTTTGTGTTGCACTGCTTTGCTTTATCTTGGCCAGGTCGCAGTTGTAAATGAGAACTTGTTCTCAACTAGCCTTCCTGGTTAAATAAAGGTGAAATAAAAAATAAACATATCAAAGCTGCAGGCTAAAGTTATATCTAGACTTGGTTTCCTCTATCGTAATCACTCCTCTCACTCACCCCAGCTGCCAAACTAACTCTGATTCAGATGATAATCCTACCCATGCTAGATTATGGAATTTATAGATCGGCCGGTAAGGGTGCTCTCGAGCGGCTAGATGTTCTTTACCATTCGGCCATCAGATTTGCCACCAATGCTCCTTATAGGACACATCACTGCACTATACTCCTCTGTAAACTGGTCATCTTTGTATACCCGTCGCAAGACCCACTGGTTGATGCTTATTTATAAAACCCTCGTAGGCCTCACTCCCCACTATCTGAGATATCGACTGCAGCCCTCATCCTCCACATACAACATCTGTTCTGCCAGTCACATTCTGTTAAAGGTCCCCAAAGCGCACACATCCCTGGGTAACTCCTCTTTTTAGTTTGCTGCAGCTAGCGACTGGAACGAGCTGCAACAAACACTCAAACTGGACAGTTTTATCTCAATCTCTTCATTCAAAGACTCAATCATGGACAGTTACTGACAGGCTGCTTTGTGTGATGTATTGTTGTCTCTACCTTCTTGACCTTTGTGCTGTTGACTGTCCCCAATAATGTTTGTACCATGTTGTGTTGCTACCATGTTGTTATGTTGTGTTGCTACCATGCTGTGTTGTCATGTGTTGCTGCCTTGCTGTGTTGTTTTCTTATGTCTCTCTTTATGTAGCGTTGTCTCTTGTTGTGATGTGTGTTTTGTCCATATATATATATATATATATATATATATATATATATATATATATATATATAATCAGGCCCCCATCTCCGCAGGATGCCTTTTGTCTTTTGGTAGGCAATCATTGTAAATAAGAATTTGTTCTTAACTGACTTTCCTAGTTAAATAAAGGTTCAATAAAATAAAAAATAAGATTCAAACTCACAACCTTTGGGTTGCAATACGTTCGCGGTATACGCTGAGACACCCTACTTTTGTTTTTGCCTTAAGTAACCATCTGTCTTACATAACCATACCAACGGTTACATATACTAATTTGAGTGTCCCGGATTTAAATCGACTATGTTAGGCATACTATGTTACGTCTAGCCTATGAGACCAGCCTGCGACCACAGGTGTTTGGAGACGTTTTCCTTTCCGCCACAAGGTGGCGGCAGTACCCCATCACTGCTCTCTCCCTCAAAAGGTTGCGGGCTGTCTTGAGTGGTAGCGAAGTTTGCAGGCAGGCAAAAGCGGGAGCGAGCATTTACGGGAACGTCAGGGAAAAGTGGAAACGAAGCGGAGGAAATGTGTGTAGTGCTACTACCTTGCTACTAGTGGTGTGACTTCACTGTGTTGGGTTGACGGGGATGTGAAGGGGAAAACAGACGAAAAGTTTATGGAATTATACCCTCTTCATAAGTGCTTAGATTTACAAAACAAGGATTATCACCGCCAGAAGAAAAGGTATGTCAAGTCTGATTTATTTGTGTCTTTTCCCAGGAGATTGAGAAATGTCTTATTTAGTTACCATCGTTAACGCGTCTTCCCACAAATGTATTTGTTTTCAGCGAGCAAAATTACCCAATTTTCTGGAATTAGAATCAACCTGTTTATACTCGCCGTTTCACGGCACAAGACACTCTGGTCGTTAGATTGTCGACAAGTAAATGACTGGTTAGTTGAGAGCTTGGAAACATTGACCATGTACCTAGGAGGTAAACACAAACCAGGTATAGTTGCTTATTTCGTGCCCTGGAATGTGAAAAAAAGAATGGTAAGACTCGTTTCCCCTAACACCACCTAGTTAGCTGTAGTTACCTATGGAGAAAGGCAGCCTGGTCTCAGAGCAAAACATATTTGACTAGAATCCGTGTCACTTCATTTAGTATAATGTTACTTCTGTTAGGTTACATTACATTGACTACACGTTACATGAATGTAAATCCGAGACACTCAAATAACATGTTACATAAATGTAAATGTGAGACACTCATAAGTTTGTTTCGTATGCACAGTAGGTTGCGTGTTCGAATCTCATCACTGACATCTTTAAAATGTGAGCTATTTAGAAACTAACCTTAATAACTAATTAGAAACTAACCTTAATAACCCTTTAACCTAACGTACTATATCATACTAAAGCAGTCAAACATAATATATCATACTAAACGGGTCAAATGCGATCCATACGTAGGATACTATGTCATACAGTTTGTATTATATTGTAGGCCAATGTAACGCTAACATAAAATAACATAGCAAACTAAATGATTTGGCACGGATTTAGTCAAATATATTACGTTTTCCTTTGAGACTAGGTTGAGAGAGGAGAGGCAGAAAAATTCCAGGAAGCTATGCATTGGCACCAAACTTCATTCTGTTACCAAACTTTGCATCTGCAGGGTGCTAGTATTTTTATAAAGTGTTCTGTGGAAATTGTTTGAAGTAGTCCTTGTAAATAAAGTTGTATGGTTTAACTTTGCAATCATTGTTTTTTGTTTGACATTTTTTAAAGTGAAAAATCTGAGTCTCAGCATCAATCTTTTACTGTGGAATTGCCCTGATTACAGCATAACCTCATCCCCAGCCTCAATTGCTAGAGAGTGGGCTGGCCTGGGACAAGATTGGTTACAGCATTGCAATAGCATCACGATGCCCTCTGTGTATTTTAGTCCAGGATCTGTGTCTTCTCTTACCCTTGAAAGTTTCCTCAATAATCCCGGTGTCAGTTTCCAAGTTCTCTTATCTCCTTACCTTGGCGTCTGTCTCTTTCCATTCTGTGAATAACTGAATGCAGCATCAATGAAAAGCTCTAAAATAATAGTGTCTTAGACAGCACTACAGCAGCAGTCAGTACCATTGTGTAGGCCTATGGCATTGAATATTGCCTTAAACCGAAGTCTATACAATTGAAATAACCTTCAGTAAAAGTTGCTGATGTCGATGTTACTTCCTCAGTCGATGCCTTATTATCTGTGAGGGAGAGAGAGTAGCTAAGTTGCGTGCTGACTGTGGCAGATTCTCCATTCCAGTCTATGTAGCCCATTTCTCATTAGATTATATATTTGTTTTTTATTTAACCAGGTAGGCCAGTTGAGAACAAGTTCTCATTTACAACTGCGACCTGGCCAAGATAAAGCAAAGCAGTGCGACACCAACACAGAGTTACACATGGATTGAACAAACATACAGTCAATAACACAATAAAAATCTATATACAGTGTGTGCAAATGAAGTAAGATAAGGGAGGTAAGGCAATAAATAGGCCATATTGGCAAAATAAGTACAATTTAGCAATTAAACACTGGAGTGATAGATGTGCAGAAGATGAAGACACCGGGCCCTCTTCAAAAGTAGTGCACTATATAGGGAATAGGGTGCCATTTGGGATGCAAATGTAGAGTTCCATCATTCCTAACTTGGTCTGACTTCTGTCCTGTAGCTAGTGACACTTTGTATTCATTCAGTATGCCATTGAAACCACCCCTCCCAATCCTATCCCATCTAACACCTCATTGTACTTATACCCTCTTTGTTCCTGGAGGAACATAGGGCCTGTACTAAAGCACCTCACGTAAATCCCATTGTCACAGAAAATAGAAGTGGCATTTCAAATGCAATTCTGTGCCTCAGTGGGTATTAGTGCGCTGTAGTGAGTAGACAGATCAAAACCAGACGTGGTAAAGGGATAATGTGACATTTCGGCAATTAGCATGCTAGCTTTTGCTGTAGACTTCCAGTCATTGCACTAACGCTAGTTGGCAATGGTTCCAGAAACGACCTTAAAACTCCACGCAGAGATTGTATCCGTGAGTCTGACTGGGTAAATAGAAAAAAGGGCTTAATTGCCGAAATGTCGCACTATCCCTTAAGGCACTGTGTCAAACACAATGCCTGACACTTCTCTATCCGGCCCTTGCAATGATTTGGGTTGTCAATTCATTTTGTCCCGCTTTCTTACCGCCTGTGACACACTGCACTACAAGTCCCAGCAAGTACTGCCAACATGCTGCGTGCCAAATAGCAGTGCATTGCCACATACACCCGCGGCGGTGGGCCGCAGCAAGAGCTGGTTTTTACATTGTGTATATTTATTTCTTCTGAACATATTTCTGTTTGTTGGCAATGTCAGTTCTTGCAACGAAATAATACTTGTTTTGTTTGATAACTGGACAGGCAAACGCAGTCGAGTACTAAACTGTAAACCAATCAAAACTTGTGCACTATCATACATGGTACTATCTCTGCTAATCACGCTTGGCAGTCATGTTATCCGTACCCAAGGTAGTAGACAGCTGGCGACGGCTCGAGAGAGATCTCACTCAGACCAACTGCTATCAGGTAGTCTTATATATTTGTAATGTAGTTAACTATTTTGTTTAGAGAAACGTGTTACCATCAATGCGAGCTGTTAAACGACTCCCAACTTAGAACACAGCAACCTTCGTAAAGTGGCCAGCTTGCTATTTAGTTACAAGTAGATCTGTTACTAGCTAGCAGAAGCAGATCGCTTCATCCCTAGTTAGCACGCCATTCCGGGACAAGAAACATATTAGCTATCAGTTTATTCCAAATCAACCTCTACGGGATCGGGGTGTCCCCCGCGGGACGGCTGAGATAACGTAAGCTAATGTGATTAGCATGAGGTTGTAAAAAATCCCAGGACATAGACATATCTGATATGGGCAGAAAGCTTAAATTCTTGTTAATCTAACTGCACTGTCCAATTTACAGTAGCTATTACAGTGAAATAATACCATGCTATTGTTTGAGAGTGCACAATTGTGAACTTAAATGTATTAATAAACCAATTAGGCACATTTGGGCAGTCTCGATACAACATTTTGAACAAATATGCAATTGTACATTGGATCAGTCTAAAACCTTGCACATACACTGCTGTCATCTAGTGGACAAAATCTAAATTGCGTCTGGGCTGGAATAATACATTATGGACTTTCTCTTGCATTTCAAAGATGATGGTACAAAGTAGTTTTTTTCTTTGTATTATCTTTTACCAGATCTAATGTGTTATTCCCCTACATTCATTTCACATTTCCACAAACTTCAAACTGTTTCCTTTCAAATGGTATCAAGAATATGCATATCCTTGCTTCAGGTCCTGAGCTACAGGCAGTTAGATTTGGGTATGTCGTTTTTAGGCGAAAATGGAAAAAAAGGGTCTGATCCATTTTAAGACCATAAAAATGTATAGGACAAGTAGTGTAAAGGTAATACAGTCATCAAGGCAGGACCCACTAATTTCATTCATTCTGACAAATAAGAAATGTCACATTATCCCTGTCAATAGTTTGAGTAGGATGATTGCAGAGCACCCTGCCTCAGACTTTTCTAGCTCACAAACTACATTATTTTGCTGTGATAATTTTATTTGATTATCACTTTTGTCTCACATGATCTATTCAGCCCTCCTGTGACCTGCTCCCAGAGATAAACCAAACGCTATTCACCAAGCATGGGCTGATTTCACTCACCTGTAAGGAGAACAATCCTACCTGCAGTTTCAACTAGCCCTGCTGTCACTCTTTAGACATTGGGACCGCATATGCATTTGCCTGTTGTCTTTTCTTTGTGGGTTTTTGTCTTACACAGTCTAGTGCGTTTTAGAGTTGAAGAACACCAACTACAGGTACTCATGCTTGTTTGAGCATCTCTGAGACTAAATTCAATGTATAATCAGTTTGACAGGTGACAAAGGATTTTACTGTAACATGCAGTGGTGAGAATTCTATTCTCCCCGTCAGGAGCCCAGGCTTTTAACGTAGATGGTAGACCTGGACCACACAAGCTTAATATTGCGTTCTGCGAAGTCACTTGTCTCGCTCTACATCGGTCAGATACATTGGTGACCAGGATAGGCTTCTCGAAAGGATCCCATGGGTCTTGGCACACAAATGCTCCTCGAGAGAAGGGGGAATAGTGAAGCATGCGTTGTCTCCATCAGAGGCCCAAGCTTTTGGCATTTTTGGCAGCTCTCATTTCTGGACTGCCACATCGTAAGATTGTGCCCTCCACGTCACTTGACATCAAGGCCTAAAATGAACACCCGCCAATTGCAGGTAGATTTGGACATGGGGAGGTAAGATATATCTATTTCACCAGCCACATTAGTGGGTGGTTAGGGCTCCACAGCAGTGGAGGCTGCTGAAGGGAGGACGGCTCATAGTAATGTCTGGAATGGCGCAAATGGAATGGCATCAAACCAAGTGTTTGATGTATTTGATGCATTCCAATAACTCCAGTTATTACCACGAGCCCGTCCTCCCCAATTAATGTGCCACCATCCTCCTGTGCTCCACAGTGCAAGCGTTTCACTCTCACATTTGTGAATAAAAATAGTTAGAAGTCAAGTATGAGCACATTTTATAGCAATGTGTTTCTATTTTGTTTCATAGCTGGTAGCTAATCACACAAAGCGCTATGAATCCAAATATATCCCACCTTGTGCGACTGACAGGGCTGGGGAACTGTGCGCACTGATGCTGAGGAAACATTTTTAGAAGCGCTGTGCACAGTCGTAAAGTTGGTCTATTTTACTTAAGTCTACTAGTGGGACTTTGTCCTTGTGTTTCTTGGCTATTCACATGTTTTTCAATGTTTGAGTTTGCTTCAACTGCTAGGTTACTAATCAGATTCTCTCTCACTGTCTAGTGGTGGGGAGTGAACTCTACAAGTATCGCCTCCTAAGATTCAGTGGTTTTGCTACGGAGGAAACAAGTTGCCGTAGGTTACTTCAAGAACACAAACTCTTGCATCTTTCACAGCACAGAAAGAGCGAGCTATCGAGAGAGGGGAGAGGCACAGCCAGGCATCGGTAATCATAAAGATGTATAGGCTACAGCATTGCGATATCTCGCAATTTCTTGGCTTCCAATGTCTCGCACAAGTTCACTAAAATAGGGGCTATCAATGAGTAGGCTGAGTTATTCTACACGCAACAGACTGAAGCCCAAACACACTAGCGTTTCACATAGCCAAGGGAAAGAGCGAGCAAGCAAGCCAGCGAGGGAGAGCGGATCGGGGCAGACAGTCGGAATTGTGCGCATAGGCTATATTCTATGTTTTGGTAATCTGTATTTCGCAATTTCTCGTGTTTTCTTAAATTCACCAAAAGTACATTCAAGTATATATTAGGCTATCAATGAGTATGGCTAAGCTATTCTTCATAGTGCCAGTGAATTGAAGTTGAACATTGTGAAATGCATCAAAAAGTATTGAGCATATAGCTTATGTCCTAGGCAATCGATAACAAAGTAGGGCATTCGAAATAGGGCTATAACATGGTAAAGAATAGGCTTGTCAGCATAGTGTGCCGCATCATCCCGTGAGATCTGTCAAGGCTGCACACAGAAGAAATATCACTGAAATATTCTAGTTCCTACACATCACCTTCTGTAATCAGACAAAATATGCTTTTTTTATAGGCTAATTTGATGAGCAAATGGGCAGCACCATGCTTATGTCAGTCCGCTAGAATGCCAATGCATTATTCCTAGTAGGACTCTGCAATAATGAGGTGGTGTGCACATGCATGCGCATTCGTTTCAGCGTGTTTTGGGAGACGAGCAAGAGTCCTTCCACTCCCACCACAGGAGTCAGCGTCAGCTCCAAAACGTTGTGCATTACTAACACGACCACTGACGACTCCAGCAGCTTGAGTTCCCTGTGGTGGTGAAAAATCTGAGTGGCTGGTAGATCTACCTGCCGCAATGGCTGGTGGACCAAAAAGTTAGTTTCAGGCCCTGCTTGATATACAATGAGTGGTAGGTTACACTATATTTAGATACTTCTAATACTGCCCGAGACACCCTTGCTATTTTGTCTTTGTACTCAATAAATGGTGAAACACTGTGATGTTGGTGTTCTTTGCTCGAATGTATACTGAACAAAAATATAAACACAACATAAAACAATTTTACAGTTCATATAAATAAATCAGTCAACTGAAATGAATTCATTAGGCCCTAAGGCACTGCATCTGTACCTGGTTCAAATCCAGGCTGTATCACATCTGGCTGTGATTGGGAGTCCCATAGGGCGTCGCACAATTGGCTCAGCATCGTCCGGGTTTGGCCGGAGTAGGCCGTCATTGTGAATAAAAATGTGTTCTTAACTAACTTGCAAGTTAAATAATTGTATTTAAATAAAAAATCTATAGATTTTACATGACTGGGCAGGGATGCAGTCTTGGGTGTGCCTGGGAGGGAATAGGCACACCCACTTGGGAGCCAGGCCCATCAGAATTAGTTTTTCCCCACAAAAGGGCTTTATTACAGACATAAATACTCCTCAGTTTCATAAACCTGTCTGGGTGGCTGGTCTCAGATGATCCCAAAGGTGAAGAAGCCGGATGTGTAGGTCCTGAGCTGGCGTGGTTACACGTGGTCTGCGGTTGTGAACCCAGTTGGAAGTACTGTCAAATTCTCTAAAATGATTTTGTAGGCGGCTTTCAATTCTCTGGCTAAAGCTCTGGTGGACATGATTTCTGGTCAAACAGATGGAAAAGAGGTCTTAGACGACATCTACTAGAAAAAGTCTTAAAAGGTACTAGAAATACATCAGAACCCTTCCAACTAATATCAACACATTTAGTTTTGTAGAAATGATTTGCCTACTGTAAATTTAAGAAACATTGCTTTGTCTTGCAATTCCGTTACGGCACAAAAAAACGACACTTTTCCTAATAGAAAAACAACAAAATTGGATGTTGTAACTCCACAACAATGCTTAAACCACATCAGGGGACCATTTTTGAGGTCTGGGGAAAATCGGATAAATTTCAACCCTTTTAATTCAGGTGCACACCAGCCAGACAGGTGTGTTTTGCTAGTGGTGTTTCCATGCAAATAATCATGATTCTGTCAGGTACACGAGATCGGACAGGAAAGTGAATGATTTCAATAGTAAGTGATTTTATCTTTTATTTGCATAGCCTATGCTAGAGGGTTCATACAGGCATTGGCAAGTGAAATTCAAGGACTTTCAAGGAATTTTTTAGTTACTACATTTTATTTTATTTTCAAGGACCTACAGTGTATATTTAATTGTTGTAATAGCCTATAGAATGAAGAAAAAGGAAAAAATATCCCCCAAAAGTATGCATTACCACTTTTTTAAGAATTATAAAAATGTTTACTTGTCAGAGGCTCCGTCCCAAATGGCACCCTATTCCCTATGTCAGTGTTTCCCAAACCTGGTCCTCGAGTACCCCTGACAGTACACATTTCCGTTGTAGCCCTAAACAAACACACCTCGTTCAACTCATTGAGGGCTTGATGATTAGTTGACTAGTTGAATCAGGTGTGTTTGTCCACGGTTTCAATAAAAATGTGTACTGTTGGGGCTACTCTAGGACCAGGGTTGGGAAACACTGCCCTATGTAGTGCAATACTTTAGAACAGCCCTATGGGCTCAGATTTAACATTCTGTAAACCATTGATGATTGGTGGGATTATTAGCCATGGCCCATGTACAGTAATGTAGTAATCCAGGGATGGTGATATGGCTGTTGTGGCTGAGGAATTCCTATTAGGAAGGGTTAATCCCACTGGAGTTAGCAGAGTTTTCCACTTCACTTATTCAACTTCACTTCAGGCATCTTTTCATTTAATTTAAATTTTGCTTGTCAGAAAAGTCTGTATAGGGCCTCCCGAGTGGCGCAGTGGTCTAAGGCTGTGCCACTAGAGATTCTGGGTTTGAGTCCAGGCTCTGTCACAGCTGGCCGCGACCGGGAGGCCCATGGGGCGGCGCACAATTGGCCCAGCGTCGTCCGTGTTAGGGGAGGGTTTGGCCGGCAGGGATATCCTTGTCTCATCGTGCACTAGCGACTCCTGTGGCAGGCCGGGAGCAGTGCACGCTGACACGGTCGCCAGGTGTACGGTGTTTCCTCTGACACATTGGTGCGGCTGGCTTCCGGGTTGGATGGGCATTGTGTCAAGAAGCAGTGCAGCTTGGTTGGGTTGTGTTTCGGAGGACGCATGGCTCTCAACCTTCGCCTCTCCCGAGTCCATACGGGAGTTGCAACGATGATACAAGACTAACTACTACCAATTGGATACCACAAAATTGGGGAGAGAAAAGGGGGTGAAAATACAAAAGAAATGGAAAAGTTTGTATAGCCTTCTCCCTCTAGAATGAACGACATGCATCTACTAGTGATTTATTGACTGGACAGACACCTGTCAGTCACGAAGCAAGCGATGGCAGGGATACACTGCTCATTTGTCAGTCTGCTGTCTGTTCCGCCTCTCGGTACCCATGTATTGTAAGTGGTAAAGATTAGTTGAAATCACTTAATTGTTTTGTGGCACATTCATTTATTTACTTTTGCGTGTTTCAACTTTCATATAGCCAGCCAGCGGATAGGCTATTAACTGTGCTTTGACTGACGACTGAACAGCAGTGTTGACTAGTTTATAGAAGTTGTTGAACTGACTGAATAAATCTCTTACACTACCCGTCAAAAGTTTTAGAACACCTACTCATTCTATGGTTTTAATTTTATTTGTTTTTTCTACATTGTAGAATAATAGTGAAGACATCAAAACTATGAAATAACATACACTGCTCAACAAAATAAAGGGAACACTTAAACAACACAATGTAACTCCAAGTCAATCACACTTCTGTGAAATCAAAGCAACACTGATTGACAATACATTTCACATGCTGTTGTGCAAATGGAATAGACAACAGGTGTAAATTATAGGCAATTAGCAAGACACCCCCAATAAAGGAGTGGTTCTGCAGGTGGTGACCACAGACCACTTCTCAGTTCCTATGCTTCCTGGCTGATGTTTTGGTCACTTTTGAATGCTGGCGGTGCTTTCACTCTAGTGGTAGCATGAGACGGAGTCTTCAACCCACACAAGTGGCTCAGGTAGTGCAGCTCATCCAGGATGGCACATCAATGCGAACTGTGGCAAGAAGGTTTGCTGTGTCTGTCAGCGTAGTGTCCAGAGCATGGAGGCGCTACCAGGAGACAGGCCAGTACATCAGGAGACGTGGAGGAGGTCGTAGGAGGGCAACAACCCAGCAGCAGGACCGCTACCTCCGCCTTTGTGCAAGAAGGAGCAGGAGGAGCACTGCCAGAGCCCTGCAAAATGACCTCCAGCAGGCCACAAATGTGCATGTGTCTGCTCAAACGGTCAGAAACAGACTCCATGAGGGTGGTATGAGGGCCCGACGTCCACAGGTGGGGGTTGTGCTTACAGCCCAACACCGTGCAGGACGTTTGGCATTTGCCAGAGAACACCAAGATTGGCAAATTCGCCACTGGCGCCCTGTGCTCTTCACAGATGAAAGCAGGTTCACACTGAGCACATGTGACAGAGTCTGGAGACGACGTGACAGAGTCTGGAGACGCCGTGGAGAACGTTCTGCTGCCTGCAACATCCTCCAGCAGGACCGGTTTGGCGGTGGGTCAGTCGTGGGGTGGCATTTCTTTGGGGGGCCGCACAGCCCTCCATGTGCTCGCCAGAGGTAGCCTGACTGCCATTAGGTACCGAGATGAGATCCTCAGACCCCTTGTGAGACCATATGCTGGTGCGGTTGGCCCTGGGTTCCTCCTAATGCAAGACAATGCTAGACCTCATGTGGCTGGAGTGTGTCAGCAGTTCCTGCAAGAGGAAGGCATTGATGCTAAGGACTGGCCCGCCCGTTCCCCAGACCTGAATCCAATTGAGCACATCTGGGACATCATGTCTCGCTCCATCCACCAACGCCACGTTGCACCACAGACTGTCCAGGAGTTGGCGCATGCTTTAGTCCAGGTCTGGGAGGAGATCCCTCAGGAGACCATCCGCCACCTCATCAGGAGCATGCCCAGGCGTTGTAGGGAGGTCATACAGGCACGTGGAGGCCACACACACTACTGAGCCTCATTTTGACTTGTTTTAAGGACATTACATCAAAGTTGGATCAGCCTGTAGTGTGGTTTTTCACTTTAATTTTGAGTGTGACTCCAAATCCAGACCTCCATGGGTTGATACATTTGATTTCCATTGATAATTATTGTGTAATTTTGTTGTCAGCACATTCAACTATGTAAAGAAAAAAGTATTGAATAAGATTATTTCATTCATTCAGATCTAGGATGTGTTATTTTAGTGTTCCCTTTATTTTTTTGAGCAGTGTATATGGAATCATGTAGTAACCAAAAACATGTTAAACAAATCAAAATATATTTTGAGATTTTTCAAATAGCCACCCTTTGCCTTGATGACAGCTTTGCACACTCGTGGCATTCTCTCAACCAACTTCAGGAGGTTGTTTCAATTAACAGGTGTGCCTTGTTAAAAGTTCATTTGTGGAATTTCTTAATGTGTTTGAGCCAATCAGTTGTGATGTGACAAGGTAGGCGGGTATACAGAAGATATCCCTATGCAAAGAGAAACGACAGTCCATCATTACTTTAAGACTATAAGGTCAGTCATTCCGGAACATTTCAAGAACTTTGAAAGTTTCTTCAAGTGCAGTCGCAAAAACCATCAAGCACTATGATGAAACTGGCTCTCATGAGGACCACCACAGGATTGGCAGACCCAGAGTTACCTCTGCTGCAGAGGATAAGTTCATTAGTTACCAGCCTTAGAAATTGCAGCCCAAATAAATGCTTCACAGAGTTCACAAGTAACACACATCTCAACATCAACTGTTCAGAGGAGACTGTGTGAGTCAGGCCTTCATGGTAGAATTTCTGCAAAGAAACCACTACTAAAGGACACCAATAAGAAGAAGAGACTTGTTGGGGCCAAGAAAAACGAGCAATGGACATTAGACCGGTGGAGTCCAAATTGGAGATTTTTGGTTCCAACCAACGTGTCTTGGTGAGACGCAGTGTGGGTGAACAGATTATCTCCGCATGCGTATTTCCCACCGTAAAGCATGGAGGAGGAGGTGTGATGGTGTGGGGTGCTTTGCTGGTGACACTGTCTGTGATTTATTTAGAATTCAAGTCACACTTAACCAGCATGCCTGCCACAGCATTCTGCAGCGAAACACCAACCCATCTGGTTTAAGCTTATCATTTGTTTTTTTTCAACAGGACAATGACCCAACACACCTCCAGGCTGTGTAAGGGCTATTTTACCAAGGAGAGTGATGGAGTACTGCATCAGATGACCTGGCCTCCACAATCTCCCGACCTCAACCCAATTGAGATGGTTCGGGATGAGTCGGACGGCAGAGTGAAGGAAAACAAGGGCTCAGCATATGTGGGAACTCATTCAAGACTGTTGGAAAAGCATTCCAGGTGAAGCTGGTTGAGAGAATGCCATGGGTGTGGCTGCAAAGTTGGCTGGATGACCTTTTGGTGGTGGACCATTCTTGATACACACGGGAAACTGTTGAGTGTGAAATACCCAGCAGCGTTGCAGTTCTTGACACAAACCGGTGCGCCTGGCACCTACTGCCGTACCCCTTTCAAAGGCACTTAAATATTTTGTCTTGCCCATTCAACCTCTGAATAGCACACCTACACAATCCATGTTTCAATTGTCTCAAGGCTTAAAAATCCTTCTTTAACCTGTCTTCTCCCCTTCATCTACGCTGATTTAAGTGGATTAAACAGGTGACATCAATAAGGGATCATAGTTTCACCTGGATTCACCTGGTCACTGTCATGGAAGAGCAGGTGTGCTTAGTGTTTTGTATACTCTGTGTATGTACATGGTATCGTATCAGGAAAAGTAAACCGAAGATCTTGCTTGTATTTTCCTTGGATTCTAAGCCCATGTTGAGACTTGCAAGTGACCGCTAAAGTGACTTGGCAGTTTAGCCTAGAAATGGGTTGTTCGTGAAAGAATGTGTCTCTTTTGAACTGATGTTTTAGGTGAACGTCAGGAACCGAATCACATCGGTGAAAGAGCCATTTATTTGGCTCCCTAATTTACATACTGGTAGGCTACTACTGCTTTTTCGCAATTATCTGCAAATAAATGATGAACACATTAAATGAAAATGTTTAATCCTCACTACAGGAGCAATAGGTAGTGGAGAGAGAGACTCATTCTGGTCCAAAATATGATCAAATGAAACTTATTGAAGGTTATAAAAGCTAATGATATTTATATGGTATTATTAAATATATTGATATACTGTAGGCCTACTGATTTGATCAATGCATTTTTAAAACCACTTTCCTGCAATTGTATATCGTTTCTCTACAGGGAATCCATGTTTACTTGGCAGAACACAACCTTTTATCTTAGGCTTTTGCCACAACAAACTAAATTGAAAGAGTAGACTGGACTCTTTTTTTCTGACTAGATTAACTAGGCCTAATCTACTGGCTTCCCTCAAAATCCAACTGACAGTGATTGATTGACAGGTATGACTCTCAAACATCCTGCCCCTTCCCCTGACAATCCCACCCACAGTGGTTGATTTATAGGCCAAACTGTTAAAGGGATAGGCTAGTTCACCCAAATTACAAAATGCCACATTGGTTTCCTTACCCTTTAATGTCCACCGCCACAGAGCCAATACACTACATGACCAAAAGTATGTATTTTATGTGGACACTTGCTTGTCGAACTCATTCCAAAATCATGGGCATTAATATGGACTTTGTCCCCCCCATTGCTGCTATAGCAGCCTCCACTCTTCTGGAAGGCTTTCCACTAGATGTTGGAACATTGCGGCAGGGACTTGCTTCCATTCAGCTATTACAAGAGCGTTAGTGAGGTCAGGGACTGATGTTGGGCGATTAGACCTGGCTTGCAGTCGGCGTTCCAATTTATCCGAAAGGTGTTAGATGGGGTTGAGGTCAGGCCTCTGTGCAGGCCAGTCATGTTTTTCCACACAGATCTTAACAAACCATTTCTGTATGGACCTCGCTTTGTGCACAGGGGCATTGTCATTCTGAAACAGGAAAGGGCATTCCGCAAACTATTACCACAAAGTTGGAAGCACAGAATCGTCTATGTCATTGTATGCTGTTGCATTAAGATTTCCCTTCACTGGATCTAAGGAGCCTAGCCTGAACCATGAAAAACAGCTCCAGACCATTATTCCCCCGCCACCAAACTTTACAGTTGGCACTATGCATTGGGGTCAATAGCGTTCACCTGGCATCTGCCAATCCCAGATTCGTCCATTGGATTGTCAGATGGTGAAACGTGATTCATCGCTCCAAAGAACACATTTGGACTGCTTCAGAGTCCAATGGCGGCGAGCTTTACACCACTCCAAGCGCTTGGTGATCTTAGGCTTGTGTGCAGATGCTCGGCCATGGAAACCCATTTCATGAAGCTCCCGACGAACAGTTATTGTGCTGCTGTTGCTTTCCATAGGTAGTTTTGAACTCGGTAGTGAGTGTTGCAACCAAGGACAGACAATTTTTACGCGCTTGGTCCCATTCGGTGGTCCCATTCTGTGAGCTTGTGTGGCCTACCACTTCGCGGCTGAGCTGTTGTTACGTTTCCACTTCACAATAACAGCACTAACAGTTGACCGGGGCATCTGTATACCCCCACCCCTCCCACCTTTTCACACACACAACTGATTGGCTAAAACGCATTAAGAAGGAAAGAAATTAGAATAAAACAGCCTAGGCGCAGCCTAGGCGCAGTGAATTGTGATTCATAAAACTATATTTTTACCACGGTGGATTAGCGTATTGAGTTTGCATTTAAATTGCCCATGGGACACTGTGTTTATCCTTGTTTATTTGGATCCTCTCTCTGGCTTCTTTTTCTTCATCATTGGGGAGTGATTTGTGACTCATCTGAGTGTTCAGTGGTAATGAATTATGAGGGTTAAATCTTCATTCTGCTGGGTGAGAATAGATAACTCTGTGCTGTTTGTTAAGCACACCTACTGTCTCCAAACAATGTGCTTCATAAACAAAACAATTTATGCGTCTTATGCGCAGCAAAAGTTGCACATCCAGTCTCCAGAGCAGACCCGTTAGTCTTTTGGCTACACAATAGGGCAGGCCCTGTCCCCAAAATAGGTGAGTAAAGCTACAGGCCTAGGCCCTAGGCATTGTCGCTAGGCACACAGATAATCTGGTAAGGAGTTTGTCTTCACTGACTGAGCCACCTCAAGGCTTGGTTAACCACGGTAACAGTAGCCTAAGCCCTATGAAGAGAGGAGACCGTGGGTGTTGGTGAGGTTGGTTACAGAAGTTCTGCTTTAGGACCCCTTCAGTAAGCTCGTCTGAGGTCGAACGGCCCGTTTGGCAGGATCTTATCTCCTGGTTCTGTAGTGTGAGGCAGCTTGATTTACAAGTCACCCCCTGGACAGTACAGTAGTCTGTCGTAGGGCCTTGCCCACAATCAGAGAGGCGTCGGGTCACATTTTTAAGTCTTTGGTATGACTTGACCAAACCCCCAACCTTCTAATCTCAGGCCAGACGCTCTAACCTCAAGGGCAAGGCCACTAAATTGGTACCCCTTTTTTGAGCAGTTTTTAGACAGGTCTTAAAGCCACTCTCTCAGTGGCCTCTGTCTGGGCGTTGGCACACTGAGTGGAGCCAAGGTATAAATACACAAGGCAGTTTGGCTCACTGTGGTCGTTCTGTGGGGACCCTTTTCTTAAGTCCCCAGTAATTAGGTGACTCAAAACCAATGTTTTTGAAAAGGATTGTTTGGTGTACGCCTGGAAATGTGAGAGCAATGAAACCATGTTGGTGTGATGACTGATTTTAAGATGACGACTGTCATGCTTTTGTGTTAAAAAATTCCTAATTGTCTGGTTAAAGTTGGATGGTAGAATGTATCCCAATACTGTGGCCTAAGCCTACGTGAAACAACTTTCTGAGGCACAGCAAATAGGCAAGGGCCTTAGGCCGATCAAATCACAAACAATTCCCCCCCTTCTTGAATGAGCACAGTTTAGTCCATTAACCTAACATTTCCAGATGTTTTGACATCGCAATGAGCTTTGTTTTTTTTATTACTCTCTTGGGTTGCCACTAGGGTGGCATAGGGTTTTGGGGTTGGGTTGTCGGGAAAATTCAAATACCTTTACTGACTGTCTACTTCTCTGGGCCAGTCGTGTGAATGTCTAGCCTGGGATGTCAAATGTTAGCTTATTGCAATGAGTTATGGTTAAAAAATTCTTATGGGATAACACTTTATTAAAGGTTTTGTGAAAAGCTTCAATACTTTGGCTGGCTGACTGACTGTGAATGTCTAGCCTGTGATGCCTAGCCAAAACTCAATAGGCCTATCTGTTAGGACTGCACGATATAGGCAAAAAAATCTAATTGTGATTTTTGTACCAAATATTGCAATTTTTTTATTTTACTTCCGATTTATACATCAAAACACTTGGGTAAATTGTTGGAATAGAATGATCATTATCATTTTATGGTTGGAATACAGTGGACACTTGGAATGCTGTTTTGTTTGGCATGACAATGAATGAAAAAGTAAGGGAGGAGATATTTGTGACAGAGTTGGAACCAAAGTGTTTGTCAGTGTTTCCCATGGGACCCTAATTAGATTTAAATAGATCTCCCTTTTCCTCTGATTAACACTGTAACTGCTGGGCCTCGAGGGCCCCCCCTTCAAGTTAATGAGCAATCATTCAGATTACAACATTTTAACAGTGTAATTAATAGGCTACATTTCATATATGCTATTGAAAAAAATATTTGAGTTTATGAAGGTCTTAGGCTAAATTAGAATATATATATATATATATATACACACACACACACACACACACACACACACACAATGTGGTGAAAAAGAATTTGCCCCCCTTCCTGATTTCTTATTTTTCTGCACATTTGTCACACTTAAATGTTTCATATCAACAAACACATTGTAATATTACACAAAGATAACCCAAGTAAACACAAAATGCAGTTTATTAAGGGGAAAAAAGCTATCCGAAACTTCATGGCCCTATGTGACAAAGTAATTGCCCCCCCCTTGTTAAATCATGAATTTACTGTGGTTAATCAAATTTTTGGGAAAGCTGAGTTCAATTTCACTAGCCACACCCAGGCCTGATTACTGCCAGACCTGTTGAATCAAGAAATCACTTAAATAGAACTTGTCTGACAAAGTGAAGTAGGCCAAAAGATATCAAAAAGCAAGACATGCCGTGATCCAAAGAAATTCAGGAACAGATGAGAAACAAAGTAATTGACACCTATCAGTCTGTAATGGGTTACAAAGCCATTTCTAAAGCTTTGGGACTCCAGCGAACCATGGTGAGAGCCATTATCCACAAATTGAGAACATTTGGAACAGTGGTGAACCTTCCCAAGGGTGGCCGGCCTACTCTACTCTGTACTCTGTATTCTGTGGACTGACGAGACAAAAGTTGAACTTTTTGGAAGGTATGCGTCCTGTTACATCTGGCGTAAAAGTAACACAGCATTTCAGAAAAAGTCACAGTCAAATATGGTGGTGGTAGTGTGATGGTCTGGGGCTGCTTTGCTGTTTCAGGACCTGGACGACTTGCTGTGACTGCTCTCTACCAAAAAATCCTGAAGGAGAATGTCCGGCCATCAGTTCGTGAACTCAAGCTGAAGTGCACTTGGGTTCTGCAGCAGGACAATGATCCAAAACACACCAGCAAGTACACCTCCTAAATGGCTTTAAAAAAACAAAATGAAGGTTTTGGAGTGGCCTAGTCAAAGTCCGGACTTGAATCCGATTGAGATGCCATAAAGGCCTGTCAACATAATTACATGCTTAGTTTGACACTGAAGGAGAGGAAGTAGTTGTCACAAAATATTAAGTGTTTTCGGGAAGTAGAAAGAAAGTAATTTAAGCAAAGAACGTTAGTGAACTGGTGATTGGTAATGTTTGAATCTAATTTCTATGCTACATTTGGATCCTTTTGGGGTCCCGCGGACCGATGCACTCATATCTTAATGATTTGAACCAGGGACTGATGCATATTGGTGAATCATTACATCCCTAGCATTTGGTGTGTCATCATAGTGGTCTCTGAATTGTGGTCAGACTCTCTCGGGTGGAACAAACTTATTAAACTTTCTCCTTTTTTCAATGCTGAATTGAATGTCATTGAGAACAGAAAGGTAGGTGTCAATGTATTTTTTTCGCCAAAAATCCAACATCTATTTTTTGGAAGTATCTGTAATCTGCAATATTTTTTCTGCCAACGTAACTCATTTGTTTTTTGTAATCAGATTACATGTAACTGTAATCAGTTACTCCCCAACCCTAATCATAACACATTTGTTGTAATATTTTTTTGTTTTTTGCAGAATGCATATCCTAGTAACTTTTTTTTAAGATTGCATAATTGGCCTACATGTAGCCTGAACAGTATACATGGCCAGGCATCAAAATTAACCATTACCAGTTGAATGTAGACACAAATATAACAAACTTTTATTTTATATTGTAACAAAATATGCAACAATTGCTACAGTAAAAGTATACTCTAAAGAATAAATCCCAAAACAAGCACACACAATGTGGTCAATAGGGATGGGCATTTTACATGTTTTGACTTTTCCAGTACATACATATAAAATAATGGAGTACTGGAATGAATGAATTAATTAAATCCATTTTTAGAACACCAGGCTAGCACTGGAAAAAAATATGTGCTCATTTATTTATTTGCCAACAGACTGCAACAATACCTAATTTATCATAACCATTACACATAACAAACCTAATTGCTAAATAGTCCCATATACAGTGCATTTGAAAGTATTCAGACCCATTGACTTTTCCCACATTTCTTTACTTTACAGCCTTATTCTAAAATTGATTAAATAAAACAATTTCCTCATCAATCTACACACAATACCCCATAATGACAAAGCTAAAACAGGTTTTTAGAAATGTTTCCACATTTATTAAAATTTAAAAAACAGATACCTTATATTTTCAGACCCACAAATCAAGTGCACTCATAGGCCTACCACTGGCCAATCATATAGCTCAGATCACCATGTCTGCAATTTCCTAGAGCCATAGACTGTAAAAAAGAAGCCTCGAACACACAGCAAAGTTGATACTGTGAGATTTTAAAACCATGAAGAGAGAGACTCAACGAATACAGCAAAGAGCTGCTGTTTTTATGAGTAAGTTAATGTTTAAGTTGTTATTCAGCACTGTCAACACTTTGTTCAACACTGAGTTATAAAATGTGCATTCTCTCCATACTTCCACTCACGCTACAACCAGCACTGCAGCTGCAATGAATGAGTATTGCAAAGTGTTGCGATGAGCTTGCGTTGTTATTATTAGCGGCTTGTGACTTTTTTAATATCAAGGAATATTTCACTTTCTCTGGTTATAGGAATAACAACATGAATTTGTGCCTGAAGCAGAAATAATGCAGTGTGACTTGAGTTTTGCCATCAGCTGGAAGACTTGTCCCCTTTTCTCTGCAGAGGGAGGGAGAGCGGAGGTACGGTGTGTCGGGTTAGAGGCTACCTCACCACTGCTCCCTCCCTCAACTCACTGACCATCAGAAGCAGGCCGTCAGTCCATAGACATGGGAAGTATTTGTATTTTTTTATTTATTTAACCTTTTTATTTAACTAGGCAAGTCATTTGAGAACAAATTCTTAATTGCAATGACGGCCAAACCCGGACGACGCTGGGCCAAATGTGCGCCGCCCTATGGGACTCCCAATCACGGTCGGATGTGGTACAGCCTGGATTAGAACCAGGTACTATAGTGAAGTCTCTTGCACTGAAATGCAGTGCCTTAGACCGCTACGCCACTCGGGAAGGAGGGCTGCAGCACCCCCTGATAAATCACAATAAAATCCACCAAATTAGTGCACTAGGCCTTTATTACTCATGCAGGAGCGGAGAAGAATACAGCATAGCCCCTCCCGACAGTAGGGCCTTCTCCGCTCCTTCTCCTCCCGTGCCCAGTTGATAATCACCCAAATAATTGCCTTGAAATTGAACCTAAAATATACAGAAACAAATGTCACACATAACAGATTAAATAAACCGAGTAAAGTATGATGGGTGAGGTGGAGGAAGGGGGAGAATGGGTGAGTTGATGAGCGAGGGTAAGTGAACGATGCATAATTATGTAATCACCACTTGTGAATGAAGAATAGAGCAGGCTATTAAATTTTATTAATCTATTCTAATTATAATCTACAAATGTTATGTACCCTATATCAGTCCACTGAATCCAAGCAGTCTTATCAGTCTACTCTGGCCTACTTGGAGTACACAGTGAGAGTGTGTGTAATTTGCAATGGCAAAAATACCAAGACGAATGGATGCACATGCTGCGTTAGCGTTGCTACAAAATCAGAAAATGACTCCGATGGTGGAGAAGAAATGAATCATGACATTCTTCTGAATCTACACCTCTGAGGCTTAAGCTCTAAAAAGACAGAATGGTGCGCACTGAGCAGGTGTCCGCGCCACCACCAAATTAAATGTTGATACAGGATAGCGGAAAGGACCATCGTTTGGATAGAACAAGCCGGTGACAATGCTACGGGACGATTTATCAGCACAAAATTGAATCACTGAGAGAGCAGACCCTACATCTCAAGCAAAAAAACATGATGCCATTGTGTGAAGACACACTTGGTGCTTATAATTATGTTTTCAGGCTACTGATATTTTCATTATTTGACCACGCGTCTTGCTGACCGTGCATCTTGGTGGTTGGGGTATTTTCTTTTTTATAAATCGAAGCTGTTACCACATTCCAACACGTGCTTTCTTTTTCATAGTTGCAACAAAGGCACTCCACAAATAAAATTGATTGAACACTTTAACCTTTTTGTAAATATATATATATATATATATATATCTCTATATATCTTTTTTTACATATAGCCTACATGAACAAACTGATGAAAATGTTGTGTTATTTGAAATATTTTTTTTCATATTCTGTTACCTAAAGCATAACCAAATGTGACTTGTTTCAGGAAACTAGGCATATATCAATACTTCACAGGAGTAGTTTTACATTTGAATGTAAAAAAAATTTTCATCAAAATGTGTGTTTGAGCAGAAATGCCTTCTGAAACGTGAACTTTCATGTGCCGTCATAACAAACTTGTATGCCATCTGTAAATACTAATAAAATTGTTAAATTATGAGCTAAGTTGGTTTAGCCACGGAAAAAGTCAGGAACCTTCTCACTAGCCGTGATTGGCTGATATGATGGGCTGGAAATGCCAATAGATGACTTCGGCTTGGCCTGCCATGTAGAACGCTTCTGTCTATAACATGAGCTGCTCAGTATGTGTTAATCCTTTCTAACGTGGCTTTTTTTAAAAGATATAACGTTAGCTATTGTCATGACGTGGCCCTTTATGGGTGTAGATCGTGGCTCTGCCCCCCCCACCCTCCCACCCACTCTCTCTCCTTTTGTTATCTCAGGTCATAAATTCCTGGCAGAGAGAGAACAAAGGACTTGGCCACACTCCTAAATCCCCAAAATGAGAGAATTAAACAATCTATACTTTTTAAAATGTGGGAATGGTCCGTGGACACTTAAGGGACAGTTATGATGAGTGTGTTTCATTTGGTGATCTCATGAAGGACAGGAAACACATTTCCCAGCTGTCAGGTTTACATCTAAATATTGTGAAACGTGATTAAACATGAAACTATTTGTGAAAAGATGTAATGTGATGTTAACCTTCTAAATGAGAGTATGGATTTTCATATAAAGATGAACTAGTCAGTGGCCACGCCCACGTGAGCATAGACATTATGTCAGCGTCATGGACCGCCCTTTTCTACTGAAACGCATAAAACCCACTCCTGATGAAATTCACACCAGACCACGCAAACCCCGGTGTAAGCTAAGGTTGCAAATTGTTGAATTTCTAAGACCAAAACATGCCGGGTGATGCTGGTGTGTGAAGTGGTTTAAACTACAACTCTACCAAAGGACAAGACTATACCACGTGGAACATTGGCTACACGGCTGACCATTTTTAAACTCTGAGACTATCGATTATATAATTACTAGTCTTCAGCTAGAAATTACGTAAATCTAGGACGAGAATACAGACAACCGCCGAAAACACCTATCAATGAGAACATTTCTGAATGGTACTCTGAAGTATCCCTTCTAACCACCTATAACCACGAAAGACATTGTGACCTAGATGTGGGTGAGGGGTGGTTACAGCATTTCCTTCACATGACCAATCAATTTAAACAAGTGTGTCGGGTAAGCGTCATCTAATAACGATAACATATTTATAAAATACTATGCAAATACTATCACTGTACCGTTTACACCTTCTGTATCCTGCGCATGTGACAAACTTTGATTTTATTTGATACAGCGTGTGTTTACCACATGGTCTCACGTGAATCCTTAAAGAGATTAGTGAGACTAAGGCTTAAGAGGGTGTGAACGATGCTGAATGGGTGTAAACAAAGAGAAGCTCTCCAGTAGGTACCAAATATCCAAGAGCCTTTTTCTCAAAAGTGGGGTTACAAGTTTATCAATTTTCAAAGCAGAATTACTTTCCCATTCTTCCTCATCTGTAGTGTATGATATACAAGTCTCTACATAAGACTGAATCGAGGCGGTTGGTCACATATACTAAGCATTTTTTTTTTTACTTTATTGTTTTTTGTATGGAGATCTCGGCAGTGTACTGTAACTTCTTAACATTTCGTATCTCCCTATGTTACGGTGTGAAAACAGTTTTCATGAGCGCACACATCCAAAATAATGTATGTGATTGCAAAATCCAATGCTTCAAACAAAGAGTAACTTTAATATGATTAATAAAACAAAAATCCATACTGTCATTAACTGGGTTCTTCAGTAATTACACATAGTTGTTTGATGCGCATTTGATGTCTAGCTGTTTAGTTCAGTAGTGGTTTGTGGGTGAAATCACTAGGGAAGACAAGCCAGGAAAAAAAGCCATATTACAACCTATGGTTTAAATGCATTGTTTGCTCTATGACTTGTTATTTCATATGCCTTGCCACCGTGATATATTGGCCTATATATTGGCCTAAGGCCGAGACAATAAGAAGACACCGTGGCAAAATAAATTCAACCACACCTTTTGTTTCATCCCAAAACCGGAGAGCAACATCTGTTCAGTGGAGTCCACAAAGCATATTGCATGTAATAAACAGTTACATGACCTACTGCAAGGTCAATCAAGTTAATGTTTCCGAAATGTTGATTTACTATTGATTTAGAACACCGGAGTGTTACCGCAAGTCGCAATGAAAACAGGAGCTGCCTCCACTATTCCAGCACCATTTCAACTTCCCATGCTTAGTCTAATACATTGACAACTAAAAGATTGAAAAAATAATTGAGTCCAATCAAGCTAAATATCACGTGGCTGGACATGGGGCTGATGTGTGAATAGAAAAAACATGTTGACTCTAGGGCTGTCCCTAGAAAATTATCAAGGAAAATTATCTCCCACTCCTGGATCGAATCAAGAACGATCTCAAAACCTTGATTCCCCCATTTAGCTTAGTCGGAAGAATCAATGTTATCCCTATGAACATCCTCCCTAGATTGAACTATTTATTTTAGATGCTCCCATGCTATCTCCCAGTTTCCTTTTTCAAAACAACCAACAAAAGCATCACCAAATTTTATATGGGGCAATAAAAAACCTAGGATCAAGTTCTCCACTCTATCGAAAACTGAAACTAAGGGTGGTCTTGCCCTTCCTTCCCTTCAATTGTACTACTGGTCTGCCCAAATCCTCAACATGCTAACATGGATCAGAAACAGACAAGACTCAACGTGGATTCAGATAGAAGCCCAATCCTATGGTTCATTGCCCCTAAGCTCAATTATATTAATTAATAATTTTAGTGAAGTGGGCAACATAGCCAAAACCTTTGATTTACAGCACCCTACTAGCATGGAGGGACTGTAAGAAATACCTTGGCATTTCCTTCCAAATATGTTCTCACTCGCCTATAGTATGCAACCGGTGCGGCAGGTAGCCTAGTGGTTAGAGGTTGGGCCGGTAACCGAAAGGTTGCTAGATCCAATCCCTGAGCTGACAAGGTAAAAGTCTGCCGTTCTGCCCCCTGAACAAGGCAGTTAACCCACTGTTCCTGGACCGTCATTGTAAATAATAATTTGTTCTTAACTGACTTGCCTAGTTAAATAAAATACAGATACAAAAAACAGACTTGCCAAAAGCCCTGAGTGATGCCAACTTTATTTGGCATACTCTAGGGATCTAATTTCATCAGAACCACTACACTGAAATCCTTTCAAGAGCTCTGCAGTGAATTCAATGTACCAAGATCCATTTTTTTTTTTATATATCAAATTTGATATATATATTATATATCTTCAAATTAAACATGTTATTTCCTCATTTACTTCTAAGGTGAGGTTTAGAGCTCAGCTGAATGAAGTTGACCACTTCTTGCTACAGCACAATCCATCAAAGGCAACACATCTCATCTATACTCTTCTGAGAAAGGGGGCTCCTCCTTTACTCCTTTGAAAATAAATAATCTGGGGAAAGGACCATTGTCTGTACACATTTTATTACACCCCAGTGAGACTCCATAGAATGAATACAGACATTCCTGATTTGTAAAATATGTACCTCTGAAAGTGGAACCTAATATGCATGTATTTTGGAGCCAAAATCTGGTAATCTATACATACTGCTGCACAGAAAATACTAGATGTACAGTTTGATATGACCCCGTGTATCTATCTTCTTAATGCCCAGCAGGACTTTGTTCTTGATCCTGACTGAGAAAATGTGTTTATGACCATCACATACTTTGCTAAGAAATGTATTCTCCTATTGTGGGCTTTTAAAATGTGGATTGACCAGATTGTTGACTTTCTTCCTCTTGAGAAGCTCACTTATGACCTCTGCAAGAGACAGCCCAAGTTTGATAGACTCTGGTCTCCACTACTCAACTATATTTCAAATTGGATAGAGTGAATGGGGTGATTAGGGAAATGAGCAGATACATATTCTGTAAGGTGCTGTAAAAACTAATGATCGTCGTGGAAATAGCTAATAGTAACGCTGACAGTGCTGCTGCAAGCTTGTTTTAGATTTTATTTCATTATTTATATCTGCCACGTCTGTGAATGTGGAATGTGTTTTGTTGGTTGATTTGGAAAAACAAGATAACTTAAAACGTTAAATTGAAAAAAAATTACCTGAGATTCTCACGCGGCCATTATATTAGGCAATCGGTATTACTGGGCTACAGTGCCTTCAGAAAGTACTCATACCCCTTGAATTATTCCACATTTTGTTGTATTACAGCCTGAATTTAAAATGGATTAAATTAGATTTTTTTGAAAACCTGTTTTTAGACATTTTTGCTGAAATACAGATATCTCATTTTCATAAGTATTCACACCCTTGAGTGAATACTTTGTAGAATCACCTTTGCCGGTGATTACATCTGATTCTTTTTGGGTAGGTCTCTGAGATTTGCACACTTTGATTGTACAATATTTGCCCCATTATTATAAAAAAATTCTTCAAGGTCTGTCAAGTTGTTTGTTGATCATTGCTAGATAGCCATTTTCAAGTCTTGCCATAGATTTTCAAGTTGATTTAAGTCAAAACTGTAACTAGGCCACTCAGGAAGATTCAATGTCATCTTTGTAAGCAACTCCAGTGTAGATTTGGCCTTGTGTGTTAGGTTATTGTCCTGCTGAAAGGTGAGTTCGTCTCCCAATGTCTGTTGGAAAGCAGACTGAACCAGGTTTTCCTTTAGGATTTTACCTGTGCTTATAGCTGTATTCCGTTCCTTTTTATCCTAAGACAATCCCTAGTCCTTGCCGATGACAAGCATACCCATAGCATGATGCAGCCACCACCCTGCTTGAAAATATGAAGAGTGGGTCTCAGTGATGTGTGTTGTTGGATTTGCCACAAACATAACGCTTTGTATTCAGGACAAAAAGTTAATTTCTTTGCTACATTTTTGCATTATTACTTAAGTGCCTTGTTGCAAACAGCATTCATGTTTTGGAATATTTTTTCTTTTGTACAGGCTTCCTTCTTGATGAAGTATTCATTTGATCTTAGAACAGTTACAGAGTTAAATGGTTGTGATATGAGAAAACTGAGAATGGACCAACAACATTGTACTTACTCCACAATACTAACCTACTCTGCCATTTAGGTTAGTATTGTGGAGTAAGTACAATGTTGTTGGTCCATTCTCAGTTTTCTCATATCACAACCATTTAACTCTGTAACTGTTCTAAGATCAAATGAATACTTCATCATTGACCTCATGGGGAAATCCCTGAGTAGTTCACTTCCTCTCCGGCAACTGAGTTAGGAAGGACGCCTATATCTTTGTAGTGACTGGATTAATTAATACACCATCCAAAGCCTAATTAATAACTTTACCATGCTCAAAGGGATATTCAGTGTATGCTTTTATTTGTTGATTTATACACATCTACCAGTCGGTGCCCTTCTTTGCGAGACATTGAAAAACCTCCCTGGTCTTTGTGGTTGAATCTGCTTGAAATTCACTACTCGATTTAGGGACCTTACAAATAATTGTATGTGTGGTGCACAGAGATGGTGTAGTTATAAAACAAAATTATGTTAACCACGATTATTGAACACAGAATGAGTCCATGCAACTTAGTGTGTGATTTGTTAACCCCTACGGGATGGTTGTTGCTAACGTGCGCTAATGTGACTAGAATGACGTTGTATACAACAGCCAACTTTCCGGGACATAGACATGTCTTATATGGGCCTAAAGCTTAGATTAACAATAATTTAACTGCAGTGTCCAATTAACAGATATTACAGTGAAACAATACCATGCTATTGTTTGAGAGTGCACAACAACAAACTTTTATCACGGCAACTGGTTTGATGCATTCACCTCTGAAGGTAAACAGTATACTTACATTCAGTAATCTTGCTCTGATTTGTCATCCTGAGTGTCCCAGTGATAAAAATGTAGCATAGTTTTGTTTGATAAAATACATTTTTATGTTCAAATGTAGGAACTAGGTTATACAGATTGACCCCACTGCTGTCTCTGGCTCCACACCCACCCCACCAGGCCATCTAGATGTGTGAAAGTTAATGTATAAGCTAATGATCCATCATGTATGACATTCCTGGGAGAGTGTAAACATTTTTATTACCATAGTATTTTTGTATGTTCTCTATAGTTATGTACTTGAAAATGTATCAATTGACCAATTTGGCACATTTGGGCAAACTGCAGTAATGTAATTCTTCACTGGGTCAGTCTGAAACCTTGCACACACACTGCTGCCAGCTGGTGACAAATCTAAATAATACCTAGACTCCTGTCTGAAAGTATGGCCTTTCTCTTGCATTTCAAAGATGATGGAACAAAAAAATAAATGTAAAAACGCGTGTTTTCTTGTTGGTATTATCTTTTACCAGATCTAATGTGTTATATTCTCCTACATTAATTTCACATTTCCACAAACTTCATAGTGTTTCCTTTCAAATGGTATAAGGAATATGCATATCCTTGCTTCAAGTCCTGAGCTACTGGCAGTTAGATTTGGGTATGTCGTTTTAAATGAAAATTGAAAGAAAAGGGTACAAGCACATTATTACTCCTGAACTTATTTAGGCTTGGAACAAAGGAGTTGAGTACTTATTGACTCAAGACATTTCAGCTTTTAATTATTTTTTTTATAAATTTCAAACATTTTCTACGAACAAAATTCCACTTCGACATTATGGGGTATTGTGTGTAGATCAGTGACACAATCTCAATTTAAACCATTTTAAATTTAGGCATAACACAACAATATGTGGAAAAGTTAAGGAGTGTGAATACTTCTGATGGCACTGTACAGTATTTCAGCCAAAAGGATAGACGTATTTTGAAATGCGAGAGCGGACACTTGCACTTTCTGTTGAGCTACGTATTGCACATAGCCTACCTTTTTTAGGAGCGGGAAGATTTTCTGACAGACAAATATGGATGATCGATATTCATTTCCAGGCAATGCAGTAAACAATAGCCTAGTCTTATTTAGGAAGTTCATTTTCTTTGAAACATAACTGCCTCTTTCTCCACTCATGCATATAGCCTACTCTATTTATTTGCGTACGCGCACCTGATCTTGCATGCCAAACTAAGAGAGAAGAGGTATGTCTACTGAACTTGAAGCAGCAAGAAAGATGAGTGGCACGGACACTTGCACTTTCTCTTGAGCTACGTTTTTCATTGAGGATATAGCCTACCTTTTAGGAGCGGGAAGATTTGCAGGCAGAGACAAGTTTTTATAAAAACATTTATTTCACCTCTATTTAACCTGTTTGGGCTAGAGGGCAGTATTTAGAAGTTCTGATGAAAAACGTGCCCAAAGTAAACTAGGATATGCATATAATTAGTAGCTTTGGATAGGAAACACACTGAAGTTTCTAAAACTGTTAAAATAATGTCTGTGAGTATAACATAACTGATATGGCAGGCAAAACCCCGAGCAAAATCCATCCGGAAAATCTGAATCTGTCATGTCACACTTGAATTGGCATCCTATTCAATCCATTGCATTTTAGCTCCCAGATTGCAGTTCCTATAGCTTCCACTAGATGTCAACAGTCTTTAGAAAAGGTTTCAAGCTTTTAATTTGAATAACCATGGAGTAAGAGATGTTCTTCCTGAGGTCTAGTGAAGTGTACTGTTATGGATTGAGCGCGTAACAGTGAGCGTGCTCTTAGCTCTTTTTCTCTTCTATTCAACAGGGTATATTCCGTCTGAAATATGATCGTTTATATTCTTTTTAGGGTATCTGAGTATTGATTAGAAATGCTGTTTGACTTGTTTCGACAAACGTTTACCGGTACTTTTGGGATATTGTTTGTCTGCATGGATGAACGCCCTTGGGCAGGTGGATTACTGAACAAAACGCGCCAACCAAACGGAGTTCTGAAGATAGATGGGGGGCAATCAATTCACATATGGTGTCCAGGGCACAGCTGGGGGCTGAAGGTGGTCTATAACAAGCAGCAACGGTGAGACTTGTTTCTGGAAAGGTGGATTTTTAAAAGTAGAAGCTTGAATTGTTTGGGCACAGACCTGGATAGTATGACAGAACTCTGCAGGTGATCTCTGCAGTACATTGTAACTCCGTCCCCTTTGGCAGTTCTATCTTGTCGGAAAATGTTATAGTTAGGGATGGATATTTCAGGATTTTTGGTGGCCTTCCAAGTAAATGGGTTATTATTATTTATTTAAAAGGAAAAGGTGCAGCGCTCGCCCACCATCGTATGCGGGCGTTATGCCTTTTCCTTTTCAATTATGCAATTTTTTTTTATTGCACCCTCAACATCTTTCCATTATCAACATTTATTTACAGACACTGTAGTAGACTATAGCCTAATCAAACTCCTTGGCGTCCACAGTATATAGTGACTTTTATTGTGTTTATCAGAAAGTTCGTACTATTATCACAAATGACCACCAAGCACTTCTGGACATCAGAACGACAGTTACTACCCTCAATTTCGACTTCAAATACAACTTCAACTCCGACTAAGCTGTTCCACTGTTGTTCCATGGGATACCAAAATGCCACCGGTGTAGAAGCGGGAGACGAGGTGGAGTCCTGGTGAAATTGAGGCGAAGAGATAACTTCCCTCCGTTCTATCGGCAAATGTCCAGTCACTTAAGAATAAGATGAATGAAATTCGTTCGACTGACTTGACAAGCTGCAATATTATGTCTTACTGAAACGTGGCTGGATGATGACGCTATGCACGTAGTACTCATTGGATTCTCCATGCAGCGGCAGGATCGTACAGTTGCTTTGGAGAAGTCAAAAGGTGGTGGAGTGTTTTTTTTCTTTCATAACAACTGGTGTGCTGCTTCAAGTGTGAAGGAAATCTCTAGCTTTTGTTCACCTGATATACAGTACGTCATGGTAAGCTGCAGACCCATTTATCTAGTAAGAGAGTTCTCATCAGTAATTATCACGGCTGTCTACATCCCTCTCCTAACCAACACCACTCTGGTACTCAACAAACTGTATGGGATCATAAACAAACAAGAAACCGCTCACCCAGAGGCACCATTTCTGGTAAGCGGAGACTTTAACGCAGGGAGACTTAAAATCATCCTACCTCACTTCTACCAACACGTGTCCTGCGCCACTAGGGGCGCTAAAACTCTAGACCACTTTTATTCTACCCACAGAAACGCATACAACACCCTTCCTTGTTCTCGATTTGCCAAATCTGACCACGACTCCATTTTCCTGTTTCCTGTTTACCAACAAAAGCGCAAACATCAAGTACCAGTGATTTGCTCAGTTACGGAAGGCTACAAGATCATTTTGCTAGTACAGACTGGGATATGTTCCTGGGATTCATCCGATTATCATTGAGGAGTTTACCACAACAGTTACGGGCTTCATCAATAAGTGTATAGACGATGTTGTCCCCACAGTGACTATAAGAACGTATCCAAACCAAAAAACATGGATTACAGGCAATATCAGCGCTGGGCTAAAGTCTAGAGCTACTGTTTACAAGGAACGGGGACGCATACAAAAAAGCCCTCTACGATCTCCGAGGAGACAATATAGGAGGATTGTGGAATCCTATTGCTCCGACTCCGACACTTGGCAGGGCCTGCACCGGCTCGTATATGGCAGGGCTTGCAGAGGATAAAACACTTCAAAGTGCGGTAGAGGCTCTTGTCCTTCAGGCACGTTCTCTTATCTCACCCAAGGAACTCTTGTAGTTCTGTCAGAGTGGTCATTGGATTCTTGGTCATCTCCCTGACCAAGGTCCTTCTTGCTCATTTTGGTCAGACATCCTGCTCTAGGTAGAAATTGTTTTATACCTTTACCCAGACATATGCCTCATCACAATCATCTCGGAGATCTACGGACAGTTCTTTGGACTTCATGGTCAACTGTGGGATCTTGTATAGACTGATGTTTTCTAAATCATGTCCAAACAATTGAATTGTCCACAGGTGCACTCCAATGAAGTTGTATGGACATCTCAATGCTGATCAAAGGAAATTGGATGTACCTGAGCTCAATTTGGAGTGTCATATCAAAGGAGTTTGAATACTTATGTAAATTAGATATTTATCTATTTTATTTTCAATACATTTGCCGAAATTGTCATTTTAAGTTATTGTGGGTGAGAATTGTTTTATTTAATCCATTTTGAATTCAGGCTGTGACACAACTAAATGTGGAATAAGTCAGGGGTTTTAATACTTTCTGAAGGCACTGTATATACATTGCATTCGGCAAGTATTCAGACCCCTTGACTTTTCCCACATGTTAGTCTTATTCTAATATGTATTAAATAAAATCATAAAATCCTCATCAATTTACACACAATACCCCATAATGAAAAAGCGAAAACAGGTTTTGAAGCTTTTGCACATTTATTAAAAATGTAAAAGTATTCTCAATAAGTATTAAGACCCTTTTGTATGAGACACGAAATTGAGTTCAGGTGCATCCTGTTGCCATTGATCATGCTTGATGTTTCTACAACTTGATTGGAGTCCACCTGTGGTAAATTCAATTGATTGGACATGATTTGGAAAGGCAGACACCTGTCTATATAAGGTCCCACAGTTGACAGTGCATGTCAGAGCAAAAACCAAGCCATGAGGTTGAAGGAATTGTCCGTAGAGCTCCGAGAAAGGATTGTGTCGAGGTCCCCAAGAACAAAGTGGCCTCATTCATTCTTAAATGGAAGAAGTTTGGAACCACCAAGACTCTTCCTAGAGCTGGCCGCCCGGCCAAACTGAGCAATCGGGGGAGAAGAGCCTTGGTCAGGGAGGTGACTCTGACAAAGCTCCAGAGGTCCTCTGTGGAGAATGGAGAACCTTCCAGAAAGACAACCATCTCTGCAGCACTCCATCAATCAGGCCTTTATGGTAGAGTGGCCATGCAGTTGACAGTGCATGTCAGAGCAAAAACCAAGCCGTGAGGTCTAAGGAATTGTCCGTAGAGCTCAGAGACGGGTATGGTAGAAAATTACAAGATTATGTTTTAATACCGTTTATGCATCGAATAAGGTTTCTCAGTACTCTCTCATCTGTGTCTGTGGGACTGAGTTTGTCCTCTGGGGCTTGGCGCTAGCAATTGATTTATGATGGCTTGGTGATAGAACCTGCAGCCTGCATTCCATTGAATGATTCGTGAATGTGAAATACTGGCCTTTATGCCAAGGCCAGGTGAACCCTCCCTCCAGTTTCTCTCACATGCAGATGAACACCAAACTTGTTGCATTAGTATCTGTGTGTTAAGGAGTGTGGAACTGAGAAGATAAACAAGCAGTAAATGACCTAGAGACAGAAACCTGGCGCAATGTAAATATTGCTTTCTGTTGTTTGATGGCACAATGTACCTTTGTATAATTCTACACATATGTTGTTTGTCTTGAGCATCCAGGTGGATGTGCTTTGCTATAAAGAGCTGTAACACAAATCTGCTCGTTGGGCTCTCAACGATTCACCTCTGGGTGATTGTTGACCAGCTCCATTATTGCAATTCTTAATCAATAATAAAGATTGATTGTTTGAAGAAATATCAAAGTCTCTCTCACTTGGTTAGAATTTACACAAAGGATTGTGTCGGCACAGATCTGGGGAAGGGTACTAAAAAATGTCTGCAGCATTAAAGGTCCCCAAGAACAGTGGCTTCCATCATTCTTAAATGGAAGAAGTTTGGAACCACCAAGGCTCTTCCTAGAGCTGGCCGCCCGGGCCAAACTGAGCAATTGGGGGAGAAGGGCCTTTGTCAGGGAGGTGACCAAGAACCCAACGGTCACTCTGACAGAGCTCCAGAGTTCCTCTGTGAAGATGGGAGAACCTTCCAGAAGGACAACCATCTCTGCAGCACTCCACCAATCAGGCCTTTTATAGTAGAGTTGCCAGGTGGAAGCCACTCCTCAGTAAAAGACTCTCAGACCATGAGAAACAAGATTCTCTGGTCTGATGAAACCAAGATTGAACTCTTTGGCCTGAATGCCAAGCGTCACGTCTGCAGGAAACCAGGACCCATCCCTATGGTGAAGCATGGTAAATGTGATTTTTGCCCCGAATTTCTGCCCATATGTCCCCGTTACCAGTAAAACATAATCAAAACCTATTTATTTAACTTACTTGCTGTGCTGTTTCGTTGTTCATTTGTTCAATTGATTCATTCTCAAACAGGATTTCATCATACATGTCAAGCAGTGAAGTTTCAGCTCTGTCCATGGCATCTCTTCCTCGGTGCGCACTGTCACTGTGTCCGTTTCCATCTTGTCCAGCTGTGTTTAACATTTTACGTAAACCCTGTTTCTTGTCTGCATCGAAGTAGAGGTCCTTGTACCTAGCATCGAGCATGGTGGCGACACAGCAAAGAAGCTCAGAGAGAATGCCACAGAATCACTTGTTCACAGCCTCTTGTAGAGTACTTTTGCAAGTTTTAACCCCACGGTATGTGTCGGCAGTTTTGTTGAGCAGGCGTTTCAATGCTATGACAGAGGGTATCACATCTGCTGCAGACACAGTTGAGTTTATTTCTCAAGTCAGTTGTTTGAATGGAGCTAGGAGTGTGTTCATGTTTCAAACATGTTCTCAAATGCCATTGAAATGGCAGCAGCGGTATGAGAACCAGCCCATTCTTGAGCATGCACTACGGCTTTCCTCAGTACGAAATCCTCGTCGACCCACTGTGCTGTCAGACGCCGCATGCTCATGGTGCTGACATCGCTGGACCAAAATGTCAGTCGTGAAGCTAATAGCAGTAACACCCATAACAAGTAGCTCATAGATGTGCACTTCAACAATACTGTGTAACTCCAGTAGGGCAACATCTGAAAAATACCACCTACTTGGTAGTGGATGGATTTCACCTTTTGAGTTGTCTCGCTGAAATGTTCTTACTCTTTCAAATGACTGCTCGACTTGAACATGTTTAGTTGTTGGTGCGCTTAGTATTTTTCTGCTTATGTTCTGTGTAGCTCTGTATTTTTAGTGGCATCATTACGTCATCTACCTGCATTATATAGGTATGCACGTCAGCTTTGACATCGGTTTTGCACATCGGCGTTAAACTAGACATTGGGCCAATTGCGATGTTGACATTTTTAGCTAATATCGTCCGATTCCGATATGCTTACCCGATATATCGTGCATCACTAGTTGAGATGTGTCTGTTACTTGAACTCTGAAGCATTTATTTGGGCTGTAATCTGAGGTGCAGTTAACTCTAATGAATTTATCCTTTGCAGCTGAGGTAACTCTGGGTCTTCCTTTCCTGTGGCGGTCAGTTTCATCATATTGCTTGATGGTTTATGCGACTGCACTTGAGGAAACTTTCAAAGTTCTTGACATTTTCTGGATTGACTGACCTTGCAATGATGGACTGTTATTTCTCTTTGCTTCTTTGAGCTGTTCTTGCCATAATATGGAGTTAGCCCTATTTGGTAAAAGACAATCTTCTGTATACCACCCCTACCTTGTCACAACACAACTGATTGGCTCAAACACATTAAGAAGGAAAGACATTTCACAAATTAAATTTTAACAAGGCACACCTGTTAATTGAAATGCATTCCAGGTGACTACCTATTGAAGCTGGTTGTGAGAATGCCAAGAGTGTGCAAAGCTGTTATCAAGGCAAAGGGTGGCTACTTTCAAGAATCTCAAATATAAAATATATTTTGATTGGTTTAACACTTTATTGGTTACTACATGATTCCATATGTGCTATTTAATAGTTTTGATGTCTTCACTATTATTCTACAATGTAGAAAATAGTAAAAATAAAGATAAACCCTGGAATGAGTGTGTCCAAACTTTTATAATTTGTATAATTTTTTTTTTTTTTTACACGTCGATACTTGGAGTCAAAGTATAGATATAATGTAGTCCAAATAATATTGCCATATGGACATATCAATTCCCCCCACCCCACCCCAGCACTACTGGCTAGTGCATTTAGCGAAATGGCATTTAGCATTAGCGATTAGCATTGTTAGGCAAATGTCAGCTTCCTTTTAGTGAGTGCAAGATACACAAACTAATAATAGCCTAGAATAGAAACATCTGGATTCATATTTAGAAGCAATGTGGAAAGCAGCATCTTTCTTGTTTGAGAACAATCTGTTGTGAATGATTTGACAGCATGCTGAGAGAATGGAGGAACTGTCTGGTGGCTGCTTGAGTGACCGGGGCGGCGTTTGGTGTGTGTGGCCCGACCAGAGAGTACTCTGCTCTCGGAGGCTGCGGTAAAGCGCAGCCTAATCATTAGTAACAATTGTTTTCTAGGTGATTGTTCTAGGTGAGCTGGTGCTCCCAAAATTAGAATTCCAGGTTGCACAGAAAAATATTAGAGCATATGCAACTCGCAATTTAGAGCCCTGCTCACAGCCTCTAATCCAGAGGTATTCAAACTTTTTCAGCGGGGACCCAATTAATATCCTTCAATTCATAAAATGTTCATCAGTCATCAAAATGAAAAGAAACCAATAAATACATTTTACTCAATGAAATCAAACAAAATTATGATAATTGTCCCATACAATAATCTGTACTCTAAAGTTTTTGTTCAAATGTATTTTTATTTTTGACAACCCCACTGCAGTTTCCCCTCGACCCCCACTAGGGGGATTGCAGCCCCGACTTTGAACACCACTGCTCTAATCTTATCTACCTCTCAGGCTAGGAGCAGCACAACTCTTAATGTACAACACCATATATCCTTGTGTATGGGGTTACTGAGTCAGTCTTCTCTTCAGTCTATGCTCCTTAGTCCCAGTCCCTGTGTGTTTGTGTAATCTTATCTACCTCTCAGGCAGATTCTTAGGCTAGGAGCACAACACTTACTGAGTTTACATAGACTTGGGGAAAGTCTTCAGTCTATGCTCCCTCATCCCATCCCTCCATTCTATATTGTGTGTGTGTGTGTGTGTGTGTGTGTGTCTCTAAACGAAGGATGCAAGACCAGCAATCTTGGAGTTAGCTGATTCCAGATCTCGTGCTGATTTCCCCCCTGATCCCAGGAGTGTTTTAACAGCATTTTGCAACCCTAGTCTGTGTGTGTACTAATGTGATCATAACATAGCACATCTCTCTCCTGTTTCCTCCTCCTCCCCAGTTACACAGTGGGCCATGCAGAGCCAGGCTGTGTCCCTGCGGTGGTGAGCTCCAGCCAGCATTTTCACGGTGATGACATCAGATCGAGAGGGGCGTGGGTGTGAGCTGCCCATTGCCCCAGGCCAGGTGTATATCGAGGTGGAGTATGATTATGAGTACAAGGCCAAGGAGCGCCAGATCTCCATCCGCCAGGGAGAGCGCTACATGCTGGTGAAGAAGACCAATGAGGACTGGTGGCAGGTCAAGAAAGAGGAGGGGACCAAGGCGTTTTACATACCAGCGCAGTATGTCAGAGAGGTCCGCAAAGCCCTCATGCCCCCTCCCAAGCCTCTGCACCTGGGGCATCATGGTGGGGGGAGCGGGGGGAACTCGGTCTTGGTCAAGGCAAGCGTCTCTAATGAGAACCTGAACTTGACCAGTTTCAGCCGTCCCTCTCCCTCGTCACCCTCCCCCTCCTCATCATCGGGGGCTGCCCTCACCCCTCCGAGACAGCGCAGGGACAGGGACGCCAACCAGAATCCTGGTAGAGACCCTGGCAGCCTCACAAATCATGACAGGGCCCTGGCAGACCTTATACAGAACAACCTCACCCACCCCCACCCGCACACCCATGCTACTGGACGAGGATGTAACACGCTGCCCCGTGCCGATGCCACTTCCCCTGAGCTCCGCAGGGTGCCCCTGAATGTGGAGATGCCCCCGGGGCACTGTGACTCAGAGGGTTCGGAGAGACGCAACGACTCGGAGTCTGGAGACGAGCTGAGCAGCAGCTCTACTGAGCACCTGCAGGTAAGAATGGAAATATCTTAATTTCTCAAGTTTTTTTAGATGGAAGCTGGTGATTCTTCTTATGGAGTTTTTACTTCTGCAAAGCTTACTGTATGAAATGTTTTCTTGCTTTTCATCAAATTTTATTTGTCACATGCACCAAATACAACAGGTGTAAACCTTACTGTGAATTGCTTACTTACCAGCCCTTAACAAACTATGCAATTCAAGAAATAGTGTAAAAAAAATATTGACTAAATAAATTAAAGTAAAAAGTAACACAAGAAAATTACATAACAATTATAAGGCTATATACAGGGGGTACCGAGTCGATGTGCGGGAGTACAGGTTAGTCGAGGTAGTTTGTACATGTAGGTTGGGGTAAAGTGACTATGCATAGATAATAAACAGCGAGTAGCAGCAGTATAAAAACAAAGGGGGTCAATGTAAGTAGTCTTGGTGGCCTTTTGATTCATTGTTCAGCAGTCTTATAGCTTAGGGGTAGAAGCTGTTAAGGAGCCTTTTGGACCTAGACTTGGCGCTCCGGTACCACTTAACGTGCGGCAGCAGAGAGAACAGTCTATGACTTGGATGACTGGAGTCTTTGACCATTTTTGGGGCCTTCCTCTGAACCTGCCTAGTATATAGGTCCTGGATGGCAGGAAGCTTGGCCCCAGTGATGTATTGGACCGTACGCACTACCCTCTGTAGCGCCTTATGGTCAGATGCCGTGCAGTTGCCATACCAGGCGGTGATGCAACCGGTCAGAATGCTCTCGATGGTGCAGTATAATTATTTGAGGATCTGGGGACCCGTACCAACATTTTTCAGTCTCCTGAGGGGGAGAAGGTGTTGTTGTGCCCTCTTCACGACTGTCTTGGTGTGTTTGGACCATGATAGTTTGTTGGTGATGTGGACACCAAGGAACTTGAAACTGGACACGCTCCACTACAGCACAATGTTAATGTGGGCCTGTTAGGCCCTCCTTTTCCTGTAGTCCACAATCATCTCATTTGTCTTGCTCATATTGAGGGAGAGGTTGTTGTCCTGGCACCACACTGCCAGGTCTCTGACCTCTTCCCTATAGGCTGTCTCATTGTTGTCGGTGATCAGGCCTACCGCTGTTGTGACGTCAGCAAACTTAATGGTGTTGGAATCGTGCTTGGCCATGCAGTCGTGGGTGAACAAGGAGTACAGGAGGGGACTAAGCACACACCCCTGAGGGGCCCTGGTGTTGAGGATCAGTGTGGCAGATGTGTTGTTGCCTACCCTTACCACCTGGGGGTGGCCCGTCAGGAAGTCCAGGATCCAGTTGCAGAGGCAGATATTTAGTCCCAGGGTCCTTAGCTTAGTGATGAGCTTTGTGGGCACTATGGTGTTGAACGATGAGCTGTAGTCAATGAACAGCATTCTCACATAGGTGTTCCTTTTGTCCAATTGGGAAAGGGCAGTGTGGAGTGCGATTGAAATTGCATCATCTGTGGATCTGTTGGGGCGGTATGCGACTTGGAGTGGGTCTAGGGTTTCCGGGATGATGGTGATGATGTGAGCCATGACCAGCCTTTTTAAGCACTTCATAGCTACCGACGTGAGCGCTACGGGGCCATTATCATTTAGGCAGGTTACCTTGGTGTTCTTGGCCACAGGCACTATGGTGGTCTTCTTAAAACATGTTGGTATTACAGACTCGGACAGGGAGAGGTTGAAAATGTTAGTGAAGACACTTGCCAGTTGGTCAGCGCATGCTCGCAGCGCATGCTCGCAGCCCTGGGCCTTGTGAATGTTGTCCTGTTTAACTTCTTAGGGAGCGGCAGCTGAGGTGTCAGTTTTGGAGAGTCTGGCGTGCCCAAAGTAAAAGGCCTGCCACTCGGGCCCAGAAACTAGGATATGCACATAATTAGTACTATTGGATAGGAAACACTCTGAAGTTTGTGAAAACCCGAGGAATTTCTGTCCTGGAAAAAGTGTTTTTGACACACTCATTTTGAACACCTCCCTATTGAAAACAGCCATATCTGGGAGTAAGATTGCAGTACCTATTGCTTTCACTGGATGTCAACAGTCTCTAGACAGTGTTTGGTGATGTTAGGTTGCTCTGGATGATAATAGAAGAAGAATTTCAAACTAGTCACCGGATGTAAACAGAAGAGGAGGCGCGTTCACGGGCTCGCGCGTGCTGTGTTTTTTTCCTTTCCTATCGTCCAGTTTATAATCCGGTTGAAATATTATAGTAAATATACATAAGTGTTCCTAAGGATACATTATCAAGGATGTTTGATTGTTCTTGGACAAGTGTATAGGTTGAACGTGTTCTCTTGACGGTTCAATGGGCGAGTGGACACTGTATTTTATGAACATAACGCGCCAACCAAACTGAGATTTATGGATATAATAAATGACTTTTTCTAACAAAAGAACCATTGGATGTCTTCGTTGGACACTTGGGAAGCCCTCAGCAGAAGTTCTTCGAAAGAGTACAGGAGCCATAACCATTCAATCTTCGTGTAGAGAAATGAAAGCCTTATTCATCTAATTCTAGTCATATACAGTGCATTTGGAAAGTATTGACATTTTCCACATTTTATGTTACAGCCTTATTCTAAAATGTATTAAATTGTTTTTTTCCCCTCATCAATCTACATACAATACCCCCGGCAGGTAGCCAAGTGGTTAGAGCGTTGGACTAGTAACCGAAAGGTACTAGTAACAAGGCAGTTAACCCACTGTTCCTAGGCCGTCATTGAAAATAATATTTTTTTCTTAACTGACTTGCCTAGTTAAATAAATAAAGGTAAAACAATGACAAAACAAAAACAGATTTTTAGGTAAAAAAAATAATAATAATTTCACATTCACACAAGTAGTCAGACCCTTTACTCAGTACTTTGTTGAAGCACATTTGGAAGGGATTACAGCCTTGAGTCTTCTTGGGTATAGTGCTACAAGCTTGGCACACCTGTATTTGGGTAGTTTCTTCTCTGCAGATCCTCACAAGCTCTGTCAAGTTGGATGGGGAGCGCTGCTGCACAGCTATTTTCAAGTCTCTCCAGAGATGTTCGATCGGGTTCAGGTCCGGGAAAAACATCCCCACAACATGATGCTGCCACCACCATGCTTCACCGTAGGGATGGTGCCAGGTTTCCTCCAGACGTGACGCTTGGCATTCAGTTGTTTTTTTCCAGTTTCGTCCGACGAATGACACTTTATATAAACTCTTTATAGTGTTTTTTAATTACATTTTAAAGGTGATAAGTTGGACAGATCGGGTGAAAAAAGCAGTTTCCCCACACGACATATCTCCCTTTCACACACAATAGGTTTCTCTTCCCCACCCGCCATTTTTTTACAGACCCGACTGAGCTCATTGCCTCCTTGAATCATGCAGCGATGGGCATAATGGTCTTGTCATAGATTTTGTTGGAAAGAGGAGAAATTGTGCTTTACAATGGTATTAATATTACAGTTGATCTGGAAGTATTATGTTTTTTGGGCACTAAAATAAGGTAAATTGTACGGACCAGCGTGATGAACAAAAGTGAGTTAGTTAACGTTAGCTAGCTAGCTAAACAATGGTCCATAATCGCAACGTATGACGTGACTACCCTGCATAAATCTGCAGGTAGCTAACCAACCAGGTTCTATGGCTATAACTAGTCAAGCAAATGTGTCTGAGATACGAAGAGTAAGATCATACACAACATTAAAAATGTCATGTGTCCAGCCTAACGTTAGCTAGCGACCCATCCAGCTAACATTAGCTAGCGAACAGTACACTTGAAATGAAACCACTTTCTGTCAAAATTTAGAAACGTGCAATATCTGAAAAGGTAGCTAGCTAGCTAACTAACCAGTATACGTCATGGTTGGACGCATCTCCTGTCTGATGCCATGCATGGTTGCCCTTAGTTTGACGATGTAATCCAGACTGCGCTCGGGCTCCCTCTAGTCATTCGTGTGTCTTAATTATTTCATCAAACAGTTCGCTTAAAGCATCAGACAAGCTCAGTGCATACAGTTGATTTGATTAAAACACATAGAATGTGTCTTTTATATGGAAAAATACACGATTGAAAATTAGGACCAATCGATTTTGTCGGGGACAGCCCTATATCATTCAGCCAGGAAATACAAATCACTGATGCATTCTGTTCATGTAGGGCTGTGACGGTAATTGAATAACCCTGTAACTGACCGTAATGGATGAAGACCATCATGGAAATAAAAAAACCATTAAAACTGCTTGGTTGTTGTAACCTATCCTTCTCATTTACCTTTTAAATTTCATCATTTTAATTCCATCTTCCATTGATCTCCTAACTTGCTTGCCATGGCGCACACACAGCCGTTGATGACTTGTGATTGATTGGCTGACGCCAACAACAACCTACACGTTGAACTCTCGCAAAAAGCCTGATCAGTTATTAGTATTATCTTTTTTTACTGTGTCAATTGTTCAAAGTAGCCATTGTGTATAAAGTTGTATGGTTTGTTAAACTTTGAAATCAATGGTTTTTGTTTGGTATACATTTAAAGTGAAAAATCCATCTTAGCGTAATTCCGTTACTGTGGAATTGCTCATAGTGAGAGAGCTGTGTGTGTATCCCAACATTGGGATAATTCTCTTATCGGCTGTATTTGAGGAGAAACTGACCCAGTTTGCCACCACTGTGCCTGCGTCCCAAATGATATCCAATTTTATATAGTGCACTGTATTTGACCAGGACCAATAGGGGGTCTGTAGTGCACTATATAGGGGATAGGGTGCCATTTGGGACACAGTCTGTGTGTGTCCCTCGTCCTTTGCTTTTGGCAGTCACGCTCTCTCTCTCTCCCTCTCTTGTATCCCATTTCACTGCACAGCAGGGAGTGGACTGAGGAGCTTACAATTTTCTTAGAATTCATCACTGTATTCCCAAAATCTCTCTAGATTCATCCTGAAATAGCGACATGGACTCAGGATTCTGAAAAAACAGTGTTAAACTCATCCCTAGAAGACACTGCTGTTCCTCTATCCATATGCCCCTTTTTAGTACACGGCACACTGACATGCACGCGACTTTTGGATGCAGAAAGAAAGTCATCGCCATCTCTGCCCATACTCTGAGTCGATATTCACGTCACAAGAAGGAATTCCCCTCAACAACAAATATTCTTTCCCAATGAATCCCGTTATAAAATAGCCAACTTTGTTGTACATTTTTGTGTGCACTGTACATTGCTGTTCAATGTACAGTGCATTCGGGAAGTATTCAGACCCCTTCCCCTTTTTCCACATTTTGTTACGTTACAGCCGTATTCTAAAATGTATGAAATAAATGTTTTCCTCAACAAGCTACACACAATACCCCATAATGACAATGCGAAAACAGGTTTTAAAAATTTTTGTGCAAATGTATTACAAATAAAAAAAGATACCTTATATACATAAGTATTCAGAACCTTTACTTTAACCTTTAGTTGAAACACCTTTGGGAGCGATTACGGCCTCGAGTCTTCTTGGGTATGAAGTAGTGAGAACACTTGGGAGCTGGCAATGTTGACATTTTATCTTTACACATGTACTTTTCTTAAATGTTGTTTTATTATTGACCAAAACAAGCAGACAACAAGAAAATGTAGTTACGTTTTTGTTGAGAGACAATTGGGTAACCTAGGTAACCACAGGTTTTTATTTCCCACAGTCACAACGTTCTTTCTAATACCGACTGGGACTATTCAGCAGATGTACAGAGTTATTACTTCTCAAAACAACTTTGTAGAAGCACCTTTTGCAGCGATTACAGCTTTGAGTCATCTTGAGTCATCTTATGTCTGTATCAGCTTTGCACATCTGGATTTGGGGATTTTCTCCCATTCTTCCTTGCAGATTTTTTCAAGTTCTCTTAAGTTAGATGGGGAGTGGCGGTGAACAGCAATCGTCAAGTCTTTCCACAGATTTTCAATGGGATTTGAGTCTGGGCTTTGGCTGGGCCACTCAAGGACTTTCACAATGTTGTTCTGAAGCCATTCCAGTGTTGCTGTTTGAATATAAATATTTTCCCCAGTCTATGTTCGTTTGTACTCTGAAGCAGGTTCTCATCAAGGACTTGCCTGTATTTGACACCATTACCAGTCTCCCAGTCCCTGCTGCTGAAAAGCATCCCCATAGCATGATGCTGCCACCATCATGCTTCAGACAGTGCTTTGTATTCAGGCCAAATAGTTACATTTTTATCTCATCAGACCACAGAATCTTTTGCCTTATGCTCTGAGTCTTTCACATTTCTTTTTGCAAACTCCAGGCGTGCTGTCATGTGCCTTTTGCTCAGGAGTGGCTTCTGTCTGGTCACTCTCCCATAAAGCCCAGATTGGTGAACTGCTGTAGAGACTGTTGTCCTTCTGGTAAGTTTTCCCATCTCAGCCAAGGAACTCTGCAGTTCTGTCAGAGTGGTCATTGGGTTCTTGGTCATCTCCCTAACCAAGGTCCTTCTTGCCCGGTTGCTCAGTTTGGTCGGCCGGCCAGCTCTAGGCAGAGTCTGGGTAGTTCCATATTCTTTTCAATTTCCCAATGATGGAGACCACTGTGCTCTTGGAAACTTTCAACACTAGAAATGTTTTTATATCCTTCCCCAGATATATGCCTCATCACAATCCTATCTCGGAGATCTACGGACAGTTCCTTGGACTTCATGGTATAGTTTCTGCTTTGACATGTACTGTCAACTGTGGGACCATATATAGACAGGTGTGTTTCTTTCTAAATTATGTCCAAACAAATGAATTGGCTACAGGTGGATTCCAATCAAGTTGTAGTGACATATCAAGGGTGATCAAAGGAAATTGGATGCAACTGAGCTCAATTTGGAGTGTCATAGCAAAGGGTGTGTGTACTTCTGTAAATTTGATATTTCTGTATTTAATTTTCAATAAATGTACAACATTTTCTAAAAACATGTATTCACTTTGTCATGGTGGGGTATTGTGTGTAGATGGGTGAGACAAATATATTTAATCCATTTTGAATTCAGGCTGTAACACAACAAAATGTGGAATAAGTCAGGGGGATATGAATACTTTCCATAGACAGACATCATTTCACACACACACACACTCACACCCACACCCACACAATGAAGTCAGCTCAGACAGATCCAGCTCAGAGAGGCCTAGCTCCTGAGCTCCATCAGCAGCAGCACCTCCCTAGTAGAATTGCAGGAAATGTTCTTTAAAACTGCAACATTTTCTCTCAGCTGCATGGAGACATTTTGTAGAATTGCAAATATTTCTCTACACCGCCAAAGATGGCGGCATCTAAAATAATTTTGACATTTCAACCACGCAGATGGGCTGACAGCACCCCCTGCCACACCCACCACCTAAGGCCCTTTTTGATCCAGACCCATTTTGATCCACAACCCATCCACAACCCATTTTGCTGTTGCCTCTGGCAAACATACAATTTTTTTATCAAGATGAGCTGACTTTGACTCAGGACCACCACCAATAAAACACTGACTTGAATGACTGACTATTGAAAATGACTTGCATATCATTCCTGGTATTGGCTTGCTTAGATTCATGTATAGAGTGCATTGCTTAGATAATGTGCTGCTTAGAGGAATGTAAGTGATTTAATTACTGAAACAAGGACTCTTATTATGGAAGCACAGGCAGTCCCCTTGATACTTAAGCAGATGGTCCAACGTATGTATGTAAAGTATGTAGCATTAACACCACCTTGCCCCTGTTCTCTATCTTCTTTCAACCTGCTTGTTATTCTAACAAGCCAGTGAGTCAGCAGAAAGACCACCCCTCCCTCCCTTTCCTCCTCTCCCTCACTCTCTTCCTCTCTTCCTCCACTCGGAGATGCACGAAGGACAGTATTTGTCTAATCAGAACGAGAGGACAAGCCCCCGCGTCTGTTTTTTTTTTCTTCTCACCTCACTCTCCTTCCTCTACCCTGGCTGGCAACTGTAATCAACTTTTTAATCAACTCTCTCTCTCTCTCTCTCTCTCTCTCTCTCTCTCTCTCTCTCTCTCTCTCTCTCTCTCTCTCTCTGTCAGTTTAGCATCGACTGTCCTCATGAGGGATGAGCACACACAAACACACACACTGAACCCCTCAGAGGGAGCCAGAGATGTGAGAGAGAGATTGGCCAGCTGCGGTCATGTTGTTAATTCTCTTTTTAATAGGTTTATTATGTCACATTGTGGCAGGGCAGGGGGCCATATGCTTGTTTTGTTTGTTGAGGGGACATAGTGGGGACAGGGTTTTGTTCTGGCCTGGGCTGTATCCTTGCCTAGCTACCCAGACTCCTTGCTCCGGTCAAACGCTATGCCACGCCCACGGATGTTAGTTTCTTCTCCGCAATGAGTCTGGTTCTGAGTCTACTTCCCCGACTCTTCACCGCATGCGAACACATTCAGGGCAGTCTGATTGGTCCAGGAACTGATGGGTTGGGCCAGAGCCAGAACACACATGGGTAAACCGGCAGTTTGAAAATGTGTCATTGGCTTTGATACTCTGATTGGTTAGATACGATCCCGTCGCTGATGACTCCTCACCACAAACAACTTCAATGATGGCGGTCTCAGACTAAAGTATGTAGCGAATAACAGAGCAGCTGAAGAATTGAGTGTGAGTCATCAGGCTAGCTGTATCCTACTGCTGAAATGACACTGCATTCTGTATTCACAAGGAGTGGCAGGGCAGTCTTAAAAAAAGGGTCCTTATCTAGGCTCAGACGCCCCCTGTCCCATGTTATTTTATCAATCATGATCTAGACGGCAAAACTGATACTACATTAGGGCTGTCACGGTGACCGTATTACCGCCACACTGGCAGTCACGAGTCATGACCGCAGTCAAATCCCCTTGTCACATTAATCCCATCCAAAACTGATAAAGACATGGTGATGGGAGTTAGAGCTCCCATTCAGAAATGAACCCAGGAAAGCCCCGTACCCAATATGCATCAATACATTTTTAAAACCCCTTCCGAAAGGACCTAAAGGACAACCGGTTCAAATGAAACGGCAAAAAAAGCCAATTGTTTTGTTTATTAAATCGCAGCCATTAACGAAAGGGAAGGAAAGAGCGGGTGCACAGAGTGAGCAGGCACTGAGGGAGAGAACGCAGCCACTGTTATATCGCGCTAGACTAAATTCTTGCTAGTTATTTATCATCCCATCCGATTACATAGTACCTGTCTTGACTGCATCAAACCGAGAGAAGCTAGCTAATTGAGGCTAGCCATAACGTTACTGCTGCTCACCGTCCTACAGTTAGCTACACACAACAACAAGAGGTTCACAAACTCAATACAAGCCTGATGAAACTCTGAAAAGGGGCATTCCCTTTTCCGTCCCTTTTATACTGCTACACAAACAAGTCATATAAGCATGGTTGGTTCCTGCATGAGACTGACTGATACCACACCAGGCTTCTTACCTTGAAATAAGATACTCCTTATAGTTCCAAGAGTAATGTTCTGGGCGTTCTGCCAAATTGCTTATCAGTGATAGCGTGGATTCCTCCTTCGTACAATCAATCAGTCACTCGCATGTAAGATGGTGCCGACAGAGAGCGCTGCTTCGCTTCTAGTTCTTAGGAAACTTTGCAGTATTTTGTTTTTTTTCTGTGTTATTTCTTTAAAAAATTTGGATTAACAATGTATGTGTTACATACAGCCGGGAAGAACTATTGGGTATCAGAATGGCTGTAACTCAACAGGATTACCAGCGTTACGACCAAGAATACGACTTCCCCCGAAGTGGATCCTTTGTTCTCACCACCCAGGGCAATTGAACTGATAACAGAGGCTGACCCAAAACAACGCCGGTGGTGAAGAGGTTGTCGGAGTAGTCTTCTAAACAGACTTAGGAGGCGCGCACCCCACCCACCACTTCCGAGTATATTACTCGCTAATGTTCAGTCCCTGGATAACAAGGTTGACGAGATCAGGGCAAGGGTTTCTTTCCAGAGAGACATCAGGGATTGTAACGTACTCTGTTTCACGGAAACATTGCTCTCCCCGGGATATACTGTCGGAGTCGGTCCAGCCATCTGGATTGTCAGTCCATCGCGCCGACAGGAATAAACATCTCTCCGGGAAGAAGGAGGGTGGTGTGTATCTTTCATGATTAACGGCTTATGGTGTAATTGTAATAACATACAGGAACTCAAGTACTTTTGTTCACCTGAACTAGAATACCTCACAATCAAATGCCGACCGTATTATCTCCCAAGAGAATTCTCTTTGGTTATTGTCACAGCCGTGTATCTGCCCCCTCAAGCTGATACCATGGCGGCCCTCAAGGAACTTCACTGGGCTTTATGCAAACTGGAAACTATATATCCTAAGGCTGCATTTTTTTGTAGTGGGGAAATTTAACAAAGCACATTTGAGGAAATGGCTTCCTAAATTCTATCAGCATATCGACTGTAGCACCGTGCTGGAAGAACACTCCGACCATTGCTACTCCAACTTCCGGAATGCATACAAGGCCCTCCCCTGCCCTACTTTCGGTTAATCTGACCACGACTCCATTTTGCACCTCACTTCCTGTAGGCAAAAACTCAAACAGGAAGTACCCGTGTTAAGGACTATTCAACGCTGGTCTGACCAATCGGAATCCACGCTTCAAGATTGCTTTGATCATGCGGACTGGGATATGTTCCGGGTAGCTTCGGAGAATAATATTGACGTGTACACCGAGACGGTTACTGAGTTCATCAAGAAGTGTATAGGAGATTTTTTACCCACTGTGACTATTAAAATCTACCCTAACCAGAAATCGTGGATAGATGGCAGCATTCGCGCTAAACTGAAAACGCAAACCACCACATTTAGCCATGGCAAGGTGACTGGGAATATGGCAGAATACAAACAGTGTCGTTATTCCCTCCGTAAGGCAATCAAACAGGCGAAACATCCGTATAGAGACAAAGGGGAGTTGCAATTCAACGGCTCAGACACGAAACACGTGGCAGGGTCTACAGACAATCACGGACTACAAAAAGGAAACCAGCTACGTTGCGGACACGGACGCCTTGCTCCCAGACAAGCTAAACACGTTCTTTGCCCGCTTTGAGGATAACACAGTGCCAGCTACCAAGGACTGTGGGCTCTCCTTCTCCATGGCCGACGTGAGTAAGACATTTAAACATGTAAACCCTCTCAAGGCTGCTTTTTCAGACTGCATCTCTAGCTGCGTCCTCAGAGCATGCGCAGACCAGCTGGCTGATTTTGTTTACGGACATATTCACTCTCTCCCTATCCCAGTCTGCTGTACCCACATGCTTCAAGATGGCCACAATTGTCCCTATTCCCAAGATTGCAAAGGTAACTGAACTAAATGACTATCGCCCCCGTTCTGTCATCATGAAGTGCTTTGAGAGACAAATCAAGGATCATATCACCTCCACCTTACCTGTCACCCTAGACTTGCGTACTGCCCCAATAAGTCCACAGACGACGCAATAGCCATCACACTGCACACTGCCCTATCCCATCTGGACAAGAGGAATACCTATGTAAGAATGCTGTTCATTGACTCAACATTCAACACCATGGGCCTGCCCCAGGTGGTGAAGGTAGGAAACAACACCTCCACTTTGCTGATCCTCAACACATGGGCCCCACAAGGGTGCGTGCTCAGCCCGCTCCTGTACTCCCTGTTCACCCATGACTGTGTGGCCATGCACGCCTCCAACTCAATAATCAAGTTTGCAGATGACACATCAGTAGTAGGCTTGATTACCAACAACGCTGAGACAGCCTACAGGGAGGAGGTGAGGGCTCTGGGAGTGGGGTGTCAGTGTTGAGTCTTCTCTGGGAGTGTGGTGTCACTCAACGTCGACAAATCAAAGGACTCGATCGTGGATTTCAGGAAACAGTAGTGAGAGGATCTGCAGAGAAGAATGGTCGAAACTCCCCAAATACAGGTGTGCCAAGCATGTAGCGTCATACCCAAGAAGACTCAAGGCTGAAATCGCTGCCAAAGGTGCTTCAACAAAGTACTGAGTAAAGGGTCTGAATACTTATGTAAATGTGATATTTCTATTTTAGAATAAGGCTGTAGCGTAACAAAATGTGGAAAAAATCTGGTGGTCTGAATACTTTCCGGATGCACTGTACATTTGAGGGTCTGCCCGTCCGCAAATCATCTGTAATTTGATTCTCCATCAGAGTCCATTGTACAATTGCACACATTTTCACCTAGGTAGACAGACCCATTACCCCAGGATGCAGTCAATTAACTTTTTATTGGGATGGGTAGGGGGACAGATTTTATTTTCACAAGGTTTTCTATAACTACTTTTCCAAGTTTGGTTATAAAAAGCAAAAAATGTCATAAGGTCTGGTCATCGAGGAGGTTAATCTGAAACCACAGTGCTTGGAGCATGGACAACGTCTCATTTACACCGGCTGGGACACCCAATAAAGCCTACCCCTTTTGTGACTAGCCCACAGACCTCGTTTTCCTCTCGCAACCTTACTGGTTTCTTCTGGGCCTCTACTCCGGCCTGTGGTGGTCCCGTTGGCTGGGGACGGTCCCTGGATCCTTCTAGGTCATTACAGGCCAGCAGGTGGCAGATGACGTCCCCACTATCACGGTTAGACCAATCCAGAAGCAGGTCCTTTCATCCTTTCCATTCTGATTTACTGCTTTTGGCCCCTTCCTGCAGTGGGACACCTGTATCCACGTATCTCATTCTGCTACCTTGACAACAGAGGATGTGGTCAGGAGAACCTGGTATGGTCCTTTCCATCAGGGGTCTTTCCAACTTTTTTTTTCGAAGATCCTTGACCACAATAAAATCTCCTGGTTTCAGGTTGTGGTGAGCAACACCTGCAAGTTTCGGCAGAGAAGCCTTCACCCGTGGGAACACAATAAGCCACCATGTCGTCTTCCATTCCCTGAAGGGTTAACCTATTTTGGGGGAAAGGAGTGTTAGTCATTTTCATTGGGCATCTAGTTAGTACCTCGAGTGGGGAGTGACCAGTCACCGTGTGAGACCTACCTCTCATGCTCGTTAGTGCCATCGGGGAGTGCTCTTACCTAGGAATGATCTCTCGCAGGAGAGTTTTGGCCACAGTACACGCTGTGGCTCTTCGACACGGAAAAGCCTCGACCCACGTGGAAAACATATCAACAATAACCTAACAATATTTGTTTCCTTCAAATGAGGTCCAAAAGGTTCTTCTGGCCTAGGGTGGGATGCGGGGGTTATAGAAAACCACATCCTACCTTGTTAGTCATTCAAAAAACTTTTTTTTTACAAAAAATGACAGCAAACACAGTAAATCCCACAGTAAATCCAATATTTATTTACAAGATCTACCTTCCCTCCTTTAGACACATGGTCTTGACCATGTGACAACTTTGCAAGGAATTGGAAAGTACAACGGGGCATGGCTGATCTGCGCAAATCATCCAGCCACACTCCCAAGGTGTCCGTATGACAATGTCCCAATCCATCTTTGTTTCTCTGATGCATCAGCCATTGCCTGCAAAGCAACAATATCATTAACAGAGAAAGGGTTAGTGGAAACCGGAACTGCTGTAAAAAGGGGGAAACAGAAGAGTTTTTAGAAACCCACTGTTCTTCCAGTGTTCCAAAATCGTGCATTATCCCAAAAGCATACCTACTGTCAGTGTAAATGTTTACTGATTTATCCTTTGCCAATATGCATGCTCGCGTTAAGCAAAAAAGTTATGCTGCTTGTGCAGACAGGTGTTGTGGGAGACGTGCACTTTCCACAGGAAGGGATCATCCTTGTCATTCCGCTGTGCGGATCCATAAAAAAAATGACATCTAGGTTATTGAGTGGTACGTCCGTCAAATCAAGTCTGGGACTACAGTCAATTTCTATGGTCAGCTCACAGTCATGTTCTTCACCGGCATCTGCTGTAGGGAGAAGGGTAGACGGGTTAAGAGTGGTACAGCGTTTCAAGGTGACGTGATATGGTTAGGAGGATGTTCGGATAATCTAGCAAGCGTAAGATGCGGCGTCTTAGCCTGTGTAATAATTGTGTGGACTGCATGGGGCACATGTACGTACAATCAATTTGGTCATTGCTACAATATCAGAACATGCCAACACCGCCTCAGTAGCAGCCGCCACAGAGCGGAAACCATACCTCTTATCACTCTATCCAAACGCTAAGGGTAATATCCCACTGGCCTATACCCTACCCCATGATACAGTGTCAGCACTGCTGACATGAAACCATGATTTTAAGAAACAAACAGATGAAATGGTTTGGTGTGGTCAGGCAAACCCAGGCAGGGTGGTGACATCAATGCCTGCTTAAGTTTAACCAAAGCAGCCTCAGGTGACCATTCCACCACACCAGACATTTGTCTTTTTTCCATTTTGTTACGTTACAGCCTTATTCAAAAATGTATTAAATAGCTTTTTCCCCCTCATAAATCTACACACAATACACCATGATGACAAAGTGAAAACAGTTGTTTTTTTTTGCAAATGTATAATTATTTTTTATGGAAATGACATTTACATAAATATTCAGACCCTTTAGTCAGTACTTTATTGAAGCACCTTTTGAGAGTGATTACATACTAAAGTATTCTTGGGTATGACTACAAGCTTGGCACACCTGTATTTGGGGAGTTTCTAGCATTCTTCTCTGCAGATCCTCTCAAGCTCCGTCAGGTTGGATGGGGAGTGTCGCTGCACAGTTATTTGCAGGTCTCTCCAGAGATGTTCGATCGGGTTCAAGGCCGGGCTCTCAAGGACATTCAGAGACTTGGCCCGATGCCAGTGCTGCGTTGTCTTGGCTGTGTGCTTAGAGTCGTTGTTCTGTTGGAAGGTGAACATTCGCCCCAGTCTGAGGTCCTGAGCGCAATGGAGCAGGTTTTCATCAAGGATCTCTCTGTTCTTTGCTCTGTTCATCTTTCCCTCGATCCTGACTTGTCTCACAGGCCCTGCTGCTGAAAAATATCCCCACATCATGATGCTGCCAACACCATGTTTCACCATAAGGATGGTATTGGCCAGGTGATGAGTGGTGCCAGGTTTTCTCCAGACGTGACGCTTGGCATTCAGGCCAAAGAGTTCAATCTTGGTTTAATCAGACCAGAGAATCTTGTTTCTCATGGTCTGAAAGTCCTTTAGGTGCCTTTTGGCAAACTCCAAGCGGGCTGTCATGTACCTTTTACTGAGGAGTGGCTTCCGTCTGGCAACTCTTCAAGAAGGTTCTCCCATCTCCACAGGAACTCTGGAGCTCTGTCAGAGTGACCGTTGAGTTCTTGGTCACCTCCCTGACCAAGGCCCTTCTTCCCCGATTGCTCAGTTTGGCCAGCTCTAGGAAGTGTCTTGGTGGCTCCAAACTTCTTCCATTTAAGAATGATGGAGGCCACTGTATTCTTGGGGACCTTCAATGCTGCAGAAATGTTTTGGTACCCTTCCCCAGATCTGTGCCTCAACACAATCCTGTCTCGGAGCTCTATGGACAATTCCTTCAATCTCATGGCTTGGTTTTTGCTATGACATGCACTGTCAACTGTGGGACCTTCTATAGACAGGTGCGTGCCTTTCCAAATCATTTCTAATCAATTGAAAATACTCCAAGTGGACTCCAATTAAGTAGGAACATCTCAAGGATGATCAATGGGAACAGAATGCAACTGAGCTCAAGTTAGTCTCATAGAAAAGGGTCTGAACTTATGTAAATAAGGTTTGGTGTTTTTATAAATTTGCTAAAAAAAACTGTTTTTGCTTTGTCATTATGGGATATTGTGTGTAGATTGAGTATGATTTTTTTTTTTTTTATCCATTATAGAAAAAGGCTGCAATGTAACAAAATGGAAAAAGTGATTGGGTCTGAATACTTTCCGAATGCACTGTACAGCATTATTAACCAATCTTAAATCTTGCACGAATCTGAATTCCCCTGAGGGTTTTCTCACTGGGAGGATTGGGGTGTAAAAATGTGAATTTGGGCATGGTATAACGGCACCACCTCCGCTAATGCTGTATGCACTGGAATGATGCCTTTCTCTGCTTTTTTGCTCAGGGAAAACTGGGAGTTGTATGGTCTGCGAGTGCTTTTTAGCACAATCCCCACGGACATTGCTCCTTTCATTTTGTCAATGTCCATCTTCCCTTTGCCCCATACTTTGTCTGGCACTTCCTTTAGCCATGGAATCATGTCATGTCCTTCATCCACCACCGTTACTTATTCCGTGGGAACAGGTAGTTTCTTTCTTCTTGCTCCTGCTGCTGCCCAATAAGGATGAGAAAAGGTTTGCTGTTGTAGGTGACCATTTCCCATTTCCTTGCACTTCATACAGTTCTCTATGTGCATCTGTGAGAAGGACCGCTGCTGCGGTTAATGATTCACCATAGTATATGCCATCAATTCTCAGTTACATTTTTTTCTGGGAGCTTTGTGCAGCGTATATCAAAACCTTGGTCTTCTTCAATGGAGGGAACTGCTGTTGTTCAGTGGAGGTGTTTTGGAACCTCCCAGTCTTCCTGATGTGGGGAGGTAAGAGGTAAGAGTTCTCCTTCCATGTCTGCATCTTCCAAAAGTCAGTTATAGTTGGACTGCCATACATGGAAAAATTCCACTTGTTGGTGACTGAATGGAGTCACAGGAGATGTGAATATTCATTTTGCACATGAGGTCTCTTCCCAGTAGATTTACTGGGATTGATGATGAATACAGGATTCGATGTCTCCACTTACCAGTTTCCCATGCTACGGGGAGGGGATATGTAAGGGGATCAATAGAGGGGATACCCGATGCGCCAACAGTTTGCATTGTTCATTTTGACGGGTTAAGTTTCAGGGCTGATTTCTTAAGGACAGAGACTGCTGCATCAGTGTCTACTAGGAATATATTTTTTTCTCCCAGTATCTCAATGTCAATTAGTGGATTTTCTGTTCAGAGAGTAGTTTGTTGTAACATCTGTAGGGGTGTTTCCTCTTCTTCATCTTCTGTTACCCTCACGTTTCTGGGGGGTCCATTCCACTCCTCTCGGTCTTCATTTTCTTGGCAGTCTTTGGCGAAATGTCCTGGTTTACCACAGTTATAACACTTCCAATCGTTTCTTTCCGGGGGTCCAGAGTTGCCACCTATCCCCCCCCATCTTTTTCCTCTACCTCTTCCTTGACCTCTTCCTTGACCTCTTCCTTGACATCCGCCTTGACCTCCGCCTCTGCCGTAGAACATCAGCAGAGCCGTTTGCAATTTAGCTCCAGCTTTTGTAGTCTTCGCTTTTATTTTGTCTTTCGACATGGGTATATGTGGTTTCACATCAGCCAGTGTCTTTGTTTCCCATTCTATACAGGTGGTGGTTACAGATGTCTTTAGGTCTTGGCGTAAGCCAGTGATAACAGCATGACACAGCAGACTGCTATATGATTCCTGGTCAGGGGCGAGACCAGAATGTTGTAGGACAATTTTTTTTCTCCATCCGCTCTTGGTAATCTTCAACGGTCTCATCAGTTTTCATTGTTGTAGAGTGGATTTTCTGCCAGTGTGTGTTTTGAGAAAGCTGCTTTCACATGGTTGAACACTGCAGTACGCTGATTTGTCCATCCCTTGCTTCATTGCTGTCCCAGCCTCCTTTGCACTGGGTCCACTTGAATTTCAGACAGCGGCAGAGTATTTCTTCAATTTCTCTGGTTTTTGGATTGTACATTGTTACTATAGCTCGTACTTCTTCAAATTCCACTGCATCTTTAGCAGGATCAGTGACATCTTTTACTAATGCCTTGACTTAATCCACATCCCATAGTCTTTCCACTGTTATGGGTGCTCCTCCCTGTAGGTTGGGGTATTGTATGAGGGGCATATTGAATACTCTTTATTGTGTGGCTGGTGAAAGAGGTGGCATGGGGGTCAGCGGCCGCCGGTCATGGTCCACATGATCTTCAAAGCGTACTGTTGGATTTTTGTGTCACTGTTGCCTTGCAAGATCTAATCCAGTCAACGAGTAATTATGTTCAACTGGAGTTCCCAAAACGTTTCTTTGTGGAGTGGTTTGAGTTGACTGGCAGGGTGGTGGCACTGTATCTTGTTCCCCTATGGCTTGGTCTTGGAGCTGTGGTTGGGGCTGCAGTAAAGGCTGTGTCATCGATTGAGCTGTTGGAAATGCTGGATACAGGCTGTTCTCTTTTTTTTGTAGAGGCGGAGGGTGTGTTCGGTGATCTTGCTGGGAGCGACCCTGGCACTCAGCCCACTCCTGTGTTGTGTTTGCTCACTCGCTCTCTCTCGCTTTCTCTTGCTCTCTCTCACTCTCCTCTCTCCCTTCAGTCTCTTGTGTAAGAGACCAAAGGTTAGGGTAAGCTTAGTAGAGGAGGCTAGGCTCAGGGGCTTGGCTACGTCCCAATTATCTGTCCTTCCTCCCAAAGTGTGCACTTGTCCACTACTTCCCACAAATTTAAAAACATTGGATTGGTGTAGGCATGGGCTAGCTGGAGTTTCCATATACCAGTCAGTTCCTTTCAAATCAATGAAGGAAAGTGAACAAGTGATCATGGGGACTCACCCACTGTCCTGCATTCCTTCCTTCGTCCTCTCGCTCTCCTTCCTTCACTCTCTCTGTTTATCGCTGTCTCTATCTCCATCTCCCACTCTCTCTCTGTCCCTCTGCCCCCACCCACATCTGTCCCTCTCTTTTTAATCTTCTGCCTCTTTCTGTTCCGTCTCTCTTCCAACCCCTGTTTTAGATGGAGGGGGTCGATAGTTACATATCGCAATATAATTTTTTGTAGGATATTATATCTGGAAGTATATATATATTTTTTTGCTACTGTAGGTACCGTTAGGTAGCGCTAGTCGGCTGTACATGCGCTAAAACTCCGGTATTTTCCATCCCTATAGCTCATTTTCCATCTTCGTAAATAGTGAGCCGGCATGTTTTCAGCACTTTTATTTCCTTGACTGATGAAAACGTGTCATTCTCTCACTTGTCTCTCTGCAGCAGACGTACAGTGAACAATCGGTTTGGAACATCAAAATATTGAATCGCAATACATAGAGAATTGTTAGAATCGCAATACATATCGTATCGGCACCTAAGTATTGTGATAATATCGTATCGTGAGGTCCCTGGCAATTCCCAGCCCGACACAGTGGCCGCTCTTATGTGAAGCTTTTCTTAATCCCTCTGTGAGCTTGAAATGAAAATCTGTGGGTGCATTAGATTGTACGGGGTGGGGGGAGTTGTATCTGATGGGACGTGCTGAGCGGTATTGCGTGTGGATTGGTTGGAGCACAGTGCCAGCAGCAGCAGCGGAGAGCGAGGAACTGGCTGTTAAACCAGCCAGAGAGAGTAGTGTCACTTTGAGCTTGGCATGCATGCTTTCTGTTTTATGTAAGTGTATTGGTCTGTGTGTGTAGCTGGCAGTGTCCTTTCCTAGCACAGGCAGCAGTGTCTATCTAGCGTGCCTCGATGACAGTCAGTCGGTGAGAGAGTGAGTAAAGAGAGAGGGCTGCATTTTTTTCTCTCTTCACTGCCCCTGCACCAGCACCACAGGATAGAACACTGAGGATAGAACACCGCATCAATCCAATAGGGACGCCATGTACCCAACCGACGAGACGGTTACGGTAAGACCGCTGGTTACACACACACACACACACACACACACACACGTTATGTTCTTCTGTCCTTGTGGAGACCTAAAATGAGTTTCCATTCAAAATCCTGTTTTCCCTAACCCTAATTGTAACCCTAACCCCTAAGCTTAAAATAGCCTTTATCCTCATGGGGACGTGGTACCACAAGGGACAATTTTCCTTGTTTTACTGTCCTTGTGGGGACTTTGGGGGATTTTAGGTCCCCACAAAGATAGAAGAACAAACACACACCAAACAGGAACAACACACAGGAAAGTCAACACAGGACTTAGGCTAGTTTATCTTTCGTGTGATCTGTTTTTAACTCTTTTGTATGGACTGTGTATAGTTAACATATTACCTCTGCTTGCAAACCAAATTACCCTCTGGGGACAATCAAGTTGTATTAATTGGCTCAAAAGCAAAATACAATTGACAAAACATACCACAGAGAGGGGCACATTAAAACTTGACATACCTACAGTAGAAAAAAGATGTGAAGTTTATTTCTAAACTCTTAATATTTAGCTAATTACACTCACTGGAGTATCTAACACAGGTAAGCTTTCTTGACTTGGACATTCATTTTTGCCAACACATGGCTAAAGCTACTAGTGAAAATGTAGCTAATAGGCTATGTTTGAGTTTACACTTCCTCTTCCAATTATAATGTGGAGATCAAAATTATGAAAAACTATCAACCAAATCTATTCATTTTCAAATGTTGCTTACTTGTCCTTGCCGTTATCGTTCACCTGACGATATGACAAGTGTTTTGCTAACATAAACTCAGTAAAAAAAGAAACGTCCACTCACTGTCAACTGCGTTTATTTTCAGCAAACTTAACATGTGTAAATATTTAATGAACATAACAAGATTCAACAACTGAGACATAAACTGAACAAGCTCCACAGACATGTGACTAACAGAAATGTAATAATGTGTCCCTGAACAAAGGGGGGGTCAAAATCAAAAGTAACAGTCAGTATCTGGTGTGGCTACCAGCTGCATTAAGTACTACAGTGCATCTACTCCTCATGGACTGCACCAGATTTGTCAGTTCTTGCTGTGAGATGTTACCCCACTCTTCCACCAAGGCACCTGCAAGTTCCCGGACATTTCTGGGGGGAATGGCCCTAGCCCTCACCCTCCAATCCAACAGGTCCCAGACGTGCTCAATGGGATTGAGATCCGTGGTCTTCGGTTGCCATGGCAGAACACTGACATTCCTGTCTTGCAGGAAATCACGCACAGAACAAGCAGTATGGCTGGTGGCATTGTCATGCTGGAGGGTCATGTCAGGATGAGCCTGCAGGAAGTGTACCACATGAGGGAGGAAGATGTCTTCCCTGTAACGCACAGCGTTGAGATTGCCTGCAATGACAACAAGCTCAGTCCGATGATGCTGTGACACACCGCCCCAGACCATGACGGACCCTCCACCTCCAAATCGAGGTACAGGTTTGTGCCCATAGGCGACGTTGTTGCCGGTGATGTCTGGTGAGGACCTGCCTTACAACAGGCCTACAAGCCTTCAGTCCAGCCTCTCTCAGCCTATTGCGGACAGTCCGAGCACTGATGGAGGTATTGTGCTGATGTAACTCGGGCAGTTGTTGTTGCCATCCTGTACCTGTCCTGCAGGTGTGATGTTCGGATGTACCGATCCTGTGCAGGTGTTGTTACACGTGGTCTGCCACTGTGAGGACGATCAGCTGTTCGTCCTGTCTCCCTGTAGCGCTGTCTCACGGTACGGACATTGCAATTTATTGCCCTGGCCACATCTGCAGTCCTCATGCCTCCTTGCAGCATGCCTAAGGCACGTTCACGCAGATGAGCAGAGACCCTGGGCATCTTTCTTTTGGTGTTTTTCAGAGTCAGTGGAAAGGCTTCTTTAGTGTCCTAAGTTTTCATAACTGTGACCTTAATTGCCTACCGTCTGTCAGCTTTTAGTGTCTTAACGACCGTTCCACAGATGCATATTTATAAATTGTTTATCGTTCATTGAACAAGCATGGGAAAGTGTTTAAACCCTTTACAATGAAGATCTGTGAAGTTATTTGGATTTTTACAAATTATCTTTGAAAGACAGGGTCCTGAAAAAGGGATGTTTCTTTTTTTGCTGAGTTTATGATGGGGGTTACCGGTTTGCCTGGGCGGGAGTCCATGGGCAAGAAAAGGTTGAAGACCCCTGTTTTATCAGACTCTCTTATCCAGAGCGATTTTAAGTCAGTTCATTCAGCTATTTTTAGTAGTTTATGTCATCACAAAGCAAACAGATGCACAACAAGCCACTGATGGCAGCTGGGGCTTTCAAATTAAAATATACATTATTACACACAAGCTCTGTAAGTGTGTGTATACATGTAACTTTGAGCTTAGTAGTGCTACACATACATGCATTGCACACACACATTATGCTATACATGCATCGCACACACACACAGAGTCATCATACACGCACACACAACATACACACACACACACACACAGTTGATCTGGCTGCTTTGCGTTTGAGAAGGGCTTAAAGCCATCCAGTACCACAGACTGGTCCGACTTTTTAATTGTTTATTCTTTAACATCCCGATCACAGCTGCCTATAGCATTCCTCGAAAGATAAAAGGACTATTTTCTTACAAGATCTGCTGCACATTAATAAGAAGTGACTAGCTGGGCGCTTGAGATTCATGGTTTGATCTTATCTTGATAGGGATGATTGCACGGCATGCCGAGGGGTGGTGACTAAGCTAAGAGGGTGTGTGTGCAAAGCGCATGCCGTATTACATAAGCGTCCCGGGACGAATTGAGGCTATGTAACATTTGTTTGGACAGCTGGCTGGTGAGAATAGCCCGGGGGCGGTGGGTGGGGTGTAATAATAATGTGTTCTGGACAGAATATTTTGTAATATTGCTTTGTGGATTTTAATGTTATTGTCATTGGTTGACTGGTTCCATAAATGCTGCCAGCTCAAGAATCGGTACGAACCCAAACAGTCATATCGTTTGGGCTCTACACACTTCCTGTTTTCAAGGAAAACCGAGCCTAACCAAATCAATCCTTGAGCAGCGCTATACACTCCGCCTAGTCATTCAGTGACTCAATGTTAGGGGCAAGTGCAAGCAAGCAGAGGCAGGACACATCATCAGAAAATGAGGAATTTCAGAGAACACTGTCATTTCTCAGACAACTGTAAGTACATACAGTTTGGGTATTTGACACTTTTTGACTGTTCGAATACTTAGATGATTTCTTTTTGAGTATGCAAATAAAAAATTTAGAACACAAGGCCCACACCGGGTAAAATATGTGCACATTTATCTATATGCCAACAGATTGCAACAATGTCGAATTTATCATAACCATTACACATAACAAATCCTAATTTCTAAATTGACTCATAAGCAAGTGCCATTTAAGATTGATTTATTGAAACCGTAATATCAACTGGTTATATTATATCGTGGAATCTTCAAAAAGGCAGTGACCTCAGCAGTGGAGCTTGCTTGTAGAAGCCTATGGCTGTGCAATGGCATAGCCTTGTTTTGGTAATTTACCAGACAAGAAGCTCTTATTTCCTCAGCCCTTATCACAGACAAGACAGATCTACTTCATTTTTTTGGCACAAACCAAAAAAATGATGTAATATAACAGAATATTTCTCCAAATGGAAACAAGTTGCTGGTGCGAAGTGATACACATCTATTATGCCTGGAATAGTTATTCTCAAAGGGTGATCATTTGAAATTTGGCTCAAACCAAAATCTGTCTTTTCGATATACAGACTTTGCATATTTTCAGTGTGGAAACTGTCTATATTTAGGGGGGTTATAGCCTAGGTTAACCCATTCTAAATGGCACTAGCAGTTCGCAAAGTCGCTTAAACGGAAAATAGACGGGATGCAATTATTCCAAATCTGCAGCTCTTTGTTGGAACACATTTTCCTACTTCAATCAACTAGTGTGTTTTGAATTTGTGACAACTGTTGTCATTTGGCAAGGAATGTAGCTTGTGTACCCCATCAGTTAGATACTTTTATAATAGCCATTTATTTCTATAGACTTAACGGGAGCTTGCGTGCACACTTAGCACGTGTGTGGAGGTAGCGGTCAGAACGCAATTGAGTGAATGAGACATGGAGGGGAAAGATCATTTACGGACAGTGTGGTGCTTGGTTTATTTTTGTTGTTGTGCCCCGTAAAATGCACATGTACAAATGGAACACTAGCGTCGAAGCAAATTAACGTTGTCTTCAAGAGAAACATCAAACATTTCCCTTGCCCGTTCGGGAAGCTGCAAAGCACATTTCACAAAACAGTTTTACATTATATATATATATATATATATATATATATATATATATATATATATATATATATATATATATATATATATATATAAAAAGTGATCTCTGGTTAAAGATTGGGCTTTGACGTCCTTTCGAGCCCTTGACCGCTCATGCCCATCCCTACACATGGGCAGGGCCCCAATCTACGTTTATTTTGTAAATGGAAATTCGACTGTGCTAAGAGTGCTCTGACATTTAAGATAGTGGGTGGTGGTGAGGATACGCATGGTGGTTTGGTTCAGGGGCTCCCTTCCCTTCACCACAGAAATGTAAACCATAGGGCCTAACTAAATCTAGTCTACTCTTTCGATTTAGTTTATTGTGGTGAAAACCTAAGATAAAAGGTTGTGTTCTGTCAAGTAAACATGGATTCCCTGTTGAGAAACAATATACAATTGCAGGAAATGGCTTCTTTTAAAAATGCAAAAATTTTCATGGGGAGAATCCCCCATTTTCTACAAAGTCAGGCGTCCATGAATAGATCTACTGTACAGGTATAATTGGAGAACGAAGCAGGTGTTACTTATATGGTATTATTAAAGATATTGATATAGGCCTACTGATTTGATTAGTGTCGACAATGGAGTAGTCACTGCTGCTTTCAAAGCCCATGCTTAACACCTGCTTAATTACACCATATAAATATCATTAGCTTTTATAACCTTCAATCTGTTTATTTTTGTATCATATTTTGGACCAGAGTGAGGCTCTCTCTCCACTACCTAATGTTCCTGCAGTGAGGATTCAATATGGTTCAACACCTTAGAGCCCTCAAAGCTTATTACTAAGCTAAGGTCCCTGGGACTGAACACCTCCCTCTGTAACTGGGTCCTGGACATCCTGACGGGCCGCACCCAGATGGCGAGGATAGGCAACAACGCATCAGCCACGCTGACCCTCAACACGTGGGTCCCTCAGGGGTGTGTGTTTAGTCCCCTCCTGTACTCCTTGCTCACCCACGACTGTGTGGCTACACATGACTTCAACACCACAATGAAGTTTGCTGACAACACAATAGTGGTAGGACTGTTAATTCGACTGCGATGAGACTGCCTATAGGCAGGAGGACAGAGATCTGTCAGTGTGGTGCCAGGACATCAACCTCTCCCTCAACGTCAGTAAGGCAAAGGAGCTTATTGTGGACGACAGGAAACGGAGTGCAGAGCACAACCCCATTCACATAGACGGGGCTGTAGTAGAGCGGGTCGAGAGCTTCCTCAGTGTCCACATCACTAAGGATCTATCATGGTCCAAACACATTACAACACAGTCATGAAGAGGGCACGACAATGCTTCTTCCCCCTCAGGAGACTGAAAAGATTTGGCATGGGCCCTCAGCTCCTCAAAAAGTTATACAGCTGCACCATTGAGAGCATCTTGATTGGCTGCATCACCGCTTGGTATGGCAACTGCTTGGCATCTGACCGCAAGTCGCTACAGAGGATAGTGCGTACAGCCTTAGTACATCACCGGCGCTAAGCTTCCTGCCATCCAGGATCTCTATACCAGGCGGTGTCAGAGGAAGGCCCAAAAAGTTGTCAGACTCCAGCATCCTAGCCAAAGACTGTTCTCTCTGCTACCGCATGGTAAGCTGTACCAATGCACCAAGTGTGGAACCAACAGGACCCTGAACAGTTTCTACCCCCAAGCCATAAGACGTATAAACAAGACTGTTAAATAGCTCATCAAATGGCTACCCAGACTATCTGCATTGACCCTTTTTTGCACTGACTCTATGCACACACACTGGACTCACACACTCACACATACTTACACTGACACCCCAACACACACACATGCACACACACACTGCATACGCCTACACACACTGCATACTCCTACACACACAAACACAACATGCACACACATGCATACTGACTCCACACACACACAAACACTTTCACACTCACCACATACGTTGCTGCTAGTCACTTTACCCCTACCTCAATTACCTCGTACACCTGCACATTGACTCGGTACTGGTACTCACTGTATATAGTCATGTTATTTTCTACTCCCTGTATATGTTATTTTTACTCGTTAATATTCTTTATTCACTGTGTCACTATTTAAATGTTCATTTCTTTTATCTTTAATTCTGCGTTGTTGAAAAAAGAACCGTAAGTAAGCATTTCACTGTTAGTCTACACCTGTTGTCTACGAAGCATGTGACAAATAACATTTGATTTGACGCAGATAATCGGCAAAAGCAGAAGTAGTCTACCAGTATGCAAATTAAGGCGCCAAATGAGCGTCTCTCTCACGGTTCCTGATGTTCACCTAAAAGTTCTGTTCAAAAAGAGCATTCACTAGGCTACACTGACGAGTCACTTTAGGGGCCACTGGCAAGTCTCGAAATGGGCTTCGAATCCTAGGAAAATACAAACAACATATTTGGTTTACTTGTCCCGATGCCATGGACATATGACTACATTGTGTGGTTTTATGGATAGCAAAGGGATATAGGATATTGACTTTATCCGGTCTGTTCAACACCTTTTTTAAACTAGTCAACACTTGCTGTTATGACGTGGAAAAAGTATGGAAAACACTGGCGCTTATGTACTTATGTAAATGCTGACAACTTTTGCCCCGGTCCCGTAGGGATCTGTGGATGCTTTCAACAGCCTAGATGCCTTTTATGATTCTTTTAGATTGTCTTTATCAGTGAACAACATTTAAATTGAATCGAACTCTAACGTTGGTCTTTATACCAGTTTGAAGTGCCGATTCAAACAATCTATAGTAGAAATCCCAGCCTTGTCCAAAACCTATCATCCAGTGGCCAATCGGTGCTGAGGCAGAGCTAAGGAACATGGGATATCCCTTATTTCACTGCGGACCGATGAACAGACTAGTCTCTTCATCCCGCGACCCTTGACCTTGTGTGGTCATATTAACGCTCCAGCTTGACGGCTCTCATTCATTCACTCCACACTCCAGTCCCAAATGGCACCCTATTCCATTTATAGTGCACTACCTTTGACGAGGGCCCTGGTCAAAAGTAGTGCTCTATGTAGGGAATAGGGTACCATTTGTGACTCAGGTCCTCTGGAGTGAGATTGATCTTCCTCATTATGACTGTGGCAGTGAACCAGTGACACTAGCAGTTGGGGCTGCTGATGATGTCTATGAGAATCTCATAATCTCACTCTAAGCCAGGGATGGGCACCTTTTATTTTTACTATTTTATACATTGTAGAATACTAGTGAAGACATCAAAACTACGAAATAACACACGTGGAATCATGTAGTAACCAAAAAAGTGTTAAACAAATCAAAAATATATTTTATATTTAAGATTCTTCAAAATAGCCACCCTTTGCCTGATGACACCATGTGTTATTTCATAGTTCTAATGTCTTCACTATTATTCTAAAATGTATAAAGTAGTAAAATACAGAAAATCCCTTGAATGAGTAGGTGTGTCCAAACTTTTCACTGGTACTGTATGTATTTAGCAACACAGTCGGGTTCTCAACTTACTGTTGAGAGTAGCATAGTAGAATACACAAGGTGCAATTTCCGGGGGCCCCCAAAAGTCTACGGCTGGCACTGACTGCATGTGTGGTATGGATGCGGCCCCTCATGATAAATTCCGTTTTTTTGTGGCCCCCATCCCCATCAAAGTTGCCCATCACTGCTCTAAGCTGTCTGAAAACTAGGCCTTTGTGATTGAAAGATAATACCAAGCCAAAACACTAAGGACTGACCCGTCTCAATCAAGCTGCAGACAGAAACTGTAACACTCAATCACAGAACTCAGCTCAGAAAGTGACTGGTCTGTGTCTGCTGTCTGATTGGTTTACAGTCAGGAGGTGGCTGGTCTGTGTCTGCTGTCTGATTGGTTTACTGTCAGGTCCCCTCCTGGTCAATTCTTCTCACCCCTTCTTACCCATGACTGTCTGTGCATGACTCAATGTTAGATCACAGATTCTTCTGTTAGGCTTGCCTTCATTCTCCTCCTCTTCCTCTTGATCCTTTCGAGTCTTCCATGGTGCTACTGCACCACACAGTGTCCGTTCTGTGCCTAGTTCGCCTATGAGTACCAGCCCTAATCCTTTGGGACATTATCTGTGTTCAGAGGCACTGCAGTGTGAGAGTAGGTCAGTCTGCAGCACAGCCTCTCCCTCTGTCACCAACAACTCAGTACTGGCTGGCTGATGTGGGTTAGCTTAGAAGCCCTAGTCGGACTCCCCTGAGAGTCATTGATCATCGCAAGCAGAGTTCCAATTTTAACCAGCCTGCCTGGGCCTTACTGGGGAGGGAGGGAGAGAGGAAGAGAGGGAGAGAAAAAACAGGCCAACTCTGTTGCTCCAGTTCCTCAGAATCTCTAGTTAGTACATATCTCTCTCTCTCTCTGACCCATTTCACACTCTTCTTCTCCCTGTCTTATACAGCATCATGTATCAACCTGTCCCCCTCTTCTGAAAGACTGAAGAAAAAAAAGTAAGGGAACATTTATCTCCTCAAGCCATTTATCTCCTTAAAGCCACGCGTCCCTCCTCCCTCTCCACAGGCACATGTTATAACAGCACACCCCTGCCTTTATTACATGAGAGGAATGGTATGAGGAAGGGAACACACAACTATCACTGGGTCCCAAATGGCACCCATATACTGTCCACTACTTTTGTCCACTGCCTTATGGGCCCTGTTCAAAAGTAGTGCACTTTAGGGAATAGGGTGCCAATGTGTTCCAGCTTAGGCCAAGTCAGATCCCACACAGCCAGCCAGTGGCATGTCAAGACCTCACCTACTAAAACCTTTGAGGCAGGGAGAACAGAGGAATTTAGAAGGGAAAATGTTCTGAATCAACATAAGATTGCAAGCCTGTTGGATTAAAAGTAAATGACATAGAGTAATTCCTAACCAGTAGTTGCCCCACCTCACCTTAGCGGAGGCCCTTATAACAGTAGGGTAGTGGTGAGGATATGCAGAGCACAGCTCCAGTAACACCACAACCGTTTATCAGCGGCTCATCGAGCAAATGGACGAGGAGAAAAACATCCCCAGATGCTGCCTTTCACAAACAACTTGTGTTTTCTCCTCAGAGAGCGGCGTTGGCGCTTTTACAAATGGCTGCCGTTTAGGCCCGCCGTCTATCTCACCACCGCACCGCCCTGCCAATGAATTGAATAAAGAACGAAGGAACGCAAGCAGCAAGGCAGACAGGCTGTTAGCTGGTGTAGCTAGCTGGTGTTCCAGATGAGGCCAGGCGTTGGTTGGTTGGATCTCAGGCCAGACTGAGGTTGTTTCTGAAATGGCACCCTATTTACTATATAGTGCACTACTTTTGAGCAGAGCCTACAGGGCCCAAAAATAGTGCACTATAAAGGGGAATTAAGGTGCCATTTCACACACAGCTGGAATCTCCAGGGCCTGGCTCTGAGGAGAGAGGACTGTAGTCTGTAATTACTCCAATGACCAAGCAAATACTGCAAGGTCAAACAGAGTCCCAAATGGCACCCAATTCCCTATGTAGTGCACTACTTTTAGTTGTTAGCGTGTTAGTTGTTAGTACAATAAAGCCCTTGACCAGTGACCACCATCATGCCATGGTTCTTTGGACATAGTAAAATGTCTCATTTGTCTTTAGCGCCTAAACTAACACAGAATACCACTTGGCAATGCTCTTCAGGAGCATTGAATTCCTGAGTTGGCTATATAGGTCTATGTCTGTATCGGCCACACAGCCCTGGAGAACACATTTAACTTCTTAAGGACCAGTAAGGTGCGCTGGAGCGCTAGCGCCCCACTCCCGACACTACCAGGTGAAATGCAAGGCGCCAAATTCAAAATCCAAAAGTTGAATTATTAAACATGCATCAATATACAAGTGTTTCATAGTCATCAAAAGCTCTGCTTCTTGGCAATATCACAGCGCTGTCAGATTTCAAAAAGGCTTTACGGCGAAAGCACCACATTTGATTGTTTGGCGGTAGCACCTAACATATTTTTACCATTACCATGAATCCATAAGCCTCCACGGTTCACAGAAAACACATTTCACAGCGAAAACAAATCAATTACCTGTTGAAGAACTTCTGCTGAGGTCTTCCTAAGTGTCCAACGAAGACAATCCATGGTTCGTTCTTTTGTTAGAAAAAGTAATGTATTATATCCATAAATCTCTGTTTGGTTCACGCATTATAATCAGAAACTACAGCGTCCATTGAAACGTGAAGAGAACTCGTTCAACTTATACCTATAAACTTGTCCAAGAACAATCAAACATCCTTTTTAATGTATCCTTAGGAACACTTTTATGTATATTTACTATAATAATTCAACCGGAATATAAACTGGGCTATAAGAAAGGAAAAAACCACAGTCTTGCGCCTGGCGAGAAGCGTAGCGTCCTCTTCTATTGACATCTCTGGGGACACTTCCTGATTCCTCTTCTTCTCTGCTCTAATAGCATCTAAAAAAAATCTGAACACTGTCTCGAGACTGACATCCAGAGGAAGCGATAGGTACTGCATCCAAATGAGGCACTCTGTCAAAACCACTTTTTCCAGGACAGAAATTCCTCGGGGTTTCGCCTGCCATATCCGTTCTGTTTTACTCACAGACAAATGGTTAACACTTTTAGAAAATTCAGAGTGTTTCCTATCCAATGGTATTTTCTGGGCCTTAATGGGAGGCATTTTACTTTGGGCACGCCAGGGTCTCCAAAACGGTCACCTCATGCGCTGCTCCCTAAGAAGTTAACTGGGAAAGAAATAGGCTAGCAAGGTCTAAAATCAACATGTTTTTCATCAAAGTAGTCGGATCTGTTTTCATTTTAGTGCAGGCCACGTCTGGAAGAATCAATTATATACTGTGCAAAACACCATCAAATATCATAATGTCAATATTTCTGTTCTCGCAATCAGGTGAGAATTTACACCAGAGCACCTCTTCTCGTAACCATATCCTATCCAGCAAATGCCCAGGCAGACAGTCTAGCTAGTAGCTAGCACATGGAAGTGGTATTTAAGAAGAGTTGAATCCAGGACACCTGATCTGTTGACTTTTCCCAGACAGCAGGACTAGACACCACAATGGCCCCTCTCTCGCTCTACTACTGTGGTTGGGAGTAGGGCAGTCTCTCTCTCTCTCTCTCTCTCTCGCTCCCCTTCCTTTATTTTCCTTCTCTCTCCCTCTGTGTTCTATCTTATTTGACCTTGGTCTGAGTAGGAGAGAGGGCATGGCCACCCACATGATGCTGATTATCAGGCTCTTGCCAAAACACAGGAGCAGCACCAAGGTCGAGACACTAGCGACAGAAAAAGAGCCTGAGTCCCAAATGGCACCCTATCTCCTCTGGGACCTGGTCAAAAGTAGTGCACTAGGGAATAGGGCACCATTTGAGATGCAGCCAGAGACCGAGCAGTCACTGCGTCAGCGTCTCTCAACACTCTCTACTTCCTGTCCTTTCGCTGCTGCTGTCTCTCCTCTACCTTCTCTCCTCTCTGCTGACGGACACAATTGCTTGGTGATACATCAAGAGGCTGTGGCTCTAAGGCTGGCCGCCGTTAGACAGTAAAGATTTAGCGTCCTACTGTCTATCCCACCACGCTACTCTCATTAATCTAGTCACAGTTTAGGATGCATCCCAAATGGCACTTTTTCCCCCCCCTATATAGTGCACTACTTTTGACCAGACGATCTTGTGGTCAAAGGTAGTGCACTATATAGGTAATAGGGTGCAATTTTGAGACAGATTGCAGAGGAAAAAGTATACGTTAGGCTATGGCCTTGAAGTAGTTTCAGGATGGGCTTTTTTTCGATCAGGGATAGAATGTGAAATGGATAGCGTCGGCAGCCAGGCAGGCATAGCCAAGGTTTGTTGAAGTGCAATTCTGACAGACTTGATTTGATTCATACTTATTCATGCGTGTTGAGAATCTCAGTTGTCCTTGGGAAACCGTTATCTTTCCATTCAGAATTTCTGTCATTTAAATCCCAACTGCCAAACAAAAACACCCCTCAAAACCAGTTGAGCAAGACCAATGTATTGACTCAGTTTTCTGTGGGATGCAGCGAACGCGGAATGTAGGTGAACAAAACACATCCTGCCTACACGGTGTCTGTGTACTCTAAGCAGAGGCATAAAGACAGTGCTGCTATAGATAAGTAGAAATCAAACCTTTAGCCAAGTAGACTCTCACACATTCTCTGTCACTACCACTCTCTCCTTCTCCCTCCCTCTTTCTGTTTCTCTGACAGACATTGTCTCTCCCATGCCAGCCCTATTTAAAGAGAGAATACGGACAGCACAGTCACAGTATAATGTGACTCTGAGCTGCTCTAATCGTTGAGGCCCTGTCATTCTGACGTGTCATAGTGTGCCATATCATGCTGGCTCTGCTCTCCTGCACAGTGGTGTTTGGCCTTTTAGGCAGCACATGTTGCTGTGTTGTTAGCTGTCACAGGAGCTGACAGACAGCATGTACTCCTTTCAACTGGTGAGTAACGCCCGTAATCTTGAGTCAGCCTAGATTCCTTGTAGTTTAACTAATCTTCCTTTAGGGGTTAGTGTGTTTAGTAGACTGTTTGGGTTTCCTGTAGTTATTTGGCACGTGCATTTTGAATTGAGAAAGGTTTTGTGAAGCACCAATGCAATGTCCTCAATCTTGTGTAGTTACTTTGAAAATGTGGTAGTTTATGCACACAGGACTCTCCAGTTCCCGTCATATTTTCAGTCTCAGGTCATTTTCATGGAAAAGGACCCATGAGCACCAATGTGAAGTTCATAGGAGCATATTAAATTGGGGGTCAAATTAAAGCGAAGTCCGTTTTTGTATGTTTTATTGAGACGTATAAACACTTTTCAACCATTTTTACATCCAAAAAATGTGGAATAAGCAAAGACTTTGACGTATTAGAAAACATCTACAGTACCAGAAAGTGTTTAAAGGTGTTAGAAATACATCAATACACAATAATGTTGAAGTAAAGACCTCATCTAATATCACTTATACTGTATCTAGTTTAGGATATGTTTTTCTTCCTTCTGTAAGTTCAAGAAACGTTTCCTTGTGCCTTGTTATTCCATTACCAAAAATCCACATATCTTTCACCATAGTTTATAATTTATCTCCCTCACAAAGGTCAGAAGTAAAGGTAGACCTACACTACATGACCAAAAGTATGTGGACCAGCTCGTCGAACATTACATTCCAAAATCATGGCCATTAATATGGAGTTGGTCTCCCGAGGCTGCTATTACAGCCTCCACTCTTCTGGGAAGGCTTTCCACTAGATGTTGGAGCTTGCTTCCATTCAGCCACAAGAGCGTTAGTGAGGTCGGCACTGATGTTGGGCGATTAGGCCTGGCTCGCAGTCGGCGTTCCAATTCATCCCAAAGGTGTTCGATGGAGTTGAGATCAGGGCTTTGTGCAGTCCAGTCAAGTTCTTCCACACCAATCTCGACAAATCATCAACCTCGCTTTGTGCATGGGGGCATTGTCATGCTGAAACAGGAAAGGGCATTCCCCAAACTATTGCCACAAAGTTGGAAGCACAGAATCGTCTAGAATGTCATTGTATGCTGTAGCATTAAGATTTCCCTTCACTGGATCTAAGGGGCCTAGCCCGAACCATGAAAAACAACCCAGAGCATTATTCCTTCTCTACCAAACTTTATTGTAGGCACTATGCATTGGGGCAGGTAAAATTCTCCTGGCATCCGCCAAACCCAGATTCATCCGTCGGACTGCCAGATGGTGAAGCCTGAGTCATCACTCCAGAGAACGCGTTTCCACTGCTCCAGAGTCCAATGGCAGCGAGCTTTACACCATTTCAGCCGATGCTTGGCATTGCACATGGTGATCTTAGGCTTGTGTGCAGCTGCTCGGCCATGGAAACCCATTTCATGAAGCTCCCGACGAACAGTTCTTGTGCTGATGTTGCTTCCAGAGGCAGTTTGGAACTCTGTAGTAAGTGTTGCAACCGAGGACAGGCGATTTTTACATGCTACGCACTTCAGCACTCGGTGGTCCCATTCTGTGAGCTTGTGTGGCCTACCACTTCGCTGCTGAGCCGTTGTTGCTCCTCAAGGTTTCCACAACAATAACAGCACTCACAGTTGACCGGTGCAGCTTTAGCAGGGCAGAAATGTGTCTTGTTGGAAAGGTGGCTGCCTATGACGGTGCCACATTGAAAGTCACTGAGCTCTTCAGTAAGTCCATTCTACTGCCAATGTATGTCTATGGAGATGGCATGGATGTGTGCTGAATTTAATACACCTGTCGGCAATGGGTGTGGCTGAAATAGCCAAATCCACTAATTTGAAGGAGTGTCCACATACTTTTGTGTATATAGTTGATTAATTAGTTAGTGTTTTTACTGATATTTTTTTTGTTTGTCAGTTAAGTGATTAAAACTCAATGTTGTTACCAAATTGGTAACAGAATTTATGAAAAATTGGTAACAGAACTTCTGCTGATAACTGTTTTGTTTTTCTTTCTGCTGGTCAAAGCAAGAGGGTGAAAAGTCTGGTCTCTCCCCCCAAAATTAATGTCACCTCTCCCAGCTCTTACTGACTCCTACCCATGAGCCCCCTCTTTCCATTTACTGTAAACAGCATCCTCACCCACTGAGCACCGACCGACACCGGACATCCATGGACGTTGAAAAATAGTTTCAATTTGGCATTCATATTCATAATTAAGCATTTCTGTGTAGTACAGATCAGGGACACATGGTGAAATTCCGTTACCACAATTCTGTTACTGGCTGTAAATCCACTTCACTTACTGTAGTTTAATGTTTAGTATAAATTGTTAAAAGTAGTCCTTGTTTATTTTTTTATTTTACCTTTTATTTAACTAGGCAAGTCAGTTAATAACAAATTCTTATTTTCAATGACGGCCTAGGAACTGTGGGTTAACTGCCTTGTTCAGGGGCAGAATGACAGATTTTTGCCTTGTCAGCTCGGGTATTCGATCTACCAACTTTTCGGTTACTAGTCCAACGCTCTAACCACTAGGCTACCTGCCGTCCCAAAGGTGGCATCCTAGTGCATAGAGTCGTATGGTTTGTTAAACTGTGGAATAGCAGTTCCAGTTGGTACTGGAGCTATTTGCTTTGTCTTTGAAGAGTCCTTTAAAGAGCAACTGAACGCAAAAACGAATGTGGCATCGATATTAGTCAGACAATTGACAAAAGAATGTAAGTAGAATCATTTTTGTAATAAAATCTGTATATTCCACAGACAATTATGAATGAGGTCCTCATGACTTACATGAGGTTTGGAACAATCTTTCCCACTAACACGAGATGAAGCGACTGCGCTGATTGGGCTCTATCCAAACGTCGCCTCCAGACAGTGAGACAGACCTGTCCATTACGCAGTGCCTCGGACTTGTTGACAGAAGACGTCGCCAATGTTCTGTTGAAAGAACCCTTGGCTCTAAGCCCTTTATGGAGTGGCCACTTGCTGATGTGTTTGATAGTGATCACTCGAGTCTGCCACTGTTTTGGGAGAAATGAGAATTGTATTGTAGCCCCGGTCTGATTCAACTTGCACCCCAACTGTCACTATTCCGACATTCTAAACCCATTCGTGAGCATCTTACGTCCCGCCGCGACCTATTTTGTAACATAAATCGCTATGAAACACTGCCAGACAGATGCACACTCTTGGTTATAGATAGTAAGAAAGTTGTAAAAAAAGAAATAATGCGCCGAAGCGCCTTGATGAGCTGATTTTAGCTAAAACAGTTCAATGTGCCTGCTAGCTACTACTATCTATCTTCATTAGCGAACACAGAGATGGAACTTAGCTAGCTAGCGAGTGATTTTGGGCACTGATGAACAGCGTGTAGCTTACTTATGATATGTTTATAGCTTGCTGATGATGAAGTTGTAGACATGTTCTCAGAAAACCGTCCTGAGCGCAGCCAGCAGATACTGTCTGCAGTGCAGTGAGGCTAGTTTTTCATGCAATTTGTTTTACTTCGGAAAATACTGTACCAAACACCTTAACTAGATGTACAATTGTGCTGCTAAGATCTCCGCGGAAAAAAAAACATCTACGTTAATTACAGATTTCTTGATTTATCTTAGATTAATTTGGACTATTTTGAGGAAGTGATATTGGCTATGTTGTTGCTACCGTGACTCGAGGGACAAACAACAGTAACTGCCAGCGTACGATATGCGAACATAACACACCATCATCGAACCACAACCCCAAGCCAACTCTCGTTTTTCCTAATGAGCAGCAGAAAGACATATGTGGAGTCGGTGTGTTCAGCCCCCCTTTCATGACAATGTTGTGATATTGTCCTGAAGAACAAGCCTCTTGTGTCATGCCCTGGTCCAGTCATGACTCCCCCCTCTTCTCCGTTGCCCACTCATTCTTCTATAACCTCATCGTTCCGTCTGGGTCTGTGAGGGACCATTGTTGTCTGTCTGCGACATGAATGCCTGCTTCCCAGGCTGTTCATAACACTCAATCATGTTATCTCTTCTCCTTACTCCGTGTGTCTCTATGCAATAAGCAACCGTCTCTCTAGCCTATAGTATTACTTTTCTTCACCCACTAAACTGGCTGCCTAGTGGCTCTTTTTTCCTCACTCCTTGTCGATCTATGCTTGTGTCTTTCCCTGACTCTGTATCTCAGCCTGGCAATGTAATAACTGATGTCCAGGTCTCCGTGTTAGACTCCTGCCTGTGGTTGTAGTTCTCTTTGGTACACAGATCCATTCTACAGGCCCACTATCCCCGGTCGGTTACGCACCTACCGACACTGTCGTCAGAATCCAGTGGCATTGGACTTGGGTCCCCCACCCACCCAAGCAGTACAGGCCATCATGCATGAGGGCCAATAATGGGTCCTTTCATGAGGGTGTTGGGTTCCCACAGTACTGTGTCTCAAATAGCACCGTATTCTCTAGTACACTACTTTTTACCAGGGGACGTAGGGCTCTGGTCAAAAGTAGTGTACTACATTGGGAATAGGATGCCATTTTGGGCCACAGACAAGGATGAGCTGTGTCACTGGGGAACTCTGCTTGCTGGAAGGCAGCAGGTAGGTAGTCCTGTCGGTATGGCAGTCCCATAGAATTAGAATTTAGAATGAGGGAATTAGTGAATTAGAACTCCTTCTAATTCCCTGGCCCAAGGGGAAGGGCCACTCCTCCCCCTGCACATTCGTCATCACTCTATGTGCAGGAGTACTTAGCAATGACTTACAGTGTTATGACTGTATGGGGCCTGTGTTCTGTTGCATTTGACGGTTATCTGTGACTTCAAATACACAGAATGGTAATCAAAACCACGGTGTATTTTTGCATACATTACAGAATTAGCCCTCTCATATGGCTGTAAGACGTTGCCCCTAGACACTGATCTAAGGCCACGTAGTTATGTATTGTATTTCCTCCTTAAACGTTAGGGTTTGGGTAAGCTCAGCCGATCCTACATCTGTGTGCCTACGGGGAACTGTTACCCTCATGGTCTCATCTGATCCGAGTGGTCTCAGCTGGCCTTAGTGCCAGCCTCTGTAGACATGGAGTAATGTGATCTGACAGACAGACCTCAATCCTCTATGATGCCACACTGAAGGACAACCACTCCAACCAGTGAGAAGTCTGGTTGATGCCAGGGCAGAGTGACTGGCAGGGGGAAAAGGGCTATTTATAATAGAAAAGCATGCATAATAGTTTTGTCTGGCTGCTCGATGGGAGAGTGTTGAACTGGGTTTGCCTTTTATCTGTAGGATTATTAACAGGCTGCCATCTGCATGTCTGTCCAGAACCAAACCAATGCCTGGCTGTCTTTTAGTGCTTTGGCCGGGTAGTGGGTACCCATGGCAAGTGTACTTTGAGAACACAGCCGATCACTCAGTAAGAGTCAGAGTATGGGAGCGGAGCTTGAGCGGAGTGTGCCCAATTTGACTGGAGCTTGGAGCAAGATTCCCCAAGGCTGGCGTGTCGGCCTTCTCGCCCGTTCCAATTTCGCTCCAGTAGCGCTCACTTCACGAGCTCAGGGCATGCCTGGCCCAGCATGCATTTGTACTCTACTTGTGCGCTGCTATAGCTCCTTGCTTTAGCTACTGTCATGGAGTTCGCTAAATATTTTCATTAAGAAGCTGATAAAACACACAGGTGCTAAATCAAGGTGACTTACAAAGATGAGGACCAAGAGCAAGAGAGGGAGTGCTATAATGTAGTGTCCACAACTAAAGAATCATTGTGGAATATGAAAGACACATATCCCGAGAGCAAGATGGTGTAACCTACTTACACATGCTAAAAAGAAAAGGAACGAGGTGGGTAGATAACTGTGTCACTGTAGCAAAGTATTTATAAATAAAAAATCTGATCTCTTAAAGTTTAGTTAATTTTTGTTATGTTATCTCTACAATGGGCCATAATAGATTTTGGCCCAATAGGCCTTGCATATTCCCACGTTCAAGGAGCTTTCAGTTTTAATTGGGTTATTTTGCCTAAAAACCTTTAGGACTAGCTATAGAAATATAAAAAAACAACTCTGCATCTCTGCCCAGCCTGTCAAGAGTGGCCAAAAGGGTGTTTAGCATCCCCAATGGCTTTGCAAGTGTGGAGAGGATATTCTCTGCTGCTGGCCTGATCTCCAGGCACCATCACATGAGCCTGAAACCACAGACAGGCAAAACCTGTTTCTAAAAATGATTTCAAAGGCACTGTAGACTGAGCCTAATAAGACATGTTTTGTTGAATTTGTATTTCATTCTAAGTAAGTCACAACCTATATGCTCAATTGATAGACTATAATGATTTAGTACAACGAAACGTTGAGTGCTTTATGTCCCTAAATAATATAGCCTAAATAATTCATTTTAACTCCCTGTCTCGCTCCTGACCTATTTAGTGTGTATATGCTGTTTGATATGACATTTGAAATGATGAGCGATTCTTACATTGACCTTTTTCGTGTTTTATTCAAGTACTTTTCAATCAAGTCATATGTGTTGGTTTCAATACTTCAAGACCAAATGGTAGGTCCAGGTAGTCACAAAAATAGATTGGTGTTGGTGAAATTGTGATATTAATGAATGGAGCGCGGAGCAGTTTTTAGTGGAGCCGTTGGAAAGGAAGTGAAGCAATGAGAGGGATTTCCGACCGCTCCACCCCGCTCACATATTCTGGTGCACGTCTATTGTTTGGAGACCCAGCTGCACTCCTCTAGTACAGTGTTTCCCGACTCAAGTCTTCAAGTACCCCTTCAAGTACACATTTATGTTGTCGCATACCTCATTCAACTCATCGAGTGGCTTGATGATTAGTTGACTAGTTGAATCAGACCGGGGCTACAGTACAAATGTGTACTGTTGGGGGGGTACTCGAGGACAGGAGTTGACAAACACTGCTGTAGTACATTAGAGCAACTGATGCTACTGTTTATGGCCAAACCTCACCTCAGCAGTAGGCTAAAGCATCCATGCCAAATCCAATTATCTTGCTTCATCTCTCACAGTTTCACAGTTATGTCAATAGAATTCATCAATTGTGCAGTGATATGCGCTTAGGTCGGCGTCAGACTAGTGTTTTGGTACAGCTAACTTGAGCCTCCAGGCTATGTTCCTCAGTGTTGTGTCTTGCAGGCTGTGATGTGATAGGATTGTGTCTGTCACCTCACTACACTTGAGACTCTTCCCCCACACCCCTCCACCCTTCTCCTGTTCACCATTATCCTATCTTGGCCCAGTCAGATGATGAAGGGCTTTTACCATGAGGACAGTAAATTAGGCTTCTCTGCTTGTAGTACAGGAGCGTTTAAAAATACTCCGACTGGAGTGTGGACCTCAGTTCATCTTTCAGTCACCCACGTGGGTATATGCTAGAGGTCGACCGATTATGATTTTTCGACACCGATATCGATTATTGGAAGACCAAAAAATTGTCCGATACCGATTAATCTGCCAATTTTTTTATATATATATATTTGTAATAATGACAATTACAACAATACTGAATGAACAATGAACACTTTTATTTTAACTTAATATAAGACATAAATAAAATCTATATAGTCTCAAATAAATAATGAAACATGCTCAATTTGTTCAAATAATGCAAAAACACAGTGTTGGAGAAGAAAGTAAAAGTGTAATATGTGCCATGTAAAAAAGCTAACATTTAAGTTCTTTGCTCAGAACAAATGAAAGCTGGTGGTTCAATATTCCCAGTTCTTCAATATTCCCAGTTAAGAAGTTTTAGGTTGTAGTTATTATCGCAACTATTTCTCTCTATACCATTTGTACTTCATATACCTTTGACTGTTGGATGTTCTAATAGGCACTTTAGTATTGCCAGCCTAATCTCAGGAGTTGATAGGCTTGAAGTCATAAACAGCGCCGTGGATCAAGCATTGCTAAGAGCTGCTGGCAAACGCAGTAAAGTTTGAATGAATGCTTACGAGCCTGCTGCTGCCTACTGAATGACAACAAAGACTTTATTGAAGAATCCCTACTGTTGACCAATCACTGGTGAAGTGCGTAGACTTGTGCCCGAACAGCCGAAAAAAACCCATACCGAAAATAACTAGGGTTGCAAAATTCCAAGGATTTCCAAGAGAATACCAGTTTCCTGCTTTCTTTCATGAAGAAAAGGTTTGTATTGAATCTGTGTTCATCGAGATGATGAAATGTAAAGAGAAAGATACGAGTAACTGCCAAGATAAAGGAAACTCTAACATAAAGTTTCTTAATTGGGCGATGGGCCGCCACCAGAACTGTGTGGAGCACCTGCTTTCAATATACTTAGTATCCCCAATTTACTCAAGTGTTTATTTTATTTTGGCCGTTACCTGTATATACGTAGATTTGTCTCGGCTCCTTCAAGTTGTTGATGGTTGGCCCTGTCCTGAAGCAACAAGTCAACCTCGAACACTGCTGAGCCACTATGACCCACCAGTCCCCAGCCCAGCACTGAAACAAACCTCAAACAGTAGCTGGAGGGATCCCCTCATGTGGTGCAGTCTGAGAATACCTTTAGTCAGTTGCTGCTGAGACACACACACACACACACACACACACACAGACCCCTGGCGTTCAGACATCGGCCTGAGGGGAGACACACAGACATTGATCAGTAGGCAGCAGCTGCAGCAGCTGTGCTCCCAGACGCAGTCACACTCTGCTCAGTGTGTGTGTGTGTGTGTTAGAGATATAGAGGGACATTCACTGGAGGGACTGAAAGCCCGCCACAATGCACTGGGCATAAAGAATGCTGTACACACAACTGTCCGTATTTCCAGTAGTGGACACAGACCAGCTATAGCTGCAATATGGTTACTGTTGCCTTGCTGTTGCCGCTGGAGCTACTGTAGCTATTACCTCACCTCAGCTGGGACTGCTAGGTCGCTATGGTGGTGGTTCACCTGCTGGGGTGACCAGATACTGTTCGCTACAGCCTAAGAACACTATACACATTTAGCTGAATCTTTGGCCGACAGGTTTTCTTTTGGCTTGTCTAAAAGAATGTCCTTTCTCCTCTCTTGAATAATTTGCATTAATAGTGGACTGGAGACAGGAACCATCCAGAACATAGATGGTACAAGTGGAATTGGCTGGAGAAGGGGGCTCTGTGTGCTCTCTGACTTATTTAGCAGAGAGCGGAGGGTTGTGTCCCAAATGGCACCCTACTGTATTCCCTATGCAGTGCACTAGTTTTGATCAGAGCCCTATGGGCGATGGTCAAAAATAGTGCACTATGTATGAAATAGGGTGCCAATTGGGACGCAGGGTGGATTTAAAGGTTCCCATAAACCACAGTGACAGACCATCTATCCATCACTCGAGTCTAATACCCCTGGTCATAATGACTCACCTTATAATGCAAAATATCAGGCTACTGTTTTGGCTTGCATATAATCATCAGTGTGTGCTAACTTCTAGCATATATATATATATCTATCCCTGCGTTATGAATGTATGCATGCATGCATATGTTACAGTGAGGGGGAAAAGTATTTGATTCCCTGCTGATTTTATACGTTTGCCCACTGACAAAGAAATTATCAGTCTATAATTTTAATGGTAGGTTTATTTGAACAGTGAGAGACAGAATAACAACAAAAAAATCCAGAAAAACGCATGTGAAAAATTTTATAAATTGATTTGCATTTTAATGAGGGAAATAAGTATTTGACCCCTCTGCAAAACATGACTTAGTACTTGGTGGCAAAACCCTTGTTGGCAATCACAGAGGTCAGACGTTTCTTGTAGTTGGCCACCAGGCTTGCACACATCTCAGGAGGGATTTTGTCCCACTCCTCTTTGCAGATCTTCTCAAATTCATTAAGGTTTCGAGGCTGACGTTTGGCAACTCGAACCTTCAGCTCCCTCCACAGATTTTCTATGGGATTAAGGTCTGGAGACCTTAATGTGCTTCTTCTTGAGCCACTCCTTTGTTGCCTTGGCCGTGTGTTTTGGGTCATTGTCATGCTGGAATACCCATCCACGACCCATTTTCAATGCCCTGGCTGAGGGAAGGAGGTTCTCACCCAAGATTTGACGGTACATGGCCCCGTCCATCGTCCCTTTGATGCGGTGAAGTTGTCCTGTCCCCTTAGCAGAAAAACACCCCCAAAGCATAATGTTTCCACCTCCATGTTTGACGGTGTTCTTGGGAGCATAGGCAGCATTCCTCCTCTTCCAAACACGGCAAGTTGAGTTGATGCCAAAGAACTCAATTTTGGTCTCATCTGACCACAACACTTTCACCCAGTTGTCCTCTGAATCATTCAGATGTTTATTGGCAAACTTCAGGCGGGCATGTATATGTGCTTTCTTGAGCACGGGGACCTTGCGGGCGCTGCAGGATTTCAGTCCTTCATGGCGTAGTGTGTTACCAATTGTTTTCTTGGTGACTATGGTCCCAGCTGCCTTGAAATCATTGACAAGATCCTCCCATGTAGTTCTGGGCTGATTCCTCACCGTTCTCATGATCATTGCAACTCCACGAGGTGAGATCTTGCATGGAGCCCCAGGCTGAGGGAGATTGACAGTTCTTTTGTGTTTCTTCCATTTGCGAATAATCGCACCAACTGTTGTCACCTTCTCACCAAGCTGCTTGGCGATGGTATTGTAGTCCATTCCAGCCTTGTGTAGGTCTACAATCTTGTCCCTGACATCCTTGGAGAGCTCTTTGGTCTTGGCCATGGTGGACAGTTTGGAATCTGATTGATTGATTGCTTCTGTGGACAGGTGTCTTTTATAAAGGTAAAAAACTGAGATTAGGAGCACTCACTTTAAGAGTGTGCTCCTAATCTCAGCTCGTTACCTGTATAAAAGACACCTGGGAGCCAGAAATCTTTCTGATTGAGAGGGGGTCAAATAATTAATTCCCTCATTAAAATGCAAATCAATTTATAACATTTTTCACATGCGTTTTTCTGGATTTTTGTTGTTGTTATTCTGTCTCTCACTGTTCAAATAAACCTACCATTAAAATTATAGACTGATCATTTATTTGTCAGTGGGCAAACGTACAAAATCAGCAGGGGATCAAATACTTTTTTCCCTCACTGTATATGCTGCTAATCATATGCATGAGTGGTGTTGTGTAGAATCAGGTCTATGATGCTAACGGTAATGCTGCTGAGGTGAGCCCTGAGTAGCCAACAGTGTCTAAACGGGAGAGGTTATGTCAGGTGAGATGAGGATGAGGAGAGGTAAGATGATGTTACAGTAGGTTAGGTAGAGGACGAGGAGAGGTAGTGTTACAGTAGGTAGAGGACGAGAAGAGGTAAGATGAGGTGGAGTTATAGTAGATTAGGTAGAGGACGAGGAGAGGTAAGATGAGGTGGAGTTATAGTAGGTTAGGTAGAGGACGAGGAGAGGTAAGATGAGGTGGAGTTATAGCAGGTTAGGTAGAGTACGAGGAGAGGTAAGATGAGGTGGAGTTATAGTAGGTTAGGTAGAGGACGAGGAGAGGTAAGATGAGGTGGAGTTATAGTAGGTTAGGTAGAGTACGAGGAGAGGTAAGATGAGGTGGAGTTATAGTAGGTTAGGTAGAGGACGAGGAGAGGTAGTGTTACAGTAGGTAGAGTACGAGGAGAGGTAAGATGAGGTGGAGTTATAGTAGGTTAGGTAGAGGACGAGGAGAGGTAAGATGAGGTGGAGTTATAGTAGGTTAGGTAGAGGACGAGGAGAGGTAGTGTTACAGTAGGTAGAGTACGAGGAGAGGTAAGATGAGGTGGAGTTATAGTAGGTTAGGTAGAGGACGAGGAGAGGTAAGATGAGGTGGAGTTATAGTAGGTTAGGTAGAGGACGAGGAGAGGTAGTGTTACAGTAGGTAGAGGACGAGGAGAGGTAAGATGAGGTGGAGTTGTAGCAGGTTAGGTAGAGGACGAGGAGAGGTAAGATGAGGTGGAGTTATGGTAGAGGACGAGGAGAGGTAAGATGAGGTGGAGTTATAGCAGGTTAGGTGGAGGACGAGGAGAGGTAAGATGAGGTGGAGTTATAGCAGGTTAGGTAGAGGACGAGGAGAGGTAAGATGAGGTGGAGTTATAGCAGGTTAGATAGATAGATAGAGAACGAGGAGAGGTAAGATGAGGTGGAGTTATAGCAGGTTAGGTAGAGGACAAGGAGAGGTAAGATGAGGTGGAGTTATAGCAGGTTAGGTAGAGGACGAGGAGAGGTAGTGTTACAGTAGGTAGAGGACGAGGAGAGGTAAGATGAGGTGGAGTTATAGTAGGTTAGGTAGAGGACGAGGAGAGGTAAGATGAGGTGGAGTTATCCTCACAAGCTCCAGCGGCCGAGGTGACTGTTTTGGAGAGCCTGGCGTGCCCAAAGTAAAATGCCTCCCATTTAGGCCCAGAAAATGGGATATGCATATATTGGATATATATTGGATATACGCATATACCATTGGATAGGAAACACTCTGAATGTTCCAAAACTGTTAACCATTTGTCTGTGGGTCAATCAGAACGCATTTGGCAGGCAAAACCCTGAGGAATCTCTGTCCTGGAAAAAGTCATTTTGACACATTGCTCATTTTGGAACCCCTCCCTATTGAAAATGACCATATATAGGCATATGTTTGGAATGCAGGAAGCTTCCTTGTGATGTCACCAGCCTCTGGATGGTGTTTTCCTCCATTTTGGGTGAGTAATCTCAGAGAAAACGAGGAAACCATGCGGTCCCCTCTTTATGAGAACTCTTCACAATGCGCGCGCACGAGAAGTCACGGAGCGTCTGTTTTATCGTCGTTATTGATCAGTTTATATTCCGGCTGATTTATAATAGTAAATATACGTAAAAGTGTTCCTAAGGAAACATTTAAAACTATGTTTGATTGTTTTTGGACAAGTTTATAGGTATAATTTGAACGAGTTGGCGCCCCGCGTTTCATGGACTAGTGGAGGCTGTCATTTCTGATTATAACGCGCGAACCAAATGGAGGATTTATGGATAAAAGACGTTACTTTTTCTAACAAAAGAACCATGGATTGTCTTCGTTGGACACTTAGGATGACCTCAGCAGAAGTTCTTCAACAGGTAATTGATTTGTTTTCGCTGTGAAATGTGTTATGTGTGTGCCATGATGGCTAATCGATACATGGCTATTGGAAAATATGTGAGGTGATAGCCTCAAACAAATGAATGTGCTGCTTTCGCCGTAAAGCCTTTTTGAAATCTGACAACGCTGTGATATTGCCAAGAAACAGAGCTTTTGATGAGTATGGAACACTTGTATATTGCTGGATGTTTAATAATTCAACTTTCGGAATTTAAATTTGGCGCTGTAGATTTTCGCTGGTAGTGTCGGGATGAGCCCGCTAGCGACCCACTGGATACTGAGAAATTATAGCAGGTTAGGTAGAGGACGAGGAGAGGTAGTGTTACAGTAGGTAGAGGACGAGGAGAGGTAAGATGAGGTGGAGTTATAGTAGGTTAGGTAGAGGACGAGGAGAGGTAAGATGAGGTGGAGTTATAGCAGGTTAGGTAGAGGACGAGGAGAGGTAAGATGAGGTGGAGTTATAGCAGGTTAGGTAGAGGACGAGGAGAGGTAAGATGAGGTGGAGTTATAGCAGGTTAGGTAGAGGACGAGGAGAGGTAAGATGAGGTGGAGTTATAGAAGGTTAGGTAGAGGACGAGGAGAGGTAGTGTTACAGTAGGTAGAGGACGAGGAGAGGTAAGATGAGGTGGAGTTATAGCAGGTTAGGTAGAGGACGAGGAGAGGTAAGATGAGGTGGAGTTATAGCAGGTTAGGTAGAGGACGAGGAGAGGTAAGATGAGGTGGAGTTATAGCAGGTTAGGTAGAGGACGAGGAGAGGTAAGATGAGGAGAGGTGGTGTTAGTACAGTACTTGGGTTACTCTTTTTGCCTGTGTAATCAAATCCAGCTCTCTGTGTGGATGAGGAAGAAGTAAAAGGGGACAGGATATGTTTGTGTACATACGTGTACTTACCTTGCTTTTGTGTGCATGCGTCTGTGTGATTTAGGTAAACCTGTAACAACTACGTATGTTTGTTTGTTTGTGCACTCTCACTCAGACTGATATGCAGTAGAGCAGGTTGCTGTGCAGCATTGGTATTGTAGTACTGAAACTCCTGAGTTCCACCCTTTTTCTAGAGTCCTGCCCCCCACCCCTCCCCCCATATGCATCGATATGCATATGAACTATTGGGTCCAAGTTACTCCCACTCTAAAATCTATCCTGTGATCAACTTTCTCTGTTGTGTCAACATTGTTTGGATTTTGGCTCAAAAGTAGATGATATGCGTTTATCCTGTAGATAGATGATCTATTAATGTAATGAAAAGTGGAAGGATTTTTATATATATATATATAGACTAGATAAATTTGAAGTCTGGCAGCCGAGCTGGCCAGGGCAGTCTAATATTAAGCTAATATATTCACTGTCACTGTAGGACCAATCTCCTCCCTCTCCCTCTCTCCCTGTCTCTGTCCCTCTGTCTCTTTCTCTTCCTCCCTCTCTCCCTGAGTGTGTGACTGTGGTTGGGTTAGCTGCAGCCAGAGGGTGAGAGTGGCCCACTCAGTATGCAGCAACAGCCCCGCTGGCAGAAAAGAGAGTGAGAGCGAGCTGGAGAAGGAGGGAAACAGAGAGTGGGAGGCAGAGAGAGAGAGGAAAAACAGAAGTAGAGAAACTGAGAGACACAGAGAGAAAGACTGACACAGAGACACTCACACAGAGGGAGAAAGACCCCAGCAGGTCTCCTAGCTGGAATGAGCTGTGTCAGCCCCCAGCAGCCCTCAGCCTAGGCTGTAATTAGGAGATTTGGAATGTGCTCATTGTTGATCCTGTCTGCTTCTAAATCACGGTGATGGTGAGAGATGCTGCATAATTGACTGCACTGCGGACAGTGTTGTGGCGCGCTGCAAGGGTACATTCATTCATTCTTTCAAATTACTTTGTGTGTGTTCGCTCTGGGATTTTAGTAGCTCTATCACTGTATAGCAGAAAAACTGAAGCTACAACTGTGTGGAATTAGTCTAATTTTCGGATCATTTCATTGAACACCCGCTTCCTTTAGTTGCGTCTGTTCCGCAAAGGAGCACTATTGAGTCACCCAACGGCTGCATCTCAAATGAGTCATAAATAATATATCAGGGTAATATCAAAGTGTAGACTAGTTGATTTCTCCATTGACGATAAAAAAAAAAAAATAGTAAACTGTCACCTCAGAAGAAGGGCGGGGAAGGTCTAGTTGGGAGTTTCCTAACCACCATTGTTCCCTTCAGTGAAATTACACACACACACACACACACACACATACTGCAGATGAATGATGATATTCTGTCTGGCTGAGAGAGAGGAGTGTTCCTGTGGTTTTGTGGCTGATCAAATGAGGGTTCTATTTAACAGATGTTTAACGGCAGAGTCAGGCAGGACACACACACACACACACACATACACACACTGGATGGTTGGACAGAGAGCAGTGTGGCTTCCTGAGGGGTCGATTAGGACCAGAGAGCTATGAGACCCTTTACACTCGTACCCGTATACGGGTTGAAAATGGCAGATTTGGGCCCTGATAAAAGACTACATTTGAACCTAGTGGCTGTACAATAACATGCTAGACGTCAAACCTCAGGCTCCGTGCTACACAGTGCTGAATGGGTTTTGTTGACAGCCGTTCTGAACTTGAGCCCCCGTCCCTCCCATTAATTGGGCAACTTTTGCATGTTTTTTGTTGAGTGGGGAAAATGCAAATGTATTTTGAAAGTTTCGACATTGAGGATCATAAAAAAATACTGCCAAACACCCTCTGAGTCCAAAGGTGCACTTCACATGTCCACATCATAAAATGCCTGTCATATACGGTGCCAACGTTTAGGATCACTGTGTTTGATGTACAGTTACAAGATGACATTGCGTCATACCCTGGGTTAGCCTAACACTGTAATATCGTATTTGATCGAATAGCTAGTCATGTTGGCAACAGAACAAGCTTTCAAATGATGCCCACCTGACCCAGATTTTGATTTATAATAGATCATTTTTGGACTGTGTGAACAACAGTAATTGTGTGATGGTGTTGATGCGGGGTTGTGTTCCAGCTAGGAGAGTTTAAAAAAAAAAAAACTTTATAGTTGAAGAATCTTCTTTGAGTCATAAAAGTGCATTGAAAGTACATTGAAATGTGTACACTATGGAGAGGTGTGTGGCCACTTGGAGACACCAGTTAGACCCCTCACTCAGACCCTTGTCATTGACACATAACACAGTTTTACTTCTGTGTTTACTGCAGTTGCAGAGGGCCTTCCATCTAAATGATTTATGTAACCAACTAAACCAAGTCAACGCCAACGGTTGTAGGTCAATGTACAAAATACATTTTAGTGTTTCATTTCCTTTCTCGACTGACTTCCTCCCTCTTTTCCCTTCCGGCCTTTTCCCTTTCAGTTTACTATTATTTACTTTATCATGGCTTTGGTGGTTGGATAATAAATACTGGTCAGCCGAGTGTTTACCTGTAGGCCTTTTCCAAACCCGTTGTGGTTTAGAGACACACATTTTGAGAGAGGTTCCATTTGGAACAGTTTCATTTATATGTCATTTCATAAATGCTCTTCTGATGAACACTTTATATAGCCTAGGGGTAGCCTAGTAGGGAACCAACCGTTTTCCTGGTCAGGTCACCTTGTCCAGAAAAACTGCTGGGGCCTCATTTATCAGTCATGCATGGGCACAAATATTATGCGTAAACCATGCGCGGGAGCATCTCCACGCAAAGGGTGCGATTTATCAATATGAACGTTTGCTTGAGTGTGTGTAAATTTGCACATATCCATGACCGTGCATCCACACGTTGCCAAGTGGTGGAATAAGGGAACTGCTTTTCAAGAATAGCCTAGTGAATGGGGAAAATATGCAGTGGTTCTTCCTTTAAAAGTTTAGAGCTTATGCTGTGACCGTTTGTGGTAAATGGTGGCAGATTGTGGTAAATTGTGTCATTCTGTCATTGCACCACACTACCACAAGGGGGATCTATCGGTAGTCTAAACTGTGGCCCAAATTGACTATCTTTTCGTAAATTAATGGAGGTGTGAATGTTTCAGTCCGAGAGTCTCTCTTCTCTGCCACTAGAGTCCTGCATCAGGCAACAACAACAAAAATAGCTGGCGGTGGTCCCGGAGTTGAGAGAGAACTTGAGTAAATACAATGCCGCAATTACACTTGACATGTGGACTGACGATTTTCCCAAAATTGGCACGGTGGGCTGGTGGTTTCTCTCCCTCTAAAAACAGACATAAATAATTCAAAATAACAAACTGACTTTATTTACCACAGTGTTAAAGAGTGATAGCTCCTCTATATAAAGTGAGTTTCTGAAACACGGAGTCCTTCTTTGCTGAAGAAGAAACTGAATGAAAGAGTCCAGCGAGGATTTGTCAGCATAAAGCTGAGTGACTCTGCCTGAGTGTGGCTTTTGATCCAAATAAATAAGTACCAACATTCTTTTTGATAGTCTTTTAATAAAGAAATGTTTTGACCAAGTTAATCTGCTGCTGATCTGTGTGTTCAAATTTTTGGTGACATTGTGGTTACATTGAAGAATAAACAAAATAAATCCTATTCATGATGAATAATCAGATGTGTGTTGCTAGCTTGTAATTTTAACCTTAATTTATTTATTTTTGTAAGATTTTCTTTTACATTTTTAGACAATACAAAACATACACAAACACTTGCCCAGACCCACCTGCTCACACCCCCGTCTCCAGTGCCCGCATCACTCTCCGCCACATGGCCTCAAACTGCACCGTTTTGTTTCTCTACGTCGCCCACACACACTTTCAACATTTGGATAATAAGGCATTTAAAAGGCTGACGTTGGTTGATGATAATACTTCCGACAGACAAATGTCTAACTCCACCCATAACTGTTGGACTTCATAACATTCCCAGAAGGCATGGATTATTATAACCTAATGAAAAAACGAACCTGGTAATTTAATTTAATTTACTGCAGGCCTAAGACCAATGGGTTTAACCTTCTGAATGAATGATTATATTGAAGATAGACTGAAACATTCACACCTCCATTAATTTACAAAAGGATAGTCTAATAGCTCTGCTAGGTGTGAAGAATCCCCCAATTTGTGCCACAGATTAGACTACCGATAGATGCTGCGGTAAGTCAGAGTTGAGTCCTATTGTGTTGGGAAAAATGTTGGATAAAGCATATACTTTACAGTATTTGTTCATCAACATCTTTTGTTTTCGTTAATTAAATAATTATTAAAATGACTTTCAAAATGCTCCACGACCACGGGTACAACCTTGCTGAGATGATCATTGTATTTGTTGCATTGTTGTATCGTCAGTTTCTCAAGCCAAAAGGTCTTGATGGCCTTCACCAGTTTATCTTTGCTTATAGGCTTGGCAGAGTTACGGATGAATGTTTTCAGTTGATGCCAAACAAGTTAGATCGGGTTTAAATCAGGAGACTTACATGTACAGATTAAATTTTTTTTTTTTGATATACTGTAGGCCTACCGTATGCGAGGTGTGTCTCACTAGTGTTGGGTAATGTGCTGTTAAAAGTGTTACTCTGCTGACGCATTGAAGAGGGTGAGGAACGAGATGTAGTCACAATCCATGCCAGGCACACCTGTGAGCTCTGGAACTCCACCTCCGACAGGCAGAGTCAACAAACGTGGCGGGTTCGTCAGGTCACCCTGACATTTCCATTCCTCTTCTGACAACAGAACTTGATGAACTGCTCACCAGGCACAGCAAGGGCCGTCCAGACCGTTGCGCTGTTCTGCTATTCCAAGGATGTGTAACCGAAGAGAGATACCACGAGTGGACACAGAATACCAACTGGGATGGATCCCAAGGCAAATGTGGCTTACCAGTGAACCTCTGAGTGTTCATCATTTATACTGTGTCTCAGAGGTTTCTGTCCACTACCGATGCAACCCGAAAAAGCATTAGACAGAGTTAATGAGTACTTGAAAATTGAATTGTCCTAAAGATGCAGTCTCTGTGTAGCTATGTTTTTGTTTTTACTGGTCAAGCCACAACTGAGCGAGCCAAATAAAACCTTTTGGTTATACTCAACCTCTGACACAAGCACCTCTATTTCAGTTTCGGAAAATATATTTTATTCATAGCTTTTTGGGTTGTGCCAATGTATTTCATGGTACAGAATTGTGTTTTCCCACGTCATGATTTTGACCATACAGTTGAAGTTGGAAGTTTACATACACTTAGGTTGGAGTCATTAAAACTCGTTTTTCAACCCCTCCACAAATTTCTTGCTAACATGATCCTAAGACCGGGAATTTTTACTAGGATTAAATGTCAGGAATTGTGAAAACTGAGTTTAATTAAATGTATTTGGCTAAGTGGTATGTAAACTTCCGACTTCATCTGTATATGGGTAATTAGGGGCATTTCGCAATGCAAATAGCCAAGGTCAAACACGAGCACTGAGGCTAAGAGCAATTGGTATATATCAATGGTGATCTCCTACCAACGTGCTTATAGCGTACGTTGGATTGTTTGATAAATCACTTTTTCTATGCCTACGAACATTCAAAATTCCGTTAAGTAGGATTTTAGAATAGTTTATACGCAATATTGATAAATGAGGCCCCTGGCCCTTTCTATAAAGGACCCGACCTCAACATAACGAAGGTCAGCTGTATGCAAACGGGGTAGCTTTCCTTCACTTGCTATCGCCGGACTCTACTGTTGGTTTGCGGAAGCTCGTTCTTCCAGTCCCTCTCCCTCATCTCTCCTCCACTGTCTCTATTAAACAATCCATTCATGTATTTAACAACACCTCTCTCGCTCTTTCCCTCTGCTCCAGACTGTCTCTCCATCGGGTCAGGGTGGTAGACCGGAGTCTCCTGTCTACTCTAACCTTCAGGAGCTGAAGATCTCTCGGTCCAGCCGACCCCCCGACCCCTCCAGCTCCGCACTGCATGTCCTGGGGGACTGGGAGACACACAAGGTCTGTACTGTCACTGTGTCATGTATTGTAACTTACTGTATCATCTAAGAATGCCGCCCAAATGGTACCCTGTTGCCTATTTAGTGCACTACTTTTCACCATTGCCCAGCTATATAGGGAATAGGGTGCCATTTGGGATGCAGCCTATATCATGTTGCCTGGCCTATGTTTCTTTGTCATTTTACTGTTTTTAACCATGAGCTGAAGACATTTTTTTTAATTAAATATTATAATGGACAATTCAAGATTTTAAATTCTATTAAATTCCAAGGACCAGAACGGCAGACACTACTACTTCAACCGCGCCACCCAGGAGCGGACATGGAAGCCTCCCCGAGCCAAGGACGCTAGCGGTGGTAGCAGCAGCCGGGGGGAGACTCACAGCAACAGCACTGGGGAGGCAGAGGTATGTAGATAGTGGGGCATATACTGTATATTGGAAACACACACACACACACACTTACTCAAACACACATTCAGGCACAGACACAAGCAAATGCAAACACATGCATGAACACTAATGGGGTATGTGCTTGTACTCTCATAAGCCCATCCAAACACATTAGACAGAAAGAGTCACTGCAGAATCATTCTGGCAGTATCACAGTTATCTTTTGGAGGGGTTTGTAGAACACGTTGCCATCTTGTGGCCAGAAGCACTCAGTGCTCCTCAAACTGTGACTATGTTGTGGGCTATGTCACTGCAGTATTTGTTCAGAGCAGGGCTCAGTGAAATACTGTATGGGATCTCTGGCTCTCTGTGCTTTTCAGACCTGTGTTCAAATACTGATGCATTTTTTAAAAATCTGTGTTTGATTGAGTTTGCCTGGCTAGAGTCGAAGTTTGATTTGATTTGTCTGTGCGCAGAAATCGAATTAGCATAAAACAATCCCCTATGAAAATCTGTCTGTTTCAGTTAGAGATATTGGGACAGTGACATGTTTTGTCTCTTTACTCCAGCACTTTGGATTGGAAATGATACAATGACTATGAGGTTAAAGTGCAGACTGTCAGCTTTAATTTGAGGGTATTTTCATCCATATCGGGTGAACCGTTTAGAAATGACAGCACTTTTTGTACATAGTCCCCCCATTTTAGGGGACCATAAGTATTGGGACAAGTGTAGTATTTGGTCCCATATTCCTATCCCGCATGCAATGATTACATCAAGCTTGTGACTACAAACTTGTTGGATGAATTTCCTGTTTGTTTTAGTTGTGTTTTTCCTATTATTTTGTGCCAAATATAAATGGAATAGTAATGTATTGTGTCATTTCTGAGTCACTTTTATTGTAAATAAGAATAGAATGTTTCTAAACACTTCTACATTAATGTAGATGCTACCATGATTATGGATAGTCTTGAATTAATTTAGAATAAAGATGAGTGCGAAGTTACAGATGCACAAATATCATACCCCCAAGACATGCTAACCTCTCACCATTACAATAACAGGAGAGGTTAGCATTTTATATCCTACCCCCAAGACATGCTAACCTCTCACCATTACAATAACAGGAGAGGTTAGCATTTTATATCATATTCTCCAAGACATGCTAACCTCTCACCATTACAATAACAGGAGAGGTTAGCATTTTATATCATATTCTCCAAGACATGTTAACCTCTCACCATTACAATAACAGGGGAGGTTAGCATTTTATATCATACCCCCAAGACATGCTAACCTCTCACCATTACAATAACAGGGGAGGTTAAAAGTTAATTCAGTGATAATACCCAGCCAACATCTCCATCCAACCCCCCCACACTCTCAGAAACTATGTTTCCCACCCCTCCAGGCCTCAATTGCGGCAGTGTAATCGTCTCTGATTGGTTGAGAGATTCAAGCAGCTATTATCGTTATGTAACGTAATAGATGCAAAGCATGGATATTTACGTTCAAGCACTTCTAAATGAATTCTGTAACTTTGCTCCAGAAGCATTTAACTGCTGGGCACTCCCACATCATATGTGCCTGCCTGATTTAGGGGACACAGTGAACAGTTGGGAGTTGGGGCCAATTTCATCGTAAAACGTTTCCTTGGTTTCCTGAATACAGTCTGTGAACAAACTTAAAATGTATAAACTGATGGTTCCGATTATGGGATGCCAAGGTCATATATTTCCATATTATATTCCAGCTAAAGGGTTGTGAAGATTCAATTAGATCTGTGGACCATGCTTTTTAAATGGCTTTCTCTTAAATATAGTGCGTTCAGAAAGTATTCAGACCCCTTGACCTTTTCCACATTTTGTTAGGTTCCAGCCTTATCCTAAAATGTATTAAATCGTTTTTTTCCCTCATCAATCTACACACAATACCCCATAATGACAAAGCAAAAACAGGTTTTTAGAAATGGAAATATCACATTTACATAAGTATTCAGACCCTTTACTCAGTACTTTGTTGAATCACTTTTGGCAGCGATTACAGCCTTGAGTCTTCTTGGGTATGACGCTACAAGCTTTGGGGAGTTCCTTCCATTCTTCTCTGCAGATCCTCTCAAGCTCTGTCAGGTTGGATGGGAGTGTTGCTGCACAGCTATTTTCAGGTCTCTCCAGAGATGTTCGATAGCGTCACTCAAGGACATTCAGAGACTTGTCCCGAAGCCACTCCTGCGTTGTCATGGCTGTGTGCTTAAGAGTCGTTGTCCTGTTTGGAAGTTGAACTTTCGCCCCAGTCTGAGGTCCTGAGCGCTCTGGAGCAGGTTTTCATCAAGGATCTCTTTGCACTTTGCTCCGTTCATCTTTCCCTCGATCCTGACTAGTCTCCCAGTCCCTGCAGCCGAAAAACATCTCCACAGCATGATGCCAACACCATGCTTCACTGTAGGGATGGTGCCAGGTTTCCTCCTGACGTGACGCTTGGCATTCAGGCCAAAGAGTTGAATCTTGGTTTAATCAGACCAGATAATCTTGTTTCTCATGATATGAGAGTCCTTTAGGTGTCTTTTGGCAATCTCCATGTGCCTTTTACTGAAGAGTGGCTTCCGTCTGGCCACTCTACAAGAAAGGCCTGATTGGTGGAGTGCTTCAGAGATGGTTGTCCTTCTAGAAAGTTTTCACATCTCCACAGAAAAACTCTGGAGCTCTGTAAGAGTGACCATCGGGTTCTTGGTCACCTCCCTGACCAAGGTCCTTCTCCCCGGATTGCTCAGTTTGGCACGACGGCCAGCTCTAGGAAGAGTCTTGGTGGTTCCAATCTTCTTCCATTTAAGAATGATGGAGGACACTGTGTATTTGGGGTCCTTCAATGCTTCAGAAATGTTTTGGTACCCTTCCCAAAATCTGTACTTCAACACAATCCTGTCTCGGAGCTCTACGGACAATTCCTTCGACCTCATGGCTTGGTTCTTTGCTCTGACATGCACTGTCAACTGTGGGACCTCATATAGACAGGTGTGTGCCTTTCCAAATCAATTGAATTTACAACAGGTGGACTCCTATCAAGTTGTAGAAACATCTCAAGGATGATACGTGGAAACAGGAGTTCAATATTGAGTCTCATAGCAAAGGTTTTTCTGTTTTTTTATTTGTAATAAATTTGCAAACATTTATAAAAACCTGTTTTCGCTTTGTCCTTATGGTGTATTGTGTGTAGATTGATGAGGAAAACAATTAATTTGATAAATTTTTGAATAAGGCTGTAACATAACAAAGCGTGGCACCCTCCAGATTGCAAAGCGTTATTGTGTAATATTGAAGTATGGGCATGACAGTTTGATTCCCAGTTACATTGTATTTCAATTTTGCGACAAATATAAATTATGCGAGCAATAATAGGACCAAAGTGTACTTTACATTGTTTAAGTGATATTTCAGGGAAGACCACCTCTTCCAGGGAAATAGAAGACACCATATGTCTCTCTATACTCAGCCAGGGGGCAGAAGAATCATGACTAAACCAATTTAGGATGGGACGAAATGCTAGAGCCTGGAAATACCATTTTAAAGTTTGGAGCAGATAGTCCTTAACCTCTTTGCAAGATTGTTAATTTTATCCGGGCTTGATTACCTTGCCATATACATTTTGAAACCGCACTATGGATTGTATCCCAATAGCCAGAAGGGGGAGACGAGGGAAGCATTGAAGTACAGAAATTCAGCCGTGGCAATATACTCATTTTGACAATAGATATTCTGCCGGTTAAAGCAACTGGGATATTAGTCCATTTCCTGAGGTTGGGTTGAATTGATTTGAGCGTTGTTAAAGTTTCTGGCAATGGTTTTATCTAAGGAAGGAAATGTACTGCATCTATTCCCAAATGTTTAAAATGGGAAACGATTGGGATTTCATAGGTAGAGAGAGAGCCCTCCATCGTGGTCTTGCGCAGCGGTAGGGCAGATTTGGTTATTGTATTTTATGACTTGAGATGGAGCTGAATTTGTTTTGAATTTTGATCTTCAATGCTTTTGGGAGGGATACACTGTCTAAATAAAGTAAGATATCGTTGGCGCATAATGAGATGACGTGATCCGTAGAATTGAGAGATATTGGTGTAATTTCTTATGATTGTCGAATTGCCTGTGCCAGGGGCTCCAGAGACAAAATAGCAGAGGTGAGATTGGATCACCTTTCCAGCTACTTGTAGTTATTTTGAACAGAACAGAGCAGGTATTGCCTGTTATTACTCTGGCTGAGGGATTGGCATATAGTATTTTAATCATATAAATGAATTTGGAGCCAAGTCCCATATGTTCCAAAACCAACCAAAGATATGATCATTCTAATCAGCTTTCTTCCGCGTCGAGAGATACTGTAGATCTGCCCAATGATCTTTGGTTCCTGATGAAGCATGTAAGATATGTAATAGACCACGAAGGTTACCTGAAGATAATCGTTTTTTTTTAACAAACCCGCTTTGGTCAAGATGTACCAATTTGGGTGAGTACGTTTCAAGACGGGAAGACAGAATTTTTGAAAATAGTTTAATATCTGTGTTTATCAAAGATAAGAGGGCGAGAGTGAGAGCACTGGGTGGAGTCCTTATCTTTATTTTTTTTTTATAAAAGCAAAATGAATGCTGTATTTACATCCCTTCCAGATGAACCTTTGAACGGCTGTGTTCATCATTTCAAGTAACAGTGGACCCAATTGGGTCCAACATTTTAAATAGACCTCAGGAGGAATACCAGGTGATTTGCCTTTGTTCATGTTATCTAATGCTCCTTTTGAGTTCTCTGAGAGAGATTTGGGCTCCCAGCAGGCCGGATTCCTCGGTTGAGAGAAGAGGAGCTCTTGTATCTTTTAAAAAGGACTTGATCTGGCTTGGTGTGGATTTACAATCAGAGGTGTACAATTCTTCATAGAAACGGGAGAATCTTTGGTTTATTAATTTGGGTTCTGATAGTAATTCACTTGATTCATATTCAATAGTTGCAATATCTGCACATTTTATTTAACCCTTATTTTACCAGGTAAGTTAAACTGAGAACACATTCTCATTTACAGCAATGACCTGGAGAATAGTTACAGGGGAGAGGAGGGGGATAAATGAGCCAATTTGAAGCTGGGGATGATTAGGTGGCCATGATGGTATGAGGGCCAGATTGGGAATTTAGCCACACCGGGGTTAACATCCCTACTCTTATATAAGTGCCATGGGATCTTTAGTGACCACAGAGAGTCAGGACACCCGTTTAACGTCCCCCATCCGAAAGACGGTCTTCAGGGCAATGTCCCCAATCACTGCCTTGGGGCAGCGTGTAGGTTGCGGAGTGATCTTCAAGAAAACCGCAGGAAAAAGATCTGGTAAACAGCAAAGCACACGGGCATCTCCCACTCCCGCAGCTGCCAAACTGAGCAGAGAGCGCAGTTGCACTTGGCCAAATCAATTCCAGTAATTAATGAAATAATCATACATTTACTCTGACATGTCGCGACCCACTATTAACAAGTCAAGTGGGTCCCAATCCATACTTTAATAAAGGATGAGTTAGGCAATCAGGTCTGGGTAGATGCTGATCCTATTCCCTGCATAGGCCAGACCCCCAGATTAGGTGAACTATTCGCAGCTTGACTTCAAAGCTGTGGATCCATACAATCATGCACCTGATCTGTTCCGGAGAGGATCCATGCGGAGCGCAATGTTAATCAGCGGCATGGGACCCAGCTTCTCTTGCCCGAACAGTTTATAGAAAAATTGCTCATGAAGGAAGTTAGGTTGCCCACTTCAACACCAGTTTCAAGTCCTGTGATCCGCACATTGAATTTACAGGAATGATTTTCGAGTGATTTCTGTTTTCTCTATTAGGAATGAGATTTTTCCTTCCAAATTAGCTCGCGCTGTTTCCAGGCCATGAAGTCGCACCTCTGTCGCATTGGCTGTCTTCTCCAGACTTTCCACCTTAATTGAATAGGTATCCACTTTAGCAGTGAGCTCTCACAATGATACATTTACTGGTTTTAATAGTAAGTCGATGGAAAAAGTAATCTCCTCACGAACAATCTCTCTCGTATAGTAATGGCCAGCTCTTTCTGTTGAGAGCCACCATGTCTTCACAGCTGAGCTGTGGATGGACAAATTCTGGCTGCTGGAGCACAATAGACATGCTAGTTACTTATTGTCACACAATGAATGTCCCACACCTTAATATGATGATTAGTATTGAAAAGTTTCTGTGGGCTAATGGCATTCAATGTTTAATCAAATACTTTTTTTATATATATATTTTTTTATACCTACAGGGGTCCTAAAATTCAAAATCAAATAGCTAAATGATCCTTAGTATGACCATCTTAAAACAATTCCATATTTTAGCTTAGTAGAAACCCAGCCTCAGGCACTTAGACTCCAGGGGGTTTTAATGGACCTATAGAATAGTCCCACAACTGTAAACCCCTCTCATCTGGCACTCCAGGCAGGCTAGAGCAAACGCTTAAAGTATTTGAAATATTTCAAACGATTGGTGCTATGCTGTGCTGTGAGTGGCTGCAGTGTTCTTGGCTGTACATTGTGGGTGACTGTGACCTCTATACTGTAGCTCTGACTGTGATTAATCGTGATTAGTGCTTTCTATTCTCTCTGCATAGATAACTCAATGGTGATTGGTCCTTATCTCTCTCTCTTTTTTCTCTTTCTTTCCCTCTCTTTCTCTCTATTTCTTTCTCTCTCCTTCTCGCTGCCTCCCCCTCTCTCTCCCTCTTCCGTTTCCCCTTAATCATAGACAACTCGGCCTCTCTCTTTCTCCCCATCCTTCCTTCCTCTCCTCTCGCTCGCCATTGGTCGCTTCCAGCCTCTGTCGTTGGAGGACAACTGCCACAGCACGTATTCTAGCCAATCAGACAGCCAGTATGGCTCCCGGCCCCGAGGTTGGTCAGAAGAGCTGGATGAGCAGGGACACACTCTGTATGTTAGTGACTATACTAATGAGAAGGTACTGGGGACTCTCTCTGTGTCTGTCTTCACTGTCATGGCCTCTGAGTTCTTCTCTACATTAGACCGGACCACTGCACCACACTAGGTGCGTTTTCAGTGTGTCAGTGATGCTCATCTAGTCTCCTGTGTGTGTGTGTGTGTGTGTGTGTGTGTGTGTGTGTGTGTGTGTTCAGTGGATAAAGCATGTGGATGAACAGGGCCGACCCTACTACTACAGTGCTGACGGCTCAAGATCTGAATGGAAGCTGCCCAAGGTATGGCCCAGCCCCAGTACACTACCTCCAATTTACCCTGCGTTCATAACCAAGTGGGAAAAATCTACTTGAATACACCTCCAACTGGTAATTACTAGTTGGGAACTCTGAGCTCCGACGTCTCCCACATGGTGACCTCTGACACTTACCAAGGAAATGACCTCCATATCAGCATTTTCTGCAGTTAAATGCAACAACAAAACATTATTTATAAAAAGCAATCTATTAATCTGTTTTTTAAACATGGTAGCTATACTTTTAGTTTATGGTGACGCAGCTTGTTGGCCATTAGCCAATATGCGCTTCTCTTACATTTTTTTTGGTGTACTTTTTACCCTTTTTTCTCTCCAACTCCCGTACGGACTCAGGAGAGACGAAGGTCGAGAGCCATGCATCCTCCGAAACATGACCCTGCCAAGCCGCACTGCTTCTTGACACACTGCTCGCTTAACTCGGAAGCCAGCCGCTCCAATGTGTCGGAGGAAACGCAGTACAACTGGCAACCGTGTCAGCGTACATGCGCCCGGTCCGCCACGAGTTGCTAGAGCGCGATGATACAAGGACATCCCGGGCCGGCCAAACCCTCCCCTAACCCGTATGATCCTAGGCCAATTGTGCGCGGCCTCATGGGTCTCCCGGTCGCTGCCGGCTGCGGCAGCCCGGGATCCAATCTGCGTTTCTCAATGAGTTCAAAGCACGTGAATGCATCCAACTGGTATTTGCGACTTCACAACTGGTAATTTCCACCTTCCCAGTTGGTTATGAACACAGCATTAGTTGAATAGTTTGGACTGGTTGCTTGTCCCCAAACATAGTTACGCTTATTTGTTTCATATAGGTTAGTCTTTCTCTTTGAAAGTGTTCATGTTTATTAGTACCTCTGTATGATGTTTGTCCCCATCCCACCTCTCTCTCTCTGCAGTACAACCACTCCCCTCCTCCCCTGCCGGGCGGAGGAGACACCCTTAAGAGCCGCAGTCTGGACAGGAAGCATGTAGAGCCCATCGTCCTGACCAAGTGGAGACACAGCACCTACGTACTGGACACCAATGACAAGGTGAGATGCCCCCAAAAAATGTTGTTTCATTCTAGGTCAAATTTCTAGTCTCTGAGGTATCTTGTCTAGTGAGTTTGTTTATTATGTGAATGTGAGGTGTAGTTGTAGTCTTGAGTCCCAAATGGCACCAGGGCCCTGGTCAAAAGTAATGCACTTTTGGTTTTTTATTTAACCTTTATTTAACTAGGCAAGTCAGTTAAGAACAATTTCTTATTTACAATGACGGCCTAGGAACAGTTGGTTAACTGCCTTGTTCAGGGGCAGAAAGACAGATTTGTACCTTGTCAGCTCGGGGATTCGATCCAGCAACCTTTCAGTTACTGGCCTAATGCTCTAACCACCAGGCTACCTGCCGCCCCGATAGGGTGCCATTTGGAACACGATCATGATGTGAATGTGAGGGGGTAGTTGTAGACTCATGATTCTGTTCTGCAGTGACTCATCAAAAACAACAGGCGTTTCCGTACAGGCTCTGGCCGCCCCCACCCTTACAGACAGACAAAAGTCAGTGCCCCTACACCCTCTAATCCCAGCAGCCAATCACCTTGCTTGATAATCACAGAGAGCGAGAATGATCACTATCCTTCATCTAATCAAATTATACCTTAATCCAATCAGGCCTATCACGTTCCGAGCTTGCTGCCATCCCCAAGTGCACTTCCTTCTGTTAATTCCTATTTATCTGAAAAAATATTTGACATTTAATGATGACCCATTGATCACTTCTATAATAATATATCATATAATCTATAATCACTTCTATAATCTACAATAATATACAGTGAGGGAAAAAAGTATTTGATCCCCTGCTGATTTTGTACGTTTGCCCACTGACAAAGAAATGATCATTCTATAATTGTAATGGTAAGTTTATTTGAACAGTGAGAGACAGAATAACAACAACAAAAATCCAGAAAAACGCATGTGAAAAATGTTATAAATTGATTTGCATTTTAATGAGGGAAATAAGTATTTGACCCCCTCTCAATCAGAAAGATTTCTGGCTCCCAGGTGTCTTTTATACAGGTAACGAGCTGAGATTAGGAGCACACTCTTAAAGGGAGTGCTCCTAATCTCATCTTGTTACCTGTATAAAAGACACCTGTCCACAGAAGCAATCAATCAATCAGATTCCAAACTGTCCACCATGGCCAAGACCAAAGAGCTCTCCAAGGATGTCAGGGACAAGATTGTAGACCTACACAAGGCTGGAATGGACTACAAGACCATCGCCAAGCAGCTTGGTGAGAAGGTGACAACAGTTGGTGCGATTATTCGCAAATGGAAGAAACACAAAAGAACTGTCAATCTCCCTCGGCCTGGGGCTCCATGCAAGATCTCACCTCGTGGAGTTGCAATGATCATGAGAACGGTGAGGAATCAGCCCAGAACTACACGGGAGGATCTTATCAATGATCTCAAGGCAGCTGGGACCATAGTCACCAAGAAAACAATTGGTAACACACTACGCCGTGAAGGACTGAAATCCTGCTCAAGAAAGCACATATACATGCCCGTCTGAAGTTTGCCAATGAACATCTGAATGATTCAGAGGACAACTGGGTGAAAGTGTTGTGGTCAGATGAGACCAAAATGGAGCTCTCTGGCATCAACTCACCGTGTTTGGAGGAGGAGGAATGCTGCCTATGACCCCAAGAACACCATCCCCACCGTCAAACATGGAGGTGGAAACATTATGCTTTGGGGGTGTTTTTCTGCTAAAGGGACAGGACAACTTCACCGCATCAAAGGGACGATGGACGTGGCCACGTACCGTCAAATCCTTGGTTGAGAACCTCCTTCCCTCAGCCAGGGCATTGAAAATGGGTCGTGGATGGGTATTCCAGCATGACAATGACCCAAAACACACGGCCAAGGCAACAAAGGAGTGGCTCAAGAAGAAGCAAATTAAGGTCCTGGAGTGGCCTAGCCAGTCTCCAGACCCTAATCCCATAGAAAATCTGTGGAGGGAGCTGAAGGTTTGAGTTGCCAAACGTCAGCCTCAAAACCTTAATGACTTGGAGAAGATCTGCAAAGAGGAGTGGGACAAAATCCCTCCTGAGATGTGTGCAAACCTGGTGGCCAACTACAAGAAATGTCTGACCTCTGTGATTGCCAACAAGGGTTTATCCACCAAGTACTAAGTAATGTTTTGCAGAGGGGTCAAATACTTATTTCCCTCATTAAAATGCAAATCAATTTATAACATTTTTCACATGCGTTTTTCTGGATTTTTTTGTTGTTATTCTGTCTCTCACTGTTCAAATAAACCTACCATTCAAATTATAGACTGATAATTTCTTTGTCAGTGGCCAAACGTACAAAATCAGCAGGGGATCAAATACTTTTTTCCCTCACTGTATGTAGTGTCGATGTAAGCATGGCGATATCAACCTTTCCTTTACCTCAGTTAGTAGTTTGATTTGAGGTTCACTCTAAATGTATTAATTGCATTGTTTAATTATGTTATTTTGAAAGAATACTTGATAACATTCAACAACTCTATCTGTCCTCAACTATCCATCTCCAAGTCCATGTAACCACTCATTATATGTTGGTTTACTTCTCTAACTGTCTCTGGGGCTGTTCCAGAAAGCAGGATCATTAACTTAGCCAGCTAACTTTGGAAATCTCTTCATTTTCTAGTTCATTTTAAAATATAAACTTGAATACGGGTATGTGTTGTTGGTTATCAAGTTAATTATACCATGCTAATTTCAAGTCAGGCATTTCAGAATATTTAGGACAGTTAGCTGGCTAACTAATTGATCGTGCTTTCTGGAACATCCCTCTGTAGTACTCTGTAGTTTTTAGACGGTGTTGTCATTCTCATCACTAGGATGCTGCGTTGGGCCCCAAGGTCCCCGGCTCTCCTGACTCCGACTCCTCAGACCCCTCGTCCCTCAAGCCCCCCACCTCTGTTAGTATCCCCGGCTCTCTCTCTCCACTCCTGTAGTGTGGCCTTCCCTCTGTGCTCCTCTTCTGTCTTCTATTCTACTATGTGGTCGACTGGTGTCAATTTTCATAGAAAATGGTCGAAAATCTGTAGAAACTCCGGTCTCTTGTTGTGCCTGAATTGTCTTATGACTTTGCTCTGCTGTCTTTACTGGTGACTCTGTAAATATTCTACCTGTATTGGAACCAACTAGTGGTGGTGGGGGTGATTGTAACCCTGTATCACAGTAGACTGTGGGGAAACTATTAAGTGTTGTCTTGCTGTGGTTTCACTGCATGATTTCAGTCATACTAAAGTTTCTACTTTCTTGTCTACTCTTTCCTTCAGTCTCTCTGGTTTGGGCTGTTTGTTTGGGCTGCTTTTTGTATGTCTGTGTGCCTTTTGGTCAAAAGTAGTGCACTATATAGGAAATGGGGTGTAATTTGGGACAGAGAATGTGTATTGCTTTTTTTTCCCCTGTCAGTTGTGTCTGGCCCTGTCTACATGTGATGATGATGTGTCTCTTTGTTTCTCTGCAGCCTTCAGAGAAGTGTGGTCTTCTTAATGTGACCAAGATCACTGAGCATGGCAAAAAAGTACGGTGAGTAGTACTGTTTTAGGAACAGGAGCAGGAGTATCCTACACATATTGATACACTGCTGGTCGAAGCAACACAACATAGAGTGTTTGTTGAGTTGAAATAAGATGTATGAATGATGTTTTTGACCCAAGATGACTTGTGGCAAAAAAGTATTTTGTGTCCGAAATTGCTGCTTGAGCCAATCGTTTTTCAATGGGGGTCATGACGGATGACGGACAACTGACATGATTGTCTGTAAAAAAAATATAAACGTTGACTCAAGTTTAACTTTTGACAGACAAAAACTGACAATGATGAATTCAGATGTTTTCTTTCTAAGTCTCTGTGTGGCCTCAGCCTGAATGACGTAGGATGATGTGTGTGTGTGTGTGTGTTTGTGTTTACAGGAAAAATTGGACGTCGTCCTGGACAGTCCTCCGGGGCTCCTCGCTAATATTCACTAAAGGCCAGGGGGGCGGGACCAGCTGGGTGAGTAGTGTCAATCTGCTACTGTACTCTACACTAGTGTGTTCAAACCGTTAGAAATAGAGTAGAACAGGAATAGACCTTCTGATCATGGCAATTTACCCCATCCCTCTCTACAGCAAGCCATATAACCTTTTTTTTGTATTTTTATTTAACCTTTTATTTAACTAGGCAAGTCAGTTAAGAACAAATTCTTATTTACAATGACTGCCTACCCCAGCCAAACCCTAACCCGGACGATGCTCGGCCAATTGTACCTTGGTGGCTCTTCCTTCGCTGAGCTGCTACTCTCGCTGCTAGGCAACTGCATGCTCTCATCTGTGGTCAAGCACCACCCTGTCATCTCCTCCTGCCCCTACTCTGGGCCTCCTGGCCATGCTGTCACTGTATGTGTGTGTTCTCTCTCTTGTCCTCACATGCCTCCTCCAACTTGTCTAGGGCTGTAAAATTCCAGTATTGTTCCCAAAATTCCTAGGTTTACTAGAAATCCCAGTAGGAAGATTCACGGTTCAGGAGGGAATAAGCTGGAAATGCTTCAACCAGGATTTTGGGGAAAGTTACTGGAATTTTGCAACCTGAGACTGTCTGTCATGCTGGCTGCTTCTCTGAATCCTCCTTATTGGTCAATCCCAGACTTGGGTGCGAGCCGTAAAGGGAGTGGAGTGGACTACTCCTTGCCACTGGCATCATGAAGTCAGACTAGTTAGAGGGTGGTCTTTCTCTCCAGGACCTATAGTGCTGCATTCAGTAGGGTGTAGTCTCCATCCCAAAAGGCACCTTTTTCCCTTTTTAGTGCACTACTTTTGACCAGGGACCATAGGGCTGGAAGAGTGTTTTATGGGCTGGGGTGGCTGTGATGTTTCTTTAATGTATGCTGTCATGCTTGCAAAAGAAGGGGTAGGTCAGACAATCAAGTCCAAGGGGTTCCATGTAGGAAGGGGGGTTCATAGGATTCTGTTCTAAAGTAGTGTACTACTGTACAGTCGTGGCCAAAAGTTTTGAGAATGACACAAATATTCATTTTCACAAAGTTTGCTGCTACAGTGTCTTTAGATATTTTTGTCAGGTGTTACTATGGAAAACTGAAGTATAATTACAAGCATTTCATACGTTTTCAAAGGTTTTTATTGACAATTACATGAAGTTGATGCAAAGAGTCAATATTTGCAGTGTTGACCCTTCTTTTTCAAGACCTCTGCAATCCGCCCTGGCATGCTGTCAATTAACTTCGGGGCCACATCCTGACTGATGGCAGCCCATTCCTGCATAGTCAATGCTTGGAGTTTGTCCGAATTTGTAGGTTTTTGTTTGTCCACCCCCCTCTTGAGGATTGACCACAAGTTCTCAATGGGATTAAGGTCTGGGGAGTTTCCTAGCCATGGACCCAAAATATCAATGTTTTGTTCCCCGAGCCACTTAGTTATCACTTTTGCCTTATGGCAAGGTGCTCCATCATGCTGGAAAAGGCATTGTTCGTCACCAAACTGTTCCTGGATGGTTGGGAGAAGTTGCTCTCATGTGTTGGTACCATTCTTTATTCATGGCTGTGTTCTTAGGAAAAATTGTGAGTGAGCCCACTCCCTTGGCTGAGAAGCAACCCCACTCAGGATGCTTTACTGTTGTCATGACACAGGACTGATGGTAGCGCTCACCTTGTCTTCTCCGGACAAGCTTTTTTCCGGATGCCCCAAACAATCAGAAAGGGGATTAATCAGAGAAAATGACTTTACCCCAGTCCTCAGCAGTCCAATCCCTGTACTTTTTGCAGAATATCAGTCTGTCCCTGATGTTTTTCCTGGAGAGAAGTTTTTCCTTCTTGACACCAGGCCATCCTCCAAAAGTCTTCGCCTCACTGTGCGTCCAGATGCACTCACACCTGCCTGCTGCCATTCCTGAGCAAGCTCTGTTACTGGTGGTTCCCCGATCTCGCAGCTGAATCAACTTTAGGAGACGGCCCTGGCGCTTGCTGGACTTTCTTGGGCGCCCTGAAGCCTTCTTCACAACAATTGAACCGCTCTCCTTGAAGTTCTTGATGATCCAATAAATGGTTGATTTAGGTTACTGGCAGCAATATCCTTGCCTGTGAAGCCCTTTTTGTGCAAAGCAATGATGACGGCACGTGTTTCCTTGCAGGTAACCATGTTTGACAGAGGAAGAACAATGATTCCAATCACCACCCTCCTTTTGAAGCTTCCAGTCTGTTATTCAAACTCAATCAGCATGACACAGTGATCTCCAGCCTTGTCCTCGTCAACACTCACACCTGTGTTAACGAGAGAATCACTAACATAATGTCAGCTGGTCCTTTTGTGGCAGGGCTGAAATGCAGTGGAAATGTTTTTTGGGGATTCAGTTCATTTGCATGGCAAAGAGGAACTTTGCAATTCATCTGATCACTCTTCATGACATTCTGGAGTATATGCAAATTGCCATCATACAAACTGAGGCAGCAGACTTTGAAAATTAATATTTGTATCATTCTCAAAACTTTTGGCCAGGACTGTATATAGGCAGAAAAGTAAAAGAACAATTCGATTTAGTAATAAAGAAATTAAATAGTTTTATCTGAGCAAACCAGAAACCTTTCAATATATCAATTCAAGCCATACTTTAGAACCATTTAAATATAATAAATTGGATGGTTGTGCAGGACTATGTTAGATGAAGTAATCAATCTATCTTTTCAGACTGTTAGACTATTTATCTGGTCAATATGTCAGTGTATTACTGTATGTCTGTTGTTTTTAACAGTGTGTTATGAACTCAGCAAAAAAAGAAACATCCCTTTTTCAGGATTCGTAAAAATCCAAATAACTTCACAGGTCTTCATTGTAATGGGTTTAAACACTGTTTCCCATGATTGTTCAATAAACCATAAACAATTAATGAACATGCACCTGTGGAACGGTCGTTAAGACACTAACAGCTTACAGACGGTAAGCAATTAAGGTCACAGTTATGAAAACTTAGGCCACTAAAGAGGCCTTTCTACTGACTCTGAAAAACACCAAAAGAAAGATTCCCAGGGTCCCTGCTCATCTGCGTGAACGTACATGCTGCAAGGAGGCATGAGGACTGCAGATGCGGCCAGGGCAATAAATTGCAATGTCCGTACTGTGAGACGCCTAAGACAGCGCTACAGGGAGACAGGACGGACAGCTGATCGTCCTTGCAGTGGCAGACCACGTGTGACAACACCTGCACAGGATCGGTACATCCAAACACCACACCTGCCTGAGTTACAGACTAATCAGACTGTCCGCAATAGGCTGAGAGAGGCTGGACTGAAGGCTTGTAGGCCTGTTGTAAGGCAGGTCCTCACTAGACATCACTGGCAACAATGTCGCCTATGGGCACAAACCCACCGTCGCTGGACCAGACAGGACTGACAAAAAGTGCTCTTCACTGACGAGTCGCGGTTTTGTCTCACCAGGGGTGATTGTCGGATCCACGTTTATCGTCGAAGGAATGAGCGTTACACCGAGGCCTGTACTCTGGAGCGGGATCGATTTGGAGGTGGAGGGTCCGTCATGGTCTGGGACGGTGTGTCACTTTGTTCAGGGACACATTTTCCCATTTCCGTTAGTCACATATCTGTGTAACTTATTCAGTTTATGTCTCAGTTGTTGAATCTTGTTATGTTCATACAAATATTTACACATGTTAAGTTTGCTGAAAATAAACGCAGTTGACAGTGAGAGGACATTTCTTTTTTTGCTGAGTTCATGTGAAAATGTGATTGTATTATAAATTGTATTTTAATGTTTAAGGACTCTTGGAAGATTAGTCCAAAAGAGGACTCAGAGATCCTAATATAATAAAAAAAATATATATATACGTCGGAAGTTTACATACACTTAGGTTGGAGTCATTTAAACTCGTTTTTCAACCACTCCACAAATTTCTTGTTTAACAAGCTATAGTTTTGGCAAGTCGGTTAGGACATCTACTTTGTGCATGACACAAGTAATTTTTTCAACAATTGTTTACAGACAGATTATTTCACTTAAAATTCACTGTATCACAATTCCAGTGGGTCAGACGTTTACATACACAAAGTTGACTGTGCCTTTAAACAGTTTGAAAAATTCCAGAAAATGATGTCATGGCTTTAGAAGCTTCTGATAGGCTAATTGACATAATTTGAGTCAATTGGAGGTGTACCTGTGGATGCATTTCAAGGCCTACCCTCAAACTCAGTGCCTCTTTGCTTGACATCATGGGAAAATCAAAAATCAGCCAAGACCTCAGAAAATAAATTGTAGACCACAAGTCTGGTTCATCCTTGGGAGCAATTTCCAAACACCTGAAGGTACCACATTCATCTGTACAAACAATAGTACGCAACTATAAACACCCTGGGACCACGCAGTCGTCATACCGCTAAGGAAGGAGACGCATTCTGTCTCCTAGAGATGAACGTACTTTGGTGCGAAAAGTGCAAATCAATCCAAGAACAACAGCAAAGGATCTTGTGAAGATGCTGGAGGAAACGGATACAAAAGTACCTATAACCACAGTAAAACGAGTCCTTAATCGACATAACCTGAAAGGCCGCTCAGCAGAAGAAGCCACTGCTTCAACGCCAATCATACTTTTTGGAGAAATGTCCTCTGGTCTGATGAAACAAAAATAGAACTGTTTGGCCATAATGACCATCGTTATGTTTGGAGGAAAAAGGGGGAGGCTTGCAAGCCGAAGAACACCATCCCAATCGTGAAGCACGGGGGTGGCAGCATCATGTTGTGGGGGTGCTTTGCTGCAGGAGGGACTGGTGCACTTCACAAAATAGATGGCATCATGAGGAGAGAAAATTATGTGGATATATTGAAGCAACATCTCAAGACATCAGTCAGGAAGTTAAAGCTTGGTTACAAATGGGTCTTCCAAATGAACAATGACCCCAAGCGTTCTTCCAAAGTTTTGGCAAAATGGCTTAAGGACAACAAAGTCAAGGTATTGGAGTGGCCATCGCAAAGCCCTAACCTCAATCCCATAGAAAATGTGTGGGCAGAACTGAAAAAGCGTGTGCGAGCAAGGAGGCCTACAAACCTGACTCGGTTACACCAACTCTGTCAGGAGGAATGGGCCAAAATTCAACCAATTTATTGTGGGAAACTTGTGGAAGGCTACCTGAAACGTTTGACCCAAGTTAAACAATTTAATGGCAATGCTACCAAATACTAATTGAGTGTATGTAAACTTCTGACCCACTGGGAATGTGATGAAAGAAATAAAAGCTGAAATAAATCATTCTCTATACTATTATTCTGACATTTCACATTCTTAAAATAAAGTGGTGATCCAAACTGACCTTAGACAGGGAATCTTTACTAGAATTAAATGTCAGGAATTGTGAAAAACTGAGTTTAAATATATTTGGCTAAGGTGTATGTAAACTTCCGACTTCAACTGTGTGTGTGTATATATATATATATATATATATATATATATATATATATATATATATATATATTCTCAATGATGCACCTGTTGTTTAGTAGTAGATGACACTCTCTAACTTAGATACAACATTATCTAAGTAATATCTCACCAAAAACACTGGATTGACAGTGGGATTGACAAGCTCCATTGACACCGCTGTGGTGTCGTGTGTGTTTCTTCACTATATATACAAACGTATGTGGACACCCCTTAGAATTTGTCGATTTGGCTATTTCAGCCACACCCGTTGCTGACAGTTGTAGAACATTTTGCACACAGCCATGCCATCTCCATAGACAAACATTGGCAGTAAAATGGCCTTACTGAAGAGCTCGGTGACTTTCAATGTTGTACTGTCATAGGATGCCCCCTTTCCAACAAGTCAGTTCATCAAATTTCTGCCCTTCTACAGCTGACCAGGGCAGCTGTAAGTGCTGTTATTGTGAAGTGGAAATGTCTTGGAGAAACAACGTCTCCGCCGCAAAGGGCGGAGACGCACACAGAACGGGACCCCCGAGTGCTGAAACGCGTAGCTCGTAAAAAATTTTGTCCTCAGTTGCAACGCTCACTACCGAGTTCCAAACTGCCTCTGGAAGCAACGTCAGCACAAGAACTGTTCGTCGGGAGCTTCATGAAATGGGTTTCCATAGCCGAGCAGCCACACACAAGCCTAAGATCACCATGCGCAATGCCAAGCGTCGGCTGGAGTGGTGTAAAGCTTGCCACCATCTGGCAGTCCGACGGACAAATCTGGGTTTGGCGGATGCCAGGAGAACGCTATCTGCCTGAATACATGGTAACAACTCTACAGTTTGGTGGAGGAGGAATAATACTGTTTTTTTATGGTTTGGGCTAGGCCCCTTAGTTCCAGTAAAGTGAAATCTTAACGCTACGGCATACAATGACATTCTAGAAGATTCTGTGCTTCCCAACTTTGTGGCAACAGTTTGGGGAAGGCCCTTTCCTGTTTCAGCATGACAATACCCCCGTGCACAAAGCGAGGTCCATACAGAAATGGTTTGTCGAGATCTGTGTGGAAGAACTTGACTGGCCTGCACAGAGCCCTGACCTGAATTGGAACACTGACTGTGAGCCAGGCCTAATCGCCCAACATCAATGTTCTTGTGGCTAAATGGAAGCAAGTCCCCGCAGCAATATTCCAACATCTAGTGAAAAGCTTTTCCAGAAGAGTGGAGGCTGTTATAGCAGCAAAGCGGGGACCAACTCCATATTAATGCCCATGATTTTGGAATGAGATGTTCGACGAGCAGGTGTCCACATACCTTTGGTCATGTAGTGTACTTGTTTCTCCCTGTAGTTTGGAGGCATCCAGTCCAAGCCAGAGTTTACTGTGGACCTGAGAGGAGGATCTATAGAGTGGGCTTCCAAAGACAAGTCCAGCAAGAAGCATGTCATAGAGGTGAGTGAGCTCCTACACAGAATTCAAAATGTGGGGCGGCAGGAAGCCTAGTGGTTAGATTGTTGGGCCAGTAACCGAAAGGTAAAAAACTGTTGTTCTGCCCCTGAGCAATGCAGTTAACCCACTGTTCCCCGGTAGGCCGTCATTGTAAATAAGAATTTGTTCTTAACTGATTTGCCTAGTTAAATAAACTTTTTGGGGATTGCTGGTGCGCTAGCGCTCCAATCCCGACACTACCAGGTGAAATGCAAGGCGCCAAATTCAAAATCCAAAAGTTGAATTATTAAACATCCACCAATATACAAGTGGTCCATACTCATCAAAAGCTCTGTTTCTTGGCAATATCACAGCGTTGTCAGATTTCAAAAAGGCTTTATGGCGAAAGCAGCACATTTGATTGTTTGAGGGTAGCACCTCACATATTTTTCCCATAGCCATGAACCATTAGCCATCACGGCACACACATAACACATTTCACAGCGAAAACAAATCAATTACCTGTTGAAGAACTTCTGCTGAGGTCTTCCTAAGTGTCCAACGAAGACAATCCATGGTTCTTTTGTTAGAAAAAGTAATGTATTTTATCCATAAATCTCCATTTGGTTTTGCGGCGTTATAATCAGAAACGACAGCTTCCACTACTCCATTGAAGCGTGACGAGAACTCGTTCATCTTATACCTATAAACTTGTCCAAGAACAATCAAACATAGTTTTAAATGTATCCTTAGGAACACTTTTACGTATATTTACTATTATAAATCAACCGGAATATAAACTGATCGATAAAGACGGTAAAAAACACACAGCGCGCTTTGTCGGGAGCGCGCGGTACCTACTGTTGACATAAATGAGACACTTCCTGGTTTCCTCTTATTCTCTGATCTAAAGCATCCAAAACGAAAATGATCACTGTCTCGAGACTGTTGACATCCAGAGGAAGCGATCGGTACTGCATTCATATGCCCTTATATGGGCATTTTCATAAGGGAGGGGTTCCAAATGAGGCACTCTGTGAAAACCACTTTTTCCAGGACAGAAATTCCTCGGGGTTTCGCCTGCCATATCCGTTCTGTTTTACTCACAGACAAATGGTTAACACTTTTGGAAAATTCAGAGTGTTTCCTATGCAATGGTACTAAATATGTGCATATCCTATTTTCTGGGCCTGAATGGGAGGCATTTTACTTTGGGCACGCCAGGCTCTCCAAAACGGTCACCTCGTGCGTCGATCCCTAAGAAGTTAAATAAAGGTTAAATCAATTAAAATAATAATAATTAAAGCTGCTTGAGTATGTCCCCTTGGGGCAATTTTATTAAGGCTATAGCAGTGCCTCAGATAATGGTAGCACTACGTGTATAGAACATGAGTGATGACAGGAAGGATTATTTCATGTTGGAGTAATGTCTTACTGTTAAAAAAACGTATTTGTCTCCACCTGCAGCTAAAACTCCGTCAGGGCACAGAGCTGCTGATCCAGTCAGAGAATGACAGTTTCATCAATGACTGGTACAGAGCACTGATGGACACCATCAGCACACACGTGAGTCTACACAAACACACACACCACATGACACAAATCTGATTAATCAGAATGTTTGTCACCTTGAATCTGAAATGATCTTGAAATTCCTGATTCAGTTCCACATATATCCACTAAGTGGCAGTGCTGCCATGTTTAGTCATTGGGCCTTGATGGTATTGCCAGCCCAAAAGGTAGCCTACCTGTTTCTGACTCTCCCCTTCTTGTTTCCCTGTTTGTGTGTTACCTACCACACTGTAGGCCTGGGAGTCAGATGAGGCCATAGAGGAGGACATGCCAGAGTCTCCTGGAGCTGAGAAACAAGACAAAGAGAAAGATCACAGAGGTTAGTGCAGCCTGTCTGTCTGTCTCTGTCTGTTACCCTAACCCAAACCCTCATGTATGTTTGAGATCAATTCTCTTTGTCTACCAATGATGTTATTGTTGATCATCATGTGTATCAGTGTGTTAAGTCATCTCCCATAGCTATTTGTCTACGGAAGATGTTGATTATCATTTGTTGTGTTAAGTTGTTAATAATATGGTGAAATCCCATTGTTGTTAGTCTATAGCCATGAAACCTGTCAGTGTTTCTAGAGTTAGCAGTAAATGTGTCATCTAAACGTATATTCTCATTGGTCTGTAGCCATGAAGAGTTCCACCAGTATGGACACGTCAGATGACAAGAAGACCAGACACAAACTTATGAAGTTCCTCACACGCAGACCCACTCTGCAAGCCGTCAGGGACAAGGGCTACATCAAAGGTATTACAGAGAGACAGCACTGAACCATAGAAATAGAAATGCTAGAATGGGAATAGCCTCTCAGACCACAGCAGGTTGACTGCGTCTTATGGGTACACTCCAGCGTTGGGGTCAATTCTGAATTGAGTTGCAAATTGGTCTTTCAATTTTAATTCTTTCATTTCAATTGGCCACACCCCACAGGAAGCAGAATCCAAATTTAATTTGAATTAAAGAAAGTAGAATTTAATTAATTATTTGAAAGTTTAAAATTATTAGTGGTCTGTAAATATTATAAGATAATTTTGTAGGTTGTCTATAATAATGCATTATTCACTTAGAGATATACATTTCCCAGAATGCATTATCAAACACTCCAGAATGTAAGGTAACAACCTAACATCTAATGACAAAAATACAAACAAAATCCCTTTTGACATCATTCAATTACAATCAAACTAATATTTGCAAAGGGTATCTGTTTTCTTTATTAAGAGGTGGCAGGTGCATTTGGCAAAATATTTGTAAAAGGAATGAGTGTCATATGTCTCAGTTAAATTTATTTGAATTGGTTTTATTTAAATTCTACTTATTTTAATTTGATTCAAATTCTGCTTCCTGTGGGGTGTAGCCAATTCAAATTTCAATTTGTGGGTCGAATTGAATTAAATTCAGGAATTTCAAATTGACCCCAACCCTGAAACACTCGGTATAGCTGACATGGTGATGTCCATTCTAATGATTCTATTTCTAAGCAGAGAACTTTACCACACGTGCACAATTCGGACTCCATTTTGGCAATGGCAAACTAAATCCGTGCCATTGAGGTGTTATGTTAAAGATAGAAGATCCTTTGTTTTCCAGTAACGGAGTACTTTGGACCTCTACAATAATAACCCTGTCCCTGTCTGTCTCAGACCAGGTGTTTGGTTGCAGTCTGAGTGACCTCTGTCAGAGAGAGAACGCATCCGTGCCAAGTTTCGTCACGATGTGCATCGACCACATGGAAAACAATGGTATGTGTGCTCGGTAACACTTTACTTGACACCTAACGTTATCATAATCTGTCATAACAGCTAGCGTAACTTGTCATAACATGTCATCATATGGTCATAACACTGTCATGACACACCTACGTAAGTGTCAAAACCCATAAAACCTACCAACATTCCGTTACTCTATAGCCTACTTGTCAATAGTATTTTTATGTTATATAACATTTTCTGAATTTGTCCATATTAAATTACCATTGTAATTGCGCACACATTGATGTCAGACATGCACCTACCCCAATGCTGTGTTGCTGATGACTAGGATGAATGCAGGATCAGATTTCAGGAGCAGGACAAGATACCCTCTTTATGACTGATGACTGACATAAGGGCATGTACGTGACGGGCCTATCTGGCTTGTATGATTCTGATGGTCATAATGCTTTATGACAGTGTCATAAAGTGTATTTTCTTAGTCCAAGTAAAGTGACACAGTAAGACATAATGCTTCATGACAGTGTCATAAAGTGTATTTTCTAGTCCAAGTAAAGTGACACAGTATAGACATAATGCTTCATGACAGTGTCATAAAGTTTATTTTCTTAGTCCAAGTAAAGTGACACAGTATAGACATAATGCTTCATGGCAGTGTCATAAAGTATATTTTCTTTGTCCAAGTAAAGTGACATAGTATAGACATAATGCTTCATGACAGTGTCATAAAGTGCATTTTCTTAGTCCAAGTGAAGTGACACAGGATGGTCATAATTCTTCATGACAGTGTCATAAAGTGTATTTTATAAAAGTTATTTAAAGTATGATGAAAAAAACATGACTGTAAAGAATTCATTACAACAACAACAAAGGATTGTGTTCCTCTGTCTGCAGCTCTGAATGTGGACGGGCTGTACAGAGTGAGTGGGAACCTGGCGGTCATCCAGAAACTACGCTTCGCTGTCAATCATGGTAGGTGCTACTGTCCTCCCCCCTCTCTCTAGCTGTATACTGCAACTAGGCTTGCAAAGTTCTGGTAACTTTACCACAAAATCTACTGGTTTTCCAGAAGTCCCGGTTCGAGTATTCAGGATGTCCTGCTTGTTTCCTCCAACCAGGACTTCTGGAGATTTTAGGAAAGTTACCAGAATTGTGCAACTCGTAACTGCAAGCCTGTATACTTGTACCTATTGCGTACACACTACGTTGTACACTGAATAACCCTGTGTCTTTATCTGTGTGTGTGTGTAGATGAGAAGGTGGACCTTGAGGAGGGAAAATGGGAAGATATCCACGTGACTACGGGAGCGTTGAAGATGTTCTTTAGAGAGCTACCAGAACCGCTATTCACATACAACTTATTCCATGACTTTGTCAATGCCATCAGTGAGTACACTGTTTCATCAATGGAAAATGGTCTTCATTTATCACCATTCGTGACATTACAAGTGTGCTATTACTTAATGTTGATGAAGGATGTTGTTCCTACTGTAAATACACGGCATACATGCCATTGAGTTATTTGATCAGGGATGGGCAACTGGTCCCCTTTTGAAGGCCCTTGGATCACCCCCCCATACACAAAGTGCGATTTAGAATTGTGGTTGTGCATCAGCAGTTTTTCTCTTGTTATGTCAGTCACTGATAGTCAGTCAATTAGCCCATGTCAGCTAGCATTTTTTTGATTGCTAAGTTAGTTTAGGTCCTAGCTATCTAAACTTGTTATCATGGTCGAATTACCGGCTGGGGGGGCCCACCTTGATTGTGTTAGTCAGTCTCACTCAGATATCAAATTAAAATGGGTATGGATGTGGGTACGCAGACCCAGAGCAACTGCGTTCGTCTTAAGATAGCTAGGTGGGACCATTTTGCCTCATGCAGTGCGACACATCTCATTCGCATAGAGTTGATCAGGCTGTTGATTGTGGCCGGTGGAATCTTGTCCCACTCCTCTTCAATGGCTGTGCGAAGTTGCTGGATATTGCTGGAACACGCTGTCGTACACGTTGATCCAGAGCATCCCAAACGCGCTCAATGGGTGACCTGTCTGGTGAGTAAACAGGCCATGGAAGAACTGGGACATGTACAGATCCTTGCGACATGGGGCCGTGCATTATCTTTCTGAAACATGAGGTGATGGCAGCGGATGAATGGCAAGACAATGGGCCTCAGGATCTTGTCACGGTGTCTCTGTGCATTCAAATAGCCATCAATAACATGCAAATGTGATCGTTGTCCATAGCTTATGCCAGCCCATACCATAACCCCACGGCCACCATGAGGCACTCTGTTGACAACGTTGACATCAGCAAACCGCTCGCCCACACGACGCCGTGCACACTGTCCACCATCTGCCCGGTATAGTCGAAGGTGAGCATTTGCCAACCGAAGTCTGTTACGACGCCGAACTGCAGTCAGGTCATGACCCTGGTCAGGACGACGTGCACGCAGATGAGCTTCCCTGAGACGGTTTCTGACAGTTTGTCCAGAAATTCTTTGGTTGTGCAAACCCACAGTTTCATCAGCTGTCCGATTGGCTGGTCTCAGACGATCCCGCAGGGGAAGAGGCCGGATGTGGAGGTCCTGGGTTGGCGTGATTACACGTGGTCTGCGGATGTGAGGCCGGTTGGACGTAGAGAAATGGTGGTAGAGAAATTAACATTCAATTCTCTGGCAATAGCTCTACCTCCCTCAAAACTTGAGACATCTGTGGCATTGGTGGGGCGGCAGGTAGCCTAGTGGTTAGAGAGTTGGACTAGTAACCGGAAGGTTGCAAGATCGAATCCCTGAGCTGACAAGTTAAAAATCTGTCGTTCTGCCCCTGAACAAGGCAGTTAACCCACTGTTCCTAGGCCGTCATTGAAAATAAGATTTTTTTCTTAACTGACTTGCCTAGTTAAATAAAGGTAAAATAAATAAATAAAATAAATAAATAAATTCTGTTGTGTGACAAAACTGCACATTTTTTGTCACACTTTTGACTGGCCTTTTATTCCCAGCACAAGGTGCACCTGTGTAATCACCTGCTTGATATGCCAAACCTGTAAGGTGGCTGCATTGTCTTGGCAACGGAGAAATGCTCACTAACAGTGACGCAAGTACATTTGTGCACAAATGTGTGCATATGGAACATTTCTGTGTTATTTTATTTCAGCTCATGAAGCATGGGAATAAAACTTTACATGTTGCATTTATATTTTTGTTAAGTATATTAAGGGGGCAAGTGAAATTTGAGTGTTAGTTCATGAAAGGCTTTTTAGTGTTGTTTCTGCTGTGTCTAAGACAATTTTCTTCTGTAACGTTTGTCCTGTCTTCCTGTTAAACAGAGATCCCAGACTACATGCAGCGTGTCCAGTCTATCAAGGAGCTGGTCAAACAGTTGCCCAAACCCAATCAGGACACCATGCAGGCCCTCTTCAAACACCTCAGGAAGTAAGTCACACTTCAACAGTTAACTCAATTACAATGTGATCTGATTGTGTTAGCCTTATTCAAGTTGATCCACTGTCTTAAAAATATATATATATTTCACCTTTATTTAACCAGGTAGGCTAGTTGAGAACAAGTTCTCTACAGTCTAAGCAGTAGGGTTGCAAAATTCCTAGGTTTTCTAGAAATATAAATGTTCTGTACAATTCTATAATGCCACAGCTTTGGCTCTAATAACCCCGCATCTCTCTCTCTCTCTCTCTCTCTCTCTCTCTCTCTCTCTCTCTCTCTCTCTCTCTCTCTCTCTCTCTCTCTCTCTCTCTCTCTCTCTCTCTCTCTCTCTCTCTCTCTCTCTCTCTCTCTCTCTCTCTCTCTCTCTCTCTCTCTCTCTCTCACTGTGCCTTGACTTTTACTTACTTTCATCGCCTCTTGCCAGGCCGTCAATGTGAAGAAGAAGTTGTGTTCAATTTAACTACCTGGTTAAATAAAGGTTAAAGAAAATAACAACTTGATCGCTCTCTGTCTGTCTGCAGGGTGATTGACCATGGCGAGGAGAACCGTATGACGACCCAGAGCGTGGCCATAGTGTTTGGCCCCACCCTTCTCAGACCCGAGACAGAGACCTGGAACATGGCTGTCCACATGGTCTATCAGAACCAGATAGTAGAACTCATCCTGCTGGAGTACGAGGGCATCTTTAGGTAGAAACCAGAAGGGTTACTTTTCCCCATGTACAGATCTAGTACCAGCTTACGCTCCCCCAATCCTAACCTTAACCATTGGTGGGGAGAATGCCAAACTGACCCAGGATCAGTGTTTGTTACGGTCTATGGTAATGAATACAACCCAGGCCTACTCTCTGAACAACACCACCACCATGACCATACAGAGCTCTCAACCCAGCCCAACCAGAGCAAACCCAAGCCTCATCTTCCTCTAACCCGTGGTCATTCACAGCACACCTCAGATTCCATCTCCCACAGACCAAACCTGTATGAATACATTTTAAAGACAAAGGTGGACTGATTATCCACCACCAATAAACCAACCAAGTTGAGACTCTTTGCACTTAGCTGCAAACATGTATGCTTCCCCCCTCTTCTCACCATGGCTGGATTTGTGAGACTTTCTGCCAAAGTAAAAAAGACAAAAATCCACTTCTGTCCACACACTGAATTTCCATGGCCAGTACCTGAGAGCCTCTCGCCTGGATAGACTGGCCGAATGGAGGATACTATCCGGATGGAGCGTTGAAGAGAGGACAGACACTTTATTATGGTTAGGGTGGAGTAACAACCTTGATATGTTCAGGAGAGGTGGGTCTGTCAGGCAGGCCACAGTCTCCCAACAGTGGCATCAGTATTGCAGGGGGAGGGTCTATCTATCCACTATTCTGGCTGCACTAGACAGTATTTAGCCTACACTGTACAGTATATTTACCTGTTAAAGACATACAGACCAGACTGTATAGAGAGGTCTGTCTGTCTCTTGCTTGGTCTCTCTGTCTGCTGGGACACCCTCAGCTCCTTTACCAACACAATGTCTGGTCAAAACAACTGAAAGTAGTGAGCTATATAGGGAATAGGCTGGGTGGCATTTGGACTTTACCTTTTATTTTCTATATGCAGTTCGTTCAGGCACCTCTTCTCTCTGTGGGCTCAACTAGAGAATCAATGAATGTCTGTAAATAAAGTGGCTTTGTCTCCCTCTGCCGTACAGAGCTGGGAGAGTGTGGCTTGCGTCCCAAATGGTACTCTATTCTCTATATAGTGCGTTATCAAAAGTAGTGCACTATATAGGGTATAGGGTGCCATTAGATACGCAGCCTGTATGTACCTGTATGTCATGTAATGAGCTATGTGGTAGACTCTTACCTCCGAATACAGCCCTGTGTGTGCGCGCATTTGTGTGTGTGCACTTGCGTGCCTGTGTAAAGGCCACAGCACGCATCAGAAATGATCCATCTCCTCTAAAATACACACTTCTTTTCTCGCTCTCTGTCTCTCTCTCTCTGGAGATACTGGAAGCAATCCAGTTTACACTACTCAAAGGTAGTGCACTATATAGGGAATAGGGTGCCATTTGGGATGCTACCACTGACTCGTGGTTTTACTTCAGCCATTCATACCAAAACTACTCTGCTTCTCTGGTTTTCAGAACAAGTCCTCTCCTATCAGTCAGATAACTTCAAAACACATAAATGGTACTCAGATGTGTATATCTTTGGACTGGTTGTAAATGTATTATAATGAGGCAAGCAACCTTTAATAAATGAAAGCAACGTGTGAATGTGTGTGTATGGACGGGGGACTGATGGGCAAGAAATATGTTGTACAGATGTCTGATAGTAATTCAAGTACGACTTTATGGTGACCATTAGAAACTTGAGGAAACAAACATATTTAAGATCCATTCCACAAAAATAAATGAACTGTTTAGTGTTGAAAAATTGCAGTAACTTTCCTAAAATTCCCAGGTTTTTCAGAAATCCCTTTTGGGAGGATTATTCGGATATTCAGCAATTTCCTCCTGATTCCGGGAACCCAACAGGGAACATTCAAACCAGGATTGTTGGAAAGCCTGGGAATTTTGGGAAAGTTACTGGGATGTTACAAACCTAGAACTATTATATGAACTGCGGTTTTAAAAGTTTAACTGTAATTTTGGTAATTGGCACATTTTGAATGTAATTATTTTCCAAACTAACTGCTGTTCATGACTTCTTTGTTTAATTGGAATAAAGGCCTCCATTGAGACCCTGTAAAAACCTGTGGCAGTCTTGTTTTATCATACGTTCTCGTCTGATACACACGCACACATTTCTGCACACGTGAGCACTGATACCTTCAACCAAAAATGTGCACGTTTCCGCCATCCATGCACACAAGGCAAAGTTCATTCAGATGGGGCTTGTTGATGCTGTTGATCATTATATGACTTTTTACTGAGAGGAAACATTTCTACTTGACCTTTGATGAAAAATATGATTAAATCATTCATATACTTCCATACCTAATGATTAGAAAACAATCTCTTGAAATTATAACAAATTAAGCCAAAAGGCAAAGGTTGATTCATTTAAAATAAAAGTAATCTTGTGGTGAATCAGTTTGATTTACCACCGTGTTGTTTGGCTTCATATCTGCACGTGTCCCAGTTATCACCAGGTTACGGTTCAAAAGGACAGGATATAAAGGGGACAACCGATACAATAACCACAAGAAGAGGAATTTTTACCATCAAGGAATGAGAATGAAGAGTGTGGTAGCTCTGCTGGTGTTGCTGCACTGCTGTCTGTCTGGAGCCCAGCTCCACGAAGACAGAGGCGGAATCATGGTGAATGACATCCATCCGTTTGACTATGTCGATGGAGAGAGCAGAGGGAATGACATTCAGGTTGACAAACAAAGAGCGGAAGCTGCAGCCACAACACACAGCCAGCAAACCTGCCAGCCTGACATCCACACTGTGCTGAGAGAGATGAACACCATGATGGTGGAGCAGAGAGTTGAGCTGAGACACACAAAGACTGAACTGGGAGCCATGGAGGCCCGACTGAGAGCCAGTGAGAGCCAGGTGGAGGAACTGAAATCCAAAGTGGAGGAACAGACTAGAAGGAATGAAGGTTAGCTAAAAAATACAGAAGGTAATAACAATACATATGGATTATTTCATAAAGATGTGACTGTTTATCTCGCACGTTGTTTTGGGCATCTAACTTCAGCACAAGCAGTGGAACTAAGCTCCATGGAGACTCGTTCTAACATAACTGAGAGCCACGTTGAAGTTCTGAAGAGACATATTGAAGGTAATATTTAGAGCAATGGTTGAAACACTTTTTAGCAATACGTTTGTCACCAGTAGTGAAACAGCAGACCAGTAATTTTTCCTATGTGCATAAAGCCTAGCTAGTTCTGTTAACTGCTGACAAGATGGTTTCATTGTGATGATCTGAATGACTGACCTTATTGTTGATTACATGTTTGATTTGACCCAGAGGTTTCAATATTATTCAGTTTGCAGTTACCAGGTTGATAAAGTAATATTGACCATTCTACATTTGACAGACATAAAGGTGGCTTTCTCCGCCTCACTTGGAGGACCTGCTTTTAGTGGACAAGTTGGACCCTTCAACACTGGAACCACCCTGGTCTACAGAAGTGTCTACACAAATATTGGCAATGCTTATAACCCCACTACAGGTACAGTAAATGATACGCATCACCTGTTGTCACAAAACTATTCACCCCCCTTGGCATTTTTCCTATTTTGTTGCATTACAACCTGTAATTTAAATTGATTTTTATTTGGATTTCATGTAATGGACATACACAAAATTGGTGAAGTGAAATAAAAAAAAAAAACTTGTTTAAAAAAAAAAATTTGGAAAACTTGTGCATGCCTATGTATTCACCCCCTTTGCTATGAAGCCCCTAAATAAGATCTGGTGCAACCAATTACCTTCAGAATTCACGCAATTAGTTAAATAAAGTCCACATGTGTGCAATCTTAGTGTCACATGATCTGTCACATGATCTCAGTATATACAGTGAGGGGAAAAAAGTATTTGATCCCCTGCTGATTTTGTACGTTTGCCCACTGACAAAGAAATGATCAGTCTATAACTCCCCAAACATATGGAAGAAGGTACTCTGGTTAGATGAGACTAAAGTTAAGCTTTTTGGCCATCAAAGAAAACCTTATATCTCGGGCGCAATTCCAACACCTCTCATTACCCCGAGAACACCATCCCCACAGTGAAACATGGTGGTGGCAGTGTCATGCTGTGGGGATGTTTTTAATCAGCAGGGACTGGGAAACTGGTCAGAATTGAAGGAATGATGGATGGCGCTAAATACAGGGAAATTCTTGAGGGAAACCTGTTTCAGTCTTCAAGAGATTTGAGACTGGGACGGAGGTTCACCTTCCAGCAGGACAATGACCCTAAGCATACTGCTAAAGCAACACTCGAGTGGTTTAAGGGGAAACATTTAAATGTCTTGGAATGGCCAAGTCAAAACCCAGACCTCAATCCAATTGAGAATCTGTGGTATGACTTAAAGATTGCTGTACACCAGCGGAACCCATCCAACTTGAAGGAGCTAGAGCAGTTTTGCCTTGAAGAATTATAGAGACATACCCCAAGAGACTTGCAGCTGTAATTGCTGCAAAAGGTGACTCTACAAAGTATTGACTTTGGGGGGGTGAATAGTTATGCACACTCAAGTTTTCTGTTTTTTGTCTTATTTCTTGTTTGTTTCACAATGAATTTTTTTTTTACATCTTCAAAGTGGTAGGCATGTTGTGTAAATCAAATGACAGAAGTTACAGGTTGTAAGGCAACAAAATAAGAAAAATGCCAAGGGGGTGAATACTTTCGCAAGCCACTGTATGTATAGTTTCATGCTTTATGTTAATCTGCATCTACAAAAAAGCCTAAACGTTGTGTTCTGATACAGGGATCTTCACAGCACCAGTGAGAGGACTCTACCTGTTCAGGTTTTACATCTTTGCGTGGGGTGATGATTCAGTTCCTACAACCACGGCCTTGTTTAAGAATAGACATCAAATAGCTATGGCATATGCTCGCCAAGCTTCTGGTAGTGTTAATTCCTCCAATGGAGTGTCACTGCTGCTGGAGGTGGGAGATGTGGTCTACGTGCATCTCTGGGCTGGGCGGCAGATATATGACAACGAAAATCGCCTCAGCACCTTCAGTGGTCACCTGCTTTTCACTATGTAAGAGGATTGTTGCAGTCATTTTATATCAATATCAAATCATTTCTGGGTGACAATGATGTCTGATAGTAATTCAAGTACGACTTTATGGTGACCATCAGAAACTTGAGGAAACAAACATATTTAAGATCCATTCCACAGAAAAAAATGAACTGTTTAGGGTTGAAAAATTCCAGTAACTTCCCTGAAATTCCCAGGTTTTTCAGAAATCCCTTTTGGGAGGATTATTCGGATATTCAGCAATTTCCTCCTGATTCCGGGAACCCAACAGGGAACATTCAAACCAGGATTGTTGGAAAGCCTGGGAATTTTGGGAAAGTTACTGGGATGTTACAAACCTAGAACTATTATATGAACTGCGGTTTTAAAAGTTTAACTGTAATTTTGGTAATTGGCACATTTTGAATGTAATTATTATCCAAACTAACTACTGTTCATGACTTCTTTGTTTAATTGGAATAAAGGCCTCCATTGAGACCCTGTAAAAACCTATGGCAGTCTTGTTTTATTATACGTTCTCGTCTGATACACACACACACATTTCTGCACACGTGAGCACTGATACCTTCAACCAAAAATGTGCACGTTTCCGCTATCCATGCACACAAGGCAAAGTTCATTCAGATGGGGCTTGTTGATGCTGTTGATCATTATATGAATTTTTACTGAGAGGAAACATTTCTACTTGACCTTTGATGAAGAATATGATTAAATCATTCATATACTTCCATACCTGATGATTAGAAAACAATCTCTTGAAATTATAACAAATTAAGCCAAAAGGCAAAGGTTGATTCATTTAAAAGAAAAGTAATCTTGTGGTGAATCAGTTTGATTTACCACCGTGTTGTTTGGCTTCATATCGGCACGTGTCCCAGTTATCACCAGGTTACGGTTCAAAAGGACAGGATATAAAGGGGACAACCGAGACAATAACCACAAGAAGAGGAAATCGCCATCAAGGAATGAGAATGAAGAGTGTGGTAGCTCTGCTGGTGTTGCTGCACTGCTGTCTGTCTGGAGCCCAGCTCCACGAAGACAGAGGCGGAATCATGGTGAATGACATCCATCCGTTTGACTATGTCGATGGAGAGAGCAGAGGGAATGACATTCAGGTTGACAAACAAAGAGCGGAAGCTGCAGCCACAACACACAGCCAGCAAACCTGCCAGCCTGACATCCACACTGCTGAGAGAGATGAACACCATGATGGTGGAGCAGAGAGTTGAGCTGAGACACACAAAGACTGAACTGGGAGCCATGGAGGCCCGACTGAGAGCCAGGTGAAGGAACTGAAATCCAAAGTGGAGGAACAGACTAGAAGGAATGAAGGTTAGCTAAAAAATACAGAAGGTAATAACAATACATATGGATTATTTCATAAAGATGTGACTGTTTATCTCGCACGTTGTTTTGGGCATCTAACTTCAGCGCAAGCAGTGGAACTAAGCTCCATGGAGACTCGTTCTAACATAACTGAGAGCCACGTTGAAGTTCTGAAGAGACATATTGAAGGTAATATTTAGAGCAATGGTTGAAACACTTTTTAACATAACGTTTGTCACCAGTAGTGAAACAGCAGACCAGTAATTTTTCCTATGTGCATAAAGCCTAGCTAGTTCTGTTAACCGCTGACAAGATGGTTTCATTGTGATGATCTGAATGACTGACCTTATTGTTGATTACATGTTTGATTTGACCCAGAGGTTTCAATATTATTCAGTTTGCAGTTACCAGGTTGATAAAGTAATATTGACCATTCGTGCATCTCTGGGCTGGGCGGCAGATATATGACAACGAAAATCGCCTCAGCACCTTCAGTGGTCACCTGCTTTTCACTATGTAAGAGGATTGTTGCAGTCATTTTATATCAATATCAAATAATTTCTGGGTGACAATGATGTACCTTACTGTGATAGATTTCAATTATAATGGGCAAAAATGGCTTTTTAGTAGAAAACTATTTCTCAAGCAAGAATCTTGCTAGGTCTGTGTGTGGTCTGAGTAGAGAAGAGAGAACTTAAAACTAGATTTTATTGGCAGAGGTTTGTAACTCTCTTTGTTATTGGTCTACTGTTATTAACCAATTTACTGCATGGTGATGTCACCATGGAAAGCTGAAACTCCCTACCTGAACTTATCCAATAAGAAACATTTGTTTTTTTGTTTTCTGTTGCAAAACGTTTTGTTACAGTCTATGGTAATGAATACAACCCAGGCCTACTCTCTGAACAACACCACCACCATGACCATACAGAGCTCTCAACCCAGCCCAACCAGAGCAAACCCAAGCCTCATCTTCCTCTAACCCATGGTCATTCACAGCACACCTCAGATTCCATCTCCCACAGACCAAACCTGTATGAATATATGGTAAAGACAAAGGTGGACTGATTATCCACCACCAATAAACCAACCAAGTTGAGACTCTTTGCACTTAGCTGCAAACATGTATGCTTCCCCCCTCTTCTCACCATGGCTGGATTTGTGGGACTTTCTGCCAAAGTCAAAAAGACAAAAATCCACTTCTGTCCATACACTGGATTTCCATGGCCAGTACCTGAGAGCCTCTCGCCTGGATAGACTGGCCGAATGGAGGATACTATCCGGATGGAGCGTTGAAGAGCAGAGGACAGACAATATATGGGGAGGTTGGAGTAACAAACAAATGTTCAGGAGAGGTGGGTCTGTCAGACAGGCCATAGTAGTGCTGAGTAGTATTTCTGTCTGTAATAAAGCCCTTTTTGTGGGGGAAAACTAATTCTGATTGGCTATACCAAGTGGTAGGACCTATGCCCTCCCAGGCCCACCCATGACTGCGCCCCTACCCAGTCATGTGAAATCCATAGATTAGGGCATAATGAATTTATTTCAGTTGACTGATTTCCTTCTATGAACGGTAGAATCTTTGGAATTGTTGCATGTTGAGTTTATATATTTTTTCAGTATATATGAACTATTCAGGGTTGCAAAATTCGAGTAACTTTCCCAAAACGTTTCAGAAATCCCCAGAAATTCTGCAATTTCCTCCTAATTCCTGGAACATTGAAACCAGGATTGTTGGAAAACCTTGGAATTTTGGAAAGTTACTGGAATTGAACAACCCTAGAACTATTATATGAATTGGGGTTCTGGAAGTTTACCTGTATTTTCAGTAAATGGCACATTTTGAATGTAATTATTTTCCAAACTAGTTGCTATTTATGACTTCATTGTTAAATTGGAATAAAGGCCTCCATAGAGACCCTGTAAAAACATGTGGCAGTCTTGTTTTATCATAAGTTCATACAAATTAATTCACTCATTGCTGTTGATGGGGCTTGTTGATACTGTATATCATTATATGAGTTTTTATGAGGGAACTGTTATAGAAATGTTGTGCTCAATGTTCACAAACTGAACTTCAATTAAACAAACTCTGTCTGTTACCCAGTATTTGTAAGATACTGGTTGAAATGAGACAAACAGAGGCCCAATCTACAATGGTCAAATGTAAAAGTGTTTAATCAGGAGAGCTCTGATTTACAAAAGGTGTACCCAGTCTTTTATATTGTACAAGTTTGAAATACAAAAGATACATATGCCCCACCCTCTCTAGGAAATAGTGTTTTTCCCACAGTACCCATTCATTCCTTATCACAATCTTTGCAACATAAGTCAACCTTGGACAGCTCCTAACAGTCCCTCCCATCCCAAGGACCAGAAGCCTTCCCACATATGTCTGATTAGAACTAAGAATGCTTTGTTCTCACAGATACTCCTTATGGCAAGTTGTACCATCCTATTCCACTCTCCACACAATATTCATTTCTAGACACACACACATCAATTGGACTACCATTTGTCTTATAACCCTATCTCTATTGCATACATTTTCAGAATGGAATATTCTTAGTATTAAGTACAAACATTTAGTCATTAAAACATAAAATCCATAACAGGAACATCTCTTTCTGTTGATCGTAAACATTTCTACAAAACATTATTTCTACAAAATAATTCCTATACTTCCACACCTAATGATTAGAATACAATATTTTGAAATGATAACAAAATAAACTAAAAGGCAAAGGTTTCATAATTTTAAATGTGGTCTTGGGAATACGCTTATTGGCATTCTTTGTTCTGTTTTTTGTATCACATGGTTATTATTGGACCAAATCAGATGAAAGTAATCGTGGTGAATCAGTTTAAACTTTATTGTTTGGCTTCATATCTGCACGTGTCACATTTATTCTGTAAGGGAAATTAGCATAAACGCTCCATAGACTTCTGAGGTAAAATGTTGGATTCACCACTGCTCTTGTTCCACATCTCTATGACATGAAAGGAGGGCCAAGCACACCCTTATTCTCATCGACGGGGCTGTAGTGGAGCAGGTTGAGAGCTTCAAGTTCCTTGGTGTCCACATCACCAACAAACTAACATGGTTCAAGCACACCAAGACAGTCATGAAGAGGGCACGACAAAACCTATTCCCCCTCAGGAGACTGAAAAGATTTGGCATGGGTCCTCAGATCCTCAAAAGGTTTTACAGCTGCACCATCGAGAGCATCCTGACGGGTTGCATCACTGCCTGGTATGGCAACTGCTTGGCCTCCGACCGCAAGGCACTACAGAGGGTAGTGCGTTACGGCCCAGTACATCACTGGGGCCAAGCTTCCTGCCACCCAGGACCTCTATACCAGGCAGTTTCAGAGGAAGGCCCTAAAAATTGTCAAAGACTCCAGCCACACTAGTCATACACTGTTCTCTCTTCTACCGCACGGCAAGCGGTACCGGGAGCGCCAAGTCTAGTTCCAAGAGGCTCCTTAACAGCTTCTACCCCAAGACTCCTGAACAGCTAATCAAATGGCTACCCAGACTATTTGCATTTGCACAGCCTGGAGGTATGTTTTTGGTCAATGTCCTGTTGAAAAACAAAGTATAGTCCCACTAAGCGCAAACCAGATGGAATACCTTATCGCCGCAGAATGCTGTGGTAGCCATGCTGGTTAAGTGTGCCTTGAATTCCAATTAAATCACAGACAGTGTCACCAGCAAAGCTTATTGTATTTTGGTAGGTCATCATTGTAAACAATAAGTTGTTCTTAACTGACTTCCCTAATTAAATAAGGGTTAAATAAAATACAAAATAAATCAAATAAAATAAGTTTAGATACACAGCCTATCTACACATAGTAACGTGATACGTGAATGCTCCATTCAGCTGTTACACCTGACAGCAATATTTTAACTAACCTTTTTTTTTTTTTGCGATACTTTGGAAGATTTGGAAGAAACTTGTCTCTTATCAACATCCGTGTCCAGTTGCAGGTGGTACTCCACAAAACTGAGAATATACAGAAAGATATTAAATCCCCTTTTTGCACAGAGTGAGGGGTTCCCTCGCCATCTTAGCTGCAAGACATCTTGCATTTCCCAACATCTTTGCAGGAACTAGTCGTTTCTATGAAATGCGGCCACGTGTAGAAGTAGATGACCAGCGCATCACACAGTGCGACCCAAACAGATCTACATACTGAGGCAAGAGGCATTTCTCACTCGATACAAAAAGTGAATTTTATATTTTTCGGGAATATTCTCTGGTTTTTGGAGTTCCTCCTGCAACTGGACACAGAAGTTTATGAGAGAATTTTCTTCCGAATAGAAAAGGAAGGAAGTGTTGCCAAGAAAAGGTTAGTTGAGAAATTGCTGCTGGGGCTTTCCACTTGCTAAGGAAGCATTCAAATATCACAGTTACAATGTGTAGCTAATACACAGCCCAGCTCTGTAAACCACTGACCACTGGTTTTATTATGAAACTCTGAATGACTGACCTTACTGTTGATGACATGTCTGATTTGACCCAGAGGTATCTACATTATTCAGATAGAGTTGACTCATCTCTATCTCACAGACAGGAAGGTAGCTTTCTTAGCCTCACTTGGAAGACCTGCTTTTAGTGGACAAGTTTAACCTCCCTGGTCTACAGAAATGTCAACTCAAATATTGCAAATGCAGGTAGGCTAGTGGTTAAGAGTGTTGTGCCAGTAACTGAAAGGTTTCTGGTTCAAATCCCTGGGCGCAGATGACGTCGATTAAGGCAGCCCCCCGTACCTCTGATTCAGAACTGGAATTATGGACGCAGTAGCTGGTGTTGGCACAAAAGGGCTGGGTTTTGATGAATTAACAAGTTGTAGGTGTGTCAAGGCTTGACCCCTCACTGGCCAATCCGAACGTGCTCCTTGGCTAAATATGTGGTTGCTTCCAGTTGTGTATTTACTTGTATGTATTGTGTTAGTTAGTCTGTTATACCCTAGCTCTTTAAATAGCTTGCCCCATGTTGAACATGTTTGCAGTCCACACTGATCTAATTGCAATACTTTAATATGGAAATACATTGTTAAACATAGGCTATAGCATTCACATTGATATAGGGGCTAGGCATCCTCTAAATTGCAGTCAGGACATGGACATGCCAAACGTAGTCAATAAACAAGATTACATTCACTAGGCTTTTGATGAGGCCTAAAAAGAGGGTGTGTAATTCGAATCACATTCTAATGAAAGCAAAAACAACAACTTGTTTTATATAAACTATGTCTAAATACAGTGACAGGCACCATAATTGCTCCCTGCGTGCGTATAATAAAGATAAGGCAACTTGGACTATGGAGGGTTTTACACACATTCACATTTTTCACAGGAGCTGGAAAAAGATCCAATATAAAGAGAAAGGGGGAATGTCCGTTATACTACTCACAAAAACAAAAAAAAAGTTAAATAGCCCAGGCTACAAGTGGATTCAGCACCAAGGACAGCGATCGGAATTCCCGTGATTTGACAGTTAGGTCCACCAGATGAAAATTGAAGACGCATTTTTTTACAAAATGATAAAAGTAAAAAAAAATAAGCAATCCATTGTATTAACTTTCTGTTCCTAAACAGACGTTATATAGTCACTAACACCTTTCATTCAATGGCTGTCGCACACAGTCCTATAATGAGTCCAAACGTTTTACAGAAGCTCCATGGACAAAAAACAGGAATGAGTGTTGACTATTTTGCTGCTTATGATATTTCAAGAAAGCATTGGTTATAGGCCACTGATTAGGCTACCGTGCACCGCCGCCGGAAAAAAAATCGATGCCTTAACCAATTGCGTTACCGCTAAGACCAGCTTTTTGTGAGTCTTAAATATCACCAGTAGAGCTGCTTGAAATTGGCACATTGGCACACGTTTTTAAGGACACACCTCAAATATGTCCACCCTCCCACCTCAGCGCAAGCGAGCTGATATAAGACAGGTAAATTACCAACCCTGGCGCCAGGGTAGTAGAGCGCTGGCTTTTACAATAAGAAATCGTCAAAGAGTGTGCTTTTGACACTAGCGCCGCCTTAAGCCTGTCGCATGCTTCCCAGTCGAAACAGTTTATTATGACAAGCTTTTGTGACCTTTTTGTTTGTTATGGTGTTCGGCAGTGTTTTTGTTTTCGTCTGATCGTGCACACAACATTGTTTCTTGAGGCAAATCGAAGTTCGGTAACCAAAGTCTATGTGATTCATCGGTGATTGATTGGTCCACTGGACTACTCTTCGTAGAAGTGGGAACTATGGAGGGGATTCCTCAGTGAAGTGTTTGTTGTCGTTCATCAAGAATCGACTCATTATTATGCCTTCACTTGCGAAATACTGCACCAAACATCTTAGTTAGATGTAAAATTGCACGACCAAGATCTCTTTGGCAAAAACATCCAAATGAACGACAACTTTCTTTATTCAATCTTAGATTAATTCAGACTAGTTTGAGAAAGTGCTTGGCTATTGTTGCTAAGGTGAGTCAAGTGGGACAAACGACAGTAATATTCGTACTTTTTTCTTGTTTATCAAGCAAAGGTATTTAGGGAGTGTGCGAGTACAGACTTTCGCTTCGCCTAACCGAGTTATGCCAGGAGCAAAACGAACCTATGTATGCGGACGCCTTAAACGCCAGCCGAAAATAGAGCCCGTGGTCTAAATCAAACCAAACAAACACAAAAGGGCACAGCCCAGGAGACCTGCGTCCATACTGTCATCTCATCAACTTATTCTGGTTCAAACTTCGGTAGCCATGTACTCTCCCTGACACACCCAAACGCGCACTCGGATTCACACACACACAAACTGTAGTTTTACAAGCTCATAAAGCCAGTAAAGCTGTACATCGGCCTATGGGGTTTATGAAACTGGAGCAACGTACAGTAGATATGCAACCTACAGTCGTGGCCAAAGATATTGGGACCCTTGAACTTTTTTTAAATAACATACCATTTCATCTGGAAAACTTAAAAAACAAACATATTTTGGTATACAGTCAAAAGTTTTTTTTTACTATTTACTATTGTAGTGTTATAAAAAAAGTTTTAAATAAATAAAAAAACATGTTATATTTCAAATTCTTCAAAGTAGCCACCTTTTGCCTTGATGACGGCTTTGCACACTCTTGGCATTCTCTCAACCAACTTCATGAGGTAGTCACCTGGAATGCATTTAAATTAACAGGTGTGCCAATCAGTTGTGTTGTGACAAGGTAGGGGTGGTATACAGAAGATAGCCCTATTTGGTAAAAGAAAAAGTCCATATTATGGCAAGAACAGCTCAAATAAGCAAAGAGGAACAACAGTACATAATTACTTTAAGACATGAAGGTCAGTCAATACAGAACATTTCCAGAACTTTGAACGTTTCTTCAAATGCAGTCACAAAACCCTCTATGATGAAACTAGATCTCATGAGGACCGCCACAGGAAAGGAAGACCCAGAGTTAGCTCTGCTGCAGAGGACAAGTTCTTTAGAGTTAACTGCACCTCAGATTGCAGCCCAAATAAATGCTTCACAGAGTTCAAGTAACAGACACATCTCAACATCAACAATTTTTATTTCACCTTAATTTAACCAGGTAGGCCAGTTGAGAACAAGTTCTCATTTACAACTGCAACCTGGCCAAGATAAAGCAAAGCAGTGCGACAAAAACAACAACACAGAGTTACACATGGGATTAACAAACGTACAGTCAATAACACAATAGAACAATCTGTATACAGTGTGTGCAAATGAGGTAAGGAGTTAAGGCAATAAATAGGCCAATAGTGGCAAAGTAATGACAATTTAGCAATTTACACTGGAGTGAGATGTGCAGATGAGGAGGTGCAAGTAGAAATACTGGTGTGCAAAAGAGCAGAAAAACAAACATATATGGGGATGAAGTAGGTAGTTGGTTGGATGGGCTATTTACAGATGTGCTGTGTACAGCTGCAGCAATCGGTAAGCTGCTCTGACAGCTGATGCTTAAAGTTAGTGAGGGAGAAATAAGTCTCCAACTTCAGTGATTTTTGCAATTCGTTCCAGTCATTGGCAGCAGAGAACTGAAAGGAAAGGCGGACAAAAAAGGTGTTGGCTTTGGGGATGACCAGTGAAATATACCTGCTGGAGCGCGTGCTACAGGTGGGTGTTGCTATGGTGACCAGTGAGCTGAGATAAGGCAGGGCTTTACCTAGCAAAAACGTATAGATGACCTGGAGCCAGTGGGTTTGGCGACGAATATGTAGCGAGGACCAGCCAACGAGAGCATACAGGTCGCAGTGGTGGGTAGTATATGGGGCTTTGGTGACAAAACGAATGGCACTGTGATAGACTGCATCCAATTTGCTGAGTAGAGTGTTGGAGGCTATTTTGTAAATGACATCGCCGGAAGTCAAGGATCGGTAGGATAGTCAGTTTTACGAGGGTATGTTTGGCAGCATGAGTGAAGGAGGCTTTGTTGCGAAATAGGAAGCCGATTCTAGATTTAACTTTGGATTGGAGATGTGTGAGTCTGGAAGGAGAGTTTACAGTCTAGCCAGACACCTAGGTATTTATAGTTGTCCACATATTCTAAGTCAGAACCGTCCAGAGTAGTGATGCTAGTCGGGCGGGCGGGTGCGGGCAGCGATCGGTTGAAGAGCATCTTTTAGTTTTACTAGCATTTAAGAGCAGTTGGAGGCGACGGAAGGAGTGTTGTATGGCTTTGAAGCTCGTTTGGAGGTTTATTAACAGTGTCCAAAGAAAGGCCAGATGTATACAGAATGGTGTCGTCTGCGTAGAGGTGGATCAGAGAATCACCAGCAGCAGGAGCGACATCACTGATATACACAGAGAAAAAAAGTCGAGACTCATAGAGACTGCCAGAGGTCCAGACAACAGGCTCTCTGATTTGACACACTGAACTCTATCTGAGAAGTAGTTAGTGAACCAGGCGAGGCAGTCATTAGAGAAACCAATGCTGTTGATTCTGCCGATAAGAATACGGTGATTGCCTTGGCCAGGTCGATGAAGACGGCTGCACAGTACTGTCTTTTATCGATGGCGGCTATGATACCGTTTAGGACCTTGAGCGTTGCTGAGGTGCACCAGTGACCTCAACTGTTCAGAGGAGACTGTGTGAATCAGGCCTTTATGGTCGAATTGCTGCAAGGAACCACTACTAAAGGACACCAATAACAATAAGAGACTTGCCTGGGCCAAGAAACACGAGCAATAGACGCTAATTAGTCCAAATTTGAGATTTTCTGTTCCATCAGCCATGTCTTTGTGTGGTTGGCTACCACAGCATTCATTTTTGTAACTGTTGTGGGTCTACACTTGAGGAACCCTTTTCAGAGTGTCACTCTCCACTTCCATGTCCCAAATGGCACCTTATACTATTTCCTATATTGCACCACTTTTGACCAGAACCCTATGGTGAATAGTGTGCCATTTGGGAGATACATTTGTCAGCATTTCACTCCATGCATTAACAAAGATTGTCTAATGGTTATGCAGCAATTTTTTTATTAGGAAAACGTTGACAAGGTTATTGGTTCAATCAATGACATCAGACAGCAAATAACATGTCAGCTGAAATGTCTCTGTGCAGCAGAGGGCAGAGTGGAATCTTTTCATGAGCATCTCTGATGAGAAGTTTCTTCACTTCACTGTCGGGGTTACCCTTCTGTCACTAAAATTAAAAAGGTGCTATCTATAACCTTAAAGGATTCTTTGGCTTTCCCCATTGGAGAACCCTTTGCAGATAGAACCCTTTTGGTTGCAGGTAGAACCCTTTCTGCACAGAGTTCTACCTGGAACCAAAAAAGGGTTATCCTATGGGGACAGCCGAAGAACCATTTTGTGTAACCCTTTTTTCTAAGAGTGTAGTCCTTCTCAGCAGCAGAAGATTTTCTGCTTACCCTCCTGCCTGTGCTTCCCTCAGGCTCTCCTGTGTATTACCATTCCTAAGATGGCACTAACAGACTGGTATCCCAGGCTATCATTCGACTCCTTTCCACTCCTTGTCGTGCCAAACATGTCATGATTGGCATGACAAGGAGTTGGAATGATAGCACAAACAGATCTGGAACCAGGCTATTCTTAAGCCATCTTGTATTGATAATGACCGTGGCACGTAGTCATAAAGCATCCCAGAGTAGGAGTGCTGATCTAGGATCCGGAACCCCTCCATCGATATAAAATATTATTCATTATGATCTTAAAAGCGAAACTGATTCTAGATCAGCGCTACTAATCTGAGATGCTTTATGAATACAGGCCCAGAAACAAGAGGAGGTGGGGTGTTCACAGAGGCTGGGAGAGGAGAGGGGTCTGGTCTAGCAGAACTCCCCCCAGGCATTAGGAGTCAATCTACTGTAACAAACATGCTACCAGGGCCATCTGGCATGTTAGTTCATTGGGAGAGAAGGGACACACGCGCACACACACACACACACACACACACACACACACACACACACACACACACACACACACACACACACACACACACACACACACACACACACACACACACACACACACACACACACACACACACACACACACACACACACACACACACACACACACACACACACACACACACACACACACACACACACACACGCTGTATCAGATTTTGAAACACAGAGTATAGGGGCATGTACAGGTATGACAGTATTAGTAATAAAATGTTAAGCACACATACATACACACTCTCAAAATCAATGAATAATAATGTTTCAGTTCATTCCAAAAACAACATTTTGTTTATTGCTTATAGGCTATACAGATTATGATATTCTTTTCATCCATATTGTCAGAAATCAATCAATTTGTTTTTAAGATGAAATACATATTAACTGTTTCAAACTGTGTCAAAAAGTCCTTCAATTATACTCTTACAGTACATGGTGATGAGCAGGTGACCACTGTGGCGATTTCCATGATCATTTATCTGATTCCCAGCCCCGAGATGCATGTAGACCACATCTTCTACCTCTAGTAGCAGTGACACTCCATTGGAAGAATTGGTGATCATGAGTACAAGCAAGCCATTTGTTGTTCATTCTTAAACAAGAATGCATTTGTAGGTTGTGAACTAAAAACTCCATATACAAAAAACCTGAAGAGGTACAGTAGATTCCTCTCACTGGTGCTGTGAAAATCCCTGTATCAGAACACCGTTCATGTAAAAACCGTGATCATTCAGAATACATAACTTTAACACCACAGTACATGTATTGCCCGTTTCCTAGAGAAAAAAATAAACATACTGAGCAGAATTAAGATGAAACAGCGTCTATTCTCCCTCTGTTGTTTTAACATGTATGAATTCAAGTCCCATGCATTTTATTGTTTTTCAAAACAGCAGGTGATATATTTACGGTGTCTGTGAAGTTCTATGAATAATCACCATGATTTCAACTGTCAACAAAGATCATACCAGGACAATGGATCATTACAGTTACTGTGAGGACAGACTCTTGGAGACGGAAGCCAAGTACAGGGAGTGAAGATTTAATGGATTAACGGACATATAACAGAACAAGAACAGCATCTGGACAGGGGGAATGATATCACATACCAGGACCCTACATGCTGTTTGCTTAGTAAAGCTTGAATCATGCTAACTGCACATAAGCTTTAATGTGTGTGAGTTACTGCAGTCCGTTTAGATAACAGCACATATGAACAATTACAGCAGGGACATCTTATGCATAGCGTTTTAGCCACATTCTACATGTGAGACTTTTGGGATCTGAACCATCATTACGCACACCTGGCACCATCGTTACACGCACCTGCGCCTCATTATGAGACTCACCTGGACTCCATCACTTCACTGATTACCTCCCCTATATTTTTCACTCCCTTAGGTTCATTCCCCTGGCAGTATTGGTTATGTGTTTCAGGTCCTGACGCTACTCTTGTTTTGTATCGTTCCATGGTCATTGTATTATTAAACTCACCACCTGCTTCTCGACTCCCAGCGTCTCAGTTACAGAATACTGCCTCAACAAATGGAAGCAGCAGGAAATCAGGACATCTCCCAGATATACCTACTTCATCAACAACACGACTAGCTGGCGCAACTGGGGACGGCTATGGAAGAGGTTCTTCGCTGTCTTCAACATCTCGAACATACCCAAGAGGCGTTGCCTTCAACTAGCGGAGGATACTCTAACACCATACTCTAACACCAGTCTTCCCAGGTTAGCGATGCCCGTCTGTCCCTCTCGGATAAATATGATGGAACCCCATCTAAATGCCGTGGCATCCTACTCCAGTGCTCCCTCTATTTTGCTCGCCAGATGGGAGCCACGGTTATTTCTCTGCTGACTGGGCGGTGGGCTATGGCTGTCTGGGAGAAAAGAGGAGGTGCTGGCTTTGTATGAGGGGTTCATGGCTCTGTTCAGAGGTATCTTCGATCATCCATCGGAAGGCAGAGAGGGGGGTGAGTGCCTGCTCCAACTACGCGCTCACCTTCTGGTGGAGGTGTGTGTGTCACGTCTACTACCTCTACGGCGCTCGACGTTGCCGGTTTACTAATCACGGGCTCTGACAACCATCATTACGCACACCTGGCACCATTGGGGTGGCAGGGTAGCCTAGTGGTTAGAGCATTGGACTAGAAACCGAAAGGTTGGAAGTTCAAATCCCCGAGCTGACAAAGTACAAATCTGTTCTGCCCCTGAACAGGCAGTTAACCCACTGTTCCTAGGGCGTCATTGAAAATAAGAATTTGTTCTTAACTGACTTGCCTAGTTAAATAAAAAAAATGTTTTGAGACTCACCTAGACTCCATCACTTCACGGATTACCTCCCCTATATCTGTCCCTCCCTTAGGTTCATTCCCCAGGCAGTATTGATTGTGTTTCATGTCCAGATGCTACTCTTGTTTTGTATCGTTCATTGTGTTATTAAACACACCATCTGCTTCTCAACTCCCAGCGTATCCATTACATTCAGTTTGATTCTATACTGCTGATGTGTTTCCCCTGAAAGAAAATGTGCTTTCTCTAGATGCATTGCACTCCACAAGCTGGCTCAGTGTCAGAATTGTAGAATACCTTTGGTCCCCGAATATTACTGGCATAACAGATAATGTTCAGGAAGTAGTCAGGTATTTCCCTGGCGTTCGCTTTGATGGTAATCGCTGCGGAAGACGGCTCAAGTGTAAAATACCTTTAAAAGGTGCATTGTAGATAGTGCCTTTGAATGAATCCAGACCTGAATCTCTAGATATGTTCCTCTGATACAGTCAGGTCCCAAATTATTGTCACCCTTGATAAATATGAGCTACAGTTGGAATTTTACATACACTTCGGTTGTCATTAACTTGTTTTTCAACCACTCCACAAATTTCTTCTTAACAAGCTATAGTTTCGGCAAGTCGGTTAGGACATCTACTTTGTGCATTACACAAGTAATTTATCCAACAATTGTTTACCTTATAATTCACTATCACAATTCCAGTGGGTCAGAAGTTTACTTACACTAAGTTGACTGTGCCTTTAAACAGCTTGGAAAATTCCAGAAAATGTCATGGCTTTAGAAGCTTCTGATAGGCTAATTGACATCATTTGAGTCAATTGGAGGTGTACCTGTGGATGTATTTCAAGACCTACCTTCAAACTCCGTGCCTCTTTGCTTGACAAAAATCAGCCAAGACTTCAGAAAAAAATGTTAGGCCACAAGTCTGGTTCATCCTTGGGAGCAATTTCCAAACTCCTGAAGGTACCACGTTCATCTGTACAAACAATAGTATGCAAGTATAAACACCATGCGACCACGCAACCGTCATACCGCTCAGGAAGGAGAAGCGTTCTGTCTCCTAGAGATGAACGTCCTTTGATGCGAAAAGTGCAAATCAATCCCAGAACAACAGCAAAGGACCTTGTGAAAATGCTGGAGGAAACAGGTACAAAAGTATCTATATCCACATAACCTGAAAGGCCGCTCAGCAAGGAAGAAGCCACTGCTCCAAAACCGCCATAAAAAAGCCAGACTACGGTTTGCAACTGCACATGGGGACAAAGATCGTAGTTTTTGGAGAAATGTCCTCTGGTCTGATGAAACAAAAATAGAACTGTTTGGCCATAACGACCGTCGTTATGTTTGGAGGAAAAAGGGGGAGGCTTGCAAGCCGAAGAACACCATCCCAACCGTGAAGCACGGGGGTGGCAGCATCATGTTGTGGGGGTGCTTTGCTGCTGCAGGGACTGGTGCACTTCACAAAATAGATGGCATCATGAGGAGAGAAAATGATGTGGATATTTTGAAGCAATATCTCAAGACAGTCAGGACGTTAAAGCTTGGTCGCAAATGGGTTTCCAAATGAACAAGGACCCCAAACATAAAATGGCAACAAAGTCAAGGTACTGAAGCGGCCATCACAAAGCCCTGACCTCAATCCCATAGAAAATGTGTGGGCAGAACTGAAAAAGCATGTGCGAGCAAGGAGGTCTACAAACCTGACTCAGTTACACCAGCTCTGTCAGGAGGAATAGGCCAAAATTCACCCAACTTATTGTGGGAAGCTTGTGGAAGGCTACCCGGAAACGTTTGACCCAAGTTAAACGACATCAACTGTATATTGTAATAATTTTTTACAATATTTTATACTAATTGCTTAGAGATTTTGTTTAACAAGTAATACTTTTTTCTCAAAGACGGTCAAAAGTATTGGCACCCCTGTTTTCAATATCTTTCAATACTTCACCTTGTAAGGATAACGGCACTGAGCCTTTTCCTAAAATGTTTTATGAGATTGGAATTTTTTTTTTTGAAAGGGATCCTAGACCATTCCTCCATAAGGAATTTTGTTTACATTTGTTGGATTGCAATAAATGTACTTTTTTGGCGTCGAAATAAGGATGCATAAGCAGAAAATAACCCCATACCTAATGTAAAATATGGTTGTGGGGCCCCTACTAACGACAAGCATCAATCGATACATCAACCATTGTCTCCTGACTGCCACTAAGAACTAAAGAGCATACGATAAATTACAAATGAATTAAACGCTGTTACATAAAAATAAAGAACACCCAATCTCAGAAATGCTTTCTTGTATTTTATTGTGATGGTGGGGTCATAAAAAAAACAACTATAAAAACAGACCAATTAAACAGGAAATGTATAAAACAAAGTGTAGCCTCTGACATATAACAGTACAATGTAACAAATTGGCACAAAACTGAAAGAAAAAGAGTATGTTGACAAAAAAAGGGAGTTATGTATATCTTCATAACAACAGCGAGGACTCATGCATTTAGTCACACAGTTTTCAGTAGCTTCATATCAAATTAAGGACAGGTCAGTCTAACCAACTAGTCTGATGATGGATGCACATGGAACACTTTTCATTTCTCTCTTCATTTGTGTCTTTTCTTGTTCTTTTTTTTTTCAGCTTAAACAGACATCGTGTTAATGTAATACTTCAGGTTGTTTTTTTAAAACAAACTTCATGACTCCTTGAGCTGTACTTCAGACCGCTCTGGATTCATTGACCTTCAAATCATTTTTCATACTAAAATATATTATTATCGTATCAATTCAAACTACAGTATTGTACACTACAATGTGTGTAATAAATAACCACAAAGAAATATAAAAATAAGACACATAAATATAAAAAGTCCTCTAAAAACTAAATAGGTACACTTTTATCAGTGAAAAGGGTTCTAATACTGCCATTGTTAAACATTTAAAAAAATGCTGAAGCCAAACTGAAAAAGAATTATGTAACACTGTTAGGTAAAATCAACTGAAACACGTCATAAAACACAGGGACCATACTCACTAACATGTGTTACCTGAAGTGAGAGTTAGTTTGCCACCATTTCTTTTAAACAAGTGCACTCAACTAATAATGGCTGACGCTCCAACACAGGAAAATCCCCTTAAATACTGTAAAAACCTTTCCTATCCATCTTATTCTCTTTGTCACTTTTTGTTCACACACACATGAAAGATTCATTATTCATGCTATTGTCCGCACCCCAAATGGCCACCTTTTTCCCTACATAGTATAGTACTTTGGACCAGAGCCCTATAGTGCACCAATAGGGAATATGGTGTCATTTGGGATGAAGCACAACTTAACAAAAAATGTGTCCAAGCAAGTAAACAAACATTATTCAATATGGGCCTTGCTCAGATTGAAAGATGTACTGGCAACATCCGTGAAGTAAAAATAACACTGTTCAATGGCACTTACAGCACACAGGACTGGTCTTGCATAAGGCTGGAGGCATTGGGGTGGGGTACAACGCAGAACTGCCCCCCCTCCTGCTTCATATGACCCTATAATACTGATGATCATTGATTAACAACTAACCAAACCAAAAATCATCACCTTTCTCCAAACTTGTTCTCTTCCCTTCATGGATTTAAAAGGAAATTACTGGTATACAAAATATTGTGGAAACGTATTCTAGTTTAGCCCATGCCTACACCAATCCAATGCTTTTCAATTTGTGGGGAGTAGTAAACAAGTGCACACTTCAGGAAGGAGAGATTATTGGGACGCGACCAAGGAGGAGAATGGTAAGAATGCTGGATTTGAGGTTGTGACACCTTCCCTGATAGGACAGTTTGGTTATGGCGTCAGATGCCACATCATCATCCCCACCCTCTCACCCCTCCCCTAGCCTTGTCCCAGATCTGTTTGTGCTCTTGCCAATTCCATTGCTGTCCTTGACAAGCCAAACATGGCAAGACAATGAGTGACAAGGAGTTAACATGATAGCACAAACAGACTGGCACTCAGGCTAACCCCCCTCCCACCCATACCCCAGAATCCTCTTTTCTTCTTAAGGCTAACAATCCAACTGAAAACAAAATGCTATGCTAAGGTTAGCTAACATAAAGAAGATCTATAGCTAGTGTGTACATAATCATACTAAAGGGTGAACAACGCATCGTGAGGCATGTTTAATCCATAGGTAAACCAGGAATACTGTAGTGCAGATGTTTTGTTTTTTTAGAACTCAATAAAATACAGATTTTAGCAAACGCCATCATTTGGCAATAAAAAGGTATAGAAATCTTTCTTAAACTGTACAGGTTAAAAGGTTAAAACATGAGCGGCAAAATTAGTAATAACACTGACAAACAGAAATGACCTGGGATCGGATGTCTCACTCTCAGTAACAAATGTCCATGGGTGTTTTTTCTCTCTTTCTTTTCAAATGTATAATACTTATATAAACAAGGTCTAAGTAACACTGATTTTTTTCCACAAATAAAGTCACTTATTTTTTGTCTAGTTCAGGCACACCTGGGTTTGAACACAGTAGTGGACCGACAACACAGCATCAACATGGCAGCCATGTTTGTTTTGTTTCTTCTTTTGACAACAAGACAATATTTTCCTGTCCTGCTATTTGACATTTTCAACACAAAATGTATGTTTCATTCACTGTTCATCTTGTTTTCCTCTTTCTTTCTGTCCAGTTTCTAATGTATCTGTAATGTTCTCCTTGTCCACATGCGGTTCGTTGTCCTCTGTTTCCTTAGCTTTCTCTGTTACCACAGTTTCCTTCTCTGCCACTCCTTCCTCCCCCTCCCCATTTCCCATCACCTGTACCTCCATCTCCTCCTCCTCCTCATAAACATCCTCCTGCTGTACAGACTCCTCTCTGCTTTCTTCCTCTCTAATCCATTCCTCTTCCTCCCCCTGGTGTGCCGCCTCCTCTCTCCTCCCTTCTTCCTCCTCCTCTCTCCTCCCTTCCTCCTCTTCCTCCTCTTCCTCACACACCTGCTCCTGCTGTACAGACTTCTCTTCCTCTCTCCTCCCGTCCTCCTTCTTTTCCTGCTGTCCCTCCTCCTCTTCCTGCTGTGCCTTCTCCTCTCTCCTCCCTTCTTCCTCCTCCTCTCTCCTCCCTTCCTCCTCTTCCTCACACACCTGCTCCTGCTGTACAGACTTCTCTTCCTCTCTCCTCCCTTCCTCCTCCTCTTCCTGCTGTGCCTTCTCCTCTCTGCTCCCTTCCTCCTCCTCCTCTGGCCTCTCCTCTCCAAACTCCTCCACCTCGTAGATCTCACTCTCTTCATCATCCTCGCCCACCTGCACCACCCGTATGTCGTCCATGCTCATGGCTTCCATGCCTTCCTCCTCTCCTTCCTCTTCCTCCAGCTCCTCCTCACTCTCCCTCTCATCTGAGTCCAGTTGGGAGGGAGGGGAGGTGGGCCGGCTGTCTGACTGCTGCTCCTCTGTTTGGGGGCTCATTTCGGGGGTCATCCTGAGCCGACGCCCCACCTGATGATCTCCCTGGGGCTCCTTCTTGCAGTATGAGTATCGGTGGTTCATGTGCTGGGAGTAGGAGCCCGAGTGGGAGAAACACTTGCCACACTTGTCACAGCGGTAGGGCTTCTCTCCGGAGTGCAGTCGCGTGTGTTCTATCAAGTGGTGCTTGTGTTTGAAGGCTTTGTTGCAGATGCCGCACTCGTGTGGACGTTTTCCTGAAAACAGAAGAGAAGAATAGATTACTTTAGTGTCCAATGTACATGGATGTTTAACAGAAACTTTATTTAAAGCCCTCTGAAAGACACACAGCCACATACTGAGTTTGGGTTGGAAAAGTTGGAAAGAGAAACAGAGTTTCAAACTCAACCAACTTCTCCATGAAACACACCACATCGGTGTCTGCTTAACCCTGTGGAAAAGTTGTTTTGGGGGTGAGAAATCGATCCGTAACCAATTACTCTTGATTTGCTGTGTGTGTGTGTGTGCGCCTTGCTTTTACCATTACATCGGGTCTGTCACTGTCTACATTACACTGACCTGCCTGTAGACTTACTAACTGTGAAACCAACAGCATTTGTTATGGAAACAATATCATAACACAAACCTTCACAATTAAATATACTGAACCAAAATATAAACGCAACATGCAACAATTTCAAAGATTTTACTGAGTTACAGTTCATATAAGGAAATCAGTCAATTTCCATAAATTCATTAGGCCCTAATCAATGGATTTCACATGACTGGGCAGGGGCGCAGCCATGGGTGGGCTTGGGAGGGCATAGGCCTATCCACTGGGGAGCCAGGCCCAGCCAATCAGAATGAGTTTTTCAACACAAAAGGGCTTTACTAGAGACAGAAATACTCCTCAGTTTCAACAGCTATCCGGGTGGCTGGTCTCAGACGATCCCGCCGGTGAAGAAGCCGGATGTGGAAGTCTTGGTCTGGAGTGGTTACACGTTGTCTGAGGTTGTGAGGCCGGTTGGACGTACTGCCAAATTCTCTAAAACGACGTTGGAGGCGGGTTATGGTAGAGAAATTAACATAAAATTCTCTGTTGACCGCTCTGGGAGATATTCCTGCAGTCACCATGCCAATTGCACGCTCCCTCAAAACTTGAGACATCTGTAGCATTGCGTTGTGTGAGAAATCTGCACATTTTAGAGTGGCCTTCTATTGTCGAAGCACAAGGTGCACCTGTGTAATGATCATTCCATTTAATCAGCTTCTTGATATGCCACACCTGTCAGGTGGATGGGATCACTAACAGGGATGTAAACAAATTTGTGCACAAAATTGGAGAGAAATACACTTTTTGTGCATATGGAAGATTTCTGGGATATTTTATTTCAGCCCATGAAACATGGGACCAACACATGTAAAGAAATAGGAAATAGGGTGGGAAGCACTCCTGGCCTGGCGTAGGACAGGCAGGCAGTGTCCAAATTACTTCAGAAACGGGGCTGTTAAACACCCCCGTTTCTGAAGTAATTTGGACAATGCCTGCCTGTCCTACGCCAGGCCAGGAGTGCTTCCCAAATGGCACCCTATTTCCTATATGGACCCAGGTCAAAAGTTGTGCACTGTATAGGGGATATGGGGCCATTTGGGAAGCAGCCCAGGCTTCACAATGCCACTGGCTATGTGTGGTCTGAGAGTAGTGTAGTCATGGCTGGACCAGACCAACACCCACCTGCCCTCTCTGAATAGAGCACGGCTAATTGTAAACAGACTTTGTGTCCCAAATGGCATCTTGTTCTCCTATGGGCACTGGTCAAATGTAGTGCACTACATGGGTGCCATTTGGGATGCACGCAGAGCCGTTAACGCCAAATCGAATCAAAGTGCTGGAGCCAGTGGTTACGCATGCATCTCATAGGAAATAATTCCTGGGTGTTTTAGGAGGACATTAGGTGGTTTAAAGATGCACTATGCAGAAAAATCGCTCCTCCATTTCCTGGTTGCAAAAATTCAAATAGTTTGCCTAATTTCAGTTAACGTGACAACAAGCAGTTATTGGGTAGAGTCTGTACCATCTAAACCGTAGTGAAATATATTTTTGGTGTACAAAACCGAAAGTAAAAGACTCAAAGACTTAACATACCAGCTTCAGGGAAGAACCATTGGTTTACCGTATGAAAGTACCAGGTAAAGTAAAGACCTTGGTCTTTTAAATGCCTGTCAATGCTATCCCCATTCTTCATATCATGCAAGAAGTGAAGTAATGTCTCATAGCACAGATGAGAAGGAGTGGCATAGGCCAGACAGCACTCATTAAAAAGAAAATAATTATCAGAGAAGGAGTACTGATCTAAGATCAGGTCCCCACCTGTCTGTGTAATCTTATTCATCGTGATCTAAAAGGCAAAGCCGATCCTAAATCCACACTCCTACTCTGAGATGCTTTATACGGCCCCTGACCCAATGGACCCGCAACCGCCGGGCATGTGATTTACCTGTGTGTTCGTATTTATGCCTCAGCAGGGAGCTGCTCTTCTGGAAGATCTTGTCACATAGGTCGCAGGCATACATGCCACTCCCCAGCCGACGCATCTTCTTCTGTGGAGGGGCTGAGTCCGAGTCGTTCTGCTCCTCTACCGCCGACACGCTCTCTGAGCTGGTGTCAGCCTTCTCCTCCTGTCAAAGTAAAAGAGAGATGCTTTAATAATTTATCATTATTATTAAGTATTTAACTTATAATGCTTTTCATTACATAAAGATTTTCCCAGTGCTTAAAAAGCTAAATAATTATAAGGCAAAATTGGAAATCTGTTCTAATCTGACATTGCTATTACTGTATAATCATGCAAGACTAGACCATAAAAGCAGCAGTATGTAAAACACAGTGTTTCCACTGTCAAAGGCCTTTGTGTCAGTTCTAGTGAGTCAGCAGGAGTACTTAGAGAGATCTCTCTGCCATACCGGTCTGCCAGACACTGACAGACGTGGGTTTTCAGACAGACACTGCGCTGTGAGCCGCTCACACATATAAACATGCAAGGATTCATTCTGCTAGTCTTTCTTTACACACGCACTAGTATGCAGGCACACACACATATACACACCATCCCCTGACTCCTACAGGAAGAATCCAACTCAACTCCAGGCTGCGGCAGATCATTGTGTCTGCTGTCATGCACGCACAGAGTATTAGGTAACTTCACCTGGTACATACATCATCCAGCTCAGGGAAGCCTGGAGGGAGCCCAAACCATTCAGCCAGGAATGCTTTCATTTTTCCGTTCCAAATTGCACCCTATTCCCTATATAGTGCACTACTTTTGACCAGAGCACTATAGGCCCTGGCCAACAGTTCTACACTATATAGGGAATAGGGTACCAATTGAGACGCAGCCTTACTTCTTGGTGCTGGGTTATTCAGGCTAGTCAGTAAAGCTGCAGGAAACTTAGGGAAACTCAGTGTATTCCTTCTACTGTGTTCTTCTGCTCTGCTCTTCAACGGAATCAACGTGTGCTGTTAGACATAACACTCACCTCTGTTGGTGTCTGTACAGTGTGTGTGTGTGTGTGTGTGTGTGATTTTCCCCTAATAGTAATGAACAACCATCTCTGTGTACCATCTACTGTATATCTTCCTATTGTCTTATCTCACACATTTCAAACATTCTGAATAGCTTGCTCACAAACCAACCTGGCAGCCGTTGAGTATGACGGTCTTCTGGGCTCCGTCGGCCCCAGTGGCGTTGCTGCCTGCTTTAGTGGTGTATGTGTAGGTGAGCTGGGGGATGAGAATAGTCCGTTTGGTGGTGCCAGTGGAGATGGCCCTGAGACAGGGCACACCGCTGCCCTGGTTGGTGATGGCTACTAGCTGGGTGGTCATGATGTTAACCGGGCTGGAGGTGGCCATCTGGGGGGGGGAAGTGACATAGATGGTATTGGTGGTTCCCTGAGCCTGGAGCTGGGTTTGGAACCCTGGGAGCTGGGCCTGGAGCTGGGCCTGGAGCTGTGGTTGGAGCTGGGCCTGGAGCTGTGGTTGGAGCGTTTCCTTCTTCAAACAGGTGAGGTTGAGGGGTTGCTCCTGGGGGACATGGGGGACCTGGGGCTCTGATTGGGGCTGCTTGGGAAGGGACAGGTCCAGGGGAAGATCTTGAGACTCACCCTCCGAGTCCTCCTCCGTTTTCTCGATGACCAGGCCGCTGGAGGAGAGGTTTAGTGGTGAGGGAGCCAAGGCTGAGACCACGGGGGAGGCGGAGGTCGAGGCAGGGGAACTGTTGGGAGGTTGGGAAGATGATGTCTCCTGGGTTTGGGCCGAGGCGAGTTGCTCCTCTGTCTGCTCTCCGCTCTTCTCTTGGGCCGCCTGGGTCTCTGCGCTAGGACCTGTTGAAGGTAGAGGGGAAGAGGAAGCAGGGTGCTCGACAGTAATCTGACCGGACTGCATCTTCTCAAACCATTTCTTGACTATGTCCATGGGCAAGCTGACGTTGTCGGAGATCTTGGCCAGCTCTTCCTCGGTGGGCTCTGCGTTTAAGGCGAAGTAGGCCTTGAGGAGGGAGAGCAGGTTCTTCAGAGGGGGCTGGCCTGGTGTTATCCCTGCTTCTGCCAGCAGGGCGGCGATAGAGGGGTCCAGGGGGCTGCCGTCGCCCCCTTCCCCGTTGGTAGGTTTACAGTGCTGGAGCATGTGTAGTGCATCCAAACCATCAGGACAGTCATCACACAGCAGACATGTTGTCTTGCCTGTCTGGGCCTTTGGTGTCTCACCCTCCTTACTCTGCTCTGCCTCTGCCTCGGTCTGAGCCTCCTCTGTCTCCATCTCCTTCTCAGACTCAGAGTCGGGTTGTTCGGTCTTGACGATGCTGAGGTCCTGGGTGAGTTTCTCTGTTACTTTGGAGGCTGGTTGTGTGTTTGTGGTGGTGGGGACAGGGGGAGGTTCCTTCTTGAGGAGCTGAGGTGCGCTGGGCTGTTGGGCCAGGCTGGGCTCCAGGGTGTAGTTAATAATGATCTTGGTGGTTCCGTCCTGGTCCACGAAGCCAGGCAGGCTGATGGCTGAGATGACCTGCTGCCCAGCCTGCCCCACCACCCCCTGCTTGGACGTCACCAGCCCGTTGGCCGTCCCCAGCACCTGGCGAAACACATTCCCATCCATGGCCACCTTGGAAATAAGAGGACCACAATGGAAATAAGTAACCTTTTTATCCTTGATGAGTAGTGGTAATAAAGCTTATTGTTAAAATGTATAAAAGTCACTGGGATGATAGACACACCAACAGCAAGGTTAACAAATGACGAGAACATCAAGGGGCACCATACAATAGCTAGATTTGGTCATTTCTGACCGCAAGGGGCCCTTTAAACCATTATGCATGTTTGAATTCTGTTTTTAAATCGCCAAATAAAGACAAATCAAACCTTGAGTACGTTCTGCAGGTCGCTGAGATTAATACTGATAGGAGACATCAAACCAACGGTGGGCAGTACCACCGCTTGGACCATGCCCTGTGGCAGCGCAGTGCCCTGGGGTACCGCGACGCCACCGGTAAACACTGTCCCGTTAGTCCCAGCTGCCCCGTTAGGCCCCACCGCCACCGGCTTGTACTCATATTCCACTGGCTCTGATTTGATCTGGTTGACGGGGAGCTGCTCCTGAAGGGGCTTGCCATCTGTCTTCTCCCCCCGGAGGAGCAGTCGGGTAGGGGCTACGGGCGCAGTGCCGGAAAGCTGGGTCTGGGTGGTGGGGGTCTGGGAGGCCTTCATGACTGGTCGGGGGGTACCGTTGACGGGCACCATGCCAACACACTTCTTACTGCTGATGTGGGAGCTGTAGGACCCCGAGTGGGAAAACCGCTTCTTACAGTTGGGGCACTCGTATGGCTTCTCTCCTGCGAGAAAATAAGAAGAAATAAGAAGAATAGAGTAATCAAATAAAGCTACTTCCAGGAAACATCTGAAGACACAAGGTTTGTGTCCCAAATGGCACCCTATTCCATATACTGCACTATTTTTGACACCTATGGGCCCTGGTCAGAAGTAGTGCACTACCTGGGGAATAGGGTGCCATTTGGGATGCAGTTGCACCTATTATTAACAAACAGGCTGAGGTAGTAATGGAGTCATGTCCCTGAAGCCAACAGCAACATAATTATGACACATTGGCCAGAAGCACAGATTCAATAATTATCGTAATCAAGAATCAGAAATTATAGAGCTGCATATTATAAACATATCAAAGGAAATGGTTAGTTAGATACATCTGGACCAGCAGTGCTGTGAATATATTGGTGAGTCACTAGGATTCTGTCCCAAATGGCACCCTATTCCCTATAGCCTATAGTGCACTACCTTTGACCAGGACTGTGTCCCAAATGGCCAATAGGACTCTGGTCAAAAATAGTGCACTATATTAGAGAATAGGATAGCATTTGGGACTTAACCATGTGAGTCATCCCATGTGTGTGTTGCCACGGTGACCAAGGTGTTATTACTCACCGCTGTGAATACGCAGGTGCTCCTTCAGGTGGTGCTTGTATTTAAAAGCCTTGGAACACTCTGTACACATGAACTTCCTATTCCCCCCTGTTGTGGTCGTGGTTTGGGGCACGTGGCGCTAGCAGACAGACAGAAGGACAGACAGGGGTGAGTGAGGACACTCTCCAGTCAACGGGTACAGCGTAGTTCATGTTTGCGTCCCAAATGGCACCCTATTCCCTATGCAGTACACAACTTTTGACCAGGGTCCATTGGGCTCTGGTCAAAAGTAGTGCAAAGTAGTGCGGTATATAGGGAATAGCATGCCATTTGGGACACAGGCAATGTGTTTGTTGTGCATGGTGCGAAGCCTCTTCAGTCAATGTGTACAGTGTAGTTAATGTGCATATATTACATTGTCTTAGAATGTCACAACAGTACTCTGTCTAAAGTCAGCGCATGCTCTTGTTGCTGTCTGAAGGGTGTGTAATGCATTCCCAGTCAACAGTAATAGTAGTCCTGCGTGGCTCAGTTGGTAGGGCATGGCGCTTGCGATGCCAGGGTTGTGGGTTAGATTCCTATGGGGGACCAGTACTAAATAGTATGAATGTGTATGCAGTCACTCTGGATAAAGACATCATTGTTCAAATTGCTCGTTCAAATAATAGAGAGAGTTCTGTACAGTACAATTCAAATACGGGTTTAAACATTTAACGGGTCAGCTAAAATGTTGTTTTCATCCCAAATGGCACCCTATTCCCGATACAGTGCACATTTCAGACATGAAAAAATACTGCACTATATAGGGAATAGGGTTCTATTTGAGACGCAGATTTAGTTTGCATCTGTGTCAGCAGACAGTAATAAATATAGCGCTGAGTTATGACAGAATTATGAAATCGTAATGCAAAACAGAAATCCATTAAGTTAATTTATTCAACAGGAGCAGAAATAATAAACTGTACCAGTCAAGGGTTTGGACACACCTACTCATTCAAGGGTTTTTCTTTATTTTGACTATTTTCTACATTGTAGAATAATAGTGAAGACATCACAACTATGAAATAACATGTAGTTATCAAATCATGTAGTTATCAAAAAAGTGTCATACAGATCAAAATATATTTTATATTTTAGATTATTCAAAGTAGCCACCCTTTGCCTTGATGACAGCTTTACACACTCTTGGCATTCTCTCAACCAGCTTCACCTGGAATGCTTTTCCAACAGTCTTGAAGGAATTCCCACATATGCTGAGCACCATAACCATCTCAATTTTTGAGGTCAGGTGATTGTGGAGGCCAGGTCATTTGATGCAGCACTCCATCACTCTCCTTCTTGGTCAAATAGCCCTTACACAGCCTGGAGGTGTGTTGTGTCGTTGTCCTGTTGAAAAACAAATGATAGTCCCACTAAACAGAAACTAGATGGAATGGCGTATCGCTGCAGAATGCTGTGGTAGCCATGCTAGTTAAGTGTGCCTTAAATTCTAAATACATCACCGGCAATGTCACTAGCAAAGCACCCCCACACCATCACACTTCCTCCTTGCATGCTTCACGGTGGGAACCACACATGCGGAGATCATCCGTTCACCTACTCTGCGTCTCACAAAAGACAAGGCGGTTGGAAACCAAAATCTCAAATTTGGACTCATCAGACCAAAGGACAGATTTCCACCTGTCTAATGTCTATTGCTTGTGTTTCTTGGCCCAAGCAAGTTTCTTCTTATTATTGGTGTTCTTTAGTAGTGGTTTCTTTGCAGCAATTCGCCCATGAAGGCCTGATTCACGCAGTCTCCTCTAAACAGTTGACGTTGAGATGTGTCTGTTACTTGAACTATGTGAAGCATTTATTTGGGCTTCAAATTCTGAGGCTGGTAACTCTAATGACCTTATCATCTGCAGCAGAGGTAACTCTGGGTCCTCCTTTCCTTTGGCGGTCCTCTTTCATCATAGAACTGTATGGTTTTTGCGACTTCCCTTGAAGAAACTTTCCGGATTGACTACCTTCATGTCTTAAAGTAATGACGGACTATCGTTTCTCTTTGCATATTTGAGCTGTTCTTGCCATAATATTGACTTGGTATTTTACCAAATAGGGCTATCTCCTGTATACCCCCCTACCTTGTCACAAAATAACTGATTGGCTGAAACGCATTAAGAAGGAAAGAAATTCCACAAATTCACTTTTAACACACCTGTTAATTGAAATGCATTCCAGGTGACTACCTCATGGAGCTAGTTGAGAGAATGCCAAGAGTGTACAAAGCTGTCATCAAGGCAAAGGGTGGCTACTTTGAAGAATATAAAATATATTTTTATTTATTTAACACTTCTTTTAGTTCCTACATGAATCCATATGTGTTATTTCATAGTTTTGATGTCTTCACTATTATTCTACAATGTAGACAATAGTAAAAATAAAGAAAAACCCTGGAATAGGTGTGTCCAAACTTTTGACTGGTACTGTATATCAAGTGGGAGGACTGCCCACTTCATGGTATATTAATGACAGGCAGTCTGTGAGGGGGAGTGAGCTCCAGCAATGACAGCATTAGCGTTGCAAAAGTCTGGTAACTGTCCCAAAACACACAGGTTTTCCAGAAATCCCATTTGGAGATCCCTGGAATCAGGAGGGAATAGGTAGGAAAGCCAGAATCCTCCAACTGGGAATCCAATCACAGGGACAGGGAAAGAAACAGGCACACACACACACACACACACACACACACACACACACACACACACACACACACACACACACACACACACACACACACACACACACACACACACACACACACACACACACACACACACACACACACACACACACAAACCAACATGTTGGCTGTGGTACCTGTACAGGTTCCTTGTGTTGAGTCTTGTGTTGGGTCATATGACGGTCCAGCTGTGTGCGGTAGGCAAAGGTGTAGCTGCACTGGGAGCAGCTGAAGTTGTCCTCACTCTTCTCGTGGCGCAGCTTGATGTGCTCCTTCAGGGCAGTGCAGCGCTTGTAGCCCCGCGAGCAGTACGGACAGGTCAGGAGCTGGGAAAGAGCGTCTGGCGTGCCTGTATATATAGACGGAGAAGGAAAATACATTAAACACAGAAGACAGCCTTTTATGTGCCGAAAGCTCACTCAAAAGGTCTGCTATCTCTCGGGAAGATAGCGTCATTATGAGTAGAACAATAAGGTACGAGTTATGCGGTGCAGTGATGTACCATTCTCGTCTGGGACCCTTCTCTCAGGCATGCTCTTCTGCTCGTCCTCTGGAGCCTCGGGGAAGATGACCGCTGTATCCCCCTGCTGTAGCATCTCCTCTACCAGGGCATCCTTACCCCCCTCCTCCTCCTCCCCCTCTTCCCCTTCCTCCTCATCCTCCTCTTCAGAGCCACAGTCCTCCTTCACTGCAAAACAGGAACACAGGGATACATGGTTTATTATATCATGAAGCAATTGCAGTTTCAGGTTGTTTTGTATGTCTAGTGGCTCTCTCAAACATTTGTATCTACAAGGAACTCTTTGCACGTAACCATAATCTGTTGACAGGTTTAACGTGGACTAAAACGGCACTGCAAAATATTAGGGTTCCTCCTTAACTCATCCCCAAAAGCCATGTAAGCTTTAAAATCATTTCAGATCTGTTTAGGCCTGTGGAGACATTCATTCTATGAGAGAATAGTCCTCCCTTCTCCCTCTGTGTGACTAGTCTCTCAGATAACCACAGTACTGTGTGACCAGTCTTCCAGACTGTGTGCAGTGTGACAGCAGACAGCTGGAGGGCCTCAGGGCCTCTGTAACCTCAACCAGCCTTCAACCAGCTCTCCCTTAACACGGTATAGCCATGACTACAGTGCAGTGCAAGACCCTGGGCCATCTCTCTCTCTCCTCCTCTCACATATTACTCAAACAAACACACACACAGCCCGTTGGATTTCAATACACCCGAAAAGTGTCTAAAAGAATAACAATTCCAACCATGACCTGAAAATAATGTAAGGATAAAATGAAAACATGCATATACCAAGTTGATGTAGGCCTATGCCTTACTAATATTGAACAAAGTGAAAGTGTGAGAGGTTAACCATAACCACATATTAGTGTAAAACTCACTGCTACAAGCCTTCACAATGACTCTTTCCATCTAATAAGGTGGCATGAGAGCCGCTGTTATCGAAACACGTCCATTCGACCTCTGCTACTGCTAAAGAACATAAAATACTATTTCAGTGAGTGCAGATTTTCCTTTTTTCTGGCCCAGGTCAGGAAGGTCTGCCTGCCATTAGAGTTAGTAGGACTGTCTACTGGACATCCAAACTGAGATCTCACCGGCAGCACCCTTCCCTCCACTCAACCCCTCACTGTCGATCACTTTGTCTCCTCCTTTCTTCTCTCCTCCTCCTCTCCTTCTCACGCCACTCCAACAGCAGAACACCCCACTAACATCCCACTAAACTTTCCTTCCCAGCCCCACTAACACCCCACTAAACCTTCCTTCCCAGCCCCACTAACACCCCACTAACCCTTCCTTCCCAGCCCCACTAACACCCCACTAAACCTTCCTTCCCAGCCCCACTAACACCCCACTAAACCTTCCTTCCCAGCCCCACTAACACCCCACTAAACCTTCCTTCCCAGCCCCACTAACACCCCACTAAACCTTCCTTCCCAGCCCCACTAACACCCCACTAACCCTTCCTTCCCAGCCCCACTAACACCCCACTAAACCTTCCTTCCCAGCCCCACTAACACCCCACTAAACCTTCCTTCCCAGCCCCACTAACACCCCACTAACCCTTCCTTCCCAGCCCCACTAACACCCCACTAAACCTTCCTTCCCAGCCCCACTAACACCCCACTAAACCTTCCTTCCCAGCCCCACTAACCCTTCCTTCCCAGCCCCACTAAACCTTCCTTCCCAGCCCCACTAAACCTTCCTTCCCAGCCCCACTAACACCCCACTAAACCTTCCTTCCCAGCCCCACTAACACCCCACTAACCCTTCCTTCCCAGCCCCACTAACCCTTCCTTCCCAGCCCCACTAACACCCCACTAAACCCTTCCTTCCCAGCCCCACTAACACCCCACTAAACCTTCCTTCCCAGCCCCACTAACACCCCACTAAACCTTCCTTCCCAGCCCCACTAACACCCCACTAAACCTTCCTTCCCAGCCCCACTAACACCCCACTAACCCTTCCTTCCCAGCCCCACTAACACCCCACTAAACCTTCCTTCCCAGCCCCACTAACACCCCACTAAACCTCCTTCCCAGCCCCACTAACACCCCACTAAACCTCCCTTCCCAGCCCCACTAACACCCCACTAAACCTCCTTCCCAGCCCCACTAACACCCCACTAAACCTCCCTTCCCAGCCCCACTAACACCCCACTAACCCTTCGTCTCTAACCACCAACTCACCCTCTACTGCAGACACAACTGTAACATTTTCCTTGTAGACCTGTACTCCCCACGAGACGTTGATTCATCCTACTCTAACTTCACCTTGCGTCACACCTGTGTCCTCTCCTCACCTCCACCTGGCTGCTCCACAGATGCAGGTGATCCAGCACCCCGCAGAGACACTTCGCACCGCCCTTGTGTCAAGCCGCTGTGACCTGACTGATCGCTACTGTAAGTACAGCCGGCAAGAGCGGAGGCTCCTGAAGGAGGGTCTCCATCCGGGGGGCGGGTCCTGGTTCCGGCTCATCACCGTGTACTCCGACTAATATATTTTCATTTGTTTAACACTTTTTTGGTCACTACATGATTCCATATGTGTTATTTCATCATCTTGATGTCTTCACTATTATTCTACAATGTAGAAAATATAAAGAAAAATCCTGGCATTAGTAGGTGTGTCCAAACTTTTGACTGGTAGAAAATATAAATATGTAGAAAATATAAAAAATAACATCCCACTAACCCTAACATCCCACTAACCCTTCCCTTCCACTAACACAACATACTCTGCTCAAACCTTCCTTCCCTAACATCACACAGAGCCAACTGAATGTACAACCCAACATGGGTCCAACTGCAATGGGAAATATATACTGTATACAGAAACCCACATAAAAAAAATGCTATAATATACTATGGTATAAATAGTAGTATTCACTTTAGTGTGTCTGCAGACTTTACTGTAGTATTTACTGTAGTATTTACAGTTAACTATAGTATAAATACTGTAGTGGAATAAAACTGTAGTGTATTCTATAGTAATACATGTAGTCTTTTGTGGATGATCAAATATAAAATATATTTTCATTTGTTTTACACTTTTTTGGTTACTACATGATTCCATATGTGTTATTTCATCATCTTGATGTCTTCACTATTATTCTACAATGTAGAAAATATAAAGAAAAATCCTGGCATTAGTAGGTGTGTCCAAACTTTTGACTGGTACTGTAGCTCTACCGTATAGCCTTTCTTCTTAGTAACACCATAGTAACAGACGCAGATCACATATGTTACAACAACCAATAGACAATCGCTTAGCCAGCCACATGAAAGGACGCAGTCAATTCTTGCAATCCCTTAGTTCTACTGCACTACAGACATTGGTTCATTGAAAGTCTAAGGATAAAAGAGAAACTCTGAGAAACTTGAGCACAGGTATTGCAGTGTTCACAAGGTATTGTTATTCTGTTCTACACCTCCTGTCTGAATATTGGACTCACACCACACTCACACGCCTTAACCAGCTTGACAAAACTGGGTGGTTGAGTTTAAGACAGACAGAGAGAGTGGGGCAGGTGTGGCTTCATGACAATGATCAAGAGCAGTCGCTCACCAATTTGACAGCTTCAACGCAGTTACAATCCCGACACGCCAAATCGTCGCCTATGCGGGTGTCGGCTATCGCCGGGGTAAAACGCTTGATCCGATTGAATCTAGGGCCTTAGAGATAATAACGAGGTCATTAAGGTTGATTAAAATGTGACACTAGAGAGGAATGTGACCTGTGTGTGTGTGTGTGTTTGTGTGTTTGACCTGAGGATGTAATGGTACACAGCTCTGTTCTACCCCCTTCACCCCCCCTTCTTCCACTTCCTCTAATTAACACAACATACTCTGCTCAAACTGGCCTCAGGGCACACACACGACCACACACACACAACTTGGTTATGATGAGTAACTAGAGGGAGCTTTTCTTTCCTTTTCATTCTCTGACATTTTATATGAAGTTGATTTGATAGAATCCAACCTGAGAGAGAAACTGAATTCCCATGGATGGGTTTCATGTTAGGTAGCAGGGATAAGATAAGAAGACACTTGATTCTAGTATGACTGACAGTCAGAGCTACAGTCTCAGTCTCCTCCACTGAAAAGAGCTCATACTGGTTCCACCATTCGGTGGATCCGAGCCATCGCTTAATACGACTGAAACTTCTGCAGGTAGCTATAGCGTTGCCATGGGGATTAAGCGTTTTAAACGGTGCCAGGACCTGGGCCAGGAGGCCCTGGCCCTTCCTGCTGAGAGCAGCCCAGAGAGGGACAGGTGCAGCTCGAGGGAGAAGATTCTGCCATAGAATTAGAATAAAGTAGAACGGACATCCCCATTCACCAGCCACAATTGCCATGGTCAGGGCTTCTGCCCTCGTTCTACTCATTCTAATTCTATGGGCTCTGCTGCTAAAGTCCGTCTCATAAAAGGAGGGGAGGAGCCCAGGCTACAGGACTCCTGCTAACCCTCAACCCTTTCACTTCCCATGACCTCATTTTTTACCAGCTCTCCAAAACAATCCTGCTCTCGCTACCTCTCTCTCTCTCTGCCTCTCCCACTTTCTCTTACTCTCTCGCTATTTTCCTTTCTCTATTTTACTCTCTCTCTCTCTCTCTCTCTCTCTGAGCTTATTCTTCAGAGACCTCGGAGTATTTTCTGCCACATTCTTTAATTATGTGGCTTGATCTCTCTGTGTATCATCAGACTTGAGTAATTCCCATTAAAATACAAAAATGAACGGCAGCAGTCAAAGCCTCAATGGAAAAGGTTCAATATCAGTGAGGAGGAAAACAGTAAATCATCAGACCTCGGTTCAAATACTATTTGAAATATTTTTTAAATACTTTATCTGTGCTTGATTGAGCTTGCCTGGTACAATGGCACCAATAGAATAGTTGAGAAGGTGAAAACCCTGCCCATCTGGCACTCCAGGTTGGCTAGAACAAACACTCAAAGTATTTGATAGATTTCAAATAATATTTGAACCCACCCAGGTCTGGATAGCGTATGGTGCAACACTGTTCAGGCTTTCCCACACCGCGCTACAACATTTCACACAGACCCAACTGAATGTACAACCCAACATGGGTCCAACTGCAATGGAAAATATATACTGTATATAGAAACCCACATAAGAAAATGCTATAATATACTATGGTATAAATACTAGTATTCACTGTAGTGTGTCTGCAGACTTTACTGTAGTATTTACTGTAGTATTTACAGTTAACTATAGTATAAATACTGTAGTGGAATAAAACTGTAGTGTATTCTATAGTAATACATGTAGTCTTTTGTGTATTGTCTACTGAACCAAACAATGTACGCAACATGTAAAGTGTTGGTCCCATTTTTCACGAGCTGAAATAAAAGATCCTAGAAATGTTCCATACGCACAAAAAACGTATTTCTCTCAAATTGTGTGCACAAATTTGTTTACATCCCTGTTAGCGAGCATTCCTACTTAGCCAAGATAAGCCATCCACTTGACAGGTGTGGCATATCAAAAAGCTGATTAAACAGCATGATCATTACACAGGTGAAACTTGTGCTGGGGACAATAGAAGGCCACTCTAAAATGTGCAGTTTTGTCACACAACACAATGCCACAGATGTCTGAAGTTTTGAGGGACCATACAATTGGCACGCTGACTGCAAGAAAGTCCACCAGAGCTGCCTGCAGAGAATGTAATGTTCAATTCTCTACCATAAGCCACCTCCAATGTCGTTTTAGAAAATTTGGCAGTACATCCAAACGACCTCACAACCGCAGACCATGTGTAACCATGCCAGTCCAGGACTTCCACATCCATCTTCTTCACCTGCGGGATCGTCTGAGATCAGCCACCCGGACAGCTGGTAAAACTGAGGAGTATTTCTGTCTGTAAAAACTCATTCTGATTGGCTAGGCCTGGCTCCCAAGTGGCTACGCCCCTGCCCAGTCATGTGAAATCCATTGATTGGGGCGTAATACATTTATTTAAATTGACTGATTTCCTTATATGAACTGTAACTCAGTAAAATCGTTGAAATTGTTACATGTAGCAATTCTATTTTTGTTCAGTATAGGTCACTATAGTGTTTTTGCAGACTGCAGTATACTGTAGCATTTACTGTAGTGTTTTTGCAGATTGCAGTATACTGTAGCATTTACTGTAGTGTTTCTGCGAACATTACTGTTGTATTAACTATAGTGTTTTTGTTTCATTATCTTTGACATAGAAGTGAAGAAACCTTGAGGAAACCGACTGGAGAATATAAGTGCACATTTTCCATAACCAGTAGGTAGGTATAACTTGTGTATAAACTGCTATTTCAGCGCTTCTGCTCTTTTCGATAACCTTTAGGGAACACAATATATGGTCTATACTTGGCATGTAGGTTTCTCACTTATGGGTGGCACAAATTTGAATATGGGGTAGGGGAATGAGCAGTGTATACAGTATGCAAATTAAATACTCTAGTATTTACTATATTTAAAAAAACGGTAGTGTTTTTGCAGACATTACTGTACATCGTTTTTTGTGTGAATAATACTATATTATTTACTATAGTATTCTACAAAATTCTATAGTAAGTTCTACACACGATCGAGGGATACTACTGTGTGTAGTATAGTAAGTACTGTTGTATTATATAGTAAAGTGTAGTATTTTTTCTTGTGGGACACTGCATCCAGAGTCACATAGTAAACAGCTGTAACAGGGTGTCAGAGGGCGCTATAGCTGTGCATTAGAGCACAATGTGAACAGTCAGTAACCAAGTGGAGTAGTATGTGTATTGTAGGTTTATTGTTTAGTTTATTATGATCCCCATTAGCTACTGCACATGCAGCAGCTACTCTTTCTGGGGTCCACATAAACTGTATAAATGACAAAGTACAGAACAGTTATAGAAAAGAACATAAGATACATTAAATTCCCCCCAAAATAAATAAGAGTTATATATTTGAAAGACACCAAGAGACAACAAAAATATTGTTTACACACTATTCATATATACTGTACATATTCACAGTTTTGTATACAGTACAGTTGTCACGCCTGCTCCCGCTCTCCCTCTCTGCCGCTCGAGGGTGTTCACGTCACGTCGTATGTGTTCACGTCCAGACGTTGTCCTGTCCTGTTCCATGTCCGTTGCTATTAAAATGTTCACTCCCTGTACCTGCTTCTCGTCTACCAGCGTCGATCCTTACAGAATGCTGACACCACGAAAATTATCATCAGGGAGTTTTGGTTTTTGTTTTGGTTGGTGACATCGGGTCCAGGTGCCATCGCCGAGGGAACCCGGGGGTGCCTCAGCTAGCTCGTCGGGCTTCCACGCCTTAGCTGGCTCGAGAGGTCTTCTTGCCTCGGTGGGCTCGGCAGGCGCCCACCCCAAGTCACACTTCAGCCGGGCCATCAGGCTCTCACGCCTCAGCCGGATCGTCGGGCTTCTACGCCCCAGTTGGCTTGTCCAGCGCCCATGCCTCGGCCGGCCCGCCCAGGTGGGACGCCGGGTGGTGCCCCTAGAGGAGGGGGTACTGTCACACCTGCTCCCGCTCTCACACTCATTACGCACGTCAGCGCTCATTGGACTCACCTGGACTCCTTCCCTATTTCTGTCTGTTCCTCCATTGGTTACCTGTGTCAGCATTAATGTCGTTATGTGTTCATGTCCAGACGCTGACCTGTCCTGTTCCATGTCCGTTGCTCATTAAATGTTCACTCCCTGTCCCTGCTGCTCGTCTACCAGCGTCGATCCTTACAACAGTTAAATTAGATCTTTAGAAAGAGGAGAGGCGCAGGGGTGCAATGGTTTTTTTCCCCTGCTTTTTGTCTGAGTAACCTCTGGTGGCAGAGCATTCCACGACAACATGACTCTATACATAACTGAGCAACGCATTACATCTGTTCTGGTTTGGGCACCGTGAAGAAAGCCATAGTGACGTGTCTGGTGGGGTGCATATGTCTGTTTGAAGTGTATGCAAATAGATTATACAAGTGGTTAGGTATTTTCAACACACAAATATTTCTTAAAAATACTATAAGAGAAGTAGTCAATTTCTCCTCGTCCCTTAACCATGAAAGACAATCATGCATGTTGTTGATGTTAGTTCTGTGTGTGCAGTTAAGGGCACGGTGTGCCCACTTTGCTGCACCTGACCATAGCACCAGACAGTAATCAAGATGGGACAAGATCAGAACCTGAACAGCTAGTATAGTTGATCTTTGTGTCAAAAACGCAGACCATATTTTTACAACAGACATACCACTCCCCATCTTCACAACAACTTTGTCTATACGACTTGACCATGATAACTGACCATCCAATGTTACTCCTCGGAGAATTCAATAGTCACCCCCTTTACTCACAACTCCAGTTGAGGTTTTTGATTTATATGTATTTAAAACCAGTTTATTGTTAATTACCCATTCTGACACTGACTGTAACTCCTTGCTAAGAGTCTCAGTGAGATCACTGGTTGTCGGTGCTGATGTGTAGATTGTTCAATCATCAGCATATATATATCCTCTCCAGCGCTCGAAGTCGCCGTTCTATTAACCACCGGTCCTGGCACCATCATTATGCACATCTGCTCCACACCATTACGCACACCTGGACCTCATTATCACCTTGATTACTCTCCCTTTATTTAGCCCTCAGTCATCAGGCTGTATTGGTTGTCTCATTCAGTACGTTTCTCCTGTTTTTGTTTACCTGCCTTTTATTATTATTAAACTCACCTTCTGCACTGGCTTCCTGACTCCCAGTGTATCCGTTACAACAGACATTTTAGCCTCTTGTAAGACGAGTGACAAATCATTTGTAAAAATAGAGAAGAGTAACGGCCCAAGGAAATTGCCCTGAGGGATACCACACCGTACATTCAGTGGGCTCCAAAATTACTGCCGCCCCTGACTGGCAATGCACAAATAATGCTTAAACAAATATAAACAATATAATTATAGATATAAACTCAAAATAACAACATGTGAGAAATACTGTACTTTATTAATGTTTCAATAGAACCAACCAAAATAATGTATTGATTTAATTAAAAATCAATGTCCTCCAAATCAAGGTTTCACAATTAATGGCACCCTTAAAGATTATTGTAAATAACATCTACCAAAATTAAACCACTAATTAAATTCCACTTATTTAAGTTTATCTAAGTCTTAAGGAACTATATTGAGCCATTACATCACTTCCTGTTTCACTAGGGTATAAAAATGAGGTAACACGCATGCAATATCCCTTTGTCATCCAACACCATGAAGAAAACAAAATAACTGGCAGCTCAAAAGAGACAGATGGTCGTAGACCTTCATAAATCTGGTAATGGCTACAAGAAGATCCACAAACAATTGAATATACCACTGAGCACTGTCAGGGCAATTATTAAAAAATTCAAAAGATATGGAACAGTTGAAAACCTCACACGTAGAGGACGCATTTGCCCCCCAGGATAGGGAGGAGGATGGTGAGAGAAGCAACAAAATCCCTAAGAATCACTGTGAAAGAATTACAGGCCTTGGTGGCGTCTTGGGGTCACCAGGTTTCAAAAAGCACCACCAGACGCCACCTCCACAACCACAGGCTCTTTGGAAGGGTTTCCAGAAGAAAGCCCTTTCTGACCCCAAGACACAGATGCAAGCGCTTGGAGTTTGCCAAACGTAATTTAAATTATGACTGGAAGAAGGTGCTCTGGTCAGATGAGACCAAAATTGAAAGTTTTGGTCAGATACAGCATCGGCATGTTTGGCGTCGAAACAGAGATGCACACAAGGAGAGGCACCTCATACCCACACTGAAATATGGAGGGGGGTCAGTGATGTTTTGGGGCGGTTTTAATTCCAGAGGCACTGGTTAAGATTGATGGCATAATGAATTCCACCAAGTATCAGGCAATTTTTGCTGACAATCTGGTTGCCTCTGCCAGAAGGTTGGGACTTGGCCGTAGGTGGACTTTCCAACAAGACAATGACCCGAAACATACCTCAAGATCCACACAGAAATGGTTCTGTGACAACAAAATGGCCATGGCCATCTCAGTCGCCGGACCTCAATCCAATCGAAAACCTGTGGGCTGAGTGGAAGAGGGCAGTTGATAGGCGCAAACCCAAGAATGTGAAGGATCTTGAAAGGATCTGCATAGAGGAATGGTCCAAAATCCCTCCAAATGTGTTCCTTAACCTTGTCAAACATTACAAGAAAAGACTCCATGCTGTTATCCTTGCCAGAGGTGGTTGCACTAAGTACTAAATGAGTGCCAATAATTATGAAACCTTGATTTTGGTTCAATTTATTTTGTATTAAATAATTATATGATTTTGGTTGGTTTCATTGAAACATTAATAAAGTACAGTATTTCTCACATGTTGGTATTTTGAGTTTCTCTATAATTATATTGTTTATATTTTTTTAAGTATTATTTGTGCATTGCCAGTCAGGGGTGCCAGTAATTTTGGAGCCCACTGTATCTGATGTTGGAGAAGCTTCCATTGAAGAATGCTATTGGATAAGTGATGGCAGGTGATGGAAAGCCATAACAATACAACTCCAACTATCATTTTATTATCAATTTATTTTAGCCAATCATCAGGCATCTCAATCAGTGCAGTACGAGTAGAAGGCCCTTCCTTATATGCATGCTGAAAGTCAGCTGTTAGAGCCAGCAAAGGGTGCTTTACTATTTTTAGGTAGTGAAATTACTTTAGCTTCCTTCCTCGCCTGTGGACACACACTCCTTTAGGCTTTGGTTAAAGACATGGCAAATAAGGGTGGCAATGCAGTCAGTCTGCTACCATTTGCAATAGTTTCCCATTTAGGTTGTCTATACCTGGTGGCTTATCAATACTGATGGATAAAAATAAATTTCCCCACCTCTTCCACACAAACTTGACCAAATTAAAAACAGCAATCGTTCTCTTCCATTATTAAATCTTCAATGCACAAATATGATGGTTCACTGTTCAATGCTGTCATTTCACTTCTCAGTTTGTCCACTTCCAGTGAAATAGTCATTGAAATGATTGGCTACATCAAAAGGTATTGTTAGAAATGACCCGTCGTGAACGATGGAGATGAATTGGGTTTTCTGCCCATAATATCATTTAAGGTGCTCCAAAGTAATTTATCTTGATTTGGTAATATAATATACATACATTAGTTTAGTCATTGTCAATTGAGACATGTTGTATGTCAACCAATCAGCTGAGCAGCCTGACTTGTTTGCCACCGTTTCTTTGCATAATTTCTTTGAACCATACCATTTTTCAGTTCTCACAGTTAGTTTCTTAACAGGTGCCTCTTTGTCAACAATTGGAAATAGTAATTTTACAAATACTGGATTCTGGATTCTCCTCTTTTTTACACATCAGACCAACATAGATTTTTAACATGTTCAACAAAAGAGTCTGAGAAAATATTTTGGATGATCTCATATAAATGGCTTTCCTTGTTTTTGCCACAATGTTATGGCCACTACGGCCAATGGGAACTGATACTATTTTGGAGCAAAGCCTGCAGCATTAGTGAAGATATGATCAATATAAGTGGACGTCACAGATCCAACACTATTGGTATACACTCTAGTTGAGTTATAACCTGGGTCATGTTACAGGCACTAGTCACAGTAACAAGCTTTCTCTTGAGAGGACAACTAGATGATAACCAGTCAATGTTCAAGTCACCAAAGAAAATACATTTCTCTGTTAGCATCAGAGACCTTATCTAACATCACACACAAACATATTCTCCAGATACTGATGGCCTAAAGCAGTACCCCACAAGAAGAGGCGTCAGATGAGGCAGGTGAACCTGCAACCACAGCACAGTAGTGGTCTCTGTGTTGGCCTATGACTTTGAACTGTATTTTATTAGGTGCCCAGTAGGTGTTGCAAAAGCAGGTGTTACTCTTCCTGGGGTCCACACAAAACATGACATAATACAGAACATTATTAGACAAGAACAGCTCAAGGACAGAACTACATAAAAACATTTTAAAGGCACACGTAGCCTATGTATCAATACATACACAAACTATCTGGGTCAAATAGGGGAGAGGCGTTGTGCCGTGTTGCCTTATCTGTTTTTTTAAACCAGGTTTGCTGTTTATTTGAATAATGTGAGATGGAACGGAGTTCCATTCAAAAATGGTTCTATATAATACTGTACGCTTTCTTGATCTCTTTCTGGATTTGGGGACTGTGAAAAGACCCCTGGTGGCATGTCTGGTGGGGTAAGTGTGTGTGTCAGAGCTGTGTGTAAGTTGACTGTGCAAACAATTTGAGATTTTCAACACATTGTTTCTTATAAAAAATTATAAGTGATGCAGTCAGTTTTCTCAACTCTTAGCCAAGAGAGACTGGCATGCATAGTATTTATATCAGACCTCTGATTACAATAAAGAGCATGCCGCTTTGTTCTGGGCCAGCTGTAGCTTAACTAGGTCTTTCCTTGCAGAACTGGACAATAATCAAGATTAGACAAAACTAGAGCCTGCAGGACTTGCTTTGTGGAGTGTGGTGTCCAAAAAGCAGAGCATCTTCTTAGTACAGACAGACCTCTCCCCATCTTTACAACCATTGAATCTGTATGTTTTGACCATGACAGTTTACAATCTAAGGTAAAGTCAAGTAATTTAGTCTCCTCAACTTGTTCAACAGCCACAACATTCATTACCAGATTCAGCAGAGGTCTAGAACTTAGGGAATGATTTGTACCATGCAGCAGGAGATAGTTGGTGGGAGAGAGAGATAGAGAGAGATGGGTTGTTGTGGAGGGAGGCCATCTGAGGGGACCTTAACCCAATGCAGCCAGGGTCTATGACTAAATCTAGAGATTATGTGTGTGTGAGTGTCTGCGTGTGATAGTGATTTAACAGCTGCCTCCAGATCCAATGACCTTTCACCCTTACTTTCTGATCCTTAACATCAGGCCCCAGTCAGCTTCCTGTCTCCTCTGTACAGTGAGACATCACAGAAAGGCATTTCACTGTATCACAGATGAGCATTTCACTGTATTTGTGCACTTGAAACAGTGCCCGCTTCCCAAATGGCACCCTATTCCCTAATTAGCGCACTACTTTTGACCAGGGCCCATAGGGACCATAGGACCGGGCCCAAGGTATTGTATTATATAATGAATAGGATGCCACTTGGGACGCCACCACTTCTCTGGGACACAACCACTTTCTAGACTGTAAATAGCTGTAGATGACTAATTACAATGTTTAACTCTCTGGAGCTTCCGGAGAAAGGCAGGTCATACACAGTCGGGGATTTTAGCATGTAAATCTTGGTGGGGCAAACAACAACAAAAAACTTTTATAGCTGCATGCTAGCAAGCCCACTACACAACACAACACTAAACAATACATTAATTGCACTATAACGGTGACAAATGGTGCCCACATACTGTTAGGGGTTACATAAAGCTGTCCCAACAGCAGAGTCCCAACAGCATTCCCAACACTTTACCACTGCTACACCTGGCTATCAGTGGAGCCTTGTCTAGCAGCGAAACAGTTCATTTTATTTATATATTTCACCTTTATTTAACCAGGTAGGCCAGTTGAGAACAAGTCCTCATTTACAACTGCGACCTGGCCAAGATAAAGCAAAGTAGTGCGACAAAAACAACAGAGTTACACATAAACAAACGAACAGTCAATAATACAAAAGAAAAATCTATATACAGTGTGTGCAAATGTAGAAGATTAGGGAGGTAATAAATAATTACAATTTAGCAAAACTGGAGTGATAGATATGCAGATGATGAATGCACAAGTAGAGATATTGGGGTGCAAAAGAGCAAGAGGGTAAGTAATAATATTGGGATGAGGTAGTTGGGTGTGCTATTTACAGGTACAGTGATCGATAAGCTGCTCTGACAGCTGATGCTTAAAGTTAGGGAGGGAGATATAAGACTCCAGCTTCAGAGATTTTTGCAATTTGTTCCAGTCATTGGCAGCGGAGAACTGGAAGGAAAGGCGGCCAAAGAAAGTGTTGGCTTTGGGGATGACCAGTGAAATATACCTGCTGGAGTGCGTGCTACGGGTGGGTGTTGCTATGGTGACCAGTGAGCTGAGATAAGACAGGGCTTTATCTAGCAAAGACTTATAGATGACCTGGAGCCAGTGGGTTTGGCGACGGATATGTAGTGAGGGCCAGCCAACGAGAGCATACAGGTTGCAGTGGTGGGTAGTATATGGGGCTTTGGTGATAAAACGGATGGCACTGTGATAGACTACATCCAGTTAGCTGAGTAGAGTGTTGGGGGCTATTTTGAAAATGACATCCCCGAAGTCAAGGATCAGTAGGACAGTCAGTTTTACGAGGGTATGTTTGGCAGCATGAGTGAAGGAGGCTTTGTTGCGAAATAGGGAGCCGATTCTAGATTTCATTTTGGATTGGAGATGCTTAATGTGAGTCTGGAAGGAGAGTTTACAGTCTAACCAGACACTTAAGGTATTTGTAGTTGTCCACATATTCTTGGTCAGAACCGTCCAGAGTAGTGATGCTAGTCTGGCGGGGGGTGCGGGCAGCAATCGATTGAAGAGCATGTACTTAGTTTTACTAGCATTTAAAAGCAGTTGGAGGCCACGGAAGGAGTGTTGTATGGCGTTGGAGCTTGTTGAGGTTTGTTAGCACAGTGTCCAAAGAAGGGCCAGATACAGAATGGTGCCGTCTGCGTATAGGTGGACCAGAGAATCACCAGCAGCAAGAGCAACATCAATGATGTATACAGAGAAAAGAGTCGGCCCGAGAATTGAACCTTGTGGCACCCCCATAGAGATTGCCAGAGGCCGGACAATAGGCCCTCCGATTTGACACACTGAACTCTATCTGAGAAGTAGTTGGTGAACCAGGTGAGGCAGTCATTTGAGAATCCAAGGCTATCGAGTCTGCCGATAAGATGCAAGTTGCTGCAGGGGGTGCTGAGATGTTGGCATTAGGGAGAGGCATGAGTAGCCGAGTGATCATAGGGTCCAGTGAGTAGCAATTCAGACAGCTAGCAGGCCGGGGCTAGCAGCAGGCTAGCAGATGGGCCTCAGGGGGACGTCGCAACAGGAGAGTCTGTTGAAACCCCCCCCCGGACGGTTACGTTGCAGACCAGTCGTAATGGATCGGCGGGGCTCCGTGTCGGCAGCAAAGGGTCCAGGCCAATTGGCAGAAGAGGTATTGAAGCCCAGGAATTATCTGATGGAATTCTTCAGCTAGCCGGGAGAAGGGCCTAGCTCAAGGCTAGCTCCAGGCTAACTGGTGCTTGCTTCAGGACAGAAACCCCCTCGGACGGTTACGTCGGTAGACCAGTTGTGATGGATCGGCGGGGCTCCGTGTCGGCAGCAAAGGGTCCAGGCCAATTGGCAAAAGAGGTCATTGAAGCCCAGGGATTGCTTGATGGAATCTCTTCGGCTAGCCGGGAGATGGGCCTAGTTCGAGGCTAGCTCCAGGCTAACTGGTGCTTGCTTCGGGACAGAGACGTTAGACAGGAGTAGCCACTCGGAGTAAAGGTTCAGAGCTTGCGGTAGGAATCCGGAGATGTGGTAGAGAAAAGCATTCCGATATTCTCTGGGTAGATATCGCACTGTCCAGGCTGGCAGGAGTTGCCCGGGCAAGACAATCAAAACAGACACCTCCACTGCTACACCATCTTGGAAATCATTCAGCCTCATTTACTGCCTTCAGTAAAAAAACATAGCTGATATGGCTGACTTGCTTAAACAAATGTGGTTTCTACTGACAATTGAGATGTACAAACTATGGCATAAGGGGACAACGAGCGGATAAGAGGTAATCCGTAATTTCAATTAAGACATTAACGAGCGTGCTAGGACGGACATAGTTAATATAACTATTTGTTCAGAACTTTTGAAATGTACAGTGACAGAATTCAGAACATGGGCCGTGCTTACAGTATTCTCCCTGTACACCAAGTCAGAACCGCAGGATAAATAAAGGGGGCATATAAGCAGATAATGAAAGCTCTTACAATATTAGATCATTACATTTCTCTAAAACAGGCTATAGGCTACATGTGCAAGTCAGAACAATAGGCAAAATTAATTGGGGAAATGGGACCAAATTATTAGGGTGAGGCACATGAGCCACTAACAGCTTACTACACAATATACACTTAGTAATACTTTCTTAGCTACAGTATACATACTGTATCTCCTTGGCATATTACATAATTTATGCAGCAGCATACAAGACATTTTTGGACTCACCTTGTTGTGCTTTGCTTACTTGAAAAGGAAGGTGGTGCGGCGGTCCTTCGTGGGCAAATTTTGTCATCTGGCATTCTCTGGATTTATGGTGCTTCAAGACAACTGAGAACTCGGACAAAAACCAGGTTGAATCATGATGACGTCGGTGATCTTCAGGTCGGATCTCTAAAAAGAGGCCAGAGTTCCCGACTTGCAATTCCGAGTTTTTCCGGAGTTCCCAGTTGTCTTGAACTCACTGAAATCAGATTTCCCAGTTCTGAGTTTCCAGTTGTTCTGAGCGAGGCAGAAGTCATGCTGGATTGACACCATGGCCAATTTTGAATGTTATCATTTTAAGCTTGGAAAAGATACCCTTCAAGATACCTAGACTTGGGACCATACACCCACTCCACTGAATAGCCGGCTAGTGATTGCTTTGCAATTCTTGTAGTTAGTCACTGATTCCATCCAAACCACTCATTGTTGAATTTGTGATTTCCAACTTGTTGTGTAATGATTATGTCCAATGGCCGATGAGCACCGATATGTTTTATCTCTAATTTCTCTACATTAATTCTCTTCATTATGACAAGTATTAAAAAGGATTTCCCAATAGACTGTCGCCTTGATTCATGATGATGACTGCTAGCATGCTAGCTAAGATTTTGAAAGTATGACGTTGACATGATCAGTTCAATCAAAGCTGCTGTAGATATAACATGATTTTACATGATTTTATCTGTGGCCAATGACCTCGAGCCTTCTTGGATGGGCACTTCTAATGTAAATCTATGGCAGCACCCAAGGGGCTTGAATATTCTAGCTCTACCCTTAGATTTGGAGGTGACGTAATGTCCCCATGAGTGACAGAACACTGAGCCAATCACGGCAAAACTAGAGGACATTACCAACCTCTACGCTCTGTATTTTCCGCTGGCTGTCCCACCACCACAGAAAGCACTGAGCTAGTCTGAAACACCTGCCTTACTCAAGGAAGTAAAAAATAGTTTGTTTGCAGCTTTATTAACTCACTTTTCTTTTTTGCATACTGATATGTGACATGAATTAATGCCAAAATAACATGCAAAACAGGCACCCCCCAGTTTTTTTTATGTTCTGCATTGTAGAATAATAGTGAAGATATCAAACCTATGAAATAACAGATATGGAATCATGTACTAACCAAAGAATTGTTAAACAAATCAAAATATGTTTTACATTTGAGATTCTTCAAAGTAGCCACCCTTTGCCTTGATGACAGCTTTGTACACTCTTGGCATTCTCTCAACCAGCTTCAAGAGGTAGTCACCTGGAATGCATTTCAATTAACAGGTGTGCCTTGTTAAAGGTTAATTTGTTGAATTTCTTTCCTTCTTAATGCGTTTAAGCCAATCAGTTGTGTTGTGACAAGGTAGGGGTGGTATACAGAAGATAGCCCTATTTGGTAAAAGACCATGTCCATATTATGGCAAAACAGCTCAAATAAGCAAAGAGAAACGACATTCCATCATTACCTTAAGACATGAAGGTCAGTCAATCTGGAAAATTTCAAGAACTTTTCAAGTTTCTTAAATTGGCAGTCACAAAAACAATAAAGCGCTATGATGAAACTGGCTCTCATGAGGACCGCAACAGGAAAGACCCAGAGTTACCTCTGCTGCAGAGAATAAGTTCATTAGAGTTCAAGTAACAGACACATCTCAACATCAATTGTTCAGATGAGACTGCGTAAATCAGGCATTCATGGTCGAATGTCTGCAAAGAAACCACTACTAAAGGGACACCAACAAAAAGAAGAAACATGGGCCAAGAAACACGAGCAATAGACATTAGACCGGTGGAAATCTCTCCTTTGGTCTGATGAGTCCAAATGTGAGATTTTTGGTGTCTTTGTGAGATGCAGAGTATGTGAACTGATGATCTCCGCATGTGGGGTTCCCACCATGAAGCATGAAGGAGGTGTGATGGTGCTTTGCTGGTGACACTGTCAGTGATTTATTTAGAATTCAAGGCACACTTAACTTCTTACGGAGTGGTGTGGCGCTAGCTCCCGACACTACCAGGTGAAATGCAAGGCGCCAAATTCAAAATCCAAAAGTTGAATTATTAAACATTCATCAATATACAAGTGTTTCATAGTCATCAAAAACTCTGCTTCTTGGCAATATCACAGCGTTGTCAGATTTCAAAAAGGCTTCACGGCGAAAGCACCACATTTGATTGTTTGAGGGTAGCACCCCACATATTCTTCTCATTACCATAAATTCATAAGCCTTCACGGTTCACACAACACATTTCACAGCAAAAAAACAAATCAATTACCTTTTGAAGAACTTCTGCTGAGGGCTTCCCAAGTGTCCAACGAAGACCATCCATGGTTCTTTTGTTAGAAAAAGTAATGTATTATATCCATAAATCTCCATTTTATAGTGAGAAAATATAGCGTCGACTCCTCCATTGAAACGTGAAGAGAACTCGTTCAACTTATACCTATAAACTTGTCCAAGAACAATCAAACAATTTTAAATGTATCCTTAGGAACACTTTTATGTATAAATAGTATAATATTTCAACCGGAATATAAACTGGGCAATAAGAAAGGAAAAAACCACAGAGCGCGCCAGCCGTGAACGCGCATTTACTTCTATTGACATCTGTGTGGCCACTTCCTTAGTCGTCTTCTTCTATGCTCTAAAAGCATGTGTTAAAACCACTTTTTCCAGGACAGAAATTCCTCGGGTTTTCGCCTGCCATATCCGTTCTGTTATACTCACAGACAAAATGTGAATACTTTTAGAAAATTCAGAGTGTTTCCTATCCAATGGTACTAAATATGTGCATATCCTATTTTCTGGGCCTGAATGGGAGGCATTTTACTTTGGGCACGCCAGGCTCTCCAAAACGGTCACCTCGTGCGCTGCTCCCAAAGAAGTTAACCAGCATGTCTACCATAGCATTCTGCAGCGACACACCATCCCCTTAGTGGGACTATCATTTGTTTTTCAACAGGACAATGACCCAACACAGCTCAAGGCTGTGTAAGGGCTATTTGACCAAGATGACCTGGCCCGAACTCACCCAACCAATTTTTTTTTATTTAACCTTTAACCTTTATTTAACCAGGCAAGTCAGTTAAGAACAAATTCTTATTTACAATGACGGCCTACCCCAGCCAAACCCTAACCCGGACGTCGCTCAGCATATGTGGGAACTCCAGTTGTGGGAACTCCATTCAATCTCTGTCTTTTGTTTGACAAGCTCTTTCATTAACAGAGTTGGAACTGTTTTATTATCTATGTTGGCCTGGGGCTTTTTATGTAAAATTGTAAACACAGCAACTGTTTTATTCCTCAAGCTTCTGAAGTAGCATCCGTGTAGATTGATGGAGACAGAAACCAGAGAGAAGACCAAAACATAACCAGCTGAGAGTAGAGTGGGGCTGTAAGAGACACTACTAATATGATGTATAATCGTCCCTGCCTCTCCTCTCCCTGCTCAGTGCTCTATGGGCCGATTCCGACCCGAGTTAAATGGAAAGTAATGACCTTTTTATGCACTTTTCTCTCTGTGCGTATTCTGATCTTGAATTTAAACATGAGAATAGCATGCTATTCACCCGCTATTCGAGATGAAGGTGTGGCGGAGTGTGTCTACAGATACACCGTATTAATTCTCTCATTATTTGCACGAGGAAACCATGAATAAGGTCTAGCGAACCTATCGATTCCAAGTGGAAAAAGCATCTAGGCTACTTTCTTTTTTCTCCCAATAGAACAAAACACAAAAGCTACTGATAAGAGCTAGGTAAATGAGTAATTCGTTTGGAGATGATTTTTCCTTATGATCCCTGGAGACGAATGTGAAACCAGTCAAATGGAAGCAAACTGAAAATCATATAAACATGACATATATTGTGGCACCTTTTCCACAGTAAAGTAGGCTATAAATAACTGCGCCTTATTTAGAAATGTATTGCGTGCCATCATAATTTGCGTGGATGACATTTGGAGACGCTTCTGTAGGGTTGGACCTGACGAGTGAGTTCATGTATGCGCGTTAGAATGTTTTAATTATATAACCAGGCTTTTCACTTGTTTATTTTACAGTTTGTATCATGTTAAATATTAGCCCCTATCGGGAGCCACCCATCAGTAATACCCACATACATTTATAAGTGTCACTTTAGTGTTAGTTTTCTTTCATTTGTAGCTTATATTTTGCATCCTTCCATTTCATTCCGTTTACCTTTCTTTCCTCTGTCACGTCCGTGTTCTTGTTCCTGATGGTGGCTAGCATTAGTGGATCATATTAGGCTAATAATGTGCAATAAATTGGGACATGTTGCCTATTTGAATCATTAAGGAACGCACAGTTCACCACGACTGGACCGCTGTCATACAGTTCCATGATTAGTGAGGATTAGGGTAGATTTATAGGATTATTGTTCAACCGTTATTGTACACTTTTTTTCCACCTTCCAATATTTTACTGATGGAACTTGAATATGAACATTTTCAGGATGAATCAAACCACTGTATTTTTTGATTCATCACTATATTTTGTGCGTAAAGGCTCTCCAAACCAGATTTTTTATGATTCAGACATACTTTACTAAACCTAAAGAATCTACAAAATCGGAGTGTTTTTAAATCTACCAGTTGGTGCTGAAACGGAGACGAATATGCATATCTTAAGATGGCTTCCTTTCAGTGATCCCTATATTCTAAACCCGTTCTCTCTATGTATTCTAGTCTATCGACAAAATTGTAATTAAAGGTAAACTGTATTTAAAGGAATGGCTTAAGATAATTGTACTGAAAACCCTATTGAATGAAAACTCCACGAGAAAATCTGTTGGCCAGCAAGTGGGAGGGTTTTCAGCATTTTAATTAAATGTATTCAGCGTGCGCAAAGGGAACCACGCCTGCAAAGCCTGTTACGTACCTGCATAAGGCAAGCCTGAATACCAACTACTGTGCGTAGGAAAGGAGTGCATAGGAAAGGCGTACATTTCCTAAATCGTAAATCGGACCCATAGTGCACTTCAGACTGTACAAATGGTGTGGAGTTGAGTGGCTCAGCATGATTTAGCAGTGTACAGCCAGATGTATTTCTATTATCAGGCCAATCGAATAAGGTGACAGCAGCCATTACCTGCTGCAGTATATATATCCTCTTCTGCTAGGCAGGAGAGGAGGGGAACTAGAGCAGGGACCAGGCTTAAATACAGAAGAGAGCCTTTCACATAACTCAACCTAGGTTTTAGTCAACACAGAGTGAGAAAAGGGGGTTGGAGAGAGAGGGGGAGTGGAGACAGAGTTTAACACAGAGTGCTAGTTTTACTGAGGTAGGTAGGTAGGTAGGTGCAGATGGTTAGCTACAGTTCATTCGGAAAGTATTCAGACCCCTTGACTTTTTCCACATTTTGTTACATTACATCCTTATTATAAAATTGATCAAATATATTTTTTCTCATCAATCTACACACAATACCCCATAATGACAAAGCGAAAAGTTTATTTTTGCAAATGTATTAAAAATAAAAAAACAGAAATACCTTATTTACATAAGTATTCAGACTCTTTGCTATGAGACTCGAAATTGAAGGTGTGTGCATCCTGTTTCCATTGATCATCCTTGAGATGTTTCTACAACTTGATTGGAGTCCACCTGTGGTCTATTCAAATGATTGGACATTATTTGGAAAGGCACACACCTCTCTCTTTAAGGTTCCACAGTTGACAGTGCACGTCAGAGCAAAAACAAAGCCTTGAAGTCTAAGGAATTGTCCGTAGAGCTCCGAGACAGGATTGTGTCGAGGCACAGATCTGGGGAAAGGTACCAAAACGTTTCTGCAGCATTGAATGTCCCCAAGAAGGACAACGAACCTAAGCACACAGCCAAGACAACGCAGGAGTGGCTTCGGGACAAGTCTCTATATGTCCTTGAGTGGCCCAGCCAGAGCCCGGACTTGAACCTGATCGAACATCTCTGGAGAGACCTCAGAATAGCTGTGCAGCGACATTCCCCATCCAACCTGAGAGCTTGAGAGGATCTGCAGAGAAGAATGGGATAAACTCCCCGAATACAGGTGTGCCAAGCTTCAACAAAGTACTGAGTAAAGGGTCTGAATACTTTGTAAATGTGATATTTCCGTTTTTATATTTTAATACATTTGCAAACATTTCTAAAAACCAATTTTTGCTTTGTCATTATGGGGGATTGTGTGTAGATTAAATAGCTGCTCTCTCTCCTCCTCCCCCTCCCTCTCTCTCTCTCTGTGTATTTAGGAGTCCAGCCAAAACCAAATGGACTAATTATCCCTGCCAAAGAGGAAATTACCAGCTTTAAGCACCAACAGGGTCAACAGAGTGTTTGTTTGGGTAGTGACTTAAAGTGATGGAGGTTAGAAAGAGTGTAAGAGGTCACGTGGAACAGGGTTATTGAGAGAGAGAGAGAGAGAGAGAGAGACACATGCCTACATGTCTGCCTGTCTACCCACCTACCTGTCAAGCTTTATTTATACATCACATTTCAGACATGGAATGCAAAACAGTGCTTCACAGGAAAAACCTATTAAAAACAACGAAAATAAAGACGGAAATATTTACTACACAACAAACATAAGAGGATAAAAAACTAAAGAATAACAATAAAAATGGAATGACTAAAAAGCACCCTGAGGAAAAGCAAAGCCAAAAAGGTGTGTTTTAAGATCTCTTAAAAAAATGGCCACAGTTTTGGACCCCTCAGGTTCTCTGGCAGATAGAAAAATCTTCAAATGAATTCTAAAACTCACAGAAAGCCAGTGCAGAGACCTTAAAACCTGTGTAATGTGTTCTCTCTGTCTGGTCTTGGTCAGTACCCATGCTGCAGCATTCTGTATGTTTTGCAGTTGACCAATGGCTTTCAGAAGTTCCCGGAAAGTCGTACTACATTCGCCAAAATACGAAGTATACAAGCAATGAACACTATTTCTTCAGAAAATGGGAGTGGCTTCACAACATTATCAGATTTCAAGGAAATGGCCGAAAATATGCAGCCCAAGTCCGACGAGAGTAGATACAAATTCATTGCTTTAACTAATTATGACAAATGTTAAGAAAATGTTGAGCAATGTAATAAAGTAATGACTTTTCAAATAAGTTACAATACACGTTATGTTGTCTGACAATTTGTTAGCTACGTTAGCCTTAAGAACCGCATAGCATATCATTACAGCAGTTGCTTGTATGTATGTACCGGTATGTTATGTTGATTATTCATGTCATTATTAGCTAAGCGATACTGTCGTTGTGCGTTCTCAATGGACATTGTTAATGAAGTCGTAAGATGTCTAGCTAGTAACTTGTTAGCCATACTAACAAGCTAGCAAGAAGTGGCATATCAACAGCATCAACTTCAGGTAGACAGGCGAAGCGCTAGTACACTCAACTGAAAGGATATCGTTTGTTTATAGTATACTAAAATTAACTAATAGTATGTAGTATACAGTAGGTTAGTATGTTAGTATTCGAACACAGCTCTGGTGTTTTATCTTTATTGCCCAAGAATAAGAATATGCGGCCAGATTCTCTCTCTGTGCTTTGGCTCCAACAACAATTACCTCATTCTTGTCTTGATTTAGCTTAGGAAGTTGTGAGCCATCCAAGTATTTAAATCACTAAACACAGTCTAATAATTTATCTGTGAAGCTAAAATCCTCTGGTGACACAGAAATGTAAAGTTGTGTATCGTCTGCAGTATTGAAAACCAATAATGTGCTTTCTGATAAACTGAACAGTACCGGACCCAGAATCGAACCATGTTCACCAAGGGTGACAAAAACTCTTGACCGGTAAACTAGGTCTTAATCCAATTAAAAACTGGACCGGAGAGGCCAACCCACCTCTCCAGTCTGTCCAGAAGAACATCATGGTCAACAGTGTCGAATGCAGCACTTAAATCCAAAAGTACAAGGACATAGAGCTGTTTGGCATCTGTGTTGGCTCTAAGATAATTTACCACTTTAACTAAGGCTGTGGTGGGCCTGAAAACCAGAATGGAATAAAAAAAAACATTCAGCTGTTTGAAAACCAATTTCTCCAGAATTTTGCTTAAGAGTGGATGGTTGGAGATTGGCTGACAACTGCTAAGAGCTGGAGAATCTAGATTAGTTTTCTTCAGAAGAGGCTTCACCATAGCAGTTTTTAGTGCAGTGCCTGTAAACAGGGAGGGATTAACAATAGCTTGCACTTCTTCAGATATGCAATAAAACCTGTTTTGAAGAAGGTGGTGGGGATAGGATCGAGAAGGCAGGTAGAAGTTGTGATATCACTTTCCTGACCATGTCTGTGTCAACCAGGGGAAAATAAATCCATAGTGCCTCTGTGTGGTAAGCTAGGGCACATATTATCAAACTTCTCATCAGGTCTTGCTTGACTTATACCCAGCCTAATGTTTGTTATGTTATCTTATGTCGCAAACTCATCACATTTAGATGTGGAGGACAGTTCACATAGATTTTCGGCGGTGGGATTTATCAGGCCATCAATGGTCGAGAAGAGCACTCTCACATTATTTGGATTATTAGTGATGAAGTTAGATGAGTAAGCTAGTGTGGCATTTCTAATTGCCTTGTTAGATATGCCAAGTTGCTCTCTCAGAATATCGTAATGGACCTGCAACTTTGACTCCCCACTCCCACTCTGCCTTTCTCTATTATCTATTAGTTTCTTCACCCATCCAAAGGGCTCTCCGTTTGGATGTGGTCTTTTTTTCAACTTTACTAGAGCTGTGGCATCAAATGGTTGCCCTTAATTGGCTATTAAAGTTATCAGCTAAATCATCACAAGAGGAAGGCAGAATAGGTGATGGAGTGTTGTTCATACACTCAATAAAATCTGTAGCAACTTCAGAGGTAGGATAGCGTTTCTTAATAATGTGTTCAGTATTACCCTGCGCTGTGGGAACAAGGTAGTAAAAAATAGACCGTGGTGATCAGATAAAGCAACATCAACAATAGAAAGCCTCTTGGTAATAACCAGGTCCAGAGTATGGCCGCGGTTATGGGTGGGACCAGTAAAAAATAAAGTCCATAGAGCGCAAAAGATTCATGAATTCAATGGCCTTGGAGGCAGTCTCTTTGTCAACATTAATAGTAAAATCACCCAACGCAATGGTTTCTATCATAGTTCTCAAGGACAACAGACAATAGTTCAGAGAAATCAGTAAAGGAAGTGGGGCAGTGCTTTGGTGGCCTGTACAGGGTTATGGCCAGCAATGGTGGCTGACATTTAAACAGTATACAGTGAGGGAAAAAAGTATTTGATCCCCTGCTGATTTTGTACGTTTGCCCACTGACAAAGAAATGATCAGTCTATAATTTTAATGGTAGGTTTATTTGAACAGAGAGAGACAGAATAACAACAAAGAAATCCAGAAAAACGCATTGTGAAAAATGTTATAAATTGATTTGCATTTTAATGAGGGAAATAACCCTAAATCCTGTCTAATTTGCCCTCTAAATACACCTCTGCCGTCTTCAACCAGGATCTCAGTGATCACTGCCTCATTGCCTGCGTCCGTAATGGGTCCGCGGTCAAACGACGACCCCTCATCACTGTCAAACGCTCCCTAAAACACTTCAGCGATCAGGCCTCGACCTGGCCCGGGTATCCTGGAAGGATATTCACCTCATCCCGTCAGTAGAGGATGCCTGGTTGCTCTTTAAAAGTGCTTTCCTCACCATCTTAAATAAGCATGCCCCATTCAAATAATTTAGAACTAAGAACAGATATAGCCCTTGGTTCACAACAGACTTGACTGCCCTTGACCAGCACAAAAACATCCTGTGGCGTTCTGCATTAGCATCGAATAGCCCCCGCGATATGCAACTTTCAAGGAAGTCAGGAACCAATATACACAGCTAGCTTTTTCAAACAAGAATTTGCATCTTGTTGCACTAATTCCAAAACGTTTTGGGACACTGTAAAGTCCATGGAGAATAAGAGCACCTCCTCCCAGCTGACCAATGCACTGAGGCTAGGAAACACTGTCACCACCGATAAATCTGCGATAACTGATAATTTGAATAAGCATTTTTCTACAGCTGGCCATGCTCCCCCCAAATCCAGACAGCTGATGTTCTGAAAGAGCTGCAAAATCTGGATCCCTACAAATCAGCTGGGCTAGACAATCTGGACTCTCTCTTTCTAAAAGTATCCGCTGAAATTGTTGCAACCCCTATTACTAGCCTGTTCAACCTCTCTTTCGTATTGTCTGAGATCCCCAAAGATTGGAAAGCTGCCGCGGTCATCCCCCTCTTCAAAGGGGGAGACACTCAAGACCCAAACTGTTATAGACCTATATCCATCCTGCCCTGCCTTTCTAAAATCTTCGAAAGCCAAGTTAACAAACAGATCACCGACCATTTCGAATCCCACCGTACCTTCTCCACTATGCAATCTGGTTTCCGAGCTCGTCATGGGTGCACCTCAGCCACACTCAAGGTCCTAAACGATATCATAACCGCCATCGATAAAAGACAGTACTGTGCAGCAGTCTTCATCGACCTGGCCAAGACTTTTGACTCTGTCAATCACCGCATTCCTATCAGCAGACTCAATAGCCTTGGATTCTCAAATGACTGCCTCGCCTGGTTCACCAACTACTTCACAGATAGAGTTCAGTGTGTCAAATCGGACGGCCTGTTGTCCGGACCTCTGGCAGTCTCTATGGTGGTGCCACAGGGTTCAATTCTCGGGCCGACTCTTTTCTCTGTATATATATCAATGATGCCGCCCTTGCTGCTGGTGATTCTCTGATCCACCTATTCGCAGGCGAAACCATTCTGTACACATCTGGCCCTTCTTTGGACACTGTGTTAACAAACCTCCAAACGAGCTTCAATGCCATTACAACACTCCTTCCGTGGCCTCCAACTGCTTTTAAATCGTAGTAAAACTAAGTGCATGCTCTTCAACCGATTGCTGCCCGCACCCTCCCGCCTGACTAGCATCACTACTCTGGACGGTTCTGACTTAGAATATGTGGACAACTACAAATACCTAGGTGTCTGGCTAGACTGTAAACTCTCCTTCCAGACTCACATTAAGCATCTCTAAACCAAAATTAAATCTAAAATCGGCTTCCTATTTCGCAACAAAGCCTCCTTCACTCATGCTGCCAAACATACCCTCGTAAAACTGACTATCCTACCGATCCTTGACTTCAGCGATGTCATTTACAAAATAGCCTCCAACACACTACTCAGAAAACTGGATGTAGTCTATTTCAGTGCCATCCGTTTTGTCACCAAAGTCCCATATACTACCCACCACTGCGACCTGTATGCTCTCGTTGGCTGACCCTCGCTTCATATTCGTCACCAAACCCACTGGCTCCAGGTCATTTATAAGTCTTTGCTAGGTAAAGCTCCACCTTATCTCAGCTCACTGGTCACCATAGCAACACCCACCCGTAGCACGCGCTCCAGAAGGTATATTTCACTGGTCATCCCCAAAGCCAACACCTTCTTTGGCCGCCTTTCCTTCCAGTTCTCTGCTGCCAATGACTGGAACGAATTGCAAAAATCACTGAAGCTGGAGACATATCTCCCTCTAACTTTAAGCATCTGCTGTTAGAGCAGCTTACCGATCACTGTACCTGTACACAGCCCATCTGTAAATAGCACACCCAACTACCTCATCCACATATTGTTATTTATCTTCTTGCTCTTTTGCACCCCAGTAACTCTACTTGCACGTCATCATCTGCACATGTATCACTCCGGTGTTAATGCAAATTTGTAATTATTTTGCCTCTATGGCCTTTTATTGCCTTACCTCCCTAATCTTACTACATTTGCACAAACTGTATATAGATTTTCTATTGTGTTATTGACTGTACGTCTGTTTATCACATGTGTAACTCTGTTGTTTTTGTCGCAATGCTTTGCTTTATCTTGGCCAGGTCGCAGTTGTAAATGAGAACTTGTTCTCAACTGGCCTACCTGGTTAAATAAAATGTGAAATAAAAAAATTCAAATATCTCTTGAATGTTGATATTTGTCTGCGTTGTCAACTAAACACAATTTAATATTAATTTTGTAATACAGTAAATAGCCTAAAGTTTAACCGTATTTGTTTAACCTGAAAAACAGTAACACATCTATGGCCACAATCTGAGGTCACTGTTACTAAATGTCTTCTTATGTAATCTTAGAAAGTGTGCATGTTCAAGATAGCATGTAAGGGTTGCAGGTCTGTGGAGATCTTCACAGATCCCTGCTATAATAATCTGCACAAAATCTCAAACAGCAAATTAGGGTTAAATTACGGTTGAAAGTGGGTGAATAAAGGTTGAAATCTCAATTATCAAAGTCTCAACCAAATATTACCCAAATGTCCATGTTGAAATGACGTGGTGTTCCCACTGAATGAGTATGTGTGTGTGAGTGTGTGTGTGTGCACGTGCCTGTGTAAGGTAGCCCCCTTGCCTGAGGAGAGTACAGATAATCTGTTCAGGGAAAGAGAGCGAGGGAAAGAGAGAGTACAGTACTCCCAGGCAGCTCCCAGCCCACACTAAAACACAGTACCACCCAGGAAGCCGAGTGGCGCCAGCCAACAGGCGCTTTACGAAATCAAGAGCGTAATGGAGTAACCTCCCATCAACATCTCTCTTCTTTCCCACAGCACACAGAATGGACACTCACAGAGGATATCATGTCCACCTTCATTATTTCCTAGAAAGGTGTTTTTTTACAGGAGAAATATGCACTTAAAACATTTTATTGAACAATTTTCAGAAAGACTCATATTCCAATAGATTGAAGGAGAAAAAAAGTGTCACTGCTTTGGTTGCATTCTCTGCTACTAAATCCCTGATCACTCAAGATATATTCTCACGATGAACCAACCCCGGTGCAAGAGGGATTTGGTGAGTGAGGCATGTTTTTGGCACTCGTACTGTGTGAGACGTATTGGAGCAGGTGAAGGGATCAGGGTGCACAAGTGTTTCCAAATGGACAGAGTTAGTAAGGCTAGTGTTGGCACAGGCACTGGATTACAGTACGATCTCTTCGAAAAAAAAATGTGCAATCTAGAACCAAAAGGGGTTCTTTGGCTTTCCACATTGGAGAACTCTTTGAAGAGTTCCATTTTGGGTTCCATCTTGAACCATTTCCATAGAGGGTTCTACATTGAAACCTAAAAGGGTTGATAATTTGAGTCAGCTGTGTAGTGCTAGGGCAAAAAACTAAACGAGCACCCTTGGGAGGCCCCAGGACCGAGTTTGGGAAACCCTGACCAATATAGTGCACTACTTTACAACAGGATGCAGCCTATCAAATATAACATGGTCCTCTGTGGGTCTATGTGAGGAAGATTTGCAGTGTCAGGGGAAAGTGGAGTAATGCAGTACTGATTTGAGCAGCACGTGGGACTAGACAAGCATTTTTCAGTATGAAAGTGTGTAAATAAGATGGCAGCAAGTGTCCGCGGAATACCATCAAAATCCAATGTCCTGTGACATATCTAGTCTAACTGTTCAAAGGAGAGAGAGAGAGGGGGCAGAGGGAGAGAGAAAGGAGAGAATAATAGAGGGATAATAATAATAGAGAGAGAGAGAGAGAGAGAGAGAGAGAGAGAGAGAGAGAGAGAGAGAGGCTGGGTAAATAGTGGACAGAACACGTGTTGAGATATTTTTGACCCAGCCAGTTGGGTCACTTAGTTGGGTTATTGATCTATGATCTACCGGGTCAGATCAGAAGACTCCAGGCGTGGCTTGGTAGGATTGTGGCTTTCAGATAGTTCTTTTTGGCCACATGTGAGGGTAAATGTCATTCCAGTTAATCTGTTCTGTTGTATTGTCAACACATGTTAAAGTTAAGCACTGACACTTTTGTAGCTTAATGAGTCTTACACAATTTGAGTTCCTCAAGTGCCTATGCGTATCCCAATGTTTGGATAGTTACCACTTTGTTATGGTATTTAAATAATAATGTTATTCATTTTATATACAAATATGTAATGTGCAAAAATATTGAAGGGAAATTTTATTTTGCAGTGTACAAACATAAAAAGCATGAGCTGGCGCACACCCAGATAAAATGATTTAGTGTAGAGGTACTGACTAATGGCGAATAAACTGTAAGCTAAAAAAACAAAGAGAGTTTATACACACTCCATATGTATAAACTCCCAGTTATTTATTGGGTAAAACACCAACGTTTCGGCATCACTGTGCCTTCTTCAGGGTGAACATAACATGATGAACAGGAACAACATTTACTATCTCTGAAAATAACCTATGGATTACATTAAAAAAAGACCCCTCTGCTGGATCAACCCAGCATGAAAGTGAATAAAAACCCAACTGATGGTTAAATTAACCCATGTTTGGGTAATCCAAAGGTGTGGCCTATTGGGGCGTGGCTTTCAGATAGTTATTGTTGGCCACCCGTGAGAGTCAATGTCATTCATGTTCATAGTGTTAAGTTTGTACACTGCAAATTTCAATGTTCCTTCAATATTTTTGCACATGAGCTATTTTCATATAATATTTTAATAATTATAAATTGTATAACAAAGTGGTAACGATCCCAGCGTTGGGATATACATAGGCATTTAAGGAACTCCTACTCTTGTGTTAGCCTTATCAAAACTACAAAAGTGTCAGTGCTCAACCTTAACATGTGTTGACAACACAACAGAACAGATTAACTGGAATTACATATGCTCACAGGTGGCCAAAAATAACTATCTGAAACCCACACCCCTACTAAACCACGCCTCCAGTCTTCTGATCTGACCCAAATAGATCATAGCTCAAAGAGCCAACCTCAACAACCCAACTTAAAGAAAACAGTGGGTTGTTTGTGACTCAACTGGCTGGGTCAAAAAAAAAAACAATGTGTGTTTTGTTCAATATTTACCCAAATTGGGTTGTTTTAACCCAGCATTGTTTTGTGTGGGCACGCAGACAACAGCATAAATGATGCATAAACTGCCAGCAGTCATGTAGGTGTCCAGTCCATGTGTGCAATCTTCAATACTACAGCACGTCCTCCTACAGACCACACCTAAAAAGACATCTTAAACACAACTATTCGCTTTACAGTGCACTAACTTTTGACTAGGGCCCATAAGGCTCTGGTCGAAAGTGGTGCACTACATAGGGAAACGGGTGCCATTTGGGAACCAGCCGTAACATCGCGGAAACCATGTAAGAACATTCCAGGTCCAGGGGAAAAGTAATGTCTTAGTTGAAGCTTAGGCCAAATGCCCATAGTCTTTGGCGAGCAGTATAATGTAAATGTAGTTGTCCTACCTCTTGAATATGCCTGATGTGTCAGTGTCATTACCAGTTGAAGTTGGTGTGTTTCTAAAGTCAATGAAAAGATGTTAACGAAAAAAACGATGTGGTTGTATGTTCTGTTTTTTTTTTCTTCCTGGCACGGATTCTGCTGATAGCAGCTATTTCGAAGAAGGCCAATGACTTGCAATGACTGTCATATGCAATATTTCTTCCCTACTAAACTAAGTTGATGCATTGACTGTAAATCGCTCTAGATTAGAGCGTCAGACAAATTAATACAATTGAAAAGTAATTGTTCTGTATGTACTGTATAGTCTAACCACACACACACACACACAAAGTTATCGCATTCTATGTTCTAGCCTAGAGTCTCACCTCCATCCCAGGTGTCTTGGTGTGTCTCTGTACCGTTCTGGGTTAATACTACTGAGGCGTCTTCTGGCACCGTGCTGTCACCATCAGGGTCCTCTTCCACTATGTGCAGTTTGTCCTCATCATCAGAGTCTGACTGGCCCTCCACAACACTGTTGTAATTTGTTACTGTGGAGACACACAGAGAAGAGAAAGAGGACGGTCAATGAATAAGTAAGTAAAGAAGTAAGCCTTGTCTCAGCCAGAACAGCCCATAGAGCCTGAGCCTATCTCCGATGTACAAGTACACCCCCTGGACAGGACGCTGAGTCAATGAGCGATAGAGGGAAATAATCTGCTAGTCCAGTGCCTGGGTTTACAGTTTAGTGGGTATGTGCAGATATCTAACATACTATTATAACTGCTTAGTAGAAAGATAAGAGAATTACTAGGCCTACATGTAGGTGCGTTGGAATTGTTAAGAGGGAAAAACAGATATAAAAAGTTTGGAACACGTAACGGAAAATGCAAAAATCATTCCAAACACAACAAATAAAGAATAACCTTTGTCCACTAACCTTTGCTCTCTACATGTTTAAAGTTGAAATGATCCATAATAACACTGCTAGCTATCTTAAATGTCATTTTCTCAAGTGGTGAACCCTGAGACCTCTGTTCCAGTGTTTACACAGCCCCATTGACAGATAAAAGCGGGAAATAGAGGGAGAGAGAGAGAGACCCATTGACAGATAAGAGAGGATGCAGAGCAGCAGCAGCTTTAATTAAGCTAGGCTGTGTATGCTAAGAATACGTGTGTGCTAATTCTGCATCCCAAATGGCACACTATTCCCTTCATAGCAGGTCACCCTATGGGCCCTGGTCAAAAGTAGGGCACTGTATAGGGAATGGGGCACCATGTGAGACACAGCCCATGCCTCCTCCTCCCCTTTAGTCCAGTCATTTTCCTTCTGGACTGATTCAGTGTTTTCTGCCGGGCGGGCAGACAATCATGCCATCATGACCAGACAAGAGCAGGTCGGGGTCGATGACAATCTGGATCGATGTGGAGGGTGGGTGTGTTGGTGACCGTATGTGTGTGTGTGTGTAGAGTTACGGTACATGCACCTAACCACAGAGTAATGAAGAAGCACTGTGACTGCAGCACCTGTCACCTGTGAACAAACAACCCCTTCTTAGCCCTCATTAAACAACCTCCTCATCACTCCCAACACACACACAAACACTCCCTCATGCATTTTCAAATGGGTCTCGTTCCTCACACCAGCACCATGCGAACATCTTTCCTCCCTCCCGCCTCCCTCGTCCCCATAGCCTTCTTCACCCGCCTCCCTGTGCATCCGTACAGGAGCGGTTCATTCAAGCAGTATGGACGGCAATTTTTCACACGGTCCCCCATTAAAACAAAGTGCCTACAGATAAAATCAGTGACTGCAGCCATGTGAAATATATTTGCTCTCGCCAGGGTGATAAGCAAGTGATTATTTTTCCTCCTGGCTGCAGTTTGTCCTTTTCAGATGAACTCTCAGGGAGAAATAGCTCTGGGATGATATGATGTGTCGGGCAGCCGGGCGGGAACAATAATGTCAGGTTCCAACCTGTAATGAGTGATGTGAAGTGCCATACTGATACATCATCAGGCAGCCATAGATTGGAAAGTACATCTGAAAAGCCAGATTCAACATATAGCCTAGGCTAGAATCATTGTGAAATTAACCGAAAATGACAGCCGATGATGATCTGTGGGTCAGAGGCGATAATATGGCGTTCTGCTGTTTTTAACCATTCATCTGCGCAGTCCGCTTTCTCCTTAAGAGAGGCAGTAGTAAGACAGACAGGCGGCATCCCTGGAGCATCTAAGTCTTATCTGCATGTTCACATCATGCTACACTCACCGTGTTTAGATAACAGCCAGTCGTCACAGCTTGCCGCTAAATCAATTTCCCAACTTCTCCGATGGCTGTGTGCAATTAAACCTGCATACACACCTGGCTGAAACAGGCCTGCACAGGGTGAGTATGACCGTGTGCAGCTGGTGGGATGGTGTGGACATAGACAATCACAGGTGCAGCCGCAGCTGGGGGGCTGGATGTAGCACACAGAGAGACTAATTCTATTAGCTCATACTAGAGGCTCCTATGACAGAGGCACAGCCTGCTACTGATGATTGTGAGGCAGGGTGTGGCATCATTCCCTTGTCTTTGTGTGGAAGCTGGCAGAGCAGGGCCATGATGATATGATAGCAGAGGAGAGAAGCTTGAGTAGTGGGCCAGTGGTCAAGATGGAGAGCAATGCCTCAGCCAGTGATGTATTTTAGTAAGGTACTGCCGGTGAAATGGAGGGTATTTTTTTTTTAAACTAGGCAAGTCAGTTAAGAACAAATTCTTATTTACAATGGCCAACCGAGGCCAAACCCTAACCCAGACCACGCTGGGTCAATTGTGCGCCGCCCTATGGGACTCCCAATCACGGCTGATTGTGATACAGCCTGGAATCGAACCAGTGTCTGTAGTGACGCCTTTAGCACTGAGATGCAGTGCCTTAGACCGCTGCGCCACTCGGGAGACTTCATTATCAATACAATAGCAAGTGTGAAAAACTATACACCCTTTTCAATCAACCATATTGTCACAACCCACAGACGGGTAGGTTTTTTTAGAAACAATACCAACGTGTTCACAACTATGGGGCAAAACAGGTGGGGTTGGCTTAGATTATGTGTCCAACTCATTCCACGGAGGGCCGAGTGTATGCGGGTTTTTCGCTCATCCGTTGTACTTGATTGATGAATTAAGGTCACTAATTAGGAAATCACTTCCCTCACCTGGTTGTGTAGGTCTTAATTGAAAGGAAAAAACAAAAACCTGCAGACATTCGGCCCTCCGTGGAATGAGTTTGACACCCCTGGTTTAGATTGCTGACAACATGTAAACCATTGAGGTCACCAGACCCGGGCTTTAGCCCAAATTTATTTTGTCTCAGTCCCTAGGCCTTTTCCCTGCTAGGATGGTTTAAAACAAGCTAGGCTACACTGCATTACACACTGCAATGAATACTCCCAAACATGAGCCCTGTCCTGCCCGGTCTTTTTAGTGCTGCCTAAAAACAACATTTCTGTGTACGGTGGCACTTTAGAAGGCAGAGTCAAAGTGGTTTTCCAAAATTAATTTCTTATTCGTCCAAAGAAATGATAATCCGGCAAGCGCAGGTGACTGTTCATTCTCTGAGGGAGAGAGCGCCAAGACGAGAAGGAGAACCGGAGGAGAACCACATTTTGTTAGCCCATGATGATGTTATTCAGAGTTATTGACCTCGTAAGGCAGATTCGAGTAACTTCCATTTCAACATGTTGACTCAAAAGCTGCACTGAGTGACTACCCAGTATAGCTAGCAGTGCTGCTTCATTAGCAACCCAGCACATTTTATGCGCAGGGTTTTGACAGTAAAGGGAAAGGTGGGATACCTAGTCAGTTGCACAACAGAAATGTGTCTTCTGCATTTAACCCAATCCCTCTGAATCAGAGAGGTGCGGGGGACTGCTTTGATCGACATCCACGTCTTCGACGCCCGGGGAACAGTGGGTTAACTGCCTTGCTCAGGGGCAGAACGACAGATTCATAGCTAATCAATAACTGTACTGACAAGGTATCTGGCCACTGAATCCAACTGCTGGGGCTCTGATCACCAAATATGCTAAAATTACTAATAAAATTAGCTAGCTAACATTTCATTATCTGTTGAAAAAACAAAGCTGGCCATACAGAATTGAAGATGTAGCTCAGCAAACCCAGAGACGGTTGCTGTATTTGCAGGAGTAAGTGAATAGATTGTGTGTTTACAATACAATTATTTAGCATCTAGCGACATAGATGGGTTGGCTGACAACGTCATGAAAACGATGTGCGCGCATCCATGGGGCATAAATATTTGAGCTATTCATGCCATAATATTGACTTGGTCTTTTACCAAATAGGGCTCTCTTCTACAGTTTAAGTCGGATATTTACATACACTTAGATTGGAGTCATTAAAACTTGTTATTCAACCACAACACACATTTCTTGTTAACAAACTATAATTTTGGCAAGTCGGTTAGGACATCTACTTTGTGCATGACACAAGTAATGTTTCCAACAATTGTTTACAGATTATTTCACTTATAATTCACTGTATCACAATTCCAGTGGGTCAGAAGTTTACATACACTAAGTTGACTGTGCCTTTAAACAGCTTGGAAAATTCCAGAAAATGATGTCATGGCATTAGAAGCTTCTGATAGGCTAATTGACATAATTTGAGTCAATTGGAGGTGTAAATGTGGATGTATTTCAAGGTATACCTTCAAACTCAGTCCCTCTTAGCTTGACATCATGGGAAAATCAAAAGAAATCAGCCAAGACCTCAGACAAAAAAAATGGTCTGTTTCATCCTTGGGAGCAATTGCCAAACGCCTGAAGGTACCACGTTCATCTGTACAAACAATAGTAAGCAAGTATAAACACCATGGGACCACGCAGCCGTCATACCGCTCATACCGCATACCGCTCAGGAAGGATTCGTTCTGTCTCCTAGAGATGAACGTACTTTAATGCGAAAAGTGCAAATCAATCCCAGAACAACAGCAAAGGACCTTGTGAAGATGCTGGAGGAAACAGGTGCAAAAGTATTTATATCCACAGTAAAACGAGTCCAATATTGACATAACCTGAAAGGCCGCTCAGCAAGGAAGAAGCCACTGCTCCAAAACCCCCATAAAAAAGCAAGACTACGGTTTGCAACTGCACATGGGGACAAAGATCATACTTTTTGGAGAAATGTCCTCTGGTCTGATGAAACAGAAATAGAACTGTTTGGCCATAATGACCATCATTATGTTTGGAGGAAAAAGGGGGAGGCTTGCAAGCCGAAGAACACCATCCCAACCATGAAGCACGGGGGTGGCAGCATCATGTTGTGGGGGTGCTTTGCTGCAGGAGGGACTGGTGCACTTCACAAAATAGATGGCATCATGAGGAAGGAACATTATGAGGATATATTGAAGCAACATCTCAAGACATCAGTCAGCAAGTTAAAGCTTGGTCGCAAATGGGTCTTCCAAATGGACAATGACCCCAAGCATACTTCCAAAGTTGTGGCAAAATGGCTTAAGGACAACAAAGTCAAGGTATTGGAGTTGGCCATCACAAAGCCCTGACCTCAATCCCATAGAAAATGTATGGGCAGAACTGAAAAAGTGTGTGCGAGCAAGGAGGCCTACAAACCTGACTCCATTACACCAGCTCTGTCAGGAGGAATGGGCCAAAATTCACCCAACTTATTGTGGAAGGCTACCCAAAAACATTTGACCCAGGTTAAACAATTTAAAGGCAATGCTACCAAATACCAATTGAGTGTATATAAACTTCTGACCCACTGGGAATGTGATGAAAGAAATAAAAGCTGAAATAAATCATTCTCTCTACTATTATTCTGACATTTCACATTCTTAAAATAAAGTTTTACTAGGATTAAATGTCAGGAATTGTGAAAAACTGAGTTTAAATGTATTTGGCTAAGGTGTATGTAAACTTCTGACTTCAACTGTGTATATACCACCCCTACCTTGTCACAACCCAGCTTATTGGTTCAAACGCATTAAGAAGGAAAGATATTCTACAAATTAACAAGGCACACCTGTTAATTGAAATGCATTCCAGGTGACTACCTAGCTGGTTGAGAGAATGCCAAGAGTGCGCAAAGCTTTCATCAAGGCAAAGAGTGGTTGCTTTGAAGAATCTCAAATATAAAATATATTTAGATTTGTTTAACACTTTTCTGGTAACTACATGATTCCATATTTGTTATTTCATAGTTTTGATGTCGTCACTATTATATATATATATAAAAAAAAAAATAGAATGAGTAGGTGTGTCCAAACTTTTGACTGGTACTGTACATACTAACACTGTTGGGAAAGAGTGAAGTCATAGACAGGTTTGCACCTACAGTTTAATTTTGTTACATTTTTTATCTTCATGGACTAACATCCTAGTACTGTGCAATATAACTCGCAAACATTGTGAATATTTAGTTGAAAGGATTGTATGCTGGTTTGTAAAATTTTGTTGTTACTATAGGGGTGTATTTATTCTTGTGTAATTAATGAGGTAGAAATATTGTCCTGTAGCTAATTGACCATGGAATCTGTGATTTATTACCCCCAGATATTATAAAATCATAATTTTCAAGCGTGTTTGTACATATCATCTGCAAAAGTTGTCACCCCCCCACTCTACAGTTATAATTTAAGCCTACTGCTAATGTGAGTTTAAGCAGTTCCAACATAATCCAAAGGAAGTCAACCTAAAATCCCAATCCTGCTATATTACATGGAACTAGAAAAATGTTTCGTGCAAACCATCCTTTAGTGGTGTAGGCTGCCACCATTTGGATTATTTTGAAACTGCACCGTGCGCGCCGCATGACACGCTTACATTAGTTAGCAGTAATGTCACCAACATCAACAAAAGGCTTTTTTCTATTGCCAATCAAATATTGGACATGGTTTATGAAAACATTGCAACAAAATTATAAATACTTTTCCTGACATTTTTCTCCATGGAAAATTAAGATATAGCTATGCACTTGTAATTTGTACTTGCTAATCGATTAATATATATATATATATATATATATATATATATATATATATAGACACCATATTCCATGGGTTTACTGACCCCAATCCATTGAATTAATATAAAGAAGTGTTATGCATCAGGAGAGCACAGCGCATGAAAGCAGTGAGATATGCAACATAGCGTTATGTTTTTGCAAAATGTTCACTGCTAGCGCGCGAGACCAAGATCAAATCCCCCCTTTCGGAGTTAGCCCCGGATGTTCTGAATGTCTAGTGACGTCCCTGATGTAAACTATATTTAGTCTCCAAATGTTTCTTGAAAACATAATAACATTTGCACAATGAGCACTTGTTGTCTCTCGAATACATTGTTACAGTTGTTGGTTAGCTAGCTAGCGAATTTGAGCCATATTAGCATTGACATGTAATCAGTGAAAACACCTCAAAACAAGACATGGTATCAAGACAAGACAAATCTAGCTGAAACGAGCCACCTACGATTCCCCAAATTGTTGCTAGCGATCTGACCATTCAGAATCATAACAAAGCACGGCTTCTGTCCCCATCGATGCGCGCTCATCATTTTCGTGACGTTGTCAGCCAACCCCTCTATACGACTCTAGCCAAAGTAGATCACTATAGGAATAAGGTGCCAAATGGCACACACATCACCAACTCAGCATAGCAGCTCTTTACAGTAAAGATGAGATGCCACTTTGTGTGTGACGACCTGAAAGAGCATGAATACAAAGTTAGAAAGCTATTTATACTTACCTGGGTCACCTTTCATCTTTTTTAGGACATAGCCTACCTATTAAATGTAGCTTGATTTCTGACGACTTCTGTGAAACCGGGCAGAATACTATAGAATCTACCAATGACTGCTTAGTAAAAAAAAAAAAAAAGGCTCATATTGTTACAATGTCCCAAATGGCATCATATTCCCTATGTAGTGCACTACTTTTGACCAATGCAGCATCCACTTCAATATACTGTACATCATCCTGGTTTAAAGTGACATTCCTAGTCTTCTGAAAACCATACTGTACTTCCCGATTCCCTGGAGTAGCTCTACAGGCTCTCAGGCTTGGGAAATAGGCTAGCAGCACATAAACTGAGTCAGAGTCACTGCCCTACCAGTCCCCATACACATCTCCGTCCCACATGTCAACCTATTCCCTATATAGTGCACTACTGTTGACCAGAGCCCTATGGGGCCAGGTCAAAATTAGTGCACTATATAGGGTGCCATTTGGGATGCAGACGGTATGCATATCAACCTGTGAAACCAATTTAAGTCTATTACTCTATATTTGGCAAATGAGCATGCATCAGGAGGAGGAAAAATTAGACAAACTAATTTGAAACACACCTTAAACAAATGTGGGCCAATTTGAAAAGAGCTTGTCCATTCCTGGGAAGAAATAGTAGCTAGGTCTATTGCGGAGGTGCTGGTGACCAGACTGTCAGAGCAGTCTACAGTCTGCATCTCAAATGGCATCCAATTCCCTATATGGTGCCCTACTTTTGACCAGGGCCCATAGGGCCCCATAGGGCTCTGGTCAGAATTAGTGTACTATGTAGGGAATAGGGTGCCATTTGAGATGTATCCAGATGGTGCTAATGCTAACATTGCCTTTACTGAGTGGTAAATAAATCGGTACAGATAGGGGGCAGCACAGAGCAGGTTTAGCATCAGACAAAACAATACAAAAGCTGCTACACACACACACACACACACACACACACACTGCTAGTTATTTATTGAGCAGCAGCTTTTCCTGGTATTGTGCGTGTGTGTGCAATTGTATATATATGTGTGTGTGTGTCTGGAATGCTCTGAAGAAAGGACGGGAACACTAGCAAGTGGTAGTATATACTAAAAGTAGTACACTACATAGGAAATAGCGTGCCATTTGGGATGCAGAAAGAGACATTCCTGCATTCACACAGACACAGCCTGTCTGTTTGATTGAGCTGTTAATATACAACAAGGAGTCCCATCAAGAGCGTAGGAGTCCTCTGTAGCCACGTCACAGCAGAATCCGCTGTTAGACAAACTTCCCACGTGCTCCGGCCGCTCTGACATAAACTGCCGAAGCAAACAGCAAGAAAAAGGTCAACAGTGGAATCATATAGGAAATATGAAGAACATACAGGTTGCCACGTTTCAAAGCACTCTCAGTATAAAGATTTGCACAGACACACACACACACACACACACACTTGCAAACATACACACTCACACACTGTGACAGCTGGAGTCCTTAGGTACATTGAATCAGTTCCCCTCACAGGTTGGAGTTGGACCTGTGTCGCCCCTGGCTTGAAACTCTATCACATAGATTTTCATTATTCTCCACTCTCTTTTCTGGCATTTGTGTGCTAGCTGAGTGGTTTCTGAGAGAGACAGAGTGACTGAATGGATGCAGCAGAACCGTAAGCCCTCTGGGTCTTCTTCTCTGCGAAGAAGCATCATAGGCGACATCAGCTACACACAGCACAAACCACTTTCCTTCTCCTCCCACCTTAGTGTGTGTGTGTGGCTTGTTCAAGTGTGTGTGTGTGTGTGTTTATGGGTGCTTTACACAATTTGCTTGCATTATATGCATCTGTATTTTCTACGGTATAGGCTATGTGTATACGTCTTATAGTAGTGTATATTGGCTGTATGTGGGATGTGTGTAATTCCAGTGATACGTTGTGTAACGTACTTCACGTCATTATCCTCTGGGTCAGTTTCAAAGAAGGAAGGAAAGGGGGTCAGCACAGTTTCTCCTAATCTCTTATTCTTGGCAGAGCAGCCTTAGCTGTGAGACACACACACACACCTGTGCTATTTCTGCCTGCTCCAGTCCCTCCCCTCAGCCCTGCACCAGCCCAGGGGGAGGCTCTTACCAAACACAGACATGCCACAGCCACAGGGAGGAGGAAGGCCATTTTTGTGACCCAAATGGCACCCTATTCCTTATATAGCGCACTGCTTCTGACCAGGGCCCATAGGGAACAGGGTGCCATTTGGGACGCAAGCTAAATCATCCTCTAATATTCCAGTTAAACAAGGCTCCAGGAGGAAACTCATGGAAAACCTTGGCTGTATTCACTAGGCACCAAATGCAAGGAGGGACTACAGGAACTTGTTTCCGTTGCAAATAGTTTAGTACTGTGTACTAACGAATACGACCCAGAGCTAGACACATACAGTTGTGGCCTGATCACTCCCTCTCTAATCACCTCGCAAACATGTTTACGTAATACCACAGAATTTACTTAGGCTACATCAGTATTTCTCTGAGCCCGGTGTATAAACACAGGAAGGCTACATCAGTGTTACACACACGCTGTATAAACAATAGAGCAAAGAGCATGATGCAGATTCATTCATTAATCATAGATTAGAAATCCCTATAATCCAGGAGAGAGCGTACATCAACAACACAGTGTCACATGAGATTATGAGGCTGGTGGCCTGTTGTTGTCACAGTAGATTAGTACTGTACTTGTTATCTTCAGTATATCAGCTCTGATCATCTATCTGCAGGTTGTTTGGAGAGGAAGAGGGGCCACGCCCTGTGTGTGTGTGTGTGTGTGTGTGTGTGTGTGTGAGGGACTTTGGCTGGCAGGCGGGCAGTCGATCATGTTACATGCACCAGGCACCTCGGAGCGCAGCACACACACACACAATACTGATGGGAAAAAAATCAATAGTTACATATCAGGATATTATTTCTGACGATGTCGTTTTAGACAATATCGCAATATTATTTTGGCACTAGTTGGCTGTACCTGTACCAAAACGACAGTATTTTTTCCTTCATAGCTTATTCTCCATCTTTTTAAATGGGAACCAATTTGTTTTCAGCACTTTTATTACCAACAAAATGTGTTTACTCATGGCTCTCTCTCTTGTCCCTCTGCAGCAGACATATGGTGAGCAATATGTTTGAAAAAGCGATTCGCAGTAAAATCACAGTATCGAATCGCAATACATAAAGAATCGGGAGAATCGCAGAACAAAGTATCGTGATGATTTCATATCGTGAGGTCCCTGGCAATTCTCAGCCCTAATACACACACACAGATATCACTTGGTAACCAGATACCCCCTCCTCATTAACGTGATAGCTGAAAAGCGGGCAGGCGTGGTGACTTCTTGTTTTGATCACTGAAGTATTTAAAGACCATGTGCCACCATGCATAACGTAACACACACGCATGCCCACACACAAACACACACACCGGTGTCCGTGTCTGTCTGCTATCTAACAGATGATCCCTTGAGTGATCCGGAAGCTATCCGAAGAAGCTAAATGGAGAACTGAGAGTAAAGGGGGTGGAGACAGAGGGAGTAATCTCAATTGCATACTCTTCCCGTCCTCTCTCCGTCTCAAAACCCATTGGATGAGAAAGCCAGAGGTGCCTCCCCCTCTGACATTCTCCTCCAATGGGTTTTGAGAAGGAGGTGAGGACTCTACCCTCTTCTCTGTAGCTATACATCACATCCCCATTGTGCATTCTACTGATTAGATCATCTGTCAGAGAAGACAATTCAGACATTTTGCTAGATTTTCCCACATATTTACTCAAGGGTTTTTGCGTGTGTGTGTGTGTGTATATATGTGTGCGTGTACTAGGTTGTGCCTGTGTGATTATGGCTGTATTGCTACAGTTATCTGGTCAGGGAGCCGGTGGGTATTTTAAATGGCTGTTGTCACGCTTGGCTGCTTCCAATCACACCTCACAGGACAGATAGCAGGAAGAGCAGATAGCATGGTGTGTGTGTGTGTGTGTGTGTGTGTCTCCAGTCTGCCCGGTTACACTGCCCTGCCCTCTCTCCTAGATAAATAGCCTCTCTGAATGAAGCCTCTGACTGACTGACAGAAAGCTCTCAGGAACTGGCTGCTCTACTTTGTCAAATCAAAGTATAATGTTGTGGGGCTGCTCTGCTAGTGCGGTCATACTGGTTTAGAACCATGGTAAACACTCTGCGGATAAAGACACAACACACAGATACATGTGTGATGATGGTGGTGGTGATAGGGATTATGATGGTATTGTAGTGTCCTCACTGAGGACGCCGCTGACACTGTTGATGTGTCTTGTTTGATGGCCCTTCCTTAGTGACTGGTGTAAGAGTGTGTTAGGTACTGCTGAGGGTACACAGTAGAAACATGCACACACGCACAAATACACACAAAACACACACACACACAAATTCTCTCTCTCTATCTCTCTCGCTCTCTCTGATGGACTCTGTGTGATTGTTATGACGTATTACCTTGTCTCCCGGTACAGCAGTACAGTAACTCTCTCTGGCAGGTAAATGTCACATCCTAAAGTGTTGTCTGGATGGAGAACCACATTATTAAGCTAACACTCCACACAGTAAAGGGGTTACCATGAATGTGACAGTAGCTTACAGGCAGCTCAGGCGTATAATTCTGTATTTCATATTACAGTACACCTACTGTAATATAAATACGGTATTAAAGCAAGGACTGTAAAATGGACTGTATTATAAAAAAGTAAGTAAAAAAAAAAGTAAAGGCTACTGTAATCGTATGAATGCATGGATTCATTCAATTCTTTGAGAGGGGTTTGTATTTCACAGTATTTTACTGTAATTACAAGGGATTGGTGCAAACTGGTTGGCTGCTAGGTAAAGTGTTTACAAACATTACAGCATATTAATGAATGTTTGGTGTTTTATATCACTTGACTTCTAGAGGCCTACCAAACTGGCAGTGACTACAGGGCAAAACAGACAAAAAGGACATTGTCACGGATCCCTCTAGAACTTTCATTACGCACACCTGGCCCCTATTCCCAGTGATTAGTAATTGTATAAGCGTGTCCTTGGTTTACCATGGTCCTGCCGATTATTGTTACTATGTCCGTTGGTCGTGAGTACCTGTGCTGTGTGTTTTGGCTTCGTGCCATTGTGGATTGCGCAGATGATTATGGATCTCGTCCTGTGTGATAATCATTGTGCGCTTGTTTTATTTATTCGAGGTACTCCTCTCTCTTTTGTTTGGGTTTCAACCCTGTGTTTTGTGTAGTGTTTGTTTGGTCTTCGTAATCTTGGTGTAATAAAAAACCCTACGCCTGTCTCCCAACCCTTTATGCCAGAGTGACAGACATGGCAAAATTCTCAACCATTTAAGTTAAGACTAGCTGCCAAAGGTTTTTGTAGTACTACTGTATTCTGTTGGGTGAGATTACAGTACCATTCAAAATACAGCAATTTTCCCATAATGCACCACCATTTACACTATGACGCAGTAAAACGTTTAAGAGTTTTTTTTACTGTTGATAATACCTAATATGACCTTATACAGTTTTCCGTCACAGTGTAGGAGAAAGGCTGAAAGTACATTTAAGGAGTTGGTTACAAAAGTGTATTTCTGAACAATAGCAGTTCTGTGTTTTACCGTGTGGAGAATAGGTAGCCTAATTAAGATATTACTTCTATAGAATGCTGGATGGTTCCCTCACATATACACACACCTCAAAATCTCCCCCACACTTCCCTCTAAGCATCTGCGCTGAGTGAGAACGGAGTCACCAAATTTCCCCTCCGACTGCATCACTAAATCATGAGGATGCCATTGGATTTGCCAGGTAGCACACACACACACACACACAGCAGACTGATTTCACTACCTCACTAGGTTTGCCAGGTAGTCTCATTTGATCCACTCCGAGCCACCGTAAAGGCAACCTGCCCTGTCTGCCCTGGGCTCTAGTCTAAAATCCTAGAGCTCCTCCAATATTGATTAGACATGCACTATGAAAGTCTCTGCAAACAGAGGAAAGCTAATCTCATGAAGAGTAACTGTGTCAAATTGGACTTTGCCCAATATTTTCCCCTGGGGGTTCTCAGTGTGAGCGTTACCCAGTGTATTACTGTTAAGAGACTGACTTTACCTTTAGATAAACAATGGTAACAGATCTGGGGTCAGTTCCCCCGGTCACCCATCAGCTGAATGATTGTGGCCAGAGAACAGCTGAGGTAGTGAGGTCATGGCCCTTAGTTTGGGATTTTGTTTGTTTGAATTCAAACACTGAAGTGGGAGGTGAGCTATTAAGGAGACGGCTTGTGTGCGTAGTGGGTGTGTATGTGTCACAGGAGGTTGTCGGCACCTTTTTTATTTGATTTTTTATTATTTTTTTATTTCACCTTTATTTAACCAGGTAGGCCAGTTGAGAACAAGTTCTCATTTACAACTGCGACCTGGCCAAGATAAAGCAAAGCAGTGTGACAAAAAACAACACAGAGTTACACATGTGATAAACAGACGTACAGTCAATAACACAATAGAAAAATATATGTGCAGTGTGTGCAAATGTAGTAAGATTAGGGAGGTAAGGCAATAAATAGGCCATAGTGGCAAAATAATTACAATTTAGCAATTAAACACTGGAGCGATAGATGTGCAGATGATGATGTGCAAGTAGAGATACTGGGGTGCAAAAGAGCAACAACAAAAAAATAACATGGGGATGAGGTAGTTGGGTGGGCCATTTACAGATGGGCTGTGTACAGGTGCAGTGATCGGTAAGCTGCTCTGACAGCTGATGCTTGAGGAAGATAGAAGTCTCCAGCTTCAGTGATTTTTGCAATTTGTTCCAGTCATTGGCAGCAGAGAATTGGACGGAAAAGGTGGCCAAATGAGGTGTTGGCTTTGTGGATGACCAGTGAAATATACCTGCTAGGGTGTGTGGTATGGGTGGGTGTTGCTATAGTGACCAGTGAGCTGAGATAAGGCAGGGATTTACCTAGCAAAGACTTATAGATGACCTGGAGCCAGTGGGTTTGGCGACGAATATGTAGCGAGGGCCAGCCAACGAGAGCATACAGGTCACAGTGGTGGGTAGTATATGGGGCTTTGGTGACAAAACAGATGGCACTGTGATAGACTACATCCAATTTGCTGAGTAGAGTGTTGGAGGCGATTTTGTAAATGACATCGCCGAAGTCAAGGATCGGTAGGATAGTCAGTTTTACGAGGGTATGTTAGGCAGCATGAGTGAAGGAGGCTTTGTTGCGAAATAGGAAGCCGATTCTAGATTTAATTTTTGATTGGGGATGCTTAATGTGAGTCTGGAAGGAGAGTTTACAGTCTAACCAGACACCTAGGTATTTGTAGTTGTCCACATATTCTAAGTCAGAACCGTCCAGAGTAGTGATGCTAGTCGGGCGGGTGCGGGCAGCAATCGGTTAAAGAGCATGCATTTAGTTTTACTAGCATTTAAGAGCAAATGGAGGCCATGGAAGAAGTGTTGTATAGCATTGAAACTCGTTTGGAGGTTTGTTAACTTGTTAGGGATCGGCTCATGAGGTGACCGTTTTGGAGAGCCTGGCGTGCCCAAAGTAAAATGCCTCCCATTCAGGCCCAGAAAATAGGATATGCACATATTTAGTACCATTGGATAGGAAACACTGAATTTTCCAAAAGTGTTAACCATTTGTCTGTGTAAAACAGAACGCATATGGCAGGCAAAACCCCAAGGAATTTCGGTCCTGGAAAAAGTGATTTTGACACTGCTCATTTGGAACCCCTCCCTCATGAAAATGACCATATAAGGGCATATGAATGCAGTACCCATCGCTTCCTTCAGATGTCAAAAGTCTCGAGACAGTGTAAGTTTTCATTTTGGATGAATTAGACCAGAGAAGAAGAGCAAACCAGGAAGTGTACTTTTTATGTCAACAGTACCCAGCGCGCTCCGACAAAGCGCTGTGTCTTTTTTACCGTCTTTATCGATCAGTTTATATTCCGGTTGATTTATAACAGTAAATATACGTAAAAGTGTACCTAAGGATACATTTAAAACTATGTTTGATTGTTCTTGGACAAGTTTATAGGTATAAGATGAACGAGTTCTCGTCACGTTTCAATGGAGGAGTGGAGGCTGTCTTTTCTGATTATAACGCACGAACCAAATGGAGATTTATGGATAAAATACATTACTTTTTCTAACAAAAGAACCATGGATTGTCTTCGTTGGACACTTAGGATGACCTCAGCAGAAGTTCTTCAACAGGTAATTGATTTGTTTTCGCTGTGAAATGTGTTATGTGTGTGCCATGATGGCTAATGGATTCATGGCTATGGGAAAAATATGTGAGGTGCTACCCTCAAACAATCAAATGTGCTGCTTTCGCCGTAAAGCCTTTTTGAAATCTTACAACGCTGTGATATTGCCAAGAAACAGAGCTTTTGATGAGTATAGCCATGAATCCATTAGCCATCATGGCACACACATAACACATTTCACAGCGAAAACAAATCAATTACCTGTTGAAGAACTTCTGCTGAGGTCATCCTAAGTGTCCAACGAAGACAATCCATGGTTCTTTTGTTAGAAAAAGTAATGTATTTTATCTATAAATCCTCCATTTGGTTCGCGCGTTATAGTCAGAAACGACAGCCTCCACTAGTCCATTGAAACGTGACGCAAACTCGTTCATCTTATACCTATAAACTTGTCCAAGAACAATCAAACAGTTTTAAATGTATCCTTAGGAACACTTTTACGTATATTTACTATTATAAATCAACTGGAATATAAACTGATCGATAACGACGGTAAAAAAGACACTGCGCGACTTCTCGGGCGCGCGCGCTGGGTACTGTTTACATGAGATACACTTCCTGGTTTGCTCTTCTTCTCTGGTCTAATTCATCCAAAATGAAAACTTACACTGTCTCCAGACTGTTGACATCTAAAGGAAGCGATGGGTACTGCATTCATATGCCCTTATATGGTCATTTTCATGAGGGAGGGGTGCCCAAATGAGCAATGTGTCAAAATCACTTTTTCCAGGACAGAAATTCCTCGGGGTTTCACCTGCTATATGCGTTCTGTTTCACGCACAGACAAATGGTTAACGGTTTTGGAAAATTCAGAGTGTTTCCTATCCAATGGTACCAAATATGTGCATATCCTATTTTCTGGGCCTGAATGGGAGGCATTTTACTTTGGGCACGCCAGGCTCTCCAAAACCGACCCCTCAGCTGCCACTCCCTAACAAGTTAACACAGTGTCCAATGAAGGGCCAGATGTATCCAGAAGGGTGTCGTCTGCGTAGAGCTGGATCAGAGAATCACCAGCAGCAAGAGCGACATCATTGATATATACAGAGAAAAGAGTCGGCCCGAGAATTGAACACTGTGGCACCCCCATAGAGACTGCCACACCTTAATTGGGGAGGATGGGCTTGAGGTAAAGGCTAGAGGGGAATAGGTGGAATGGTATCAAATAAATCAAACACATGGTTTCCTTGTGTTTGATGCCATTCCATTTTCTCCGTTCCAGCCATTATTATGAGCCGTCCTCCCCTCAGCAGCTTTTACTGATATGTGTGTGTGTGTGCACGTGCGTGATTTTTGGGGGGTTTACATGTCCTTGTGGGACCCAGAGGTCCTCACAAGGATAGTAAAACAAGGAAAATTTTGACAAGTGTGGACATTTCGCTGGTCCCCACAAGGAAAAAGGCTATTTTAGGCATAGGGGGTTAGGTTTATGGTTAGAATTAAGGTTATTGTTAGAGTTAGGTTGAGGGTTAGGAGTTAGGGGTAAGGTTATTTTCGCCTGCCAAATCAGTTCTGTTATACTCACAGACATTATTTTAACAGTTTTAGAAACTTCAGAGTGTTTTCTATCCAATACTACTATTTATGTGCAGATCCTAAGTAACAGGCATTTGGGCACACCAGACTCTCCAAACCTCCGAGCACTGCCCCCTAGCTTGAAAAGGTTAGGGTTAGGTTGAGGGTTAGGAGTTAGGGGTAAGTTTAGGGGTTTGGGATTAAGGTTCGATTAAAGGTTTAGGCGTTAGGGAAAATAAGATTTTGAATGGAAATCAATTGTTTGGTCCCCACAAGGATAGTAAAACAAATGTGAGAGTTAGTGTGTGTGTCACGTGTGTTTGCTTCTGTATGTCTATGTGTGCTTGTGTATTTCTGTCTTGTGTGCCTGTATTTGTGTGTGTGTGGAGGCACAGAGGTTAACTCCTCTCAAGGTTCCAAGTTCCTGCCATTCTGTGCTGGGGGCCGGCTCTGTCTACATCCCAAATGGCACCTAATTCCCTATAGTGCACTACTTTTGGCCAGGGACCATTGGGCTTTGGCCAAAAGTAGTGCACTCTATAGGTAATAGGGTGCCATTTGGGACTCTGGCGCAAGCTGTCTCTGGGGGGAGAAAGGGCCTGAGCACCTGGGTCTCCCCACACAGGAAGCAGCTGGAGAGGCCTGATTACTGCTAACCCTGATGACTCCAACACACTTCCCTCCCTGCTGGGGTCTCTCTCACTACGTTCCACTATGTCACACACACGCACATGTGACACGAGCGCACACAGCGCACACCTACAAACACACAACCATATGTACTCAAAAGTTTTGGGGGAAGTCCCTGGCTTACAGCACTGGCTACCTCATAGAGGGGCTTTCCTCTGTGTGTCGGGGTGTGCGTGAGTGTGTGTCGGAGTGTGTGTCAGGGTGTGTGTGTTCTTTGCTGAGAGTGGGCATGGAAACACTCGTAGTGTGCCTGGGAATTACTGGCTGCCTCTCATCTCCATGGAAATGACGATTCCTGAGTCTTCTTCATGATAAAAAATTTTACCAGACACGCCGTGTAGCTATATGACACAAGGAAAGAGCTTTGTTTTTAACCTGCGTTGTAACTAGGATACTGGATTCATTCCAATGATGTCCTAAGCCACATAAATGTTCATATTCATCTCTCATCTCCCGCTCTCTCTGTTGCCATTTATCATGGTTATACTCACACTGTATGTGGGTTATTTGTTGCAGTATTCATGTGATTGTCAGTGCTTAAGTGAACGAGCTAGTAAAGTGATCCACGCACCGCATTGTTTGTCAGTGTCAATCTGCACCGTCATTCATCACCACCTGGCAAAAACAATGGAGGGGAATGCCATCAATTGACCAAGCGATTCGCCATCATCAGAGGCGTGACAAATTGCAACGACACCAGAATTCAACTGTTAGGGGCTATTCTTTTATAGAAACGCAGCATTAGGCCTCTCTCTCTCTCTAGCCTTATAGTCAGTTAAGTAGCAGGGCCTCTCTTCTCACAATTCTCTTCCCTGTGTGTGATTCTCTCTCTCTCCCCACCCCCTCCACCCCTCTTTGTCTGTCTCTATCGCTCTGTGGTTCTATCTAATCTACTCTCTCTCTCTGGGCCTCGTCACTAAACTGTCTGTCAAAGCAGCTCACGTGCCGCAACGTCAATGTCTTACCTTTAACACTGACAGAGAAAAGGAGCGCAATGCTCCAGAGCATCCCACCTTAGTTCACCTCTGCCCCCTCCCCTTTGACACTCTCTCTCTTCTCCCTCTACGCCCCCCGCTCCTCACTCTCTCTCCCTCCTCCTGGTCTGACTCTATTGGGCTGTCCGCTGTGACACACTCACCCCCCCCCAGGGCCGGCTTCATGCACAAATGAGCACTGAGGTCTGACAAGCCAGGTTTTGTGTTTTTGAGTCATTAGCAGTTACTCTTCCATCTCAGTCCTCTCTCTCTCTCTGCTTCTCTTCTATCACTCACCAGACAGAGCAGGCTAAAAATGGGGTCCTCACCTCACTGTAGAAAGCCTGATTCAGATTACTCCTGTTTTCAAGTAGGCTATTACAGGCAGTTGTTGAGTTCCTGTTTTGGCAGTAAGATGTGTGTGATTAAGCCAGGGGCAGCAGGAGAGGAGGACTCAGGAGAGGAGTGGAGGTAGGAGGTTTCTCCCAGGGGCTTGGGGGTGAAGCAGGGTAGAGCAGGAGGGGTTGAAGGCGAAGCGTTCCGCCTGGCTGAGACTACTGACTTCACACCTGGTGCCCAGCAGCATTGACCCTGGCAGCTGGGGGGCGGAGGGAAGAGGGGGCTGAGGGGAACAGCCACTGGCAGAACAGAACTCCCTCTGGCTGAACAGCCTGGCAGAGAGATGGAGTTTGCGACCAAAATTACACCCTATTCCCCATGGGGCATAGTAGTACACTATGTAGGGAAATGGGGTGTCATTTGAGATGCACCCAGAGGGGCAGAGACAGGCCTCACCACTGCAGGTCATTCACAAAGTAGTTTACCACTAACATTCACTGCTCTAATCAGGCTTACAGTCACTAAGGTCCGGAGTTCGTTTTTTACCACATGACCTGATCAGGAACAACTCCCTAGATGGCCGGATTGGTCATTTGTGAACCACTGTAAATTGCCAGTGTCGGCAGTTCTGGCTAGACAACTATTTCTCTCCTGTATTGTTAGACTCAAAGCACTTCTACGTTGCATCTTTTGTTTCGGTTGCCCTTGCTAACAGGCAATAAGTTATTAGGCTTATATGTGTTCAGAGAGAAGCTTCATCAGAGCCATATGGTTTCAGGTGAAGGCAGAGTTAATATGCAGTCAGCCATCATCCAGGCACCCCCGTGAGTGAGTGAGTGTGACTGGCTGGCTGGGTGAGTGTGTCTGCATGCACTACAGTCCCCTCACCTTCTCTCATAAGCAACAAGTAACAACCACACCAGGACCAAAATAGTGCCGATATTGAGCACGTGTTGGTTAGGCTATATGAGAGAGTTAGAGATTCTGCATAGTATTTTTTATTCTTATTTTCTATAGTGCCTGAGTATTAATTACTTCAGTGTTTAAACTTTAACATCAGGAGTTTGAGTAATCTCATGAGTTTAAAAAAGATGTGAGAATCTTTTAAAACTGTAGCTATATGAGAATACTTGGTATTCTGGTATTCCCTTAATAACTGCTGGTTTAGTATGACTGAACCAGCAGTGTATTGTACATAGCAAATTGGCCAGTTTTACCTAGTGTTGATTTTTCAGTGTAACATTTCTAGTGTTGATTCAGGAGTTAAATTAACATAACACTCAGTGGTGTAAAATAACCCCAGTGTTGTTAATAACCAGAGTTGAGCGTAAGTGTCATTTTTACTCTGTGTTGCTGTGTTGAGTACAACACTCAAAAGCCAAATTATTATAGATGACATCCCATACATTGTAGAGGGTGCGCAGAGTAGCCTTTTTGTCTTCTACCAAAACCAATGCCAAACCAATCAGGTAGTTGTTAGACGAAACGAAGCTTCGGACGTTATCGATAATGTACTTCTGATAACGTAACAGAGGCATCGGGCAAAGTAAACCACTTAGCGATTTCGACGCGTGCTTCGGAGCTCCGGTATTAAACATCACTAGTCCCAGGTAAAACCATTTACATTCGCTTCTATGAAAACCCCAGCGTAGAGGGTTTCTACGTAGCACTTTTTTCTCCCTTTCTACCTTGCTTTCATTCTCTCTTTCTCGTGCACTCTCTCTACTGAACTCTCCGCCACACCACCAGGTCTCCCCCATGTAACAACTCCCGTAACAAGAATAACACTTTAGAATCTTACTCTGGAATGCCCAGACAGGCTCCAGTCAGTCACCTGTTCCCACAATGCAGCAGCTGAGCTCCCCAGAAGCAGTTCCACTTAGGTGGGATTGAAACCAATTCAATCCGGTTGTGGCCCCTTCTCTACTCTGAGCTGAGGGACCTGTCGAGGTAGAAATACTTTTAAGCCTTTTACTACCTCACAGTGCAGCAGTATCACAGCTGATCCAATCCACATTGACTATCATGAGAAAGCGAGGGAATGAAAGCAAGATAGACAGGGTGGGAGAGAAGGAAAGATCGAGGGAGGTTTCCCCTATAAATGAGCTCCACACCTCTATCGCTTTCTCTCTCTCTCTCTAGGTGTAGGCAGCCACCCTCACAGTCTATAGTTCCTGTAAAACCCTGTTGTGTCGGAGCAGAATGAGGCACATGCAGGGCAGAAAAACTATTAAACCTACCGCACTACCACACTGTGAATGACTAGGCCATATACACGACACAACTGTTTCTTCTGGTGTTAACTTTACTCTCTAACTGTCTGACATAGAGAAACATTTTATCGCTCTCTCAGTGGACTGCTCCCCAGAGTGCTGTCAGTCCCCAGGCTCTAGTTCCTTCTCCACAGTCCCTGAGCTCCTCTTTCTTCTCCTCTCCTCAGTTTTACCACTGTCCCCTGTTTACATTCCCCAGGGGTTGACTCACCTCAGGGGACTCAGCAACCCCCCCCAAAAAAGTACAAACACAGACGGTATCCACAGTCATACATACTGTACTATCCTTTTCAAAACAGAGACACTCTCTCCGCCTCTCATGCACACACACACAATCCTATTGCCCAAAACATAAAGGAAGCAGCACTAACCATAAAACACTAGCAGACCCTAGTCACGTGACAAGCTCTACTACTCCCTGGGGATAAGGCTGGTCCACATCCATGCTGGAAGCCCAGTCTCACACACACACACACACACACAGTTCCTGCTTGCTGCTGTCCTGATGTGAAGCCCAGTCTCACACACACACACACACACACACACTGTTCCTGCTGTCCTGATGTGAACCTATCCTGTACACATGAACCGCTCTCTCTCTCTCTCTCTCTCTCCCCTTTAGCCAACTACCACTGAAAGGTCCCACTCATCATTGCCTTCTCAGGCTAATTGACTGAAATGTACCTCAAAGCAGATGAAATTGCTAATCCCTATATAGTGCACTACATTTGCCAAGAACCCGATGGGCCCTGGTCAAAAGTAGTGCACTACATAAGGAATAGGGCTCCATTTGGGACACACCCTATGAGAAGTTTAGTCCAAAATATCTTCTCCAGCCAGCAAAAAGACCTTGTGCATGTTTCAGGATGTCTCCCTGATGCACCCTACTAAAAACCTAACTCAATTTAACTCAAAGGGACAAAGGTAATATCAGGATTAATTCAATAACAAAGCCATGTTACATTTAGTTACAGTCTCAGGAACTGGTCCTTTTAATTCAATTATTGAGCACATTCTCCATTCCAATCCCATGTCTTAAAAGAGTATGCATCTTTAGAATCAATTCTATATTATAACCTTGGGAGGAAGTGCAATACACAAAATCATGGCAATCTGTGATAGAGATTACAGCATTATGCTCTGTGAAGGCAAACATAGATTTAAAGTGTAAACTAGTCTGCTAAGTGGGCTTTTATAACATATTATGAATGTCAGAAATGCACTTGTATTCAAAAGCAACTGAAAATAATGTAACGGAACGCTAACTCTGCCTACACCTCTGTGCACAGTTAGAATCTTGGTCCATTTCTAAATACATTAGGGTGCATTCAGGCAGAGTGAAGTGTAAAGTAGGACCTAGGACTCTGGTCAAAAGTAGTGTCCTACGTAGGGAATAGGGTGCCGTTTGGAACACAGGCTAGCTTTAAGTGAACAGTTGTAGAGTGCAGCCAGGCATTGTGTAGGCCTAGTAGTGTAAAACCAGGAGCTAGTAGACAGAGGCAGCCAAGCAGAGAGCAGGCTACACTAATCACTCTTAAAGAGGTCGTAAAGGTCACTAGAGAGGCATCTGGGTGCCCATTGACTGGGAACAGCCACAAACCCGTGGAAAGAGAGAGGCCACTGTGGGGGGGGGGCAGTCTGCCTCCCAATTTTGCAACCTAGTCCCTAGACCGTGCACTACTTTTGACCAGAGCCCTACGGGGCCTGGTCAAAAGTAGTGCACTATATTGGGAATAGGGACAAAGTCAGTCTCCTCTGATGCCTTGTGACCATAGAAATAGATTCATCATTACGGACCTACTGACTTGAATGGGGATGCCATTCTAGTGATTATATTTCTATTCATTAGAAATGCACAACTAGAGGGAGAAGAAAGCATGTTGGCACATACTGTTCTTACATCAATCTCATATCCAGGGTTGTTCCTGATTCCATAGTCATAACCCTTTACATTCCATTTTGGCCTATTCTAAACTGTGCAGGTGCGGTCTCTGTAGAGCCTGAATATAGGCCTTACTGTGGCTATATATACTGTGGCTGATTTAAGCATGAACTAAACTAGACCTATATAATTGTCACCACATTGTTCAGACACCTACCCGAAGCAGGTCATGTAATAGACAATGATCATGGTGTCATGACAACCCCTGACTGCATCCTGCTTCCTAGGATGAGGCATTGTCTTATGTTAGATGCCGTCACTCCAACGCAACTGCTCGTTCCTCAACAGATTTGTCTTGTAGGACGTGAAACTCATAAAAATGTTAGAATCCCGAGCATCCGCTATTGAAAAATGATTTATGATATCACTGTGCTCTTGCATGTAGTGTTGCTAACTTAGCAACTTTTTTTCTATGGATTTGATTGCATTTAACGACGTTTCCCACTCAATTCTGCCACAAACCAGAGTGGGAGAAGCTGTCTGGCTAGCTTTTTGTTGGAAGCATTCAACATTGTGTGTGCAGCACTAAGTACTGTAAGCGGCTGGTTGGTTAGCAGAATCGTTTCAGTGACTCGCTCGGTGGCAAGCGAATGTTGGACAAATTTATGCTCGTTTTCATGCCCATTGTCAAACTTCAGAAATACTGCTCATTGAAGCACACAACTCCTTCAAACCTCTGAGATGAAAAGTCCCCCTGTTTAGGGGAACCGGTGTGGTTCTGGTACTGGTTCAGACTAACATTTTTATCTGTGGACACCGTAGATTGAAATGGCTTGCATGGAGCGTATTTTTGCGCCTATTTGACGTAGGATGTGAAATCTGACACCACTTGAAGCTGGGATGTCCCTCCAACCATTTCATTCGCTCTTCCGACTGTCCATCAACTCCTGGCTGAACCCAGGGACAAAGCACACGCCTGCTATCCCTCGTAGTGCAGCAGGAGAGAGGGGTTTCAGCACTATTGCACATTCAGATTTATAGCCATTAATTAAAAATAATTCATAGATTTTAAACAAAAAAAAACCTTCCTGTTTGTCATAGACGGAAAATATCAATATGAGATGAAAAGAGAGTTCCTCGCGAGTTTAGGAAGCCAAGCTGGAGCTCTGTGTGACGTTCACAGCGGTGGGGGCAGATGTTTTGATCGAGAGATAAGCACATTTTCTCTAACACTAAATATACAAATATGTATTTAACAGATAAGGAAGGTGAAATATTATAGTTAGTGTTTTTATAATTTGATTATACTATATTTAGAAAGCTTATAAGTCATGTCAAGCCTTATTCATACAGTTTTGTTAGAAATAGGTCATATAAATATTTCTTATTTTTATCATATTTGTACTGTGTACTTGAGCTTGTCCTTAAAAGTGACTGCACCTCAGTAATTTATAAAACAAATGACCAGAAAGTTGAGATGTTATCCTTTCTTGGAGTATGCAGCATTACTACTTATTGTTTATGGTCCTCTCATGATAAATAATTACTTTAGGGGGTTACGTAGATTACATTTTAGATTACTTGTAGTTACATTTAAGAAGTTATTAAATAGATGTGAAATGGTTCGACTATGACTTTCCTAACCGAAACACATCAACATTATTTACAGATGTATTGTTTTAGCTTTGATTAATTCATCCTGTTTTGAGGAATTAAAATGGGGTTCGTTAGGCAAAGTTACATAGGTCATATTTATTTTACGTTAGACAGCACATTGTAGGCAAACTACTTTGGTGCTATCTCTCTCATTACCCTTTGCGAGATACGATAAAGATCGAATCGTCGCGCTGTCAGATGTAAGACAATGACTATGAGGTGATTGGTGCCACTTGTTTAGTGCCGCACTGACCCCGTTTGAGCGCATCAGTCAACCAATCACTGTGTCAGACTGAGGCAGCTCATTATTGGTCATGGTCTAAAAAACAGTGGTAATACACCAAAACAGATTGTGCTGTAATATAAACGTGTTCAAATCCTACCTTGATTCAAAATGACATGCTTGAATGACACTCAAGAAGAGATACGCTCATCAAAAGCCATCAACTAAACCTTGAGGATGGAAATTATGCCGCGCAGCAAAACTACCATAAACACTTGACGTGAGAATTGAGAATTGTGCTACGATAGCAACAAAAACAGCCTGGAAGCTCGACTAGACTTTGCCATCAGCAGCCATGTGACTCCCCCTGTCCTCCCCTGCTGTGTGTGTCAGCTTTGGGCACATCTGGAGAACACAGCCAGCTCGTTAGAGTAAAGCAACATCCCACCCCAGAAAGAGCCTACGCTTCTCTTTCCACATCCCACACATACAGTACTGTACAGTACGCTTGTGTATGAAGTACAATCAAACAAACAGACAAACATGCAGGGCTGACACTTTTATAAAACAGCTGAGGTACTGGGGGTTTTGTTCCTCGTATTTCGCCCTCCCCAAAGGATCCTTGATTGCTCCAACAAAGTGACAGAAGAGAAGGTGAACTGGCCAATAATATTGTGATAAGTTGAGCGATAAGTTGAGCGATATCTCCACACTACATGACCAATAGTATGTGGACACCTGCTTGTCGAACATCTCACTCCAAAATCATGGGCATTCATATGGAGTTGGTCCCCTTTTTTGCTGCTTTAACAGCCTCCACTCTTCTGGGAAGGCTTTCCACTAGATGTTGGAATATTGCTGTGGGGACTTGCTTCCACTCAGCCACAAGAGCATTAGTGCGGTCGGACATTGATGTTGGGCGATTAGGCATGGCTCGCAGTCTGCATTCCAATTCATCCCAAAGGTGTTTGATGGGGTTGAGGTCAGTGCAGGCCAGTCAAGTTCTTCCACACCGATCTCAACAAACCATTTCTGTATGGACCTTGATTTGTGCACGGGGGCATTGTCATGCTGAAACAGGAAAGGGCCTTCCCCAAACTGTTGCCACAAAGTTGGAAGGATAGAATCATCTAGAATGCCATTGTATGCCGTAGCGTTAAGATTTCCCTTCACTGGAACTAAGAGGCCTAGACCGAACCATGAAAAAACATTATTTCTCCTCCACCAAACGTTACAGTTGGCATTATGCATTTGGGCATGTAGCATTCTCCTGGCATCAGCCAAACCCTGATTCGTCAGTCGGAATGCCAAATAGTGAAGCGTGATTCATCACTCCATAGAACGCGTTTCAACTGCTCCAGAGTCCAATGGCGGCGAGCTTTACACTACTCCAGCCGACGATTGGCATTGTGCATGGTAATCTTAAGATATGTGTGGCTGCTCGGCCATGGAAACCCATTTCATGAAGCTCCCGACTAAAAGTTATTGTGCTGACATTGCTTCCAGAGGCAGTTGGGAACTCGGTGGTGAGTGTTGCAACCAAGGACAGACGATTTTCAGCACTCAGCGGTTCCATTCTGTAAGCTTGTGTGGCTTACTACTTTGAAGCTGAGCCGTTGTTGCTCCTAGACGTTTCCACTTCACAATAACAGCACTTACAGTTGACCAGGGCAGCTCTAGCAGGGAAGAAATTTGACAAACTGACTTGTTGGAAAGGTGGCCTTCCTATGATGGTGCCACTTTGAAAGTCACTGAGCTCTTCGGTAAGACCATTCTACTGACAGTTTGTCAAAGGAGATTGCATTGCTGTGTTCGATTTTTTTACAACTGTCAGCAATGGGTGTGGCTGAAATAGAAAAATCCAGTCATTTGAAGCGGTGTCCACAAACATTTGTATATATAGTGTATCTTACAGGAAAAGCTGTGACATTATTATATAGAATAGCCTACAGATAAGGCATATTAGCAATAGGAATAATATCAATATGAATAATATTTCTATGTGCATCTATGTGCACTTCAGAAGCAATGCTGAAGAACCGATTTCAAGTGAGATACAAGTACTGCTTAGAATGTCCAATGTAGTTAACAGTGCAACGATGACTGCATTACCTAAAACATCCTTACCAATAAATCCACACTAGGTTGCGTCCCAAAAGGCACCCTATTCACAATGTAACGCACTACACTTGACCAAGGCACATAAGGCTCTGGTAAAAGTAGGACACTATATAGGGAATAGGGTGCCATTTTTGACACACAAGAGATGTGCTTTTGCAGAGGCTTTTGTAGGCATAGGCCTATATCAATTAAGAGAACTGTTACAAAGTCTCTAATACGGAAATTCATTGACAAAGACGTAATATCTCTTTTCTAGCAACTAAATCCTACCACTCCACTAGCTTCTATGGGTCTGATAGTACATCATACAGGCATACAGCAGGTAGCCCTAAGCACGGCACACTGATGTGATAATAATGTACTGCTGCTTAGCTCTGAACTCTTCATTTTCTTGACTCTCAACATCCACCACACACACACGCACACTTTTTGCATGAGAAGAGCTTTCCATTGTGTGATGGGGAAGAGCAACCACATGACAAATCTGCCAGGGGTGGGATGTGGTGATGGTGGAACAGTCATATAAACAAGCCTGTAGGCGCAAGGTGGATAGTCCATTCCATGACTCTGTGTAGTGTGTGTGTGATTTGATTTTACTATCCTTGTGGGGACCAGAAGTCCCCACAAGGATAGTAAAACAAGTGGAGTAAAACAAGTGGCCGGTCCCCACAAGGAAAAAGGCTATTTTAGGCTTAGGGGGTTAGGTTCAGGGTTAGGGTAACAATTAGGGTTAGCGTTCAAATTAAAGTTAGATGTTAGGTTTAGCGTTAGGAATTAGGGTTAGGGTTGTGTTCGAGACCATTTGGTTGTGCATCAGCAGTTTCTCTTGTTACAGTATGCCAGTCACTGACAGTCACTCAATTAGCCTGTGTCAGCTAAAATGTTTTAGTCCACCTGCCAGCTAATAAACTGCAAACATTTGTCTCCACCCTATGGCAAAATCTCAAGTTCAACTGTCAGAGTGCCGGTGCGCAATGCCTTCATATCAAAGGCCTGCAGTATAATAGGTTAATAGCCACACAAGACTAAACCTTCAAAAGTTTTAAAACTTTATTAGGATAATATCAAAAGTAGGCCTAAGTCAAGTCATTGTTTATAGGAGAAATACGAGCAAGATACTGTATTATATTGCGGCAAACACAACATTACATGTAGAACTTAATTTGGCTAAAGAAAATGGCTCAACAGAATTAAATAAAACACTTCCGAACACAAAAGTTTTGAACAGGCTATATTGCAGCAATTACCAAGTAAGACCAGCGCCTAACGTATCCAACAAATGACAGCAATAAGCTAATGATATTTATTTTACAACAGGCCTACTTATAACTTATCTTAAACTAAATACTGTCCAGAGCACACCATTAAAAATATTTTTTAGTTTTTACTCGTCAGTATTACTTACTAAAACTGTTGTTACACTAAGGTTTTAATTCTAAGAGAAACAAACATTTTCAATTATATTCCATGATATTCTTAAGATATACACTACCGTTCAAAAGTTTGGGGTCACTGAGAAAAGCCCTAGTTTTGGAAAGAAAAGCACATTTTTGTCCATTAAAAATAACATCAAACTGATCAGAAATACAGTGTAGACAGTGTTAATGCTGTAAATGGCTATTGTAGCTGGAAACGGCAGAACTTTCTTCTGAAACTCGTCAGTCTATTCTTGTTCTGAGAAATGAAGGCTATTCCATGCAAGAAATTGCCAAGAAACTGAAGATCTCATACAACTCTGTATACTACTCCCTTCACGGAACAGCGCAAACTGGCTCTAACCAGAATAGAAAGAGGAGTGAGAGGCCTCGGTGCACAACTGAGCAAGAGGACAAGTACATTAGAGTGTCTAGTTTGAGAAACAGACGCCTCACAAGTCCTCAACTGGCAGCTTCATTAAATAGTACCAGACAAACACCAGTCTCAACGTCAACAGTGAAGAGACGACTCTGGGATGCTGGCCTTCTAGGCATAATCTTCAGGCAATGGGCACAGCCATCTTTGACTTCGTTTATTTGCGTTATATTGTTAATGGCATTCTGGAATTAGGGAGTTTTCGCTTGTCGAACATAAACAAACATGGCTGCCATCATAAAGAATTTAGCTGCTGTTAGTTTACCGGACACCCATCTCTTTTCATTTCTCCCTTGTTCTCCCCAGAGATGTGGTACATTGTAAACAAGTCTAGCTGTTAGGTCGCTAACTTGTTTATTTTTTTTTTATGGAATGAGTTTGGCTTTGGATGTGTTCCGTGTGATGTTTGGATGATGAAGTTTGCATTTAGTCTGCATTTAGTCTGCTTCCAACTCACACACGTAGATCCCCTGAACGCAGCTCACTCTCCAGATCCCAAATCACCTGAATTCTGATCACCTGTATGTCATTTACACACACTATTTAGTTCAGCCTAGGAACAGTGGGTTAACTGCCTGTTCAGTGGCAGAACGACAGATTTGTACCTTGTCAGCTCGGGGATTTGAACTTGCAACCTTTCGGTTACTAGTCCAACGCACTAACCGCTAGGCTACCCTGCCGCCCCATGATTCTTCAGTCAGTTTGACCTCACAGGGCACTGCACACGGTGCAGGTTAAAAGTGATTCCCCTTACCAAATTCACACATCATTTAATTATGTTGTAATTAAATTTACTCTGACTAGAGTACCTAAATATAATGTTCATTTGGTGGGAGGATGAAGCCTTTGTATTCTGTGTTTGAAGCCTTTGTATTCTACTACAAGTCCTGCTGCACTGTTATCCCCAAGGCATGCAGTCTGTCAGTGTTTTCACTGCACGTTTAACCTGACAGCATCCAAAATGTCACCCTGTGCACTACTTTTGACCTGAGCCCAGGGCACTATATAGGGAATAGGGTACCATTTGGGATTCCCACCCTAGTTACACAATGCAGTGCAGAGTGGGGGGGGAGGAAGGAAACGCAAGGACAGGCAGGACCCTCCGAATGCAGTTTAGCAAATGTCAGACGCATTCAGAGAGCAGTCTTCTGAAATGTCACCCAGATGAGGCAGGAGAGAGGTGACGCTGAGGGGGGAGATACGGAGGTGCGTGCACGCAGCGAAGAATGCCACACACATACATAAATAAAATGAAATGACAAAAACCATGCAGATAGCTGCATTGAAAGTATGAGAACCAGTCTTACATTTACAGTACACACACTGTGAACTAACATTTACAAAGCAAACCGACTCACAATGACAAACAAACTAAACAAAACACAACATGAACGATCTGGTAACCAATTTGAGACAGAAATAAGATAAGTGACAGTCTTTGTTTGTTTCTGAGAAGCATGTTAACCAGATATTTCAGGTACCTTGAAAACGTCGGAGGGTCATTGCAAGTGAAACTGAAGTGTTATGTCTTCAGAAGAGAATGTCAGTGTCTTTCAGCCTATTAGCAAATTCTCAACATTGTCTGGGACCCTATGGGCCATGGTCAAGTAGTGCACTACATAGGGAATAAGGTGCCATTTGAGACGCAACCGTTTTCATGCCTGGATGACACTAAGGATGGAACATTGTACAGTATGTGGAGTAGATATTCCATGCCTCCTACTGCCTCCCTCTCCTCTTCACCTGTCTTCCCCACCTCCCCCCTGCCTCCCCTCGCCCCATCTATTCAGCGCAAGCAGATTCCTCTGGGCTCCAGTCCCATTAAACGTCTCATAAATAACACCTGACAGAGTTTGGTCAGGAGGATTTTATATCGGTTTCCTCTGTGGCGTGAGCGTGCAGTAAGGCCTTCAGGACAATTATGTTAACATGTTTCAAGGGAAAAAGTGATACCCCTTTCAAATGCCCTTTACCAGAATAACCTGGACACAAGAGGTTCCTTCCTCCCTTGGTTTGTGTATAGTAGAACTTAGCCTAGCTGAATACCTAACCAAAAGATGAATGGACATTGGGATCTAGCATGCTATATAAAGCTCAGCTAAAGAGCTCCGGTCAAAAGTAGTGCACTAGCCTACATGGGGAATAGGGTGCCCTTTGGAAAACAGACATTACAGTTAAGGCATGTAGACTATACCGGGACTTCCTGCTAATACTAGTAGCCACACTAGAAGCAAGTACCCTTGCTTCACAGAGCCTGATAGCTGATGATGTTAATCTGTCTGTCTGTTGCTTTGACAGCAGAGAGTAAAGCTGACAGTTTACCTAACCACGTGAAAAGTTAAGAGAAACTCAGAGAAACCAACCAGCCATTCACATCCTGCCATGACAGACCCATCTCCTCTCTCCCTGACAGCACACACACACACACACGCACAAACTGCCAGGTGTATAGTTAGGCCTAGGTAGGGAGGTGTGGAGGAGGACCGGGCTCTTACTAGTGATAGGGGAGCTGGGCTGTAGTGGAGCAGGTCGAGAAGTTCCTCGGTGTCCACATCACTAAGGATCTATCGTGGTCCAAACACACCTACACAGTCGTGAAGAGGGCACGACAACGCTTCTTCCCCCTCAGGAGGCTGAAAAGATTTGGCATGGGCCCTCAAAAGGTTATACAGCTGCACCATTGAGAGCATCTTGACTGGCTGCATCACCGCTTGGTATGGCAACTGCTTGGGATCCGACCGCAAGGCGCTACAGAGGGTAGTCCGGATGGCCAAGTACATCACTGGGGCTGAGCTCCCTGCCATCCAGGACCTCTATACCAGGCGGTGTCAGAGGAAGGCCCTGAAAACTGTCAAAGACGCCAGCCACCCAAGTCATAGACTGCTCTCTCTGCTACCGCATGGCAAGCGGTACCGATTAACAAGTCCGGAACCAACACGAGTCTGAACAGATTATACCCCCAAGCCATAAGACTACTAGATGGTTAACCGGTTAACTAAATGGCTAGCCGGACTATCTGCATTGACCCTATTGGCACCAACTTTTTTTGGTCATCACATACGCTGCTGCTACTATTTATTATCTGTCACTTTATTCCTAGTTAGACGTACATATCTACCTCAACCAACTCGTACCCCTGCACATGGACTCTGTACTGGTACCCCTTGTATAGCCAAGTTATCGTTACTCATTGTGTATTTGTTATTACTTTTATTATTACGTGTTTTACTTTTCTATTAGTTCTCTATTTTCTTTCTCTCTGCATTGTTGGGAAGGGCCCGTAAGTAAGCATTTCACTGGTAGTCCACACCATGTGACGAATAAAACTGTATTTGATTTGACTACAAATGTGCCCGAATTCAACAGGCGTAGACTTCACAGTGAAATGCTTGCTTACGAGCCCTTCCCAACAATGTAGCGTTTAGAAATTAACACGAGAGGAATACAATTTTTAAAAAACACAAGGACGGAGCTATATTCAGGGAGTACCATTACCAGATCAATGTGCAGAGGTACGAGGTAGTTTGTGAGGTACATAAATGTACAAGAAGGCAGGGTAAAGTGACTAGGCACCAGGATAGATAATAATAAGAGTAAAATAAAGAACAGAGCAGCAGCAGCAGCAAATGATGAGTGTAAAAGTGTGTGTGCGTGTAATGTGTATGTATGTGTGTTGATGTGTCGGTCTGTGTGTGTGTGTGTTATGTATGTAGTGTATGTGAATGTTTGGTGGTTTTGTGAGGGAGTGTCAATGTAGTGTGTGTGTGAGTGAGTGAGTACGGTTTGCATATATAGTCTAGCAAGTGTGCGTAGGGTCAGTGCAAAATAGTCAGTGCAGATAGTTTGGGTACCCTTTACTGACTAATTAGCAGTCTCATGGCTTGGGGGTAGAAGCTGTCTCGGAGCCTGTTGGACCGAGAGCCGATGCTCTGGAACCGTTTGCCGGACGGTAGCAGAGTGAACATTCTATGGCTTGGGTGGCTGGAGTCTTTGGCAATTTTTCGTCCCTTGACTGCGAAATTAGACTGTGTGAGCTCAGGGCAAACTGGAAAACATTGGATACATCGCAAATGGCGCCCTGGTAAAAAAAAAAAATGGTACACTACATAGGAAATAGGTTGGCATTTGGGGTACACATACACTTCAGGAACTAGGGAACGCTGCTGGCACAGAGCATCTGGCATTCTCCAGGATACAGAAAAGAGAGCAAGTGTTCCAGACCTTATCCACCAAAACAACAAGAACAACAACCACAATGTAAATATTGTGTGGAGACAGATATATAGGGGGAAACTCTGTACCCAGACCCAATCACCTAAGTGAGTCTAGATGTTTTATGCAACTGGGCCCAGGGCCCCTAATTCATTAGCCCACTGTTAACCCATAGTGGGTTTCTTTCAGACAAAGACAACACATACAGTAGGCATACATAGGGACTAGCGTCCCAAAGCTTTCTCCTAACAGCCTCCGCTGACACACGCGCGCATACACATCCACCATCAACACAGCCTCTCCTGACACACCCTCTGCTCACATCATTTGGCTGACATAACCTCCAACTCAATACCACACGTGCACACACACACGCACACACTGCACCGAGCAGACACACTCACGATTGCACGTGCACACACACACCCTGCAACATAAACCCATATTAGGCCACGTCTTTCGATCATCAATCTGCTCCAAAACAACAAATCTTTCCAGTGTTCTTTATACTGACGTACACACACACACACACACACTCCCAGGGGCCTCTTTGTAGAGTACAGTACCCCTCACCCACCTGTCTGGCCCTGATTAATGTCCTCAAAGACAAGATCTTTGTCCCAAATGGCACCCTATTCCCTATGTAGTGCACTACTTTTGACCAGAGCCCATGCAAAAGTTGTGCACTATATAGGGAATTGGGTGCCATTTCAGACAACAGAAAACAGCTGGGCTGAGGCAAAGGTGCCTGCTGCTGGGAGGTCTCCCTCTCTCCCTCCACCCACCTCTCTCTCTCTCTCTCTCTCGGTCTCTCGCTCTCCTTCAGTTTCCCTCCCTCCACCAGTTTCCCTCCGCTCATAACTCAGCAGATAGCAGCACCAAAACCACCATAGCTGCTGTTAGCACTAGCTAATGATCCCTCATTACGCTACATCACAGCTCCTCTGTACTGTCAACTCCCCAGCCATCCCACTCTAACACTGAGTCCTAGCCTCTCCTTATTAGTGTCCTGTATTATGGTTTGGGATAATGTTAGTGAACCCTGTTAGTGAAGACAAATGACCTGTCTGTTTATAACAGATATCACAATAGAAACTACTGTATTTCAATGACCACCACCAGGGAGGATTTGAAATCAGTCAGACCCACCATAGGCTACAAAAGACATAATACTCAGTGGCTAAGAGCCTAGACATAGAGGAGTGTCTCTCTAACTCTACTCTTTGCAGAGGCTTCCATAATAAAGAGAAGGGGAGCTGGTGAAAACAAGGGAGAGGGCTTCCCACCAGCCGAGTGTGAAAGAAAGAGTTCCCCCTTCTCAGTATTGCCTGTGAATGGACTCTTTCTTCTGCCTCACACTTTAAAAGGTAGGAGGAAGGCCAGTCAATGGCAAAGGTAACTAGGGATGCGTGCAAAATGGGACCCTATTCCCTATATTGTGCACTACTTTTGACCAGGGGCCAATATATTCCCACTATAAAAGGGAATAAAGTGCTATTTGGGACATAACTTACTCTTGGGCCTTCTTTCACTCTAAAGCCAGCACACAATAGCTTAGCCTAAGCCATCACAAGACCCAATAATGCACCTATAGGCTATTGCTGGTATTCAGGTGACTGAATGAAGCTAGTTTTTTTTTTTTATTTGTCCTTTATTTACCTAGGCAAGTCAGTTAAGAACAAATTCGTATTTACAATGACAGCCTAGGAACAGTGGGTTAACTACCTTGTTCAGGGTCAGAACAACAGATTTTTACCTTGCTCAGGGATTCGATCTAGCAACCTTTCAGTTACTGGCCCATTACTCTAACCACTAGGCTACCTGCCGCCGCAGCTATTGTGTGAGAGAGAGAAGAGAAACATGTTATTTCTGGAATGAAGTTTCTCAAACAATAACGTGGTGGCCTCTGGGAGAAAGCCTGTAAGTAATCAGTCCAACCCACTCTCAAATAATTCCAACTGTACTAACTCAGAGTTAAGATAAGCCTATAGTTTGACATTATAAAAAGCCTACCTAGGCCTACACTGTTCTGGTAACAGCGTAAAACATTGATCACAGCCTAGATGACGGGACATTAGAACTAGGCCTAGAAGTGGATGAGATCTCAGCCCCCGTCCCCACAGGAGGCCTTTTGCCTTCTGGTAGGCTGTCATTGTAAAATAAGAATTTGTTCTTAACTGACTTGCCTTGTTAAATAAAAGGTTAATAAAAAAATATAGTAATAGAAATTCACTAGGAACTAAATGGAAACCGAAACAGAGAAGGGCTACTATCTGAACGTGTCCAATAAGGAACCATTGTTTTCGTTTTTCTGTTGCAAAACATTTTGTTACAGTGTGCACTGTTAAATATGGCACCGCAGATCCGTATTTTGCATCGCTTTGAGTATTTAGGATTGTTAACGTGGATATAAATATTCCTGTAAACCTGATACACAATAGTAGCCTACATTAGCCTATTTCAGCTGAATAATTAAGCCATATCTCACAAACAAGCTGGACAGTAATAACCTAAGTGTTATCTGGCTAGTGGCTACATCATTTCATTACAACAGAAAATACTCACAATAGGGAACGAGTGCTTAAAGGAAAACTCCACCCAAAAAACTATCTTCTGGTATTTGTTTCATTAGTCCGTTGTTGACATAGTCCCAAAATGTTTTGCATGTCAGCAAACAAGTTGTCAAGATTAGGTACCTTTCAAAATACAGAAATACTGCCGGTATGATGCATTTTGCATCATGTGGTATCTTGAAAACTTGATCGCTGACATGCAAAACATTTCGGGACTAAATCAACAATGGACTAATAATACAAATACCAAACGATAGTTTTTTGGCGTGGAGTTTTCCTTTAAGCCTTGCGGGAAGCCACACATTAATTAATGTAAATTCACCGACCATTTCGAATCCCACCGTACCTTCGCCGCTATGCAATCTGGTTTCCGAGCTTGTCATGGGTGCACCTCAGCCACGCTCAAGATCCTAAACGATATCATAACCGCCATTGATAAAAGACAGTACCGTGCAGCCGTCTTCATCGACCTGGCCAAGGCTTTCGACTCTGTCAATCACCGCATTCTTATTAGTGGACTCAATAGCCTTGTTTTCTCAAATGACTGCCTCGCCTGGTTCACCAACTACTTCTCAGATAGAGTTCAGTGTGTCAAATCGGAGGGCCTGTTGTCCGGACCTCTGGCAGTCTCTATGAGGATGACACAGGGTTCAATTCTCGGGCCGACTCTTGTCTCTGTATATATCAATGATGTCGCTCTTGCTGCTGGTGATTCTCTGATCCACCTCCACACAGACGACACTATTCTGTATACATCTGGCCCTTCTTTGGACACTGTTAACAAACCTCCAAACGAGTTTCAATGCCATACAACACTTCTTCCATGGCCTCCATTTGCTCTTAAATGCAAGTAAAACTAAATGCATGCTCTTCAACCTATCGCTGCCCGTACCTGCCCGCCCGTCTAGCATCACTACTCTGGACGGTTCTGACTTAGGTATTTGTAGTTGTCCACATATTCTAGGTGTCTGGTTATACTGTAAACTCTCCTTCCAGACTCACATTAAGCATTAAATGTAATCTAGAAATGGCTTCCTATTTCGCAACAAAGCTTCCTTCACTCATGCTGCCAAACATACCCTCGTAAAACTGACTATCCTGTCATTTACAAAATAGCCTCCAACACTCTACTCAACAAATTGGATGTAGTCTATCACAGTGCCATCCGTTTTGTCACCAAAGCCCCATATACTACCCACCACTGCGACTTGTATGCTCTTGTTGGCTGGCCCTCACTAATATATATATATATATTCGTCGCCAAACCCACTGGCTCCAGGTCATCTATAAGTCTTTGCTAGGTAAATCCCCCGCCTTATCTCAGCTCACTGGTCACCATAGCAACACCCACTCGTAGCACGCACTCCAGCAGGTATATTTCACTGGTCATCCCCAAAGCCAACACCCCTTTTGGCCGCCTTTCCTTCTAGATCTCTGCTGCCAATGACTGGAACGAATTGCAAAAATCACTGACGCTGGAGACTCATATCCCCCTCACTAACTTTAAGCATCAGCTGTCTGTCACAATCTTCAAAGACGGACCAAGGCGCAGCGTGCCGGGTTGAGTAAAACATATTTAATTCGTTGAACTCACCGAAACAAAAAGGAAAAACACAACGATCGTAACTCAACGTGTAGCGCACAACAGCAACTAACACACTGAACATAAACAATATCCCACACACAGGTGGGGGACTAAACAACCTAAATATGATTCCCAATTAGAGACAACGAGTAACAGCTGCCTCTAATTGGGAACCCAAACCAACCAACATAGAAAGTATAACAGAACAAACACACCCCTGCTCACGTCCTGACCAAAACCACCATAGAGCAGCCAAAGGGGCTATCTATGGCCAGGACATGACACTGTCAGAGCAGCTTAACGATCACTGCACCTGTAAACAGCCCATCTGTAAATAGCCCACCCAACTACCTCATCCCCATATTGTTCATTTTTTTGCTCATTTGCACCCCAGTATCTCTACTTGCACATCGTCATCTGCACATCTATCACTCCAATGTTAATGCTAAATTGTAATTTTGCCACTTTGGCCTATTTATTGCCTTACCTTCCTAATCTTACAACATTTGCACACACTGTACATATATTTTTCTATTGTGTTATTGACTATACATTCGTTAATCTCATGTGTAACTCTGTGTTGTTGTTTTTGTCGCACTGCTTTGCTTTATCTTGGCCAGGTCGCAGTTGTAAATGAGAACTTGTTCTCAACTGGCCTACCTGGCTAAATATTTTTTTTTAATGTAAATCTGAACAAGAGGAGGCCATGCTGTTACGCAAAGCCCAGGGGAAAAGAACCATTTCCCACCTTCCTAAACACACACACACACACACACACTAGTCACAGCAGCCCCTCCCCCAGTCTAGATTCACCTCTCCTTTACCATAAAAGTAGAGAGGTGGGGTTTAGGCCTAGGACATCCTGTAGTGCTTTGTCATTTCTCAGCACCATTTCATTAAAGGAACACATACGCACGCACACATACACACACACACACACACACACACTGTATATACGCACACAACCCCTCAGGGTCTAGGATAAGGGGAAAGTGAAATTTGATGTCTCCGGTCAATCAACACTCAGGGCTACTGTGGCAAATCACTGCCATTGAAAGTGTGAATTAGCCCCTTTTATAATCAACTAGGCCCATTTAGCCAGCTGCCAGTTGCTGCTGCATCAAAGTCAAGGCAGAATGGCTTTACATTTAAACACTCAAAACACACTGTTAAATAATTCATATCTATACACCACTATCAGAAACGGCTTAACATCTAGGCAGCCATTGAGGGTGCGACTTTACACATGGATTTGGCTCGTCTTTAAACAGGTTCAATAGTCCCAAATGGCACCCTTATTCCCTATTCAATAGAGTACTTTTCACCAGAACCCTATTGGCCCTGGTCAAAAGCAGTGCACTACATAGGGAATACTATGGCGCCATTTGGGACGTAGACAGTGAGTCTGAGTGAAATCCTAAGCAGCTACTGGGCCAGTGCTGAGAAGCTGTGTTTATACTGTGAAGTATGTTAACACGAGCCCACATTCCTCTATTCCCAAATTGTAGTGTTAAAATTACAGCCTCGGCAGAGAGGCGTGACAAAAGCAGCGCGCTTAGGGATGGCCAGCACCTGTTTAACCGAGCCAGGACACACACACACAGACCTCCTTGCTGCCAGTTGCTGAACCTGACGCCCTGATTTTTACAGCTGCATGGGGCATAATATCAGGACTGAGTCTCAAATGGCATCCTATTCCTTACATAGTGCACATGGGGAATAAGGTGTCATTTGGGATGCCTTCATCTGTCAAGGCAGGGCACTGAGCAGCCTACAAACTGTAACTTAGCAGGAGGTCTCGCTCACACACAGTGTGCTTGCATACTAGTCTCTCCAACAGCTGGTAGAATAAATCCCAAAATCTGATGTAGGCTATGATACCATAATTGGCTACAAGATGGAAATAGCAGCTTAACTACAAGATTCAAGTACCCGAGAAGAAACAGCATCAAGGTAGTGAAAACATCCCCCCCATGTGGGGAGGAGAGACACCACGTGACACCCTGCCTGATCTAACATATTTTGATTTGCTACTAGAGGGAGTGTTTCACGAAATAACACTGTTATTTTCCAGTACTACGCATCAATAACGTAAACATATCACATCAGTCAAATATGTAATTAATTATTTCAAATGTAGGCCTAACGCATAGTATTAATATGAAGCGGGACAATGTTTATTTTTCAAACAATAAAAAATTAAAGAATGACAAAAATAACACTAAAGGGATTAAAACATAAGGTGTAGGCTAAAATAAAACAGCATGAAGACTTGCACCCCAACCCTATGGCCCGCGGACAACCGTCAAACGATCGTTGCCTGTTATAGAATTACACTAAACATGCCTTGCTATCATAAATAATACGTGATCGAATCAACTGGATATATATATATTAAAACAATAAAAATGACCCAGTAATATAAAAACGATATAGTTCGAGGCACCTTCATAGGTGTTGCATCACCTTGCATACCTGGCCGTCTCATAACATAAAAAGCAGCAGCCCCGCCTTCACTGCAGTAACGGTACACACCGCCATTCCATTCCATCGACCCACTCGGAAATTACACAACGATATATTTGAAAACAATAGATGGAAAATATTTAGGGGTGTGCTGTCTGTTTCACAATATTGCTATCTATTACTGGAAATAACGGAGTCATTCGCAACCACCTTGTGTACTGCTTTCCTTTTCCGTCACAACCTATTCTTCCCTCGCCTGCACGGTGATACACACAGGGCGGTAGGCTACACTAGAGTAGATTATACATCACTTGTTTCGACAAAAGAAAAAGAACGGAACAAAAAGCATGATAATCAAACATCAACAAATTGGACATCATCATGCATGTTTATGGGTGAAAAATCCCGCGAGAACAAAACCAACAGTGAGAAACCAAGAATCTACTGACGCTGATATGCACGGATAAACTAAACAACCATCATGTTTTTCTACCTGCACAAGTTGCCATTTGCTGCAGCGTATACTGGAGTCTTTTCCCTCGTCTGCTCTAGAATGAAGAAAGGTTTCAAATAAACAAATACTTTCCCGCAAGCTGTGCCAATAATACTGTAAAGATAAACGCCGCAGGTAGGGTTTTATAGGAGGACATTTGCGAGCCCCGTTTTCACTGTTCAGGTGAACATGTTGATGGCTCCTGCCTGCGCACGGACGCTGCCTGGGCGGCACGGCGCTCAGCTCTGTGTCACATATTGTGTCGTCAGCGGCCATAGGAAAAGGTGCTTTCCGGTTTCCAGCCCTCATCTCACTACTCGTATAACGGTACTACCTCTAATATTTTATTGGCCGGTAGGTAGAGTGAAAGTGAGGAGGATAGGTAGAACACAGGTAAGACGCCCTCCAATGAGAGGAAGCTACTCTTTTCTGATAAAATCTAAAGTGGAATCCAGGCTACAATCAATTGCTGACACACTTCATAAAATCAAGTGAATGATTAGGCTACATCGAAAATATAAATTGCCGTTCTATGCTATTGTAGGTGTAATGTTGTTAATTTAGCAAACTGAGTATCATTAGCCTGTTTATGCTCATGTAGCATTTGAATTATTCAATCCAAAAAATATTTCGTGCAGTGTATTATGTTCTGTTACCTTTCATTCACGTGAAGCTTGGGTCGTTAGAATGTCCAGGCTGCGCCGTTGCTGCTGCATAAGTAGATTCCTTATATAGACTGCAGCAGTTGCTCACACACATAGGGAGGCTATGGGCTGTGTGACGCCCATTTCTTTCATGCATTTCTTGCACCACCCAGCATAACAGGTAAGTACTAGCCTAGGCAATGTATTAGCTTCTCTTCCACAAATTAAAATCATCATAAGCTATTCAACAAGCTAAATTTGAGGACTGAAATGTAAAGTAAAATGGATCGGTTGTGACCAAAACAATGTTATGCTACCTAAAAAGGAGACCACGAGAAGCCTGAGTGTGATGTATTCAAATATAAATGAACAAAAGTGGAATAATAAGACAATACTTTGTACAACACAGATCTCCTACCTTAGCAAACCCCTCGACAACAAGGCATCAAACAGTGTTGCGTGCAGATAATAGAAGGGGTTGCTGCCCAACTCACAACAAAAGCCCGATTAAATGCATTTTATTTATCTAATAATATAGGTCTAATGCAAGTCCAGATTGACATGCAACTAGTGAGTCTACAAAGTCAAATGGGAAAATATACTATGCATTCAAATAACTCCGCTACCTGTAGCAAAACACGACAGACTATCTATTACCATTATCTCGTAATTGTTCAGTAAAATTTCAGGTGGCTGAGTTTAACTGAACTGAATGCCTGGGACAGCAAGTTAGCAAGCTGCTAGCCTGTTAGCTTAGAAGTTTTTGTTTAGCAAAAGCGTAGCAAACGACAGGATTTCTGTTTACAAATATAACACATTGCATCTTGTCTCTTATAAAAACAAGGTGATAAGTGAACGTAAAAGAAAATTGGATCGAGGAACAAAATCAGGCTCTCACTCAAAACCACGGGATGAGAGGTGCGTATAACGGTACGCTCGAGCAGTGCTGCTGCGCTAGGCGGAGAGAAGCGAGCCAGGTATAACGGTACACACCACATTTGAGTATACGTACTACTTTCCAGCACTTCAACTCCCTAAAACGTGGGTCAGAAAAGTCCCAAAGTCTGCGAACACAGTTGAATGAGCCCAAAAGTACGTAGTCCATCTCACTTAATCGTTTCCTGTCGGTTTACGGAGTTTGACTTACCGTTATTCCTCTTCGGGTTCGCCTGTTTTCTGCGCTTACACCTGGGGCCATCCGCCATGATCCTTTCGCTCTGTCTGAATAATGCCTGCCGGAGCGAGTCACCTCCTCTCTCGCCACCTCCCCCCGTACCCCACTCCTCTCTCCACTCCACCTCCCTCCCTCCCTCCCTCCTCTGCACCTGGTTTGCGACACTTTCTGCTTTACGACATCACCTTCTCCAGTCTCCTAACCTGCTAAATTCTTTCTCCTAACCTGCAGCGTAAATTCTAACCTGCTACGAAGAAGTCACTTCGGTATCGAAGTGGAGTGAAAAGAGTGTTTCCCCACTGCTAACACCCCAGCGCATGGCCCATCTTCCTACTGGCAGCACATAAGACTCCACCCCGAGCTTTTGCTTTCGCCGGACTCTTGATCGTTTGCTCCTGTTGCCGAAAATAGAAGATGCATGGTCAAAATAAGAACATGGCAATGTGTTTTGATAGCAGGTAACATTTTGACAGGTAACATACAGTCCATCATTAGGCTGCTACAATTATAAACTCTTCTTTTGGAAAGGAAAATACTTCAAGCGACAGGGGAGCAGTTCACGTGACAGAGCATTAACCCCTCAAATGCCAGACTGTTGCTGGCGCACGACTACGTTTCGAGTAGGCTATTCTAGAACAGTTAACACACACAGTTTAGCAACACGTTTGATGGCAACAAATGCGCTATTTATACATTATTATGATCATGGTGAAATTGATTACAACAATTATGAAAAGTATGATAGCCTGATTATAATAATGATAATAACACAATGATTATTATGAATCTAAAATAATATTCTTATATATATATATATATATATTTTAACACAGACAGCACTTTTGGGACCTATGTCTTTGGCTTGTGTCTTTACTTCCAGTGAAAGTGAGAAACCAGGATGTTATGTGAAATGAGGACAGTCATGGGTTGAGTCTCTGGAGGCTCCTCAAATGGCACCCTATTCCCTATAGTGCACTTTTGACTAGGGTTCCATAGGGCTCTGGTCAAAACTAGTGCACTATATAGGGAATAGGGTGCCATTTGGCATGCCGCCTCTGAGATGTGATGCTGTACACAGAGAATAGACCCGCTGTTCTCACTGAGCAGGAGGAAATATGACGTATGCATGATTCCTGGCTTTATAGACATACCTTTTTTTTTTTTCTCCTCTCTCTCTCCTCATCTGTCCAGATTCAGATGGCTATCACTGTATCTCATCTTGCATAAGCCTAACCCAGATAGATATAGTTTTTGTTATTGAACCAGACAAGTAAATTAAAAACAAATTCTGATTTAGACCTACATTCCATATGATGGCCCACCTGAGAGAGGTAAGACAGAGGCAACAAGAGACAGTCCGATGCATCGATCAAGGGTTGTCTCTTCAAACAAGAGTACACGGTAAGGCTACACTCCTTTCCTCAACAGGGACAAGCAGCCATAAGCTCAATGACAGTTCGTTACCGGTCGCAAGAGCAGCTTCCAGACTGCAGGCCCATCAAGCTATTCTTGTACCCGAGGTCGGTTTTCAGACTGAACCTGGACTTGCCAGGTGCTGTATATGCTCCATGCCTTTCAAAGTCAGCTAGTCTAGACTGTTCATCATTTCCCTTAGATAGGCCTATGTCAGTTCGAGTACAGTACATGAAATAGACATTTTACAGAATGTTTCATTCTATTTCAGCTCTTAGGCCTATATGCATTTTATATCCATCTTCACCTTCAATTTTTGGCATGCATCTAAGGTTTCATTTTTTCACAGTACGGAACACAGTATGATGACATAATTCAAGTTGTCTTATTTTTCTTTTAGCAAATCTGTTTTAAAGCAGCAATTAGCAGTTAAAACAATAACAAAGCTAGTCCCCGCCCCTGTTTTAGTATAAAGCTGAATGATAGAGAGTGGTTACATTTCTACAGCCCTAATTCATAGACAGAGCTAATGGATGTTGACATTTACTTTGTTTACCAGCATTGGAGTGAAACAAGCTTATATCAGTTAAACTAAGCTCATGAGGCATTTATAAGTTACATTCTTCAAGAATCAATGGGTACATATAATTAATTTATAAGTAAAACAATTGATGTAGCAACTGCAGAGTGCCCCTTTAAAGATTCTAGTAAATGAAAAGATCTATTAACTTTATAGAGGGTGTAACAACATTTCTAGTTCACGATGAAGTCAATTCCCACCCCCCCCGATGACAGCAACAAACCACTCACCAGTCTCCCCCATGAGGCTTTACCACCCCCCACCCCCAGGGGACAATCTCTGGAGGTATCTTCTTGCATGAAAACATTTGTTCAACCAATCAAATAAGTATTGAATGTAACCCAGGTTTAACTGCCAGGTGCTAGATTACATCACCCAAAATATTTAATATTATAACACAATTTGTCTGCAATCTGAACTACAAGGGGTGGAAAATAGCATTGAATGAGCAGGGAGCTATTGTCTAAATCAGAGCACATCTGTCAAGCCTGGTTTTCCTGTACTCACGTAGAGCTATAACAGTGCTCCTGTGTCACGATCTTCATATAGGACGGACCAAGATGCAGCGAGGTTTCCAGTGTACATACTTTTATTACGTAACGTAACTGGCAAAACAATGAACAAACAAAGATCGTAACTTCGGTGTGGCTCAAAACAGTCACACACATAATACAAATGAACATACTAAATATAATCAATGACCCACAAAACCCCAGTGAAAAGCACAAACATATATATGGTTCCCAATTAGAGGTAACGATAATCAGCTGCCTCTAATTGGGAACCGTTAACCCAACATAGAAATATATCACCTAGAACAAAAACCCCTCCTAAACAAAACACAAACTAAACACGCCAGCCTGCTAACCCAGGCCTGGATGTGACATTACCCAAAGGCGCGGACTCGACCGCGCCAAAAAGTCAATGGGGGTCCTCGGTGGGTCTTTGTGTCCTTGGTGGCGGCTCCGGTGCCGCCGTGCTGGCCGAGAAGACGCACCGGAGGCCCGGGCTTGAGCCGAACAGAGGTCATCGGACTCTGGAGACACCCGCTGGACCTGATGCGTGAAACAGGCACAGGTCGTGCCGGGCTCTGACGGTGCACATGGAACCTGATGCTTGGAGCAGGAATAGTACGTACCAGGCTGGGACGACACCCTAAAGGCCTGGTGCGTGGAACAGCACCAGGTGCACATGGAACCTGATGCTTGGAGCAGGAATAGTACGTACCAGGCTGGAACGTCACCCTAGAGGCCCGGGGCTTGGAGCCGGAACAGAGGTCATCGGACTCTGGAGACACCCGCTGGACCTGATGCGTGAAACAGGCACAGGTCGTGCCGGGCTCTGACGGTGCACATGGAACCTGATGCTTGGAGCAGGAATAGTACGTACCAGGCTGGAACGTCACCCTAGAGGCCTGGTGCGTGAAGCAGGAACAGTACGTACCAGGCTGGGACGACATCCTAGAGACCTGGTGCGTGGAACAGGAACAGTATGTGCCAGGCTGGGACGACACCCTAGAGGCCTGGTGCGTGGAATAGGAACAGTCCGTGCCGGTCTCTCGACGCGCAAAGGGGACCTGATGCGTGGAGCAGGGACAGGACGTGCCGTGCTCTCGATGCGCACAGGGGACCTGATGCGTGGAGCAGGGACAGGACGTGCCGGGCTTTCGATGTGCACAGGGTACCTGATGCGTGGAGCAGGGACAGAACGTGCCGGGCTCTCGATGCGCACAGGGTACCTGATGCGTGGAGCAGGGACAGGACGTGCTGGGCTCTCGATGCGCACAGGGGGCCTGATGCGTGGAGCAAGGACAGGAAGTGCCGGGCTGTGGAGACGAACCGGAGACACAGTGCGCAGAGCCGGCGCAGGATATCCTGGTCCGAAGAGGCGCACTGGAGACCAAGCGAGCTGAGCCAACACTCTTCTTCCTGGCTGCACACTCACCCTAGCTCGACAGATGCGGGGAGCTGGCATGTCGCGCACCGGGCTGTGAACGCGCACTGGAGACACTTCATCGCATCGCATCGCACTTCATCGCATAACACGGTGCCTTACCAGTGTGACGCTTCCTCCGGTAAGCACGGGGAGTTGGCTCAGGTCTCCAACCTGGCTCAACCAACTTCCCCGTGTGCCCCCCAAAAAAACTTTTTTGGGGGCTGCCTCTCGGGCTTCCATGCTCCATACTTTTCTTCATAGAAGCGCCGCTCAGCTTTCGCTGCTTCCAACTCCTCCCTGGGACGGCGATACTCCCCAGCCTGGCTCCAGGGTCCCTTGCCATCCAAAATCTCCTCCCAAGTCCAGGACTCCTGCTGACCCCGCTGCTTGGTCCTTTTGTGGTGGGTCATTCTGTCACTCTCTTCGTATAGGACGGACCAAGATGCAGCGAGGTTTCCAGTGTACATACTTTTATTACGTAACGTAACTGGCAAAACAATAAACAAACTAAGATCGTAACTTCGGTGTGGCTCAAAACAGGCACAGTCCATAGGCAGTGTCTGTGTTCTTTTGCCCATCTTAATCTTTTATTTTTATTGTCCAGTCTGAGATATGGCTTTTTCTTTGCAACTCTGCCTAGAAGGCCAGCATCACGGAGTCGCCTCTTCACAGTTGATGTTGAGACTGGTGTTTTTCGGGTACTGTTTAATGAAGCTGCCAGTTGAGGACTTGTGAGGCGTCTGTTTCTCAAACTAGACACTCTAATGTACTTGTCCTCTTGCTCAGTTGTGCACTCCCACTCCTCATTCGAGTGTCTAGTTTGAGAAACAGACGCCTCACAAGTCCTCAACTGGCAGCCTATTGGTTAGAGCGTTGGACTTGTAACCGGAGGGTTGCAAGTTCAAATCCCCGAGCTGACAAGGTAAAAATCTGTCATTCTGCCCCTGAACAAGGCAGTTAACCCACTGTTCCCCGGGCGCCGAAGACGTGGATGTCGATTAAGGCAGCCCCCCGCACCTCTCTGATTCAGAGGGGTTGGGTTAAATGCGGAAGACACATTTCAGTTGAAGGCATTTGGTTGTACAACTGACTAATAATGGTGACTTTGACTTTCTATTCTGGTTAGAGACAGTTTGCGCTGTTCTGTGAAGGGAGTAGTACACACAAAACCTGGAGGGGGTGGAGACAAGCACAAAGACAAATGAAACATATCAGGGTGAGACAGTAGGCCTACATTATGCTCAAATAGCCACAATAGCCTATTGGCTACTGTGTAAAACTGTAAAGGTACAGCCTCAGTGTTCACTGTAAACGCACTCCGGAAGTTACACAAAATTCTCACAATGTTCAAGTTTCTGCTCACAAGACCAAAAATGTGCTGTGTCCCAAACAAGTTGAGTAAACATTTCTGTTGATTGTGGCCTGTGGAATGTTGTCCCACTCCTCTTTAATGGCTGTGCGAAGTTGCTGGATATTTTGGTGGGAACTGGAACACGCTGATATACACGTAAATCCAGAGCATCCCAAACATGATCCAATGGGTGACATGTCTGGTGAGTATGCAGGCCATGGAAGAACTGGGACATTTGTGTACTGGGACAACTGTGTACAGATCCTTGCAACATGTGGCCGTGCGTTATTATGTGGGAAAATGAGGTGATGGCGGCAGATTAATGGCATGACAATGGGCCTCAGGATCTCGTCACGCTATGTCTGTGCATTCAAATTGCCATCAATAAAATGCAGTGCTCATTGTCCATATCTTATGCCTGCCCATACCATAACCCCACCGCCACAATGGGGCACTCTGTTCACAACATTGACATCAGCAAACCCCTCACCCACATAACGCCATGTCTGCCATCTGCCCTGCCCGGTAAAGTTGAAACCGGGATTCATCCGTGAAGAGCACAATTCTCCAGCGTGCCAGTGGCCATTGAGGGGGAGGATTTGCCCACTGAAGTCAGTTACGACGCCAAAGTGCAGTCAGGTCAAGACCCTGGTGAGGACGACAAGCACGCAGATGAGCTTCCCTGAGCCGTTTTCTGACAGTTTGTGCTGAAATTCTTCCGTTGTGGCATCATCTCTCCGGGTGGCAAGTCTCAGACAATCCCGCAGGTGAAGAAGCCGGTTGTGGAGATCCTGGGCTGGCGTGGTTACACGTGGTCTGTGGTTTTGAGGCCAGTTGGACATACTGCGACATTGTAGGGCACTTATGGTAGAGAAATTAACATTAAATTCTCTGTCAACCGCTCTGGTGGACATTCCTGCAGTCAGCATGCCAATTGCACGCTCCCTCAAAACTTGAGAAATCTGTGGCTTTGTGTTTTGTGACAAAACTGCACAATTTAGAGTCACCTTTTATTGTCCCCCGCACAAGGTGCACCTGTGTAATGATCATGCTGTTTAGTCAACTTCTTGATATGCCACACCTGTCAAGTTGATGGATTATCTTGGCAAAGGAGAAAGTGCTCACTAACAGGGATGTAAACAAATGTGTGTGCAAAATTTGAGAGAAATTGCCTTTTTGTGCATATGGAACATTTCTGGGATCTTTAATTTCAGCTCATGAAACACGGGACCAATACTTTTATATTTTTGTTCAGTATACATCAGTCATGAGTTATGATTGAAGCAGTAGACACGCATTTTAATACTTGAGTAGGAGTAATGCTATACTGTGTTAGACTGAGCATTCTTGACTGACTGTGGGTGTCCGTTAAGGTAAGCAAGACATGAGCAATTCCCAGTCAATGCACATTGACTTTGACTTTCATCTCGAATAATGTCAAATAAAATGACTCATGTTTCCAGATAGCTTAATTAGCCAATGTGCAGACAACAGGAGAACTCTGAGGCTGCATTCTAAAATGGCACCCTAGTGCTCTACTTTCGACCAGGGCCGTAGGTTATAGTAGTAGTAGTGCACTATATAGGGAATAGGATGCCATTTGGGGCAGAGACTGGCTCTGATCTCTATCCTATCGTGCAGTGGGAATCAGGACATGAGTGAGTACATCATTGAGGTGAAGTGAGGTCGTCTGAGGGTGAGATGTGGATGGGGTTGAGCAGACAGACATTTACATTCAGTCCTATTGAACCCACAGAAGACATGGAGATCTGACCTAAATCAATACATTGGAACTGTACACACACACACACACACACACACACACACACACACACACACACACACACACACACACACACAGCTTGTTTTGCATGCTGTCATACAACCTAACACTCATGTATGCAAGTAAATCCCATGTGCATGCATACATTTGGCTACAGTGGTGAAATTATGCAATAGAGTTGCAATTCTCATGTCAGCAACACAAGACATATTTCTTCTCACACATAGGTTGCTTGTATTAATAGAATGATAAATACATTCCCTGAACATCAGAAGCTAAGATTGACTTGAATTACTTGTTTATGATGGCTGGGATGTTTGTGATCTAATGTAATGCACTTAATATTGTGTCTTGTATCTTGTAGGTTTATATTTTCTCTTATGTCCTAAGGGAACCATTGAAAATGAGACCCTGGTCTCAATTCGGCTCCCCTGAATAAATAAAAGTTAATAAAAAGAAAAGCATGGTATATACTGTAATTAATGTTTCCTCAGCAGGCCCTCTCTTCTCTGCCTGTGTTCTGCACAGCGGGGTAGCAGAGGCACATAATATTTTAAATGTCTAAATAAATACAATGCGACTTGAAATAGGATTCCACCCTTGAAGTAATATGCATGTGTCACAAGGCCAATTGACTACAGTGACATTAAACTGGTTGGGAGCCATGATGCTGCTGTTTGTCTGGGAAGGAGGATTAATCATACAGTTTCACCCAAAATGGCACACTATTCCTTATAACCTATAAAATATGCACAACAACTGAAGACAACAAACATCGTCAGTGTTGGTTGGCTTGGCTGTGTTAGGTGCATGCGATGAGACCAATAGAACTGGAGGTGTTTAAGTCAATGTGATTTCCAAACTTTTACCAATTGAATGTTTTTCCGAAAAATTGTATAACATATGCAAATTAGGTGAGATGTACCGCAAATCAGTTTCTGGACACTTGATGGAGTCGGCCTAAATATTTTGGTTTAATTTTCAAAAAAAGAGTTGAAGACATTTGGGTAACACTTTACTTCACACCCAGCGTCATAATTTGTCACAACCAGTCATAATATGGTTCTAGCACTGTCATGATGCATATATTTGAACCAGCTGTGACATATATTCCGTTATTTTATGGCTGGATATGATATGACAAAAATCTAGAATATAAATTTGACATATCAACAATTCTCTCTTACTAAGTCTGGAGAATCTATCTAAGGATTTTTTTATTTATTTTACCTTTATTTTACTAGGCAAGTCAGTTAAGAACAAATTCTTATTTTCAATGACGGCCTAGGAACAGTGGGTTAACTGCCATACCAACCTTGCTTCTGAAGCTGAGAAAAATGTGTTGGCGTGTGGGAACAGTCGGACTTTCGGGAAATTACAGTTAAAGACAAGTACACTGAATTTAGCCTACCAATCGCCAAATGCCTATTTTGACCCAATCACCATCTATTCAAAGTAAGTTACAACTTATAGTCCAGTTTTGTAACATTCTCTATGGAATGGGCTTTAAGATTATATGAGCTTTGAAATTATGGATGTATGGCCATTTAAAACTGGTTCAAATTCATGAAATATTGATGAAAATGCACATTTACATAATGTTTGAAATGTTACTTTTTGAAAGTACTCATGGGTGTCCCTAAACCGGGATGGTTGTTGCTAACGTGCGCTAATGTGACTAGAATGACATTATATACAACAGCCAACTGTCCCGGACATAGACATGTCTTATATGGGCAGAAAGCTGACATTTTTGTTAATCTAACTGCAGTGTCCAATTTACAGTAGGTATTACAGTGAAAAAAAAACATGCTATTGTTTGAGGAAAGTGCACAACAACAAAAAACTTTTATCATGGCAACTGGTTTGATACATTCACCTATGAAGGTAAATAATGTACTTACATTCAGTGATCTTGCTCTGATTTGTCATCCTGAGGGTCCTGTAGATAAAATGTAGCATAGTTTTGTTTGATAAAATCTATTTTTATGTTAAAATGTAGGAACTGGATTCTACCGTTTGACCCCACTGCTGTCTCTGGCTCCACACCCACCCCGCCTGGCCATCTAGATGTGTGAAAGTTAGTGTATAAGCTAATGATTCATAATGTATGACAAGTGTGTAAACTAAACTTTTTTATTACCATAACATTTTTGTATGTTCTCTATAGTTATGTACTTGAAAATGTATCAATTGACCAATTCGGCACATTTGGGCAAACTCCTGGCAGACTTGATAATAAATATTGTGCAGTAATGTAATTCTTCACTGGATCCGTCTGAAACTTTGCACACACACTGCTGCCATCTGGTGGCCAAAATCTAATTTACAACTAGACTCTGAAAGTATGGCCTTTCTCTTGCATTTCAAAGATGATGGAACAAAAAAATCATGTTTTTTTGTTTGTATTATCTTTTACCAGATCTAATGTGTTATATTCTTCTACATTCATTTCACTTTTACACAAACTTCAAAGTGTTTCCTTTCAAATGGTATCAAGAATATGCATATCCTTCCTTCAGGTCCTGAGCTACAGGCAGTTAGATTTGAGTATGTCATTTTAGGCAAAATTTAAAAAAAAGGGTATGATTCTTAAGAGGTATTAAAGGACCAAAATACCCCAAAATCTCAAAATGTATAAGTAGATAAGTTTTGAAAATGTCATTTTAGCCTGTGGTGCTTGGCTTTATTATAAGTAAAGTGGTGTTGAAGTTGTGATTTCTGTGGGTCATTGATTATTAACGGAATCACACAATACTGTCAGAAGTGTTTGTAATAAAAAGATGACCTAGTTCCTTCCAGGTTGTAACACATATTTTGGGGATCAAAGTCTGCGAGGAGGATATTTTGATTCTCTCTCTCTCTCTCTCTCTCTCTCTCCTGTAATTTAGGCTTCTCTAAGTTACGTAATGAGTCACATACATTATGTAAGGAGAAGATGAGAACAGGGTTTGATGTCACTGAGCATCACATCATTCCCACTGGAGACTGTGTGTGTGTGGGAGGCTTCTCCTAGGGGACCGCTGCTCACCCTGTTTGTGTGTGTGTTGGAGTCAGTTGTACTCCTGTGCGACCGCAACTCAGTGCTTGGTGCTAAGGCCCATACCTGGATGCTGACCTCATTGTTGCGGCAGCAGTGGACACGAGGATTGCATATCACTGAGTACTGAGTTAGGCTAGATCACAGCTCTCTCTGGAGCCTTGCTCTCCCCCCTTCCTGTCTTAGGTGGCGTCCCAAATGGCACCCTATTCCTTATATAGGGAGACCAAGGCCCATAGGGCTCCGGTCAAAAGTAGTGCACTATAAAGGGAATAGGGTGCCTTTTGCTTTTGGGACGCATCCTCAGTCTCGGAGACTACATTACATTACTAAACTCCCCAGCCACTCATTCAGACTCGTGATTTATGCTGACAACACTCATAGTAACACAGCATTTTACATTATTCATTTGTTTGTTGATAATCCTTCTTTACTGTCTGTATGTGATATAGAACTACATAAAGTAGCCAACAGAGTATTAATTGATGGCCGAAGCTATGAACACAGAGTGTTCACCCCCCCTCCACCCCTTTACTGTTATGCTGCCATCAGTGGAGGCAGGTGAGGGCAGCTCATAATATTGGCTGAAACGGAGAAAATGGAATGGCATCAAACCATGTGTTTGATGTATTTTAAACCATTCCACTAATTCCACTCCAGTCATTACCACGAGCCCGTCCTCCCCAATTAAGGTGCCACCAACCTCCTTTGGCTGCCGTATAGGCAGAGTTGCTGAAAAAAGAACCCTGCCTCCCAATAGTCAATGTTTGCACATTAATGCTATTCCCTAGCTGTCTGTGTCTTGCTTGTTGATATGCTGTGTACGTATACAATAGCTTGCCTAAATACTGTAGCTGCATGTAGGCTAACCCTTCCTGAAAAGAGAACACGAAATCGCTAGGCTGCCTGTTGTGTCGTGCTTATGTTTTCTTTGATTACTGTTACAAAAGACAAAGAACTAAGTTTGTTCTAACAAGCGGCAGCGGAGTTATAGGGAAAATCTCAATTGTATGTATACTCCTCGTGCTCTCTCTTCTCGCCCCCTTCCCCCTTCTCCGCAGCCACTACGTTAATTTATTCATGCAAACTGTAACAATGGAAGGAACTCTATTAACAAAAAAGCAGTGTTAAACCTATCCAGGGGTACAGGCACATTTATTTGCCCCTCATTCACAGAGCCAGCTCCCTCAAAAAAGGTAGAACACCTACAGTACAGTAGTTATTCTCCAACATCACAATACACAGCACTAAGGAAGAGGTCATGGGGGCTTTAGGCCTGTAGAGATGATTCCTTCTCAAAGGCAACATGCAGGCAATCCCCATTGGCCTATTCTTACACAGAATAACATTCAATAAACCTGTGAATGACTTCACTGGAGAAAGGACAGCTTAGCTTCACTTTAAATGACAATGTTGAAAATAGCATCCAATAGCATCCTCCCTGGGTTCTCCAGGAGCATAACAATGGGTTGTCTGTTGTTAAGTAGGACTCCCTCCCTGACTAAGGCTACATCCAAAATGGCACCCTATTCCTTACATAGTGCACCACATTGGGGCTCTGTTCAAAAGTAGTGCACTATATAGGAAATAGGGGGCCATTTGGGACTCTGCCTGAGGCTCATCAAGTCGAATTCGTCCCAGCAGGAAATGCAATTAGCTCATTACTGATGCAGAAAGGAGAGCATCATGTCCGCTAATGGGACGTATCATCTTACTGCTACACTGATGCTGTAACCATGTACAGTGTGTATGTGTCAAATCAAATTGTATTTATCACATGCCCAGAATACAACAGGTGTAGACCTTACCATGAAATGCTTACTTACAAGCCCTTAACCAACAAAGTCGTTCAAGAAATAAGAGTTAAGAAAATATTTCCTAAATGAACAAGGCTATATACAGGAGGTACCAGTTCTGAGGTTAGTCGAGGTCATTTGTAAAGTGACTATGCATAGTATGTGTGTGTTTGTGTATGTGCGTGACTATCGAACATTGATCAAATCTGAACATTGATATCATGTACCGTAATTGCAGATTTGTATGTTGGATCATTAGGCTATGCAAATAAACTGTATTGAACAAATAGGGCTAAACATTTTGAACCACAATCAACCCCAAATTAAATATTGTGTGTTTAAAATGACACATCTTAATTTAAAATAGCTTTCATTTGACTTTGTAAATCATTCAACTGTAAATATTATTATTATTAGTTCTCAAACCGCTATACGTGTGTCAACGCATGAAAATCACATAATTAAATTCAACAGTGCAGTATAAGAAAGTTAACTGTGTACAGTTAACCACCAAAAATCCTGAAATTTCCATCCCCAACTACAACATTTTCCGACAAGATAGAACTGCTAAAGGAGTTGGAGTTGCAATCTACTGCAGAGATAGCCTCTCACCGTTTCCGCTTGTTATAGACCCCCCTCAGCCCCTAGCTGTTCCCTGGACACCATATGTGAATTGATTGCCCCCCATCTATCTTCAGAGTTCATACTGTTAGGTGACCTAAACTGGGATATGCTTAACACCCCGGCCGTCCTACAATCTCATTTAGATGCCCTCAATCTCACACAAATTATCAAGGAACCTACCAGGTACAACCCTAAATCCTTAACCATGGGCGCCCTCTTAGATATTATCCTGACCAACTTGCCCTCTAAATACACCTCTGCTGTCTTCAACCAGGATCTCAGCAATCACTGCCTCATTGCCTGCGTCCGTAATGGGTCCCCGGTCAAACGACCACCCCTCATCACTGTCCAACGCCCCCTAAAACACTTCAGCGAGCAGCCCTTTCGAATAAACCTGGCCAGGGAATACTGGAAGGATATTGACCTCATCCCGTCAGTAGAGGATGCCTGGTTGCACTTTAAAAGTGCTTTCCTCACCATCCTAAATAAGCATGCCCCATTCAAAAAATGTAGAACTAAGAACAGATATAGGCCTTGGTTCACACCAGACTTGACTTCCCTTGACCAGCACAAAAACATCCTGTGGCGTTCTGCATTAGCATCGAATAGCCACCGCGATATGCAACTTTTCAGGGAAGTCAGGAACCAATACACAGTCAGTTAGGAAAGCTAAGGCTAGCTTTTCAAACAGAAATTTGCATCCTGTAGCACTAATTCCCAAAAGTTTTGGGACACTGTAAAGTCCATAGAGAATAAGAGCATCTCCTCCCAGCTGCCAATACTTCCTTTGGCCTCCTTTCCGTCCAGTTCTCTGCTGCCAATGACAGGAACGAGTTGCAAAAATCACTGAAGCTGGAGACTTATATCTCCCTCTCTAACTTTAAGCATCAGCTGTCAGAGCAGCTTACTGATCACTGTTCCTGTACACAGCCCATCTGTAAATAGCACACCCAACTACCTCATCCCCATATTATTATTTATCTTCTTGCTCTTTTGCACCCCAGTATCTCTACTTGCACATCATCATCTGCACATCTATCACTCCAGTGTTAATGCTAAATTGTAATTACTTTGCCACTATGGACTATTTATTGCCTTACCTCCCTCATCTTCTACATTTGCACACACTATACATAGATCTTTCTATTGTGTTATTGACTGTACGTTTGTTTTTGTCGCACTGCTTTGCTTTATCTTGGCTAGATCGCAGTTGTAAATGAGAACTTGTTCTCAACTGGCCTACCTGGTTATATAAAGGTGAAATAAAATGTAAAAAAAGTAACTAATACATAATAAAAGGCACATGATCCAGGTTTGATCCAAGCCACTGGTGGATGAGTGGTTGCACTATAAAGTCTGCATGTCATATTTTAGAAAAGGTCTCTTAATGGAGAATAGTCTCCAACATTGTGGGTAAAGTCTGGGATAGTACACTCACAGAAACACACACCCGTGCACAAACGCAGTTTGCATACCTGAGAGAGAGAGAGAACAACACACAGAGTCTCTCTTACCTCTGGGTTAACCCTTGACTGCATCCCAAATGGCACCCTATTCCATTTATAGTGCACCACTTTTTGACAAGAGCCCTATGGTGCCTAGTTAAAAGTTTTGCACTATAAAGGAAATAGGGTGGCATTTGGGCTGAACCCGAACCCTGGTTCTCTCCTCCAGAATACACTGTAGACTAGACAAGAGTCCTCTCTCTGTCTACTGCATGTTTTGGAACTAATTGCACTTTGTCAAGATCAACCTGGCACGCGGCTGTGTTTTCTTATATCCCAGAATTTGACAGGCAGGGAGCGACTGGACGTGTCCCAAATTGCACCCTATTTCATATACAGTACACTACTTTTCACCATGGCCTATAGGGTTCTGGTCAAAAGTAGTGCACCATATAGGGAATAGGGTGCCGTTTGGGATGCACAGAGCGAGGAGGCCTCTATCCGACCGAGGCATCACACCACGTCTAGCTGCCAGAATGATAGAAATCGGATGTAATATTCATACCTTCTCACTCCCTCCCTCTTCCTCATGCCCCATCGAAAATGTTAAATTGCCGTACCCTCCTTTGGTTGGGTGGGTCTCATGCAAGGTGGGTGATGGCAGAATGATGAGTGTCAATACATCAGGACGAAAGGAAGAGTTTATCTCCAAAACTCTATATCGACCAATTTTTCACATTTGTGTTTTTTCATCAGAAATGATTGCCTATGGGTAGCTTCATGTGTGGAAAAACAGCTATCTGGAGCCATCTGAGCTGTTGGTTGTAGATGCCCTTACCCGCTAGTGTCTTAAGCTGACTCACCTTGGTCTAACCCACTACAGGCGGTCCGGCAAGAACCAGGCAGATGTGTCCATATCCAGAGTTGTATTTTATAGGTCACCACACACATAGAAGAAGTGATATTGCGGATGCGCGCACAAAAACTTCTACAATAAACACTCTGATAGCTTGGTCGGCAGGCAAACTTGCATTTTCTCCTTCCGTTAACTAAAAACACTGACCTGGAGTGGGAGGGATCAATCAGAGTCCAAATGTGCATTTAGGCATGATGATTGGTGGAAACCAGGAGGCTGTGATAGACAGCTGAGAAGGGGAGAAATCACAGTGGGGAAAGTCACTTGCACAGGCATGGCCTTTTTTAGAATGTGTTAACGAAGTAATGACATTTTATTTCCGTATCAAATCGTCAGTTGACAATCCATCCTTTACAGGATTAATTGACACATAAACAAACATTACAATAGTTCACTGTGATAATTCAATGATAATTCTTCCAGTGTCCTGTGCAGTGTGCACCGCATAAAGAGTGAAAAATAAATCAATACATAATTGTAAATAAAGTTATCCCAGCAATAATTATAACCCTAGAGCAGTAAAAAATAATACAAATAAATACAAACAACCCAGTCTGACACAACGAGAAGATTCAATTGCGAGACAGGTCTACACACAATCTATATACATGTGTCAAATATGACTGTTCTCAGATTGTATTCATACATTTTAGATGAAAATCCTGTTGATATGTGGTTGTCTCGCCTAGCTGTCTTAAGATGCAAGATGGCGCCGACAGACATGGCAGCTCTGCTTCTAGCTCATAAGCAACTTTGCAGTATTTCTTTCTTACATTATTAAGCCCAGAAAGTGTTTTGTGTTATAAAAATAAAATGAAATAACTTTTGGATGTCAGAGCGTCGGTAACTCAATAGTATTACGACCAGAAATATGACGTTCCAGTATTGGATCCTTTGTTTGTACACCCCAGGGCAATTTTTTTTTTTTAGGACAAGCCTTTCGCTACACATGCAATAACATGTGCTAAATATGTGTATGTGACCAATAACATTTGATTTGATTTGAAGATGAGTGCACTTACTGTTGTGCTAGATAAGAGCATCTGCTAAATGACTAAAATGTCGAATGTAAATGTTACTGTGTTACAGTACTACTAATTTCACTGAGAGTTTTTTTTTATTTCACCTTTATTTAACCAGGTAGGCCAGTTGAGAACAAGTTCTCATTTACAACTGCGACCTGGCCAAGATAAAGCAAAGCAGTGCGACAAAAACAACACAGGGATAAACAAACGTACAGTCAATAACAAAATAGAATAATCTATGTACAATGTGTGCAAATGTAGCAAGATTAGGGAGGAAGGCAATAAATAGGCCATAGTGGCGAAATAATTACAATTTAGCATTAACACTGGAGTGATAGATGTGCAGATGATGATGTGCAAGTAGAGATACTGGGGTGCAAATGAGAAAAGAAAAAAAAGAACAATATGGGGATGAGGTAGTTGGGTGGGCTATTACAGATGGGCTGTGTACAGGTGCAGCGATTGGTAAACTGCTCTGACAGCTGATGCTTAAAGTTAGTGAGATATACTGTAAGTCTCCAGCTTCAGGGATTTTTGCAATTCGTTCCAGTCATTGGCAGCAGAGAACTGGACGGAAAGGCGGCCAAAGGGGGTGTTGGCTTTGGGGATGACCAGTGCTACGGGTGGGTGCTGCTATGGTGACCAGTGAGCTGAGATAAGGCGGGGATTTACCTAGCAAAGACTTATAGATGACCTGGAGCCAGTGGGTTTGGCGACGAATATGTAGCGAGGGCCAGCCAACGAGAGCATACAGGTCGCTGTGGTGGGTAGTATATGGGACTTTGGTGACAAAACGGATGGCACAGTGATAGACTGCATCCAATTTGCTGAGTAGATTGTTGGAGGCTATTTGTAAATGACATCGCCGAAATCAAGGGTCGGTAGGATATTCCGTGTTACTAGGGTATGTTTGGCAGCATGAGTGAAGGAGGCTTTGTTGCAAAACAGGAAGCCGATTCTAGATTTAATTTTGGTTTGGAGATGCTTATGAGTCTGGAAGGAGTGTTCACAGTCTAACCAGACACCTATGTATTTGTAGTTGTCCACATATTCTAAGTCAGAACCGTCCAGAGTAGTGATGCTAGTCGGGCGGGCGGGTGCGGGCAGCAATCGGTTGAAGAGCATGCATTTAGTTTTACTAGCATTTAAGAGCAGTTGGAGGCCACGGAAGGAGTGTTGTAAGGCATTGAAACTCGTTTGGAGGTTTGTTAACACATTGTCCAAAGAAGGGTCAGATGCATACAGAATGGTGTCGTCTGCGTAGAGGTGGATCAGAGAATCACAAGCAGCAAGAGCGACATCATTGTTGTATACAGAGATAAAAAAGAGAGCGAGATGGATATATAGCGTTTTACAAGAAAACATGATTATTTGTCTCTTTGAAATGAAACCATCAAGCGATAGATTTTAAACAAATAGGTCTGTCATTGAACAACCCCAAGATCAGATAGTGAAAAAACAAACCAGTCTCTTTCATAATATTTTAAACAATAAAAGCTAATTTACCAACATTTCTGAAAATGCATGGTACCAGTCACAAGTTTTGACACACCTACTCATTCAAGTGTTTTTCTTTATTTGTACTATTTTCAACATTGTAGAATAAAAGTGGCACATGTCTATATAAGGTCCCACAGTTGACAGTGCATGTCAGAACAAAAACCAAGCCATGAGGTCAAAGGAATTGTCCGTAGAGCTCCGAGACAGGATTGTGTCGAGGCACAACTTCTTCCATTTAAGAATGATGAAGGACACTTGTGTTCTTTGGGACCTTCAATGCTGCAGACATTTTTTGGTACTCTTCCCCAGATCTCTGCCTTGACACAATCCTGTCTCGGAGCTCTACGGACAATTCCTTTGACCTCGTGGCTTGGTTTTTGCTCTGACATGTACTGTCAACTGTGGGACCTTATATAGACACGTGTATGCCTTTCCAAATCATGTCCAATCAATTGAATTTTCCACAGGTGGACTCCTATCAAGTTGTAGAAACATGGATGATCAATGGAAACAGGATGCACCTGAGCCCAATTCCAAGTCTCATAGCAAAGGGTCTGAATACTTATTTAAATAAGGTATTTCTGTTTTTATTTTTAATACATTTGCAAACATTTCTAAAAACCTCTTTTCACTTTGTCATTATGGGGTATTGTGTGTAGATTGATGAGGAAAAAATGTATTTAATCCAATTTATAATAAGGCGTTTATGTAACAAAATGTGGAAAAAGTCAAGTGGTCTGAATACTTTCCGAATGCATTGTATACGCTAATATAGGCTGCTAGAACAGTGGGAATGGAAGGTAAGGGTAGCTTTCTCCAGATGTAGGCTATTAGCCTATCTCCAGCTCCACAGGAAATTAGCAATCATTTAGCACTGACAGTTACATGGAAGAATCTCAACAGCTTTCCTTTCTAAAAACCACCGGCCAAGTACTGCATTACAGCAGTATGGCATTGACTGAATTTTACTTTTATTACAAAAGGTATTTTTGGTGCCTTTGATTTTCTACTGCAGACAGAGAAATAGAAAATTGTCATTGTCTGACCACTGTGTTAACATCAAGGCTCAGAGACAGACAAAGCACATCCGAGTCGAGTGCCCGTCTCTGCTCTAAGTAATACTATATAGTCTAAGTAATAATATATGCCATTTCGCATACGCTTTTATTCAATTCGACTTACAGTCTTGCGTACATACATTTTACGTACGGGTGGTTCGGGGAATCAAACGCACTATCCTGGCATTGCAAGCGCCACGCTCTACCAACTGAGCTGTCTACAGGGCAGCGCGAAACATCTGGTATGCAGTGGCATGAGCCTTACTAACATCTGACTCCACAGATGGCTTATGGATCCAAACAGCTGGCTGCTAAAGCCTTCCCGGGTCACACACTAAACATGACAACCACTTTCTCCTTCTGAGCAGACAGACAGGGGGTGAAGGACAGACATGGTCTGCGTGCCAAATGTCAACCTCTTCCCTGTACTTTTGACCCGGGCCCACAACCCACTCTTCTGGACACCCCTCCGTCTTGGAGCGAAGTAGTAGTAGCCCAATAGTAGATGTACTGTATGCAGATAACATGTTTTATAATAAAGACAAAGAACACACAGGAACTCAACCTGATTCAGATTATAAAGCTCATTATGGTATGCTAATGAGAGGATCCATTTACATTACATTAGATTACTTCATTAAACCACACAATGGGAATTGCAATTTCACTTAATTTCATGCCCATGAACCATGAAATAAGGACATTAGCTAGGTTGTCAACACACAGGTTATATTTTAAATTGAATATTTGGACATTCACCCCAAAATGATTAAATTGACCAATGACTATAACAAGACAGCAGATTCACTACTACAGACAGAACAGCACCAATGCATGAGGAGAGGGTTGAGTATGGCCTGGTAGCCAGAGCAAGTTGATCATGCTTCTCCAGAACAACTATATTGGTTCTATTGCTCCAGGCAAGCTCAATCAAGCCCAAATAACCTATTGGAAATTATTTCAAATAGTATTTAAACCCAGGTCTGGAACTGAGCAGACACTGGACAGACAAACAGGGGGCAAATGACACAATAACCTCCACCACATCATAGCTGTGCTGTGATAGAAAGGGGCATGGCCTGGAAATAATACATCTGTCAGGATGTTTGTCCCCAATGAATCTATGGATTTGACGATCAGTCTCTATGTTACTGTATGTGGTGCTGTCCTGTTCTGTACAGGACAATACACCTTATCCTTGTGTTTAGAAAATGTTTGCGTCCCAAATGGCACCCTATTCCCTATATAGTGCACTATATAGGAAATAGGGTGCCATTTGGAACACATGCAATGACATCTAGTGAGGAAGGTCCAGCTGTACAATGCACATTTCAGTGTAGCCGCCTCAGTGTTGTCGTCTTGCCTTGGCTGCTCTCCTTCTGTCCCTCTTTCCCTCTCTCCCTGACTGCACAGCGCATGCACACACACACACACACTGCCCTGCTCTCTCATGCTAATTAAAGACAGTTCAGAAATGCCTCGTCCTCCACAAGATCTAAAGTGTTTAAAGCGTTCCACAACAAATACCTTACTCCTGAGTGCTGCATTGTTGTTTAAATTAGTGTGTTAGTTATACTGTTGGAGGTATACGTTGAGGTCAGCGTAAAGGTTCTGTGTGTTTGTGTGTAACACGTTTGTAAAACAAGTTTGTAAAACAAGTCTCAAGAGGAGGAAGTTCTAAAGGAATGCAGATCAGATGAAGTCGTCAGTAAGGTTCCCCTCTGCTGTTACTATTTCTGCTAAAATACATTCACCTGTTTGTTACGTTACAGCCTTATTCTAAAATGGATTAAATACTTTTCCCCCCTCAGCAATCTACACACAATACCCCATAATGACAAAGCAAAAACAGTTTATTTTTTTACATTTTTGCAAAAAAATACCTTATTCACATAAGTATTCAGACCCTTTGCTATGAGAATCAAAATGTAGCTCAGGTGCATCCTGTTTCCAATGATCATCCTTGAGATGTTTCTACAACTTGGAGTCCACCTGTGGTAAATTCAATTGATTGGACATGATTTGAAAAGGCACACACCTGTCTATATAAGATCCCACAGTTGACAATGCATGTCAGAGCAAAAACCAAGCCATGAGGTCGAAGGAATTGTCCATAGAGCTCCGAGACAGGATTGTGTCGAGGCACAGATTTGGGGAAGGGTACCAAAAAAAAAAAAAGAATTCCAAGCGACACATCTGAAGGAAACCTGGCACCATCCCTACGGTGAAGCATGGTCGGGGCAGCATCATGGTCAGGGCAGCACCATGCTGTGGGGATGTTTTTTAGCGGCAGGGACTGGGAGACTAGTCAGGATCGAGGGAAAGATGAACGGAGCAAAGTACAGAGAGATCCTTGATGAAAACCTGCTCCAGAGCGCTCAGGACCTCAGACTGGGGCGAAGGTTCACCTTCCAACAGGACATCGAACCTAAGCACACAGCCAAGACAATGCAGGAGTGGCTTTGGGACAAGTCTCTGAATGTCCACAAGTGCCCCAGCCACAGCCCAGACTTGAACATCTCTGGAGAGACCTGAAATTGCTGTGCAGCAACGCTCCCCATCCAACCTGACAGAGCTTGAGAGGATCTGCAGACAGGAATGGGAGAAACTCCCCAAATACAGGTGTGCCAAGCTTGTAGTGTCATACCCAAGTGTTATGCTCAAGGCTGTAATCGCTGCCAAAGGTGCTTAAACAAAGTACTGAGTAAAAGATCTGATTGCTTATGTAAATGTCATAGAAGTTTTTTATTTATTATACATTTCAAACATTTCTAAAAAACTGTTTTTGCTACTGGGGTAGTGTGTGTAGATTGATAAGAATAAAAAATATACATATTTTAGAATAAGGCTGTAACGTAAACGTTTTTGTAAAAAGTTAAGGGGTCTGAATATTTTTCGAATGCAGTTTATTTGAAAATGTTTGTAGTTTTGTAGTTTATTTCAAAATACAAACTTTTAAAATACTGAACGTAGTCAAATAGTTTATATAGAACTTCAACTAAAAGTCAACTATTTTATTTGATATTCAAATACAGGTCTCCAAAAATAAATCATATTTGAAAGTATTTTGAATAAATCTCAGGAAAAAAAAACAAATAATATTTGAAGGTATTTGAATATATGCAAGTTACTTGGAAACAAATCAATATATATTTGATGGCTGCCAAATATTTGATAAAGAACCAACAACTACAACAGTTAGTTGAATTTGTCTAAATATAGAATCATAAGCACATGGTTTGGAGGGCTCTTCGATACTAATCTTAATATAGTCTATAGCCTAGAATTAAATACATGAGGGGCATGGAATCACCTCAACATTAGAGTAGACCACTTTTGCAGCTTCAAAAATTACTAACAAATATATTTTCATAATGAGTGAGACAAGGTAATACAGTAACACATCCAGTTCACTATTCCTCTTATGTACAGTAGTTACAAAAACTCAGCTCATTGCTATGCAATTAAAATGCAATTACCAAGATATTATGTAACAACATGCTCATAAAATGTTTTTCCAAAAGTAATTACAGTTTTATTGCACATGCACAATAACAGTTTAATGTTAAGTTCTACTGACAACGCTAACAGTAAAAAAAATATGTCTAAGTGTCGAAAGGAAACAAAATATCCCAAAACTGCTTTCTTGAATCAACTACAGCCAATTTACGTGGAAAATCACGTTCATTTGTATTCTGAGTAAACTATCACGTTAAAGATGATATGGTGTGTGTTTGAAACAAGAACACTTACCCTCAGATGGACAAAGAGGTTTGATGGTGATATTGCTAAGCATCCAACTTGCTGTTTACAAATGGCTTTGAATTACCCTGCAGTATTTTCAGGTATCAGAATGAATTGCAGCTTTCAACCTTTTCAGTGGCATGTTGAGTGTCATACAGTAGTTGAGCAATATACAATTGACATTCAGGAGAATGGACATTTACAGAATGTTCAGATATAAATGTATTGTGTAGATCAAATATGAATGTCAGATAGATTGGCATAGTATAGGAGATTGTGTGTGCTATTCATTCTATTTCTATCTTCAACATGCAGTTCCAGATACAGTCCTGACATTAGTTGAAGGCAGCCAATCCAATAGTTTCTGAAAAGTACTCACATCCTCCGATCTGTATGCAGATATTTAAAAAAGAATAGTTGCTTTATCAGATCTGTGTTCAAATTGTTTTGAAAAGTAGTACATTTTGGGAATTATTCAAATAGTTGTAGTCAGTTACAAAGTAATTTGTTTCCACAATAAAATAGTTACTTTACACAAAGCATAGTGTGTGCGTGCGTGCGTATGTATGTGTAAGCGTGCATGCATGTGTGTGTGTGAGTGTGTGTACATTTTACATGAGTTGACCTCCGGCTCCCTAAGAATGGTCGGGTCAAATCTCGGTCATGTCAGTCAAACAGGAAGTTATGTCATCACTATTGGCTTGGCAGCTGCCTCAGAAAAGCTGTTCAAATTCTCATACTTTCTTCACTAATTGGTTTTTTGACAAGTCAGATCAACTCTGGAAAAGAGCTGATGTAAAAAGATCTGGTGTGATTGATCAAATGATCAATTAGTGGAAAAAATATCAGAATTGGGCTGCCTGTGTGAACGCACACGCTATACAGTTGAAGTCGGAAGTTTACATGCACCTTAGCCAAATACATTTAAACTTTTTCACAATTCCTGACATTTAATCCTAGTAAAAATTCCCTGTCTTAGGTCAGTTAGGATCACCACTTTATTTTAAGAATGTTAAATGTCAGAATAATAGTAGAGAGAATGATTTATTTCAGCTTTTATTTCTTTCATCACATTCCCAGTGGGTCAGAAGTTTATATACACTCAATTGGTATTTGGTAGCATTGCCTTTAAATTGTTTAACCTGGGTCAAATGTTTTTGGGTAGCCTTCCACAATAAGTTGGGTGAATTTTGGCCCATTCCTCCTGACAGAGCTGGTGTAACGGAGTCAGGTTTGTAGGCCTCCTTGCTCGCACACACTTTTTCAGTTCTGCCCATACATTTGCTATGGGATTGAGGTCAGGGCTTTGTGATGGCCACTCCAATACCTTGACTTTGTTGTCCTTAAGCCATTTTGCCACAACTTTGGAAGTATGCTTGGGGTCATTGTCCATTTGGAAGACCCATTTGCGACCAAGCTTTAACTTCCTGACTGATGTCTTGAGATGTTGCTTCCATATATCCACATAATGTTCCTTCCTCATGATGCCATCTATTTTTTGAAGTGCACCAGTCCCTCCTGCAGCAAAGCACCCCCACAACATGATACTGCCACCCCCGTGCTTCACGGTTGGGATGGTGTTCTTTAGCTTGCAAGCCTCCCCCTTTTTCCTCCAAGCATAATGATGGTCATTATGACCAAACAGTTCTTTTTTTGTTTCATCAGAACAAAGGACATTTCTCCAAAAAGTCTGGCTATTTTATGGCGGTTTTGGAGCAGTGGCTTCTTCCTTGCTGAGTGGCTTTTCAGGTTATGTCGATATAGGACTCATTTTACTGTGGATATAGATACTTTTGTACCGGTTTCCTCCAGCATCTTCACAAGGCCCTTTGCTGTTGTTCTGGTATTGATTTGCACTTTTAGCACCAAAGTACGTTCATCTCTAGGAGACAGAACGCGTCTCCTACCTGAGCGGTATGATGGCTGCGTGGTCCCATGGTGTTTATACTTGCGTACTATTGTTTGTACAGATGAACGTGGTACCTTCAGGCATTTGGAAATTGCTCCCAGGGATGAACCAGACTTGTGGAGGTCTACAATTTTTTTCTGAGGTCTTGGCTGAGTCAACTTAGTGTATGTAAACCTCTGACCCACTGGAATTGTGATACAGTGAGTTATAAGTGAAATAATCTGTCTGTTAACAATTGTTGGAAAAATGTATTGTGTCATGCACAAAGTAGATGTCCTAACCGACTTGCCAAAACTATAGTTTGTTAACAACAATTTGTGGAGTGGTTGAAAAATGAGTTTTAATGACTCCAAGCTAAGTGTATGTAAACTTCCAACTTCAACTGTATGTCCTAAATTGCCCTCTTATTTCCTATATAGGGGACTATTAGTGCCAGATAAGTAGTGCACTATATAAGGAATAGACCGCCATCTGGGACATCCTGTGTCCTTTAAGAAAAAGAATGCCTAAATAGTTATCCCAGACCTGTCCTTATTTTGGTAGCCATTGCTTTGTATATAATAACTTTGGTTTCAATGTTTCATTGTACATTTTTCTTTTTACCAGCAAATACTTTATACATTCATTTTCAGAAATGTTTGGAAACTAGGTTTTATTGTTTAAAGAACTTATGAAAGAGATTGGTGTGTTTTTTTCACCATCTATTCATGGCAAAGGGTTGTTCAATGACTAGTGCTGAGCGATTAGTGGTTTTTGAGGTTGGTTCGGTTATGATTATCTTTTTAAACATGAAATGCACTATGCATGATGTTGGTTGAATGCTGTAACAACATAATAAAATGATGAATATAAGTCCCATGATGGTAGTGAATGCCCAATACTGCTTATCAGTTATTAACCATCATTTACTCACATTACTTTACTTTAATCAAATATTTCAGTCATTGCGCATATTACACTTGTTTTATTTTATGACTTTATTTAATTCCAAGTTATAATCTCATCTCTATAGAGCTGCTGCCTATGCTGTCTGACAAAATCCCTGTTTTAGAAGTTCTTCAACGTAAATAAGGCATACATTTGACTTCTGAATACCAACTACCAATCACATGTATTTTCAGGTAGAGATACCTTGCAAAGCAACTGCTCTATCCTTCTCAATCACGCAATCACATATTATTCTGACTCTTATGTAACAGGCATAAAAAGAAACAGACCAGACAAGTAGGCACGCAAATGGATTATGGTCATTGTAGTTAAATCAAATTTGATTGGTTACATGCACATGGTTAGCAGATGTTATTGCGAGTGTAGCAAAATGCTTGTGCTTCCAGTTCCGACAGTGCAGCAATATTTAACAAGTGATCTAACAATTCCACAACAACTACCTAATACACACAAATCTAAGTTAAGGGATGGATTAAGAATATGTCGCCCATCTTCCCCACTTATCCCCTGGGTATTTATACCCGTGTTCTCTGTCTGTCTGCGCCAGTTCATCTTGTTTGTTCAAGTCAACGAGCGTTTTGTCTCAGCTCCTGCTTTTCCCCAGTCTCTCTTTTTCTTGTCCTCCTGGTTTTGACCCTTGCCTGTCCTGACTCTGAGCCTGCCTGCCGTCCTGTGCCTTTGCCCCTTCTCTGGATTATCGACTTCTGCTTGACCTGACCCTGGGCCTGCCTGCCATCCTCTACCTTGGCCCCACTACTCTGGATGATCGACCCCTGCTTGCCTTGCCCTGTCGTTTGCCTGCTGTTGCAATAAACATTGTTACTTCAACAGTCAGCACTTGGATCTTACCTGAAACCTGATACAAGATGCAATCGATAGTATAAAATACATATGGGATGAGTAATGCAAGATATATAAATATGATTATATTAAAGTGACTAGTGATCCATTTGTTAGAGTGGCCAATGATTTCAAGTCTGTATGTACAGTTGTGGCCGAAAGTTTTGAGAATGACACAAATATAAATTTTCTGCTGCCTCAGTTTGTATGATGGCAATTTGCATATACTCCAGAATGTCATGTAGAGTGATCAGATGAATTGCAATTAATTGCAAAGTCCCTCTTTGCCATGCAAATGAATTGAATCCCCCAAAACATTTCCACTGCATTTCAGCCCTGCCACAAAAGGACCAGCTGACATGTCAGTGATTCTGTCGTTAACACAGGTGTGAGTGTTGACGAGGACAAGGCTGGACATCACTCTGTCATGCTGATTGAGTTTGAATAACAGACTGGAAGCTTTAAAAGGAGGCTGGTGCTTGGAATCATTGCTCTTCCTCGGTCAACCATGGTTACCTGCAAGGAAACACGTGCCGTCATCATTGCTTTGCACAAAAAGGGCTTCACAGGCAAGGATATTGCTGCCAGTAAGATTGCACCTAAATCAATCATTTATCGGATCATCAAGAACTTCAAGGAGAGCGGTTCAATTGTTGTGAGAAGGCTTCAGGGCGCCCAAGAAAGTCCAGCAAGCGCCAGGACTGTCTCCTAAAGTTGATTCAGCTGCGGAATCGGGGCACCACCAGTACAGAGCTTGCTCAGGAATGTCAGCAGGCAGGTGTGAGTGCATCTGCACGCACAGTGAGGCGAAGACTTTTGGAGGATGGCCTGGTGTCAAGAAGGGCAGCAAAGAAGCCACTTCTCTCCAGGAAAAACATCAGGGACAGACTGATATTCTGCAAAAGGTATAGGGATTGGACTGCTGGGGATTGGACTGCTGAGGACTGGGGTAAAATCATTTTCTCTGATGAATCCCCTTTCCGATTGTTTGGGGCATCCGGAAAAAAGCTTGTCCGGAGAAGACAAGGTGAGCGCTACCATCAGTCCTGTGTCATGCCAACAGTAAAGCATCCTGAGACCATTCATGTGTGGGGTTGCTTCTCAGCCAAGGGAGTGGGCTCACTCACAATTTTGCCTAAGAACACAGCCATGAATAAAGAATGGTACCAACACGTCCTCCGAGAGGAACTTCTCCCAACCATCCAGGAACAATTTGGTGACGAACAATGCCTTTTCCAGCATGATGGAGCACCTTGCCATAAGGCAAAAGTGATAACTAAGTGGCTCGGGGAACAAAACATCGATATTTTGGGTCCATGGCTAGGAAACTCCCCAGACCTTAATCCCATTGAGAACTTGTGGTCAATCCTCAAGAGGCGGGTGGACAAACAAAAACCCACAAATTCTGACAAACCCCAAGCATTGATTATGCAAGAATGGGCTGCCATCAGTCAGGTTGTGGCCCAGAAGTTAATTGATAGCATGCCAGGGCGGATTGCAGAGGTCTTGAAAAAGAAGGGTCAACGCTGAAAATATTGACTCTTTGCATCAACTTCATGTAATTGTCAATAAAAGCCTTTGACACTTATGAAATGCTTGTAATTATACTTCAGTATTCCATAGTAACATCTGACAAAAATATCTAAAGACACTGAAACAGCAAACTTTGTGGAAATTAATATTTGTGTCATTCTCAAATCTTTTGGCCACAACTGTAGGCAACAGCCACTGTGTTAGTGATGGCTCTTTAACAGTCTGATGGCCTTGAAATATAAGCTTTCCCAGCTTTGATGCACCTGTACTGACCTCGCCTTCTGGATGGTAGTGGGGTGAACAGGCAGTGGCTCAGGTGGTTGTTGTCCTTGATGATCTTTTTGGTCATCGGGTGCTGTTGGTGTCCTGGAGGGCAAGTAGTTTGCCCCCGGTGATGCATTGTGCAGACCGCACCACCATCTGGAGAACCCTGCGGTTGTGGGCGGTGCAGTTGCCGTACCAGGCGGTGATACAGCCCGACAGGATGCTCTCAATTGAGCATCTATAAAAGTTTTATGGTTTTAGGTGACAAGCCAAATTTCTTCAGCCTCCTGAGGTTGAAAAGGCGCTGTTGCGCCTTCACCACACTGTCTGTGTGGGTGGACCATTTTATTTGTCCGTGATGTGTATGCTGAGAAATTTAACTGCTCCCTCTGCTGTTTCCTGAAGTCCACGATCATCTCCTTTGTTTTGTTGACGTTGAGTGAGAGGTTGTTTTCCTGACACCACACTCCGAGTGCCCTCACCTCCTCCCTATAGGCTGTCTCGTCATTGTTGGTAAATCAGGCCTACTACTGTTGTGTCTGCAAACTTGATGATTGAGTTGGAGGCGTGCATGGCCACATAGTCGTGAGTGAACAGGGAGTACAGGAGGGGGCTGAGTATGCACCCTTGTGTGGGCCCCAGTGTTGAGGATCAGAAAAGTGGAGATGTTGTTTCCTACCTTCACCACCTGGGGGCTGGCGGTTAGGAAGTCCAGGACCCAATCACACAGGGCGGGGTTGAGACCCAGGGCCTCAAGCCTAATAATGAGCTTGGAGGGTACTATGGTGTTGAATGCTGAGCTGTAGTCAATGAACAGCATTCTTATATAGGTATTCCTCTTGTCCAGATGGGATAGGGCAGTGTGCAGTGTAATGGCGATTGCAATGTCTGTGGACCTATTGGGGCGGTATGCAAATTGCAGTGGGTCTAGGGTAACAGGTAAGGTGGAGGTGACATAATCCTTGACTAGTCTCTCAAAGCACTTCATGATGACAGAAGTGAGTGCTACAGGGCGATAGTCATTCAGTGCAGTTAACTTTGCCTTCTTGGGTACAGGAACAACGGTGGCCATCTTGAAGCATGTGGAGACAGCAGACTGGGATAGGGAGAGATTGAATGTGTCCGTAAACACACGAGCCAGCTGGTCTGCGCATGCTCTGAGGATGCGGCTAGGGATGCTATCTGGGCCAGCAGCCTTGCGAGGCTTAACACGTTTAAATGTCTTACTCACGTCGGCCACGGAAATAGAGAGCCCACAGTCCTTGGTAGCGGCCGGGTCGGTGGCACTGTGTTATCCTCAAAGGGGGCAAAGAAGATGTTTAGTTTGTCTGGACGCAAGACGTTGGTGTCCGTGACGTGGCTGGTTTTGTTTTTGTAGTCCGTGATTGTCTGTAGACCCTGCCACATACGTCTCGTGTCTGAGCCGTTGAATTGCGACTCCACTTTGTCCCTATACTGACATTTCGCTCTTGATTGTGGAGGGAATAACTACACTGTTTGTATTCGGCCATATTCCCGGTCATCTTTCCATCGTTAAATGCGTTTCCACAACATCTCCTATGCACTTCCTTATCAACTCACTCACCGAATCAGCGCATAAATCTATATTATTCTCTGAGGCTACCCGGAATATGTCCCAGTCTGCGTGATCTAAACAAACTTGAAGCGTGGATTCCGATTGGTCAGACCAGCGATGAATGGTCCTTGTCACCGGTAATTAACATGTTTTCTGCGCTAAACTATTTAGAATATTGGCCTGTTGGAAACTACAACTCCCTACTACATCGCACAGTTCAGGCTTGATCTGATTTATGTCTACAGAAACTGTGCAATGTGTGCATTGAGTTCACAAAAACATATATGGAATTCAAATAATTTAACCAATGTGGTCAATTAGTTGTTTAAAAATTTAAAATAACCGAAATGTCGGTTAATTGTTCAGCACTATCAATTACCAACATGTATTTGCTTTAAATCTATCACTTGATGGTTTCATTTAAGAGAGACACAATCATGTTTTGTTGCAAAACGCTATATATCCGCCTCACTCTCAAATAAATAAATAGTACTGCTAGGTTTTACACAGTCAAATGTGGCAAAAACCATTTTTAATAAAGAACTGTATAAATGATACATTTGTGACACCAATATACAATACCAGTCAAACGTTTGGATACACCTACTCATTCTTTATTTGTACTATTTTCTGCATTGTAGAATAATAGTGAAGACTATGTAATATCACATATGGAATCATGTAGTAACCAAAAAAGTGTTAAACAAATCAAAATATATTTTTGATTTTTCAAAGTAGCCACCCTTTGCCTTTGACAGCTTTGCACACTCTTGGCATTCTCTCAATAAGCTTCATGAGGAATGCTTCTCCAACAGTCTTGAAGGAGGTCCCACATATGCTGACCACTTGTTGGCTGCTTTTCCTTCACTCTGCGGTCCAACTCATCCCAAACCATCTCAATTGGGTTGAGGTCGGGTGATTGTGGAGGCCAGGTTATCTGATGCAGCACTCTCCTTGGTCAAATAGCCCTTACACAGCCTGGAGGTGTGTTGGGCCATTGTCCTGTTGAAAAACAAATGATAGTCCCAATAAGTGCAAACCAGATGAGACGTACCGCTGCAGAACACTGTGGTAGCCATGCTGGTTAAGTGTGCCTTGAATTCCAAATAAATCACAGAGAGTGTTACCAGCAAGGCACCCCCACACCATAACACCTTCTGCTCCATGCTTCACGGTGGGAATCACACATGCTGAGATAATCCGCTCACCTACTCCTACTCTGCACAAAGACACGGCAGTTGGAATCAAATATCTCAAATTTGGACTCATCAGACCAAAGGACAGATTTACCCCCGGTCCAATGTCCATTGCTTGCATTAAGAAGGAAAGAAATTCCACAAATTAACAAGGCATACCTGTTGATTGAAATGCATTCCAGGTGACTACCTCATGAAGCTGGTTGAGAGAATGCCAAGAGTGTGCAAAGCTGTCATCAAGGCAAAGGGTGGCTACTTTGAAGAATCTAAAATCTAAAATATATTTTGATTTGTTTAACACTTATTTGGTTACTACATGATTCCATGTGTGTTATTTCATAGTTTGATGTCTTCAATATTATTCTACAATGTAGAAAATAGTAAAAACAATAAACTGGAATGAGTAGGTGTGTCCAAACATTTGACTGGTACTGTAATATATACCCCCCCCAAAATCTAAAAATGAATCAATACAGTAATATGAGATCTGTATGTAAAATATTTGACATTTGTCATTTAGCAGATGCTCTTATTCAGAGCGACTTACAGTAAGTACATTCATCTTCAGATAGCTAGGTGAGACAACCACATATCAGTCAAATACGAACAGGATACGAACATTCCATTCCAGATAAACAGAACAAAACTCTACTTGTCTGCTTACTTACAGTAGCGACATTTTATATTATGTAAAAATAACTTGTGTATATTATTAATTTAACACTCCCTCTCAGAAAATGATCTTGTTAGAGTACTTTGCAAGCCTCTGTCTGAACAAGATTGAAAAGGGAAATAAGAGGTGAGAGAAATGAAAAGCAGAAGCCTCCATCCTTCATCTGTTTATGGTAACTATCTCTCCCATCTAGCTACAGGCTCCTTGCATTGTCAGGTGGTGCGGTGGGGCAGATAACGCACCCGGGCACCTCTATTGTTCCGACATGGCTCTCTCTTTATAGCACAGCCAGATAGTGGAATCAGCCATGATCTAGCAAGCTAGCGCTCTTTGAATTATTGAAAAAGGGAACTGCAGTATTTTGGAAAAGCTCTCCTCACCCCTCCTCTCCTCCTCTTCTTTGCGTTTCTGTAACTGCCAGCCTCCCTCCATCATTAGCAACCCCAAATAGATCATCAGCCCTGGTGCATCCTGACCCTGACCAAGGAAATGGTTGCCATGCACCATTCAAATGGCACCCTATTCCCTATATAGTGCACTACTTTTGACCAGGACCAATCAAATCAAATGTTATTGGTCACATATTTAGCAGATGTTATTGCGGGTGTAGCAAAATGCTTGTGTTCCTAGCTCCAACAGTAAAGTAGTATCTAACAATTCACAAATCTAAAAGTTAAAGAATGGAATTAAGAAATATAAAATACAGTAGAATAGAATACAGTATATACATATGAAATGAGTAAAGCAGTATGCAAACATGTTTAAAGTGACCAGTGATTCCATATCTATGTATATAGGGCAGCAGCCTCTAATGTGCAGGGTTGAGTAACCCATGCGCAAATATGAATATAATAACCCTCATATTGAAGTAAACCTGGAGTCAAATCAAATAAAATTGTATTTGTCACATACACATGGTAAGCAGATGTTAATGCGAGTGTAGCGAAATGCTTGTGCTTCTAGTTCCGACCATGCAGTAGTATCTAACAAGTAATCGAACAAATTCACAACAACTACCTTATACACACAAGAGTAAAGGAATGAATGCGAGTATGTACATATAAATATATGGATGAGTGATGGCTGACCGGCATAGGCAAGATGCAGTAGATGGTATGGAGTACAATATATACACATATATATATGAGATGAGTAATGTAGGATATGTAAACATGATATAAATGGCATTGTTTAAAGTGGCTAGTGATACATTATTTCATCCAATTATAATTATTAAAGTGGCTAGAGATTTGGGTCGATGGTCGAACGGCATAGGCAAGATTCAGTAGATGGTTTAGAGTACAGTGTATACATTTGATATGAGTATGTCGGATACGTAAACATTATATACAAAATTGTTTAAAGTGGCTAGTGATACATTGTTACATCCAATTCCTATGTTTAAAGTGGCTAGAGATTTAAGTCAGTATGTTGGCAGCAGCCACTCAATGTTAGTGATGGCTGTTTAACAGTCTGATGGCCTTGAGATAGAAGCTGTTTTTCAGTCTCTCGGTCCCAGCTTTGATGCACCTGTACTGACCTCGCCTTCTGGATGATAGCGGGGTGAACAGGCAGTGGCTCTTCTTGGGAACAGGAACAATGGTTGCAATCTTGAAGCATGTGGGAACAGCAGACTGGGATAGGGACTGATTGAATATGTCTGTAAACACACCAGCCAGCTGGTCTGCGCATGCTCTGAGGACACGGCCAGGGATGCCATCTGGGCCGGCAGCCTTGCGAGGGTTAACACATTTAAATGTTTTTCTCACATTGGCTGCGGTGAAGGAGAGCCCACAGGTTTTGGTAGCAGGCCGTGTCGGTGGCACTGTATTGTCCTCAAAGCGAGCAAAGAAGTTGTTTAGTTTGTCTGGGAGCAGGACGTCATGGTCCGCAACGGGGGCTGGTTTTCCTTTTGCAGTCCGTGATTGACTGTAGACCCTGCCACATTCCTCTTGTGTCTGAGCCGTTGAATTGTGACTCTACTTTGTCTCTATATTGACGCTTAGCTTGTTTGATTGCCTTGCGGAGGGAATAGCTACACTGTTTGTATTCAGTCATGTTTCCGGTAGCCTTACCCTGGTTAAAAGAAGTGGTTCGCGCTTTCAGTTTTGCGCGAATGCTGCCATCAATCCACAGTTTCTGGTTGGGGAAGGTTTTAATATTTGCTATGGGTACAACATCACCGAGAACGTGAAGCGAGGCTTCCATCTCTGTCGGCGCCGTGAGGGAAACACAGTGAGGGAAAAAAGTATTTGATCCCCCCTGCTGATTTTGTACGTTTGCCCACTGACAAAGAAATGATCAGTCTATAATTTTAATGGTAGATTTATTTGAACAGTGAGAGACAGAATAACAACAAAAAAATCCAGAAAAATGCATGTGAAAAATGTTAGAAATTGATTTGCATTTTAATGAGGGAAATAAGTATTTGACCCCTCTGCAAAACATGACTTAGTACTTGGTGGCAAAACCCTTGTTGGCAATCACAGAGGTCAGACGTTTCTTGTAGTTGGCCACCAGGTTTGCACACATCTCAGGAGGGATTTTGTCCCACTCCTCTTTGTAGATCTTCTCCAAGTCATTAAAGTTTCGAGGCTGACGTTTGGCAACTCGAACCTTCAGCTCCCTCCACAGATTTTCTATGGGATTTAGGTCTGGAGACTGGCTAGGCCACTCCAGGACCTTAATGTGCTTCTTCTTGAGCCACTCCTTTGTTGCCTTGGCCGTGTGTTTTGGGTCATTTTCATGCTGGAATACCCATCCACGACCCATTTTCAATGCCCTGGCTGAGGGAAGGAGGTTCTCACCCAAGATTTGACGGTACATGGCCCTGTCCATCGTCCCTTTGATGCGGTGAAGTTGTCCTGTACCCTTAGCAGAAAAACACCCCCAAAGCATAATGTTTCCACCTCCATGTTTGACGGTGGGGATGGTGTTCTTGGGGTCATAGGCAGCATTCCTCCTCCAAACACGGCGAGTTGAGTTGATGCCAAAGAGCTCCATTTTGGTCTCATCTGACCACAACACTTTCACCCAGTTGTCCTCTGAATCATTCAGATGTTCATTGGCAAACTTCAGACGGGCATGTATATGTGCTTTCTTGAGCACGGGGACCTTGCGGGCGCTGCAGGATTTCAGTCCTTCACGGCGTAGTGTGTTACCAATTGTTTTCTTGGTGACTATGGTCCCAGCTGCCTTGAGATCATTGACAAGATCCTCCCGTGTAGTTCTGGGCTGATTCCTCACCGTTCTCATGATCATTGCAACTCCACGAGGTGAGATCTTGCATGGAGCCCCAGGCCAAGGGAGATTGACAGTTCTTTTGTGTTTCTTCCATTTGCGAATAATCGCACCAACTGTTGTCACCTCCTCACCAAGCTGCTTGGCGATGGTCTTGTAGTCCATTCCAGCCTTGTGTAGGTCTACAATCTTGTCCCTGACATCCTTGGAGAGCTCTTTGGTCTTGGCCATAGTGGAGAGTTTGGAATCTGATTGATTGATTGCTTCTGTGGACAGGTGTCTTTTATAAAGGTAAAAAACTGAGATTAGGAGCACTCACTTTAAGAGTGTGCTCCTAATCTCAGCTCGTTACCTGTATAAAAGACACCTGGGAGCCAGAAATATTTCTGATTGAGAGGGTCAAAGACTTATTTCCCTCATTAAAATGCAATTCCATTTATAACATTTTTCACATGCGTTTTTCTGGATTTTTTTGTTGTTATTCTGTCTCTCACTGTTCAAATAAACCTACCATTAAAATTATAGACTGATCATTTCTTTGTCAGTGGGCAAACGTACAAAATCAGCAGGGGATCAAATACTTTTTCCCCTCACTGTATATATATTTTTTAATTGGTCTATTAACTGATTTACCAGATGGTGATGTCACCAGGCACTCAAACTCCATCCTACCAAAACAGGCTGAAATTTCCAACTGCCCTTTCAAATAGCTCTTACACTATTATCATACTTTTCACGATTTCACAGTATTATCCCAACCTCATAGTGTGGAAATATATATAAAACAAAGGAAAATCAAGTTTTTGACTGCAGTGGCCTTTTATGTATTTTTTAAAGAAGATAATATGTCATTCCACCTATCACTGTGTTGGCGATATACAAGAGATCCGACTGCCTCTTTAAATCCATAGATGCTTCATAAGGTTTGGCTTTGAAACAAAGGCTGAAGGATGAAATTCTAGAGCATACAGTAATTTATGTAGAACATGCTAAACATTGACAAAATGAACTTTTCCTATTTCCAGTAGTAAGGTAGCTTCTCCTTTACAGCGAGAATGTCTGAGAACTGCAGAGCATTCAGTGGTAATGAGCATGGCCTAGCAGGGTGCATCCCAAATGACATCCTATGTGCTATGGCCAAAAGTAGTGCACTATATAGGGAATAGGGTGCAATTTGGGATGGAGCCTGGCTCTCTCACACCCTGCGAACTGCCAACCAAACACTGAGGTCATTAATGATGATGATGGAGAGTTTTTTTTGATGGGAGGAGTCATTCTGTAGTGTAGGACAGAGAGAGAGAGAGACAGGAGAAGCTTCTTATTTAGCTGTAAACACTTAGCTGGAAAGATGAGGCATTTGTGGCTTCAGCCATCCTCTTCAAGCAGTCTGAGCAGACCTACTGATTTAATATAATGCACTGACTGTACTACTGGTGCACAGCAGGGCACCAGCACCACTGTATACTAGCACAGAAATGTTATCGCGCTTTCGACTTCAGATGTACAATATACCTTTTTGAATATTACAAGACTTGGCTGTATAGCCTTTCAATTAAGAACAAAAGTCAGTCTCTCTTTGACAGGCTGCTCATCATCATCATCATTGCCTTACTGTGGTTTTAGATCTGGCTCCAGGCAGTCAGTCAGTGTGGATGGATGCCAGATCATATGAATTGTATCTTTTTTATAAGAAACGAAAGAAGGAGATCAGGATACTGGCTGCTTAGAGAAAGTGAAATAAAATCACAGACTAACCATATTGGGACTTACTGTCATAAGTCTTTGATGTCTCTCTGTGATCGTCCTCTAAACTGAGAAGACGAAAGAAGATGAGAAAGCCTTTTTACTGGAGGTCAGCCTCAGGAGAGCAGAGCCACCTAATCCGGAAACGTGGATCTATTTTAAAACCTTGTCCTCTTTTCAGGACTTTACAGGGGTCACATGTCAAGGCAGTGAGTTTCATAACGTTCACTCATATTTTTGTACGACTTCCCAATTACCTCACTGACAACAACCTCACAGGTGAAAAGTGACCCATCCACCCACTCTCAGCCTGCGTCCCAAATGGCATTATATTCCCTATGTAGCTCAATACTTTTTACTAGGGCCCATAGGGCTCTGGGTCAAAGGTTGTGCGCTACAAAAGGAATAGGGTGCCATTTGGGACATAGTCTCTATGACCTCACAGAGCACCTGACTGCAGCCAGCCAAACAGCTAAGGATTGGAAAACAAAGTGGAGAGTGTTTGTTGAGAAGAGGAGAGTAGAGGAGGGGTGTGTTAAGGAACACAGCTGTGTTGGGGTCCTGGAGTCAGCTACATGGAGAGAGAGAGAGCCATCAGCCCTATTTTAAGGTGGGGGAGGTAAATTACCGCTCTCTGCACCACTCCTATCTGGTATTAGACCTGCAATTAGCTCACCATGCTGATGTTATGGGTTGAGTCCCAAATGGAACTCTATTCATAGTGCACTACTTTTGACTAGGGCTAAATGAGGAAGAGGGTGCCATTTGGGATGGAGTCATGGGCGGAAGGCTACCAGGGTTACAGCTCTTCATCTGGTGTGGATTTAGTTGGTGATGGTACATGCCGGTGTGTGTGTGTGGCAGGCAGGCAGCCTATTCCCCAGCCAGCCATCACATCTCTGCCAGGGACTTACCTCTATGCTGTAATTAGAGTTCAACAAGGCAGAAAGGATCCATTGCAGAAGTGAGACAGAATGAGCTAGAAGAGGGCCCATGCTACAGGTAGAACAATAATGAGAGGATGTGTCTGAAATGGCACTCTATTCCCTATAAAGTGCACTACTTTTGACCAGAGTCCTATGGGCCCTGGTCAAAGTAGTGCACAATAAACAGTAGGGAATAGGGTGCCCTATGGGACGCAGCCAAGGAGGTGCTGTGTGGCAGCTGATTCCTCCAAGGTGTGCTGGGATACCACACACACACACACAAACTTCCCTGCTCTTGTATTAGGTCTTAGTCTGTGGCTCAGCTCCACAAGGCAGACTAACACATGGTTGTGTTTGTTGTTGAAGATTGGACCAGCTGCTTTAACCCAAGACCTACTGCCAACAGACATCAGTTGATCAATTCATACAGTTTAAAATGAACTTTCACACAAGTAGATAATTCCTTGGTTATATCCTAGGTTACCAGCAATACACGCCCAGCTAGCACATAGCATTCTGAAGAGTTTTGTGAGAGCGTGGTTGTGATGGAATCCAGACTGACAGATGGGCTTGATGCTGATGCCTCTGAATGTAGAGAGACCTTGCATTCCACAATACAATTATAGATAGTCTCTTGTTGTTATTGAATCGAATGGTACTATCAATGGGGGGTGGTTGGGGATATGGGACACCATATAGGAAGGTATGATGACTGACATATTTGACAAGGTATCTCCAGCATGACCAGACAAAATGTTGATAGGTTCTGTATCGGCTGTGAATGACAATAAAAGATGAAAGACAAGTGTAATATTTGCACATTGTTAAATTAGCAGAACACTGCTTCTACAATATTTGGGGAAGGATGGTTTATTCTACATGGAACTCTTACACTTGAAAGTTATTGAAACACTTTGTTTAGAATATCTATATATCTACAGTATTCAGACCCGTTGACTTTTTCCACATTGTTACATTACAGACTTACTCTAAAATAGATTAAATAAAAGAATGTCCTCATCATTCTACACACACTACCCCATAATGACAAAGCGAAAACGGGATTTTAGAAATGTTTGCAAATGTATTACAAATGAAATAGCTTATCTACATAAATATTCAGTCCCTTTTCTATGAGAAAAGCTCAGGTGCATTGACATTGAGCTCAGGTGCATCCTGTTTCCATTGATCATCCTTGAGATCTTTCTACAACTTGATTGGAGTCCATCTGTGGTAAATTCAATTGATTGGACAGGATCTGGAAAGGCACACACCTGTCTATATAAGGTCCCCTCGGTTGACAGTGCATGTCAGAGCAAGAATCAGCTGGCCATCCGGCCAAACTGAGTAATCGGGGTGTGACCAACAACCCGATGGTCAATCTGACAGAGCTCCAGAGTTCCTCTGTGGAGATCAGAGAAACTTCCAGAAGGAGAACCATCTCTGCAGCATTCCACCAATCAAGCCTTTATGGTAGTGGCCAGGCGGAAGCCACTCCTCAGTAAAAGGTACATGACATCCCGCTTGGAGTTTGCCAATAGGCAACTAAAGGACTCTCATGAAGCATGGTGGTGGCAGCATCATGCTGTGGGGATGTTTTTCAGCAGCAGGGACTGGGAGACTAGTCAGGATCGAGGGAAAAATGAACGGAGCAATGTACAGAGAGTTCTTTGATGAAAACCTGCTCCAGAGCACTCGGGACCTCAGACTGGGGTGAAGGTTCCCCTTCCAACAGGATAATGACCCTAAGCACACAGCCAAGACAATGCAGGAGTGGCTTCGGGACAATTCTCTGACTGTCCTTGAGTGGCCCAGCCAGACCCCGGACTTGTACCCAATCAAACATCTCTGGAGAGACCTGAAATTAGCTGTGCAGGGACGCTCCCCATCCAACCTGACAGAGCTTGAGAGGATCTGCAGAGAAGAATGGGATAAACTCCCCAAATACAGGTGTGCCAAGCTTGTAGCGTCATATCCAAGTAGACTTGAGGCTGTAATCGCTGCCAAGTAATGGGTCTGAATACTTACAGTACCAGTCAAAAGTTGGACTACACCTACTTATTCAAGTGTTTTTATTTTTTACTAGACATCAAAACTATGAAATGACACATATGGAATCATGTAGTAACCAAAAAAGTGTTAAATAGTCTAAATATATTTTAGATTTGCCTCAAAGTAGCCACCCTTTGACTTGATGGCATATTTGCACACCCATGGCATTCTCTCAACCAGCTTCACCTGGAATGCTTTTCCAACAGTATTGAAGGAGTTCCCACATATGCTGAGCACTTGTTGGATGCTTTTCCTTCACTCTGCGGTCCAACTCATCCCAAACCATCTCAATTGGGTTGAAGTCGGGTGATTGTGGAGGCCAGGTCATCTAATGCAGCACTCCATCACTCTCTTTCTTGGTAAAATAGCCCTTACACAGCCTGGAGGTGTGTTTTGGGTCATTGTCCTGTTGACAAAAAAATTATAGTGGGACTAAGCCGAAACCAGATAGGATGGCGTATCGCTGCAGTATCGATGCAGAACGCTGTAGTAGCCATGCTGGTTAAGTGTGCCTTGAATTCTAAATAAATCACAGACAGTGTCACCAGAAAATCACCCCCACACCATCACACCACCTTCTCCATGCTTCACGGTGGGAACCACACATGCTGAGATCATCCGTTCACCTACTCTTCTGTAATTGGAACCAGAAATCTCAAAATTGGACTCATTAGACCAAAGGACAAATCTCCATGGTCTAATGTCCATTGCTCATGTTTCTTGGCCCAAGCAAGTCTCTTCTTTTTGGTGTCCTTTCGTAGTGGTTTCTTTGCAGAAATTCGACCACGAAGGCCTGATTCACACAGTCTCCTGTGAACAGTTGATGTTGAGATATGTCTGTTACTTGAACTCTGTGAAGCATTTATTTGGGGTGCAATTTCTGAGGCTGGTAACTCTAATGCACTTATCCTCAGCAGCAGAGGTAACTCTGGGTCTTCCTTTACGGTGGCGGTCCTCATGAGAGCCAGTTTCATCATAGGTTGTTGCGACTGCACTTGAAGAAGCTTTCAAAGTTCTTGAAAGACCTTCATGTCTTAAAGTAATGATGGACTGTTTTTTCTCTTTGCTTATTTGAGCTGTTCTTGCCATAATATGGACTAGGACTTTTACTAAATAGGGCTATCTTCTGTATACCACCCCTACATTGTCACAACACAACTGATGGTCTCAAACGCATTAAGAAGGAAAGAAATTCCACAAACTAACTTTTACCAAGGCACACCTGTTAATTGAAATGCATTCCAGGTGACTACCTCATGAAGCTGGTTGAGAGAATGTCAAGAGTGTGCAAAGATGTCATCAAGACAAAGGGTGGCTACTTTGAAGAATGTCAAATAGAACATATATATCAATTTGTTTAACACTTTTTTTGGTTATTACATGATTTCATATGTGTTATTTCATAGTTTTGATGTTTTCACTATTCTACAAAGTAGAAAATAGTAAAAACTAAGAAAATTAGTAAGTGTGCCCAAACTTTTGACAGGTAAGTGTGATATTTAAGTTATTTATATTTAATACATTTGCAAAAAAATTCTAAAAACCTGTTTTGCTTTGTCATTATGGGGTATTGTGTGTAGATAGATTTTTTTCTTCTTCTCCATTTTAGAGTAAGGCTATAACAAAATGTGAAAACGGTCAAGGTGTCTGAATACTTTCCGAATGCACTGTACATAAGTTCAGCAATTGCATACTTCTCATATTACTCTGTAGGCTACTCAGTACGAAAAAAGTGTCACCCTCTTGCATTTCACATCTGCATGTAGTTATTGAACTCTGCCTGCTGGACCCATGAGGCAAACTCTGTCATATCCAGGATGGAGTGTCATGCACTCCACCCCTCCTGCCACCTGATTGCACATGTCCATTTCCTGTAATACATTACACTTCATCACCCACTGGAGACTTGAAGACAGAACCTCACCCAGAGACCTGTGCATGTCAGTGTGTTAGACAGACAAATCTTTAGATTTGGGTAAATAGACCATAGAAATAGAAATGCCATTCTAGTCCCGGAAAGACAGCTGAAGTTGTACTCTACACACAACTAATTTAGATTTGTTAGATAAAGTGTAGGCATACTGCCTTTATAAGCACATCAATATGATATTTACATTAGAAAAAGTTTTGAACACATCCATAGATCTTTAGCAGATGTATCTACACTCAAGCTGGCCGATATTTGTGCAATGTTCACATGTACCCTACGCCTGTTGGGATATTAGGTCTGGGATCTGTCTCCTGGGGAAAGAAAAATTCAGCAGACGTAAGGAGAGACGAGACAAAACTAGCCAGTTATAGAATTTTGTATTGTAGGACAGCTGAGCTGCCTGAAGACCGCAGGCATTCATAGTTGATATAGTTACCATGGTAACATGTATTTCCATGACGTGATGAAAAACAAGCTACTTTCGTAGCTAGGCATTGTAGAATAGGTTTTTTATTAAACACATTCCAGACACTGGCTCTTGCTATCTTGCCATAACTGATTTGACAGAGAAATATCAGCTGGATTGGATAGCCAGCTTCAGCTATCCCCAAGCTATGCTAGCTAGAAGTTGTCAGCTTGGCTAAACACAAGGCCAGCGCAGGCTTTAGCCTTCACAAAAACTGAATTAGCTGACCATCTTGAGATGGCGAATCAGTCAGGAGGGGATAAGTCCTCAACTTCAAAACATTGTTCTCTCCATAGCAAAGCTAGCTGAGCTTACCTCGCTGTACTCACTACTGCACTTGTTTGTTGTGATTGAATGGCAAAGACACACCCAAGGAACACTCACATCAAACCCCACCTCTAAGACAACTCTTGTTTGCCTTCTGTCATGGCCGCTAACATTTCTTAATGAGCATCAGTGTTGCCAAAACATTTCAGTGAGAATCGCTTTTGGCTCCTTGATGTGTCGCTAGAATTCGCTAGATGACTTTCGCCATTGCCGTGACTACATCACAGCACCAATATGACTTCGCCCCCTCTCCCGCCACACACTGCATCCCTTTGTGCTTCTCTGCTTTTGTGTGCACCGTTGCTGTGACTTCTGTTGCACAGACAGCTTCTCCCACTCTCGTTTGCGGCAGAATTGTGTGGGAAAGGTTGCTAAATGCTATCAAAACCAACCATAGAAACTCCACAAAGGCAGCCTGAAAAGTAGTTCAATTTGTCGCTAGCCTCTTTTACCAGTAAAAGTCGCTGGACAAAGTCATTAAATTGGCAACACTGATGAATATTGATGGTAAATGAGGCCAAATCAGGAAGTGCAGATGACTTTTAAAGTCATGTTCTCAAATGATTCAGACAACATTAAGAAACAATGTTCCTCTGTGGGAATTTCAGTACTTCCACTAAACATTTCACACAAGTTCCTACATTTCACACGTGGTTCTACTTGGTGTCATATTTTTACTACATTCTGGGAATGTTCTAAAAATGGTGTGACTTAATAAAACCAGAGTAAAATGTTTTCAGAACCTCCCTGCAACCTAAAAATGCACGTTTACTTCTGTTCTCAGAACATTTAAAAAAACATTCAATTTTACAGGTCAGGAAACATATGGCTTTGTTCCCACAAACAATGTGAAAGTAAAAATATATGTTCCCAGAACTTCCAAGAAACCAAATGTGCTATCTGGATGGTATCAATCATAGAGATGCTATCATTCCTGTAATAGTTTTCTTTAATTATATTGTATCAGTAGTATCAGTATCTGTCTCATGTCTGTCTGAGTACCACTTACAGTACCATCACATGGGGAAACTAAGACACTGTAAGAAGTTTTGCAAGTCTCCAACACTTCCTGCTGTAATGCGACTTTAAAACCAGAGACATCTTTTATCTCCTCCTCATACGAGTCGCATCCACTTTATTGAATAATGCATCACACTTCAGCTCCATTTTCATAAGTGTCTGGGCTTGTTAAAATGTGTTTGAGGCTCACAGCTCTCTGGAGGTGCTGCATGTGTTGGTTTCTCCATTATTGAGAAGCCCTGAGATCTCAATGAGATGTTATTGAGCTGGAGGAAGTCAACATCAATGTCGTTTAACAATATATAGACACTACATCCTCTATCATGGCCATCCAAACCATGTCTGCATCCCGAATGGTCAACAGGGCTCTGATCAAAACTAGTGCACTATGTGGTGAATAGGGTGCCATTTGAAGTGTTCATTTCATCAACAAAAACTGTGAATAAAATATTTGTCCAAAAGGATTTTGTGCTGATTGACCCAGATAAAACTATTAACTAAATGAAAATGATTTGTCCTTTCAATTGACTAAAACAAGACAAGGTGAAATTATCTCTGTGACAAAAACCTGACTACTAAATGGACTGGACAAGGGTTTTTGGAAAGATTGAGAGCTTTTCAGTGATAAGCACAATGAATATTAGCAGCACAGATTCGCAGTGAAGTTCTGTTCAGCAGTAGGAGGACCACCACACCGACACACAGCCTAGCTTACATCAGCTGGTGGGCTGCGGGGGAGCACGCAATGAGTTTGGGCAGACAGCCAGACATGCTCCACTCCAGCTCCACCTTCAGTTATACACATCGTGCTGGCGACTCTCTTGCTTCCCCGTAGCTAAACAGTCACCTCCAGCCTTCTAGTTAGATACCCTTTATCACGTTTCAGGGAAGACCCAGATGCAGACAATGTCAAAGTAACCTCAGTTTAGAAGAACAGGGGGCAGGCAAAACGACAGGTCAAGGGCAGGCAGAGGTCAGTAATCCAGATCAGAGTCCAAAAGGTACAGAACGGCAGGCAGTCTTGGGGTCAGGGCAGGCAGAGGTCAATAATCCAGGGTGGTGTGACAAGGTGCAGGCTCAGGGTCAGGGCAGGCAGAAAGGTCAAATCCGAGAAAACTGGAAAACAGGAACTAGAAACAGACCGAAGCAATGGGAAAAACGCTGGTAGGCTTGACGAACAAACGAACTGGCAACAGACAAACAGAGAACACAGGTATAAATACACTGGGGATAATGGGGAAGATGGGCAACACCTGGAGGGGGGGTGAAGACAAGCACAAAGACATGTGAAACAGATCAGGGTGTGACACCCTTTGCCTGGTTAATAAATAAAAGCTGCTTTACAAAATTTAAAACAATAGCAGCATTAAGGTGAATAGTAAAACAAGAGTCTAGCTATGTTTTTCTCTCCCTTGAGTATATACACGTTTTTTTATTTATAGGCTTGCTCAATCCTCGCCCTTTCCCCACTGCATTTCATAGCCAGGTTCTGTTGCAATGTACTAGCAAAGTCTCTTTCTACGGGCTGTTCTAAAACAAGGATAGCTGTGGACCGGACTGTTAACCATTTGTTTAGGTTACACCATATTACCTGCGGCGTGTTCAGCAGGATGCAACGTTTTGGAACTTTCAGATAAAACACCCTTGTCTCATAGACTAGACATAACATAGTAAATGTAAATCCAGGACACTGAGAACGAGTCAACCATCCAGATGCTTACCTCCAGGTACTCTGCTTAATTGATTTCTGCTGAGCGATCATGTCAACACATGCATGTTAACATCAGAAGCCTCCTCCCTAAGTTAGTTTTATTCACTGCTTTAGCACACTCCGCCAACCCTGATGTCCTAGCCGTGTCTGAATCCTGGCTTAGTAAGGCCACCAAAAATCCTGACATTTCCATCCCCAACTACAACATTTTCCGACAAGATATAACTGCCAAACGGGGCGGAGTTGCAATCTACTGCAGAGATAGCCTGTAGAGTTCTGTCATACTATCCAGGTCTGTGCCCAAACAATTCGAGCTTCTACTTTTAAAAATCCATCTTTCCAGAAACAAGTCTCTCACCGTTGCCACTTGTTACAGACCCCCCTCAAACCCAGCTGTGCCCTGGACACCATATGTGAATTGATTGCCCCCCATCTATCTTCAAAGTTCATACTGTTAGGTGACCTAAACTGGGATATGCTTAACACCCCGGCCACCCTACAATCTCAGCTAGATGCCCTCAATCTCACAAAAATGATCAAGGAACCTACAAGGTACAACCCTAAATCCGTAACCATGGGCACCCTCTTAGATATCATCCTGACCAACTTTCCCTCTAAATACACCTCTGCTGTCTTCAACCAGGATCTCAGCGATCACTGCCTCATTGCCTGCGTCTGTAATGGGTCCGCGGTCAAACGACCACCCCTCATCACTGTCAAACGCTCCCTAAAACACTTCAGCGAACAGGCCTTTCTAATCGACCTGGCCCGGGTATCCTGGAAGGATATTGACCTCATCCCGTCAGTAGAGGAGTAGAGCTCTTTAAAAGTGCCTTCCTCACTATCTTAAATAAGCATGCCCCATTCAAAAACAGATATAGCCCTTGGTTCACCCCAGACTTGACTTCCCTTGACCAGCACAAAAACATCCTGTGGTGTTCTGCATTAGCATCAAATAGCCCACGCGTTATGCAGCTTTTTCAAACAGAAATTTGCATCATGTAGCACTAATTCCAAAAAGTTTTGGGACACTAAAGTCCATGGAGAATAACTACTTAGGGAGAAGCGGCACGCTCCCGACACTACCCGGTGAAATGTAAGGCGCCAAATTCAAAATCCAAAAGTTGAATTATTAAACATTCATCAATATACAAGTGTTGCATAGTCATCAAAAGCTCTGATTCTTGGCAATGACACAGCGCTGTCAGATTTCAAAAAGGCTTTACGGCGAAAGCACAACATTTGATTGTTTGAAGATAGCACCTCATATTTATGCATTAGCATGAATTCATATCCAGCGCGGGTCACACAAAACCCATATAAGAGCTCAAATAAATCACTTACCTTTCGAAGAACTTCTGCTGAGGGCTTCCCAAGTGTCCAACGAAGACATCCAATGGTTCTTTTGTTAGAAAAAGTCATTTATTATATCCATAAATCTCCGTTTGGTTGGCGCGTTATGTTCAGAAAATCCACCGTCGAGTCGCCCATTGAACCGTGAAAAGAACGCGTTCAAATTATAACTATCAACTTTCTCCAAACAAATCAAACATAATTTTTAATGTATCCTTAGGTATCCTTTTATGTATATTTACTATAATATTTAAACCGGATTATAACCTAAACGTTATAAAAGGAAAATAAAGTGGGGCGCGCTCACGTTCCCCGTGCCCGGAAAATGTTATTGACTTTTCTACTTCCTTCAGTAATTCTTCTTCTGTATGGTTCTGTTCAGTGCTAAAGCCTCCAAATACTGTCCAGAGACTGTTGACATCTAGTGGAAGCCATAGGTACTGCAATCTAGGAGCTAAAACCCATGTATTTCAATAGGAAGCCTATCAAACTGAGGTAATGTCACAAAAAAAAAAATCTGGACAGAAATTCCTCTGGTTTTCGCCTGCTATATCAGTTCTGTTATACTCACAGACATTATTTTAACAGTTTTAGAAACTTCAGAGTGTTTCCTATCCAATAGTACTAATTATGTGCATATCCTATTTTCTGGGCCTGAGTGGCAGGCATTTTACTTTGGGGACGCCAGACTCTCCAAAACCGTCACCTCTGCTGCCGCTCCCCTAAGAAGATAAGAGCACCTCCTCCCAGCTGGCCACTGCACTGAGGCTAGGAAACAGTCACCACCGATAAATCTACGATAATCGATCATTTCAATAAGCATTTTTCTAGGGCTGGCCATGCTTTCCACCTGGCTACCCCTACCCCGGCAAACAGCTCTGCACCCCTGCAGCAACTTGCCCAAGCCCCCCCGCTTCTCCTTAACCCAAATCCAGACAGCTGATGTTCTGAAAGAGCTGCAAAATCTGGACCCCTACAAATCAGCTGTGCTAGACAATATGGACCCTCTCTTTCTAAAATTATCTGCCAAAATTGTTGCAACCCCTATTACTAGCCTGTTCAACCTCTCTTTTGTATCGTCTGAGATCCCCAAAGTGTCACACCACGGTCTGTCCAGCAGAGGGAGACTGAGAGCACAAGACCTTCCACATCGTCCTCCTAATTCACTGCTCATTATGGTTTTAAGTTGATCACCTGTGCCTAGTTAGTTAGTGTGAACAGGTGGATACTTAAGGACTTTCATTTGCTTGTATCTTTGCTCAGTCTTGAAGTTCTCCTGCCTAGCCTATACTTTTGTGTTTTCCCAGTTGGTCTAACCTGAAAGACTTTTTGTCCAGCCTCTTTGGTATATTTTGTTATTGGACTCTTTTGCCTGCAATCATCCAGTGTGGATTTGTGCATTGCTCAACCCAGCACTTATGCTGGATCCTTTGTGTTTGCTCAGGAGGAATATTAAGTAAAGACTCTGTTTTTCCCTCCTAACCTGCCTCATGTGATTACCTGCCAATTGGGTCCACACTGCCCGTAGGACAGTGGTTAGAACCTTGGGTTTTCCAGCAACACACTCTGGGTTCGTATCACGGATCTGACACAAAGATTGGAAAGCTGCCGCGGTCATCCCCCTCTAGACCCAAACTGTTATAGACCTATATCCATCCTGCCCTGCCTTTCTAAAATCTTTGAAAGACAAGTTAACAAACAGATCACCGACCATTTCGAATCCCACCGTACCTTCTCCGCAATGCAATGTGGTTTCCGAGCTGGTCATGGGTGCAACTCAGCCCAATCAAGGTCCTAAATGATATCATAACCGCCATCGATAAAAGACAGTACTGCGCAGCCGTCTTCATCAACCTGGCCAAGTCTTTCGATTCTGTCAATCACCTTGGTTTCTCAAATGACTGCCTCGCCTGGTTCACCAACTACTTCTCAGATAGAGTTCAGTGTGTCAAATCGGAGGGCCTGTTGTCCAGTCGTTGTTGGCAGTCTCTATGGGGGTGCCACAGGGTTCAATTCTTGGGCCGACTCTTTTCTCTGTATATATCAATGATGTCGCTCTTGCTGTTGGTTATTCTCTGATCCAGACGACACCATTCTGTATACATCTGGCCCTTCTTTGGACACTGTGTTAACAAACCTCCATAAGAGCTTCAATGCCATACAACACTCCCTCCGTGGCCTCCAACTGCTCTAAAATGCTAGTAAAACTAAATGCATGCTCAACCAATCGCTGCCCGCACTCGTCCGCCCGACTAGCGTCACTATAAATGCTAGTAAAACTAGACTAGCATCACTACTCTGGACGGTTCTGACTTAGAATATGTGGACAACTTCAAATACCTAGGTGTCTGGTTAGACTGTAAACACTCCTTCCAGACTCACATTAAGCATCTCCAATCCAAAATTAAATCTAGAATCGGCTTCCTATTTCGCAACAAAGCCCCCTTCACTCATGCTGCCAAACATACCCTCTTAAACCTGACTATCCTATCAATCCTTGACTTCGGCAATGTCATTTACAAAATCGCCTCCAACACTCTACTCAGCTAACTGGATGTAGTCTATCACAGTGCCATCCGTTTTGTCACCAAATCCCCATATACTACCCACCACTGCTACCTGTATGCTCTCGTTGGCTGGCCCTCGCTACATATTCGTTGCGAATCCCACTGGCTCCAGGTCATCTATAAGTCTTTTCTTTGTAAAGCCCCGCCTTATCTCAGCTCACTGGTCACTAAAGCAACACCCACCCGTAGCACACGCTCCAGCTGGTATATTTCATTGGTCATCCCCAAAGCCAACACTTCCTTTGGCTGCCTTTCCTTCCAGTTCTCTGCTGCCAATGACAGGAACGAATTGCAAAAATCACTGAAGCTGGAGACTCTCTAACTCTCTAACTTTAAGCATCAGCTGTCAGAGCAGCTTGACGATCCCTTTACCTGTACACAGCCAATCTGTAAATAGCACACCCAAACTACCTCATCCCCATATTGTTATTTATCTTCTTGCTTTTTTGCACCCCAGTATCTCTACTTGCACATCATCATCTGCACATCTATCAATCCAGTGTTAATGCTAAATTGTAATTATTACGCCTCTATGGCCTATTTATTTCCTTACCTCCCTAATCTTCTACATTTGCACACACTGTACATAGATTTTCTATTGTGTTATTGACTGTACATTTGTTTATGTGTAACTGTGTTTTTGTCGCACTGCTTTGCTTTATCTTGACCAGGTCGCAGTTGTAAATGAGAACTTTTTCTCAACTGGCCTACCTGGTTAAATAATGGTGAAATAAATATATATTAAAAAAAAACACATGGATACTGCTTCCATGTTCATTTGCATAATTTTCTACGCAAATAACATTGAATAGTTGAAAGTAACTCCTCTAACCTGTTTAACACAAGCTATGTGATAGTACATTTTGAGTGAGGTTGGTTTTATTTAGGCTACATTCAATGTTGTACATTGAAATCTGATTTGCCAAAAGGACACCATCAGTTTACCGTGTAGCTAGGTATACTATCATTCATTCGTGATTGATCTTTAGAAGTTGAGAAGTAGTTACCATTTGCCCTATAAATATGTGTAAAAAACACGAATGAAAAAGGTATCTTGTAATCCTGTTCAACGTCGTCTGACAGCTGCACCCGATTGACCTGATTGCCTTATTAGTATTGGTAGCCTACGATAATTAACGACAGAACACAACCAATTTCAAGCTAATCAAGCCCTGTGGGGAAGATAATCGATGAAGCGATAAGACGCAATCATTTTGTCACCTATATATGGGAAAGAAGACGAGTAGACGGGCCAGTACATTGCAATAAACTTTAGTGAACTATTAACAGAAAACTGACCTCGTGTCACCTATATATGCAAATGACACTTTGTTTGTTAGACTACTGCAATTTAGCTATTGTTAAACAACGGTGGCGTAAATTCCATGCAGATGTTTTAGCTCTGGCAGAGTATATCGATAATGTAACATCTGACATTTCTACTGATACTAGTGTAGATGGTAACTTGAGTGACACCTCCAGTGTTACAACAAGTGATCGTGCTAAAAGGTTCGATAGTGCTGGGATTGAGAGGTCACCTGAGTGTGTGTGAAGCAGGATCTTCTCAAACTGCAACGAATGGTGATATATGTGGGAAGCTGGCATCTTGGGCTAATGAAAACAACCTCACCAGGGGTGCAGTAAGTTGTTTATTGGTCATTCTCAGAGAAGAGGGGCTATATGTTCCAAAAGATGCACGCACACTTATGCATACACCCAGAGACTACAACACTATTGAGAAATGTAAGGGTAATTATGCATATTTTGGTGTTGAGCATGGTATAGTGAGGACCAGATTTCTTGAAGATTCAATAGATTTCAAAATCAACATTGATGGTGTTCCTCTCTTCAAATCATCTAGCTACCAACTTTGACATTTCTACTTTGGATTTGGATTACCATGTCACATTTTGCATGTGAAAGATGTCAGATTAGTCTCTTGGAACGGAAGGGTAGTGTTGGGACACATCCAGAGAGAAATGACGATGAATTCAATAACTTGGCCTACATGGCTAGCCATCTGGTAGCTACAGCTCCATTGATAGACGCTGGAGATTCTTGTATTTCAGGGTTTCCATTAGATTATATGTACAATACCAGTCAAAGGTTTGGACACACCTACTCATTCAAGGGGTTTTCTTTATGTTTTACTATTTTCTACATTGTTCAATAATAGTGAAGACATCCAAACTATGAAATAATACATATGGAATCATGTAGTAAAAAACAAGTGTTTTACAAACTAAAACACTTTATATTTGAGACGCTTCAAAGTAGCCACCCTTTGCCTTGATGACAGCTTTGCACACTCTTGGTATTCTCTCAACCAGCTTCACCTGGAATGCTTTTCCAACAGTGTTGAAGGAGTTCCCACATATGTTGAGCACTTGTTGGATGCTTTTCCATCACTCTGGTCCAACTCATCCCAAATCATCTCAATTGGGTTGAGGTTGGGTGATTGTGGAGGCCAGGTCATCTGATGCAGCACTCCATCACTCTCCTTCTTGGTCAAATAGCCCTTACACAGCCTGGAGGTGTGTTGGGTTATTGTCCTGTTGAAAAACAAATGATAGTCCCACTAAGCACAAACCAGATGGGATGGCATATCACTGCAGAATGCTATGGTAGCCATGCTGGTTAAGTGTGCCTTGAATTCTAAATACATCACCAACAGTGTCACCAGCAAGGCACCATCACACCTCCTCCTCCATGCTTCACGGTGGGAACCACACATGCGGAGATCATCCATTCACCTACTCTGCATCTCACTAAGACACAGCGGTTGGAACCAAAAATCTCAAATTTGTACTCATCAGGCCAAAGGACAGATTTCCACCAGTCTAATGTCCATTGCTCATGTTTCTTTGGCCCAAGCAAGTCTCTTCTTATTGGTGTCCTTTAGTAGTAGTTTCTTTGCAGCAATTCGACCATGAAGGCCTGATTCACACAGTCTCCTCTGAACAGTTGATGTTGAGATGTGTCTGTTACTTGAACTCTGTGAAGCATTTATTTGGGCTGCAATTTCTCAGGCTGGTAACTCTAATGAACTTATCCTCTGCAGCAGAGGTGACTCTGGGTCTTCATTTCCTGTGGCGGTCCTCATGAGAGCAACTTTCATCATAGCGCTTGATGGTTTTTGCGTCTGCACTTGAAGAAACGTTCAAAATTCTTATAGTAATGATGGACTGTTGTTTCTCTTTGCTTATTTGAGCTGTTCTTGCCATAATATGGACTTGGTCTTTTACCAAATAGGGCTATCTTCTGTATACCAACCTTACCTTGCCACAACACAACTGATTTTCTCAAATAATGTAAGAAGGATAGAAATTTCATGAATTAACTTTTAACAAGGCACACCTGTTAATTGAAATGCATTCCAGGTGACTACCTCATGAAGCTAGTTGAGAGAATGCCAAGAGTGTGCAAAGCTGTCATCAAGGCAAAGGGTGGCTACTTTGAAGAATCTCAAATATAAAATATATTTCAATTTGTGGTTACTACACTTTTTTGGTTACTACATGATTCCATATGTGCTATCTTAAGGAAAACCCTGGAATGAGTAGGTGTCCACACTTTTGACTGATACTGTATATATGTTGCTTGGGTGTCATGAAGAGGATTTCTTTTTTCTTAAACGAGGCCTTAGAACATGCAGACTGTCTTCCTCTCAGAAAACAAAGTTGTCAGAGGCTCTGATCTTCTTTCGAGGCTTTGCCCAACATCCTCAAAATTTGACCGATGGAATGCCACTGAGTACAGGCAGTTTTTGCTCTACACGGGTCCCATAGTATGGAAGGATGTTTCCAAAAAGTTATATCACGACTTTATGTCCCTTCGTGTAGCCATGTCAATTTAGCTAGATTCAGATGACAGGAGGCGGCATTACCTTGATTATGCCAAACACCTGCTGATGCACTTTGTTGATATGAGCAAGAGTGTCTATAGTGATACAGTTACAGCTTCCTCCTCCAGGACAAATATGCATTTGTCAAAGAAATAAGAGACAATGGAAACCTTGTCTGGGATGTTATTTACCATACTCAGGCTGACAACTTCTTCAAACTTCCATGTACCTCAAAAGATTTCAACATCTCAAATATCTGCAAAGGGTGAAGTGGAAAATGCACCGGTAAACTATTACCATATTTGTTTCACTTTTAAATTATTTCATGGTGCATATTCTGTGTTCTATACAGTACCCTGACAAACGGTCTCATGTCGATGATTAATATGAAAGGAAACAATGGGAAGAGGGCCTTTGACAACTCCAACCTGAAATATGCACTTGACCGCAAGGGTGGCAGTGGGAGAGCCAATGAGTAAGGGGATGAGAGTTCTTAAGAAGTTAAAAGCTTTGAAGCCAGTTCCAACAGGGCCTCTAAAAAAGTATTGTACATCTAATTTGTGTTTCCAGAAGCCTGTACATCTATTTTGTGGCGCAATACATTTTCATTTCAAACGTTCTTTTGCGTAACAGTTTTTACATGGACAAAGGCTAAAACAATGCTCTTCCAAGTTTTTGCTCTAATTGTGTTACACAGAATGACAATAGCCAACAGTAGTATAGACCCTAAATCTGGAAGATACAATTCTATACATGGTGCAAAATGTATTATACACATCGAGGTGCTTTTCAAGACAGTGCAACATCAGAAATGTCCTGGTTGATACAGTTTGTTTTAATATTCTTAACTCAGGCTCTTATCCTTTTTTTATGTAAGGAAGCTTACATCACAAAATGGCAACTACTTCTAAATATCTAATCAACACGCTTCACGGAATGGTGATAATCCCTGTTGAATTCATGGTGTTTTTGTCCAATCAGATCACAATGTGTGCTCAACCACACAATGTAGTTGATTATTAGTTGAGTATAGATGTCAAACTCAATAGTACCAACATTTATTTATATATTTTCTAACTGTTGGCTATATTTTTACTGTTTGAGTGGGTGAGTAAAGGTTGAAATGACATAGTGTGCCCAGTGGGAAGGAGTGCCCTGTATAGGGAGAACCACATGTTTGTGTCCAGAGAGAAAAAGAAAAGACCAAGATATCTGAGAATATGTTGTAAAACATTTGTAAAGGAAATGCTGAGATATCTCTTGCATGTATTTTTTGAGCTTTTATGTTTTGGGGGTGACGTACCTACAGCCCCCTTTTAGTCTGTGAGTCTGGTTTCCAGGGAACAAATACATCAGTATATGTAGAGAGAGTGCTGTGTTGGGGGGCATGTTTCTGGCAAATGGATCAAATTGAAGCTCTCCAGGGGCCAGCACATTACATTGATCCCAATGAGATTCTCAAAGATTCATGGAGAGTGGTGGGGCAGTCTATATGGGTGTGTGTGCGTTAGGGTGCCATTTGGGACACAGCCCCCCTATTTCCTTTATAGTGCACTACATAGGGCTCTGGTCAAAAGTAGTGCACTATATAGGTCTTTGGTGCTATTTGGGACACAAACATTAACACAACAAGACCTTAACTAGCTGAATCAGATATGCTAAATTAGGGTTGGACTGAAAACCTACAGGATGGTAGATCTCCAGGAAGAGGGTTGGGCAGCCCTACGCTAGACCCTTAGATTTGAGTTACATTGCAGGTGGTTCTCTATATCAATGACATTCAGAGATGAGCTAGGAATAGGAGGAATAGGAGAGACTACAGTATGTCATTTCTGGTATTCATGTCCTTTATCTGTCCCCTCGTGATGTGATGAAACCTTTAAGGGGAGTGTGCTTAATTCGGAATGACAGGAGGGCCGGGGTGTGTGGCTGCATGTCTGTGAGTCACAATTAGCCACAGGTGGGCCTTTTTACAGAGGCCTTATGATGACAAATTGATTGTCTCTTAGAACAGACTCATCACTCAGGCTAATTTTCTTCCACCAGGCAGAAGAGAGAGAGAGGTGTCTTGTGCTACCGAAATGGCACCCTATTCCCTATATAGTGCACTACTTTTGACCAGATCCATATGAGTAAAATTAGTGCTCTATAGGCGTATAGGGTGCCATTTGGGATGCGGCCTCTGTCTCCATTGCTAACCGACTGGAGGGGATTGGGCTCCTCATTAGAATTAGCGGAGAGATGCACAATCAATCTGTTATTCAGAGAATCTGAGCACTAAGCCTGAGTGCTAAGAGCCTTTGACAGCGCAGAGACACACACACACACCACAAAGAGAATGGGCAATTGATGTATAGATACTGCAGCGCATGCGAGAGGAAAGGAAGAAGGGAGGAAAGAAAGAGGATAGCAGGGTGGGTGGTAGAATAAGGACCCATACGGGAAATAACACATTGCAATATAAACTGAACAAAAATATGAACGCAACATGTAAAGTGTTGGACCCATGTTTTATGAGCTGAAATAAAATATCCTAGAAAAGTTCCATACACCCAAAATCTTATTTCTCTCATTTTGTGCACAAATTTGCTAACAGCCCTGTTAGTGAGCATTTCTCCTTTGCCAATATACTGTATTTCATCCACCTGACAGGTGTGGAATATCAAGAATCTGATTAAACAGCATGATCATTACACAGATGCACCTTGTGCTGGGGACATTAAAAGGCCACTCTAAAATGTGCACAACACAAGGCCACAGATGTGTCACGTTTTAAGGGAGCATGCAATTGGAATGCTGACTGCAGGGCTGTCGCCAGAGTTTTTAATTTCTCTACAATTAGCCAGCTCCAACATCGTTCTAGAGAATTTTGAAGTACGTAAATCCTGCCTCACAATCGCAGACCACGTGCAACCATGCCAGCCCAAGTCCTCCACATCCAGCTTCTTCACCTACGGGATTGTCCGAGACCAGCCACCTGGGAAGCTGATGAAACTGAAGAATTTCTGCACAAACTGTCAGAAACCGTCTCAACAGACATGTAATCCATTGAACATGTTTGAGATGTTCTGGATCGACTTGTATGACAGTGTGTTCCAGCAACTTCGCATAGCCATTGAAGAGGAGTGGGACAACATTCCACAGGCCACAATTAACAGCCTGATCACCTCTATGTGAAGGAGATGCTGCGCTGCATGAGGCAAATGGTGGTCACACCCAGATACTGACTGGTTTTCTGATCCATGCCCCTACCTTTTCTTTTTAAGGTATCTGTGACCAATAGATTAGGGCCTAATTAATTTATTTCAATTGACTGATTTCCTTATATGAACTGTAACTCAGTAATAATGGCGCCGGAGGAGATGGCTGCAGTTTTACGGTCTCCTAACCAATTGTGCTATTGTGCGTGTTTTTACACGTTATTTGTAACTTATTTTGTACATAATGTTTCTGCCACCAACTCTTAGGCCTGAAAGGAGCTTCTAGATATCAGGACAGCGATTACTCACCTCGTACTGGAAGATTTTTTCTTTAACAATTCGGGCACGAAGGATTTACTTCAGACACCCGAAAAGGCCCAAATCCCCGTGATTCACATGAGAAAGAGACATAGATATCGGGGACGTAGGTCGGGTTGCCTTATAAGGATCCTACGGCGAGTGGGTAATCTGCCTCTACCATCAGTACTATTAGCCAACGTACAATCATTGGATAACAAAATAGACTAACTACGATCACGAATATCCTACCAAGGGGACATTAAATCTGTAATAACTTATGTTTCACCAAGTCGTGGCTGAACGATGACATGAATAACATACAGCTGGCGGGTTTTACGCTGCATCGGCAAGATAGAACAAGACAGGGGGGTGGCGGTCTGTGTATATTTGCAAACAACAGCTGGTGCACAAAAGCTAAAAGTAAGGAAGTCTCTAGGTTTTGCTTGCCTGAGGTAGAGAATCTCATGATAAGCTATAGACCACACTATTTACCAAGAGAGTTTTCATCTATATTCTTCATAGCTGTCTATTTACCACCACAAACCGATGCTGGCACTAAGACTGCACTCAATGAGCTGTATACGGCCATAAGCAAACAGGAAAACGCTCATCCAGAGGCGGCGCTCCTAGTGGCTGGGTACTTTAATGCAGGGAAACCTAAATCTGCCAGCGGGACAACTTCCAGTAAAGCTGGAGGGCGCGCAATTAAAATAAATAATCATAAAAATTATGGATATTAAACATTTAGGTACATACAAGTGTCTTATATCGGTTGAAAGCTTAAATTCTTGTTAATCTACAGTAGCTATTACAGCGAAAACATGCCATGCGATTGCTTGAGGATGGCTTCCCACATCAAAAATATTTTTCCACCGGCACAGGTTTCATAAATTTACAAATAGCGATTAAATATTCACTTACTTTTTGAAAATCTTCCTCTGATTTGTCATCTAAAGGGTCCCAGCTATAACATGTAGTGTCATTTAGTAAGATAAAATCCTTCTTTATATCCCAAAAAGTTAGTTTAGTTGGCGCCATCGATTTGAGTAATCCACTCGTTCAACATGCAGACAAAGGAATCCAAAAATCGACCCCTAAACTTTGTTTCAAGAAGTCAAAATACATTTCTATTTAACCATCAGATACCCTAAAATGTAATCAAACTATAATATTTCTTACGGAAAGAAGTATGTTCAATAGGAAACCAATTTTAGCAGGTGCGTCCTGTCTTCATGGCGTGTGCAAACACAAATTTCCAAGACTGTGTCCCTCTAAAACTGTTATTTCTTATTCGTTTTTGAAGTTACAAGCCTGACTGTGTCCTTCTACTAAAACTGTTATTTCTTATTGGCTTTTGAAGTTATAAACCTTGAACATACTGCTGACACCCTGTGGAAGCCATACATTTTCACAAAGTCTGCTGCCTCAGTTTGTATGATGGCAATTTGCATATACTCCAGAATGTCATGAAGAGTGATCAGATGAATTGCAATTAATTGCAAAGTCCCTCTTTGCCATGCAAATGAACTGAATCCCCCAAAAACATTTCCAATGCATTTCAGCCATGCCAGAAAAGGACCAGCTGACATCATGTCAGTGATTCTCTCGTTAACACAGGTGAGTGTTTACGAGGACAAGGCTGGAGATCACTCTGTCATGCTGATTGAGTTTGAATAAGACTGGAAGCTTCAAAAGGAGGGTGGTGCTTGGAATCATTGTTCTTCCTCGGTCAACCATGGTTACCTGCAAGGAAACACATGCCGTCATCATTGCTTTCCACAAAAAGGGCTTCACAGGCAAGGATATTTCTGCCAGTAAGATTGCACCTAAATCAACCATTTATCGTATCATCAAGAACTTCAAGGAAAGCGGTTCAATTGTTGTGAAGAAGGCTTCAGGGTGCCCAAGAAAGTCCAGCAAGCGCCAGGACCGTCTCCTAAAGTTGATTCAGCTGTGGGATCGGGGCACCACCAGTACAGAGCTTGCTCAGGAATGGCAGCAGGCAGGTGTGAGTGCATCTGCACGCACAGTGAGGCGAAGACTTTTGGAGGATGGCCTGGTGTCAAGAAGGGCAGCAAAGAAGCCACTTCTCTCCAAGAAAAACATCAGGGACAGACTGATATTCTGCAAAAGGTACAGGGATTGGACTGCTGAGGACTGGGGCAAAGTCATTTTCTCTGATGAATCCCCTTTCCGATTGTTTGGGGCATCCGGAAAAAAGCTTGTCCGGAGAAGACAAGGTGAGCGCTACCATCAGTCCTGTGTCATGCCAACAGTAAAGCATCCTGAGACCATTCATGTGTGGGGTTGCTTCTCAGCCAAGGGAGAGGGCTCACTCACAATTTTGCCTAAGAACACAGCCATGAATAAAGAATGGTACCAACACATCCTCCGAGAGGAACTTCTCCCAATCATCCAGGAACAGTTTGGTGATGAACAATGCCTTTTCCAGCATGATGGAGCACCTTGCCATATGGCAAAAGTGATAACTAAGTGGCTCGGGGAACAAAACATCGATATTTTGGGTCCATGGCCAGGAAACTCCCCAGACCTTAATCCCATTGAGAACTTGTGGTCAATCCTCAAGAAGCGGGTGGACAAACAAAAACCCACACATTCTGACAAACTCCAAGCATTGATTATGTCAGGATGTGGCCCAGAAGTTAATTGACAGCATGCCAGGGCGGATTGCAGAGGTCTTGAAAAAGAAGGGTCATCACTGCAAATAAAACATTATGTAATTGTCAATAAAAACCTTTGACACTTATGAAATGCTTGTAATTATACTTCAGTATTCCATAGTAACATCTGAAAAAATATCTAAAGACACTGAAGCAGCAAACTTTGTGGAAATTAATATTTGTGTCATTCTCAAAACTTTTGGCCACATAGTAACATCTGACAAAAATATCTAAAGACACTGAAGCAGCAAACTTTGTGGAAATTAATATTTGTGTCATTCTCAAAACTTTTGGCCACGACTGTAAGAGGATGGTCTCTCTCAAAAAAAAAAAAAAATTCTGGTTGGTTTTTCTTTGGATTTTCTCCTACCATAGCTATTGTGTTATATTCTCCTACATTATTTTAACATTTCTACAAACTTAAGTGTTTTCTTTCCAATGGTACGCATATCCTGGCTTCAGGGCCTGAGCAACAGGCAGTTTACATTGGGCATGTCATTCAGGCGGAAATTGAGAAAAAAGGGGCCTAGCCCTAATTAAGTGCCAAATAAAGTAAACAGCCTTGTGACAGGAGGAAGATCAGTGTATTGTGTGCAACAGGGAGGAACAATTTAATGCAAGATTTCAAAGTATTATAAAACAAATGTCTAGCCTGTCCATCTATGGGTAAGAGGGTTTACGTGTTTTGCTTGACCCACTCACTTTTTCACCACAAAACAGCAGAAAATGGCCAAAAAGAGTAGAACCAGCTCACCTGCTTTTACACTATTTGACTACTTTGAAGATGCAAAATATGTTTTATTGTGAAACAAACTGAAAACTTGAGCGTGCACAACTATTCACCCCCCCATAGTCAACTCTTTGTAGAGCCACCTTTTGCAGCAATTACAGCTGCAAGTCTCTTGGGGTATGTCTCTATAAGCTTGGCACATCTAGCCACTGGGATTTTTGCCCATTCTTCAAAGCAAAACTGCTCCAGCTCCTTCAAGTTGGATGGGTTCCGCTGGTGTACAGCAATCTTTAAGTCATACCACAGATTCTCAATTGGATTGATGTCTGGGCTTTGACTTGGCCATTCCAAGACATTTAAATATTTCCCTTTAAACCACTCATGTGTTGCTTTAGCAGTATGCTTAGGGTCATTGTCCTGCTGGAAGGTGAACCTCCACCCCAGTCTCAAATCTCTTGAAGACTGAAACAGGTTTCCCTCAAGAATTTTCCTGTATTTAGCTCCATCCATCATTCCTTCAATTCTGACCAGTTTCCCAGTCCCTGCTGATGGAAAAACATCCCCACCAACATGCTTTACTGTGATGATGGTGTTCTCGGGGGTGATGAGAGGTGTTGGGTTTTGTGCCAGACATAGCGTTTTCCTTGATGGCCAAAAAGCTAAATTTTAGTCTCATCTGACCAGAGTACCTTCTGCCATATGTTTGGGGAGTCTCCCACATGCCTTTTGGCGAACACCAAACATGTTTGCTTATTTTTTTCTGGCCACTCTTCCATAAAGCCCAGCTCTGTGGAGTGTACGACTTAAAGTGGTCCTATGGACAGATACTCCAATCTCCGCTGTGGAGCTTTGCAGCTCTTCAGGGTTATCTTTGGTCTCTTTGTTGCCTCTCTGATTAATGCCCTCCTTGCCTGGTCCATGAGTTTTGGTGGGCGGTCCTCTCTTGGCAGGTTTGTTGTGGTGCCCTATTCTTTCCATTTTTTTAATAATGGATTTAATGGTGCTCCGTGGGATGTTTCTTTTCTAACCCAACTCTGATCTGTACTGATCCACAACTTTGTCCCTGACCTGTTTTGTCCCTGCTCCTTGGTCTTCATAGTACTGCTTGCTTGGTGGTGCCCCTTGCTTAGTGGTGTTGCAGACTCTGGGGCCTTTCCGAACAGGTGTATATATACTGAGATCATGTGACACTTAAATGAAGTCCACCTGTGTGCAATCTAACTAATTATGTGACTTCTGAAGGTATTTGGTTGCACCAGATCTTATTTAGGGGCTTTATAGCAAAGGGGGTAAATACATACATACATTCCTTTTTCATTTTTTTAAAAGTTTTGAAACAAGTAATTTTTTTCATTTCACTTCACCAATTTGGACTATTCTGTATATGTCCATTAAATGAAATCCTAATAAAAATCTATTTAAATTACAGGTTGTAATGCAGCAAAATAGGAAAAATGCCAAGGGGGGTGAATACTTTTGCAAGGCACTGTAAATGGCACTTTATTTAATATAACAGAATTGTAACTGTCAATATTGGTGCACAATTCTACATAACACTCATTTTTTGTTCAAGTTTTGGACTTTGGTTGCAATTCTCTAGTCAAGTTTGTTTATTTGTCATATGCACATGAAAGACATGGAGTCATTACATCACCGATAATTTATCATGTTTGTAGTCATTTTTGTAATAATTTTAAATGCATTTACAGTTCCTTCAGAAAGTATTCACGCGCTTGACTTCATCCACATTTTGTTGTGTTACGGTCTGAATTAAAAATTGATTAAATGTAGATGTTTTTGTCACTGGCCTTCAAACAATACCCCATAAGTGGAATTATGTTTAGTAAAATGTAAAAAAATCAATAAACAACCCTGAAATGTCTTGAGTCAATAAGGATTCAACCCCTTTGTTATGGCAAACCTAAATAAGTTCAGGAGTAAAAATGTGCTTAAAAAGACATAATTTGCATGGACTTTCCAATGTTCGGCAAAGAAGGGCACCTATTGGTAGATGGGTAAAAAAAGAGAGAAAAAAAGCAGACACTGAATATCCCTTTGAGCATGGTAAAGTTAATAATTGCACTTTGGATGGTGTTTCAATACACCCAGTCACTACAAAGATACAGGAGTCCTTCCTAACTCGGTTGCTGGAGATGGAAGGAAACCGCCCAGGGATTTCACCCTTAGGGAAATAATGACTTTAGACTTTAAAACCTGTTAAGGATCCGCCCCTTTTAAAAATTTTTTGTCTAAAATGACATACCAAATCTAACTGCCTGTATCTCAGGCCCTGAAACAAGGATATGCATATTCTTGGTTACATTTTGAAAGGAAACACTTTGAAGTTTGTGGAAATGTGAAAGGAATGTAGAAGAATATAACACAATAGATCTGGTAAAAGATAATACAAAGAAAAAAACAACCGTTCTTTTGTATTTATTTTGTACTATCATCTTTGAAATGCAAGAGGAAGGCCATACTGTATTATTCCAGCCCAGGTGCGATTTAGATTTTGACCACTAGATAGCAGCAGTGTATGTACAAAGTTTTAGACTGATTCAATGAACCATTGCATTTCTGTTCAAAATGTTGTGTCAAGACTGCCCAAATGTGCCTAATTTGATTATTAAGAACTTTTCATGTTCAAAATTGTGCACTCTCCTCAAACAGTAGCATGGTATTCTTTCACTAGAGCCCGGACTAGAGCCCGGGCCTAGCCAGAGCCCGGACTTGAACCCAATCGAACATCACTGGAGAGACCTGAACATAGCTGTGCACCAACGCTCCCCATCCAACCTGAAAGAGCTTGAGAGGATCTGCAGAGAAGAATAGGAGAAACTCGCCAAATACAGGTGTGCCAAACTTGTACTGTATCATCATACCCACGAAGACTCGAGGCTGTGATCCCTGCAAATGTTTTTTAAATAATAAGTTAGCAAAAATGTCTAAAATCCAGTTTTTGCTTTGTCATTATGGGGTATAGCATGTAGATTGATTAGGGGGGAGGGTCTGAAAACTTACTGAAGGCACTGTATTTTCAGCTGTTTGAAGCTGGTGTACAAAACCGAAAGTAAAACGACACAAAAACGAAACATATAAATGGCGCACATAGAACAGATCTACCGCTTCATGGATCTGCTTTCAATGAGTGACAGATGTATACCTCACATTTGGTCAGGTCCCCAAGAAGTTACATATTGCAGCTTTAAAATATATTTACCAAGTATATTGATAAATACATATGAAAATATACTCTAAAATACATTATTTTATGAATTTCAGAATGTTTTTTTAAATACATTACATTTCCCAATGCATTTAACATGTGATATACATTTTACACAGGTTGACGTTTAGTGTCATGAGTCTTGTCCTGGAGGCTGAACTGAGCAATTTCCCCTTACATAAGGCCAGCTCAAAGTCAAAAATCATTGTAAACATTCATGAAAACCAAAATTCGCTTTTTGGTCTTCATTTAAGGTGAGGGTTAGGCATTAGGTTTAGCGGTGTGGTTAAGACTAGGGTTGGGATTAAAATGAAAATGAATGCTGCTCGAGGTATTTGTCACTTTGAAGGTGATATAAAAAAAGAGTTGCTTTATCTTTAGTTTTATCATGACTTTCTGACATAAGCTTTGTTCTGTAAATCTCCATATTTATAGATAGACTTAATAAAGTCTCGGAACTCCTGACATTCCGCATGACTCATCCTCTATGACACTTATCCCGACCCCAAAGATTTTGAAAACGAATGACTTCACAAAATCAGAAGAAATGTTCCTGAAATAGACAAAATATCATTAATGAACTCACTCCATTGTAACACCTTTGGGTTTCTGGGGTTAAGATATATGTCTAAATGTCTAGGCCTTTCCCAGGTGCTGAGAGAATAACGCTTCAGTAGTAAAGCCTAGTAAATAGTTATCACACATCAGTCATTAGACCACAGTGGGACCCATGGGAATACCTTAACTAGGATGGTCATAATGTAATGGCTATGAGCCACAGATGGGACTGACTGGGACTTTAGCTGCCAGTTTATCCTTCCAGTATCCTTTCTGTTCTGTTCACAACTTCTTATTACTCACATAAGCCCAATGGGAACAACACACACACACCGTCTTGAACAACTAACCTTGTGGGGAAACTAAATTCAGTCCCATATAAAATCCTATTTTCCCTAACCTTTACCCTAAACCTAATCTCTAACCCCATAACCCTAACCCTAGCGCCTAATCCTAACCCTAAAACTAACCCTAGCTCCTAACCCTGAACCTAGTTCTAACCCTAACACTAATTCTCACCTTAAACCTATAAATAGCATCAGACCTTGTGGGGACTAACAAAGTGTCCCCAGTTGGTAAAATGTGTGTTTGTTTACTGTTCTTGTGGGGACTTCTGGTCCCCACAAGTATAGTTAAACACACACACACACACACACACTACTAACTACCTCTGCCAGCAACAGCAAGATTGGCAGTGCTACCTTGTAAACACTGAAGATTGCTCTATTTTAGTTTTTCTTAGTCAGCTGTGTGGACACAGAGATCTGGAAATGATTAAGATAAGCTCCCTGGAGGGGACATAGCGGTAGGGAGGGGGAGGGACAGGCAGGCAGGCAGTGCATCACATGGCTACATTTAGACAGGTTTGTTATGTGGGGGAAGGTCTGTTCCTTGATGTCCTATCTTTTGGACAGCGGATGCTGCTCAGTTTTGACTGAGTAGACACAACCTAAACAAACCCATACAGCATGTGTCTATGAACAGCTGTAGAGCAGAGGACGATGGGAAAACAGAACGAGAGAAGAGGGCGGAGGAAAATACAGGAGAGAAGGGGTGGAGGAAAAGAAATGAGAGAAGAGGGGGGTGGGGAAGAGGAGGAAAGAGCTGACGCCGGGTTTATTTCCACAATGTCATTATGGATATATTCAGACTGAGGCCGAATAATAGTACTGATAGTCAACAGTATACACACTGTATGCTAAAATACTAAACACATCAACAGAAATCCCATTCCAATGTTTGCATTGCACACATTGGATTGGGAATGCTCTCCTTCTCTGGTATCCATCTGCAGGATAAACATGCACACCATGTTCCCAGAGGCATCGTAACTGGCACACCGTAAAGACAGAGTGCTCTCTACCTCGTCTTCATTAGTGGAGAAGAGGAGGAGGACCAGTAAGGTTGCTGAGAGAGGTAGAGGTAGAGTGGGAAAAGAGAGAGCGGGACAGAAAGAGAGAGAGAGAGAAACTGACAGATATAAACAGAGAGCGAGAGAGAAAAAGAAAGAGATCCGCCCACACTCTCACCTGGGAGCTCTGTTGGCCGGTGCAGGCAGATAGGCCAGGAGGTTAGGAGAGCCTGGGAATGTTTGACATCAAGACGGCAGACAGGCCGTCCCAGAAACAGCCAGGAGCACAGGGAGTAGAGCAGGAAATGTGTAAAGTAACCCCTTCCTGCCATAGAGAAGGAAAAAAAGACTGAAGAAACACAAAGCATAAACACAAACCACCCCAGAGTGCAGAGGGGCTACTCCAGGTACAGTGGGGCAAAAAAGTATTTAGTCAGCCACCAATTGTGCAAGTTCTCCAACTTAAAAAGATGAGAGAGGCCTGTAATTTACATCATAGGTACACTTCAACTATGACAGACGAAATGAGAAAAATAAATCCAGAAAATCACATTGTAGGATTTTTAATTTATTTATTTGCAAATTATGGTGGAAAATAAGTATTTGGTCAATAACAAAAGTTTATCTCAATACTTTGTTATATACCCTTTGTTGGCAATGACAGAGGTCACACGTTTTCTGTAAGTCTTCACAAGGTTTTCACACACTGTTGCTGGTATTTTGGCCCATTCCTCCATGCAGATCTCCTCTAGAGCAGTGATGTTTTGGGGCTGTCGCTGGGCAACACGGACTTTCAACTCCCTCCAAAGATTTTCTATGGGGTTGAGATCTGGAGACTGGCTAGGCCACTCCAGGACCTTGAAATGCTTCTTACGAAGCCACTCTTTCGTTGCCCGGGCGGTATGTTTGGGATCATTGTCATGCTGAAAGACCCAGCCTTGTTTCATCTTCAATGCCCTTGCTGATGGAAGGAGGTTTTCACTCAAAATCTCACGATACATGGCCCCATTCATTCTTTCCTCTACACGGATCAGTCGTCCTGGTCCCTTTGCAGAAAAACAGCCCCAAAGCATGATGTTTCCACCCCCATGCTTCACAGTAGGTATGGTGTTCTTTGGATGCAACTCAGCATTCTTTGTCCTCCAAACACGACGAGTTGAGTTTTTACCAAAAAGTTATATTTTGGTTTCATCTGACCATATGACATTCTCCCAATCATCCAAATTCTCTCTAGCAAACTTCAGATGGGCCTGAACATGTACTGGCTTAAGCAGGGGGACACGTCTGGCACTGCAGGATTTGAGTCCCTGGCGGCGAAGTGTGTTACTGATGGTAGGCTTTGTTACTTTGGTCCCAGCTCTCTGCAGGTCATTCACTAGGTCCCCCCGTGTGGTTCTGGGATTTTTGCTCACCGTTCTTGTGATCATTTTGACCCCACGGGGTGAGATCTTGCGTGGAGCCCCAGATCGAGGAAGATTATCAGTGGTCTTGTATGTCTTCCATTTCCTAATAATTGCTCCCACAGTTGATTTCTTCAAACCAAGCTGCTTACCTATTGCAGATTCAGTCTTCCCAACCTGGTGCAGGTCTACGATTTTGTTTCTGGTGTCCTTTGACGGCTCTTTGGTCTTAGCCATAGTGGAGTTTGGAGTGTGACTGTTTGAGGTTGTGGACAGGTGTCTTTTATACTGATAACAAGTTCAAACAGGTGCCATTAATACAGGTAACGAGTGGAGGACAGAGGAGCCTCTTAAAGAAGAAGTTACAGGTCTGTGAGAGCCAGAAATCTTGCTTGTTTGTATGTGACCAAATACTTATTTTCCACCATAATTTGCAAATAAATTCATTAAAAATCCTACAATGTGATTTTCTGGATTTCTTTCCCTCATTTTGCCTGTCATAGTTGAAGTGTACCTATGATGAAAATTACAGGCCTCTCTCATCTTTTTAAGTGAGAGAACTTGCACAATTGGTGGCTGACTAAATACTTTTTTGCCCCACTGTATGACATGGACTGGGTCCCAAATGGCACCATATTAGCATACGCTATGGGGCCTGGTCAAAAGTGCACTATAAAGGAATAGGGTGCCATGCTGTGGAAAGAAAAGCAGTGGTATGTGTCTTTAATGTGGTCCAGGCCAATCCTGGTGGCGGTGCTTAGACCTTGAATACACAACCTGTAATGGGGAACATGGCATGGTTTTCACACCCATAGAATTAGGAATTAGAATTGAATAGGATCTCTATGTTCATGCCCCTCTCCCTCCGGTCCCGGGTCAGGATTCCCAAAAATATGTGGTTGAGGTAAACATGTTTACCTGTTAGAAACAAAGGGGTAAACATATTCCAACATGAAGCACTTTGAAAATTAACATTGTGAGATAGATATATACTGATTATAAAAAAAGATAAAATATTACCTGAGCCTGTAGTACCTATGTAACCCTTAAGAATGGATGTCGTTTTTCATTATCAGATGAAGATACCCTGAGAGGCTCTGATGTGATTTGGCATTTTGACTATGAAGTGGATGTCTGAGGCTTGAAATATGCATGATGAACGCATTATCGTGTGCCTTTTATTTCATGATGGGCTTTTATTAAGGGGGATAGGAGACAGGCTATGCCTTCTTTTTCCATCTAGGCCTGTTGAATTATTTCCAGAAATGCCAGTCTTCTCTTGGTGGTTGGGACTTTAAGATGCCATGAATATACAGTCAGCGGGAACTGGAGGATTATAAAAAATCAGCAGTTACAGTCCACGCCATGAACTTATCACCACACCCCTTCATACCATTCTTCTATCCTCTCAAAATGTATTTGGAAAACAGCTAGCTAGCTGTACAGCGTTCCTACCTCAGGTTAGGAAGTACCCGCAACGGCATTTAAAAAGTTCGCCCCTGACTGATCCTACCATAAAACTACACTTCCTTCACACCCTCCCTTTTTGCTGTTCTGATCTCCTGCCCGACAGTCCTTTCAAATCTAGTGAAAAAAACAAAGCCTTAATAACTAATCCACTGATGTTTTCCTCATGTCTCTGTCTCTCTACCATGCAGAGGTGTTACAGCAGAATACAACGCAGTAATGATGTAGACAGACAGACAGACAGAGCAGCTTGTTAGGTACAGAGAGAGAATAAATTCTGTCTCATCATGCTGTTTTATCTGTGTGCGTCCCAAATGGCAACTTTATTCCCCATGTAGTGGCAATGGCACTCGATGTAGTGGCAACCTATACCCTATTTAGTGCACTACTTTAGACCAGGGCTTGTAAGATTCTGGTCAAAACTATTGCACTATATAGATAATGGGGTGCCATTTGGGAAGCACTCAGACACAGCGCTTGTTAGGTACAGAGGTAGCACTTTTTTTTGTCATCATGCTGTTTCATCTAACGTCCTCTGCTTCGATGGAGAAGATCTGGGATGTTGTGGTGGGGCTGCTCTGAGTGAAGATGAGATGCCAACCAGGGGTTGTCTGCTGTAGAGGATGAATCAGACTATCAGAGGGAGAGAGAAAGCCCCCGCTGTAAAGTCCCCGAATGCAGAATACAAAATTAACATGAGGAGTCTGTCTGAGGAGAGCAGAGAAAGCATCCTCATTAATTCTCAAATCAAATCAAATTGCATTTGTCACATGCGCTGAATACAACAGGTGTAAACCTTACCGTGGATTTGCTTACTTACGAGCCCTTAACCGACAATGCAGAGTTTTAAAAAAAGTAAGGAAGAAAGGTTTGCTAAATAAATAGCAACAGTAAAATAGTAACTCAATAGGATAATCAATAACGAGGCTATAGGGGTACCGGTACCGAGTCAATGTACATGGGTAAATGTTAGTCAAGGTAATGGAGGTATTATATACATGTAGGTAGGGGTAAAGTGACTATGCATAGATAATAAACAGATAGTAGCAGCAGCGTATCTGAAGAGTGTGAAGGAATGTGAATGTATGTGTGCGCGCGCGCGGGCGTGTGTGCGCATGTCGGAGTGTCAGTATAGTATTTGAGGGTGTTCAGTTAGAGTCCAGTGAGTGTAGCGTTCAGGTGGGCCTTTGAGGAAGACACGTCAGTCATCTGTTTGCATCCTGTACAATGGGTTAAAGTGAGCAAAAATACATCTCTGCTTTGTTTAGTTGAGTGCTCCAACTCCTTATTTACCTCGGATTAGTCCTTTTGGAAGTTTTTCTTGGTAAGACATTTCCCAGTGAGTGTACATCGAGTCTGTGCAAGAGAGTTAGCGCAAATAAAGAAGAATAAAAGAAGAATAAAATAAGGGGGTCAATGTAAACAGTCCGGGTAGACATTTGATTACAGTTTTTTACGATTGCTTACACACTAAAATTAAACTTTTCCCACAATTACCAAAACCTTACACTCAAGGAGCAAAACACAAGGCTAGATTTGCGCAACTGTAAGCACATTGTCAGCTTCACACTATTTGCAAAACACTGAACACACTTGTATACATCAGACACAGAAGTATATCATGATGTCACTTCCTTGCAATTCCAAAGCACTGACTGTCAAATTACCACACCTATGAGCCAATCTGTTAAACACAGCCATCAAGTGCACAAACACATGATTGCTAAATTGTAGACACACCAATCAGATTTAAGCACTATTAAAATGCAGCAGGTAGGTTCACCTGCCTTCAACCAAAATGGAAGGAGTCAGAAGAAGAGTGAGGGTGAGAGGAGGAGTACACAGAGGAGGAGAATGAGGTAGAGGAAAAGGCAGAGGCCAAGCCAGAGGTCGAGGAAGACCTGAAGCAGGAGGAGAACGTGCACAAAGAAGAAGAGGACCAAACTTATCAAATGACATTCGTGCAACACTAGTGGACCATGTTGTGAACCACGGATTGACGCTGAGGGAGGCTGGACTGAGAGTTCAGCCAAATCTTAGCAGATGTACAGTGGCATCTGTCATAAGGACTTTGACAGGAAAACAGGTAAAAGAAGATCTGTCTACAGTTACAGTAATCAGCCGCTTATTGTATGCACCATATCAGCACTTGTGATACCCCTTCCTGTGACATTGTACAGTAAGTTACATGTATTATTCTCTACATAGGATTGAGGGTCGGGAACGACAAGGAGGAAGGGGGCCCATATTCACGCAAGAACAAGAGAGAGAGATAATAAACATGGTTTTGGCCAATAATGCTATCAGGCTCAGAGAACTACAAGCAAACATTATCGGTGACCATGCCATTTTCAATAATGTCCATCAGGTCTCTCAGTCAACACTGGCACGCGTCCTGAAAAGATATCAGGTTCAAATGAAACAACTTTATCGAGTGCCTTGTGAGCGGAATTCAGAGAGGGTCAAACGGCTGCAGCATGAGTATGTGGAGGTTTGTATTGTTCACTTTAGCACTGTGATGTTGCATACTGCACACATTACTTTTTTACATTGACTGTATACTAGACCTATGCTGAACTACACAATCTTGTCTTTCACTGTATTTCAGAGAGTTTGGCAGATGGATGCTGAGGAAATCCTGCATGAATTCATATATATTGATGAGGCAGGGTTCAACCTCACAAAAGCAAGAAGGAGAGGCAGAAATATCATTGGCCACAGGGCTATAATCAATGTCCCAGGGCAACGTGGGGGTAACATCACCCTTTGCGCTGCCATTTCACAGCATGGGGTTCTCCTCCGTCATGCCAAAATGGGCCCTTACAACACACCTCACATTCTCGCATTTTTGGACCGATTGCACCACATCGTCACAGCAGGTAATGAAATGCACCAGATGCAATACACTGTCATCTGGGACAATGTGTCATTCCACCACTCTGCTTTGGTCCAGAACTGGTTTCAACACCATCCACAGTTGACAGTACTATACCTTCCACCATACTCTCCGTTTCTAAACCCTATCGAAGTTTTTCTCTGCATGGTTTACGATCTCCAGCCCCAGGCTCAGGTACCCCTCATTCAGGCCATGGAGGACGCCTGTGACCAAGTCGACGCCGCAGCTGTGCAAGGATGGATTCGACATTCAAGACGGTTCTTCCCGCGTTGTCTTGCTAATGAGGATATTGCTTGTGATGTTGATGAAATTCTCTGGCCAGATCCAGCTAGGCGACGAGATAATGTGTAGTATTTTCTGTACAATATTGTCAGTTTTTTTCAGATTATTTTTTATGTTTGTTGTTATTTACTGTAATTGTAACCTGTACTGGATACAGTATTTTACGTTTGTCTGTTTGCTGAGCTAACAGTGTTATGCACACTACTGTAGTAGCATGAAAACTGGGACATGTTTTGTTGTGATTCTCCATGTTGACATGTTGACTGATTTGGGTATATGGAGAGAAATAAATGATAATTTCCTCAGTCTGCAGCATTGGTCTTGTGTAGTGTTTGTATAGTTGCACTTTCTCTGTGTACTTCATTTACAGTACTCTAATCACTGAGAATTAGACTTGCTAAAAGTGTTTTAGGTTAGCAACAGCAGTGTGTAACTGGTTCAAAAAGATTGAAGTCATATGAAATGTGTGTGTTTCGTATGGTAACAAAATATTGTTTTTATGAAGTCGTGTATAGTTTTGACAAAAGTGTTCCATTTTGCAAATGATCTGAAGTGTTGTGCTACTTTGGTGTAGGGTTGTGCTAATTGTGTGTAGTGTTTTGACAAACCGGGCCCTGTTTTCAAAATTGTGCTTAAACAATTGAAAAAAACTAACTGTTCACCCCATGTTATTACTTGGGGGTAGAATCTGTTAAGGAGCCTTTTGGTCCCAGAATTGACGCTCGCTTGCCGTGCGGTAGCAGAAAGAACAGTCTATGACTTGGGTGGCTGGAGTCTTTGACAATTTTTGGGGCCTTCCTCTCACACTGCCTGGTATAGAGGTCCTGGATGGCAGGAAGCTCGGCCCCAGTGATGTACTGGGCCGTGCTCACTACCCTCTGTAGCGCCGAGCAGTTGCCATACCAAGCGGTGATGCTCTTGATGGTGCAGCTGTGGAAATGTTTGAGGAGCTGAGGACCCATGCCAAATATATTCAGCCTCCTGAGGGGAAATAGGCATTGTTGTGCCATCCTCATGACTGTCTTGGTGGGTTTGGACCTTGATAGGTCTTTATGGTGATGTGGACACCAAGGAACTTGAAGCTCTCGACCTGCTCCACTGCAGCACCGTCGATGTGAATGGGGGAGTGCTCGGCCCTCCTTTTCCTGTAGTCCAAGATAGTTCTCTATCCTACCTTGCTGTTATACTTCAGGAGGAAGAGACTTTGTGGCAACCTATTCACTATATAATGCACTACTTTTGACCAGAACCCTATGGGTCCTGGTCAAAAGTGGTGCGCTAAATAGGGAATCAGGTGTTATTGAGGAGAATACAGTTGAGGTGTGTAAATGGAAGGGGCGTAGAGAACGATGGAGAAGAAATGTAGGTAAGTGGTGAAAGCGCAAAAAAAAGGATTGGGATGATGAGCTTATTAGAGTGAGCCATCCGTCGTTACAAATAAGTATGCGACATTATGTCTCTGTGTACCTCAGAAAAATATGAGTCAGAGTACTTAAAACAATGTCATGCACGAATAACATAACATACTGTATCTATCTGTTCTCTCTTGCATACTTCCTGAAGGCAGATGTAGGGTTGCAAAATCCGGGTAATTTCCCCCAAATTCTCAGGTATTCCATGAATCTAATTTGGAATGTTCCCTGAATCATGGGGGAATAAGCAGGAAACCTGGGATCCACCAACCAGGACTTCCAGAAAACCTGGAATTTGGGGAAAATTACAGGAATTTTGCAAGCCCCTATTCCTAAGGGCAGATGTGACGGTCCAGGGAGCCCAGTTTCTCCACCAGAGGTCAGTGTTTAGACTGGGGCAGCTCATCCAAACAAGTATTCACACCCTTGACTTTTTCCATATTTTGTGGTCATCTGTTCGCATCCTGTACAATGGGTTAAAGTGAGCAAAAGTACATCTCTGCTTTGTTTAGTTGAGTGCTGAATTTAAAACAGATTCAATGTGGCAAAGCAATTCACTTTTTGTCCTGAATACAAAGGGTTATGTTTGGGGCAAATGCAACACATTACTGGGTACCAAACCCCATATTTTCAAGCATAGTGGTGGCTGCATCATTATATGGGTATGCTTGTAATCGTTAAGGACTGGGTAGTTTTTCAGGATAGAAAAAGAACGGAGTACAGCTACTGTAAGCACAGGAAAAATCCTAGAGAAAAACCTGGTTCAGTCTGCTTTCCACCAAGAGACTGGGAAATGAACTCACCAGCAGGACAATATCCTAAAATACAAGGCAAAATATTGACTGGAGTTACATAGCAAGAAGACATTGAATGTTCAACAACCAATTAGACAGAGCTTGAAGAATCTCAAAAAGAATAATGGGCAAATGTTGCACAATCCAGGTGTGGAAAGCTCTTATAGACTTATCCAGAAAGACTCACAGTTGTAATCGCTGCCAAAGATGCTTCTACAAAGTGTTGACTCAGGGGTGTAAATACTTATGTAAATGAGATATTTCTGTATTTCATTTTCAATAAATTTGCAAAAATTAAAAAAATATATGTTTTTACTTTGTCATTATGGGGTATTGTATGTAAATGGGCGAGAGAAAAAATATACTGTATATTTAATCAACTTTTAATTCAGGCTGTAAAATAACAAAATGTGGAATAAGTCAAGGGGTATGAATACTTTCTGAAGGCACGATATGTGCTGTCCAGCCATATAATCTAATCATCAAGATAGAAAACACATCCTTCCCGGGCTGCATCCAAAATGGCACTAAATATACGGAATAGGGTGCTACCTGGTAAGGGACCATGGAAGTCAGCACACAGAGCAAATCATCCAGACAGAGACATGACAGTTGAGAGACAGACAGACTAGCTGTCCTTGTCCGCGGGTCCTTTGTGCCACCGCCTGACTCCCTGACTCATTCCCCCCGTGACGTTGTCATCCATCTCCGTTATGACGGCTCGCTCCAGGTCTGCGTCCCAAATGACACCCTATTCCCTATACAGTGCACATTTGACCATGGCCCATAGGGAATCCCATGGGGCTCTGGTCAAAAGTAGTGCAATACATAAGGAGTAGGGTGCCATTTGAGATGCAGTCCCGCTCAACAGTAGCTAAGGAGTTACAAGATGTCAGTGGTCTCTGACGGATCAGTGCTGAGCTTCCGTGACCCACAATCCTCCTCTGACGACTAAGAGAAATGAGCCTTGGTCACGCACTTGGGGGAGTCTTTATAGTTACAAATGATGAAGAGCAGAGGATGATGGTGATTGATGAGTGTATATGGGACTGTGCATGCATGTGTGAGTTTGTGGGAGTGTACGTGCATACATGAGTGTGTGTGTGTGTCCGTCTGTGCGTGCGTGTTTGTGTGTGTGCAATATGTGTGTGTACTGCTGAAGGTCAAGTCCTCCTTTGTTTTATTAGGTTGGATAAACAGAGAGCCACAGATTTAATTTAGAAAGGTGACACAGTGCACCTTGGGGGGATTCATCAGATGGTGACAGCAGCCGTCTGTGTGTGTGTGCATACAGACACATAATTTCAACCATGACTATAGTTTCTCTATGCAACAATTCTGCTACTGCTATACAGCACTACTGACTAATGGCAAACACCAGTATACAAATGACTGCAAAGGACATTCAAAAGTATGGAGGAAAATGTCATTTATACTGAACAAAAATATAAACGCAACATGCAACAATTTAAGATTTTACTGAGTTACAATTGATATATGGAAATCAGTCAATGGAAGTAAACAAATTAGGCCCTAAATCTATGGATTTCACATGACTGGAAACACAGATGCATCTGTTGGTCACAGATACCTTAAAAAGGTGCGTGGATCAGAAAACCAGTCAGTATCTGGTGTGACCACCATTTGCCTCATGCAGCGCGAAACATCTCCTTCGCATAGAGTTGATCAGGTTGTTGATTGTGGCCTGTGCAAAGTTGTCCCACTCCTCTTCAAGTGTGTCCCTTTATTGTCCCCAAAGGTGCCCCTGTGTAATGATCATGCTGTTTAATCAGCTTCTTGATATTCCTTGGCAAAGGAGAAACGCTCACTAACAGGGATGTAAACAAATTTGTGCAAGAAATTTGAGATAAATAAGCATTTTGTGGCATGGAACATCTCTGGGATCTTTCATTTCAGCTCATGAAACATGGGACCAACACTTTACATGTTACGTTTATATTTTTGTTCCGTGTACATAGAGATGACTCTCGCTGCGTCCTAAATGGCACCCAGCACTGTATAGTGAATAGGGTGCCATTTGGGATGCATTCACTGTGCCTTTTCAAACTTTATATCCTCTGTAAGAAATTGAGGTCATGTCACTCACTGCGTTCCTTATCTGAGAAAGCATACACCTTATACACCATGACACACCTTTATAGGCACAGATTATTAAAAGCAGAAGCTACAGTATCACATCTAGGAGTTTGTGAAGGAGGGACCAAAAGCAATCTCAAAACCCACATTCATCATTCTCCTTACTCTATTTGCCTCTGCGTCATTCTTTTTTCTCTCCTCTCCTCTGCATTCAGTTTTAATCAGAGAGGGTTATGCAGGCAGCCTCAGAGAACTGGAAGCCAAGGTGGCAGAGAATAGTCCTGTGTGTGTGTGTGTTTGCATTACGTGCGTGTGTGTGTGTGTGCCTGCACGCGCTTGGAGGTGATGGGGAAATGCGATCGAAGGGCTTCAGACAGAATGAGCTAAATGGAGGTGAAGAGGAGGTGCTCCTGTGAGATCAGCTCATTCCACCACTAAAAAGGAATGAAAATGAAAGCAAGAGAACAGAGATAAAATGCAATGGTTCTCTCTCTCTCTCTCTCTCTCTCAATGTAACTGCTGTAATGTATTGAAGTTTTCTTTTCTTCATGTTTTTTATTTAACCAGGTAGGCCAGTTGAGAGCAAGTTCTCATTTACAACTGCGACCTGCCCAAGATAAAGCAGTGCGACAAAAACAACAACACAGTGTTACACATGGGATAAACAAACATACAGTCAATAACACAATAGAAAAACCTATGTACAGTGTGTGCAAATGTAGTAAGATTAGGGAGGTAAGGCAATAAATAGGCCGAAGTAATTACAATTTAGCATTAACACTGGAGTGATAGATGTGCAGATGATGATGTTCAAGTAGAGATACTGGGGTGCAAAATAGCAACAAACAAAAAAATAACAATATGAGGTGGTTGGGTGTGCTATTTACAGATGGGCTGTGTACAGGTACAGTGATCGGTAAACTGCTCTGACAGATGATGCTTAAAGTTAGTGAGGGACCTGCTGGAGCGCGTGCTACGGGTGGGTGTTGCTATGGTGACCAGTGAGCTGAGATAAGGCGGGGATTTACCTAGCAAAGACTTATAGATGACCTGGAGCCAATGGGTTTGGCGACGAATATGTAGCGTGGGCCAACCAATGAGAGCATACAGGTCGCAGTGGTGGGTAGTATATGGGGCTTTGGTGGCAATACGGATGGCACTGTGATAGACTACATCCAGTTTGCTGAGTAGAGTGGTGGAGGCTATTTTGTAAATGACATCGCCGAAGTCAAGGATTGGTAGGATAGTCAGTTTTACAAGGGTATGTTTGGCAGCATGAGTGAAGGAGGCTTTGTTGTGAAATAGGAATCTATAAGATTTAATTTTGGATTGGAAATGCTTAATGTGAGTCTGGAAGGAGAGTTTACAGTCTAACCAGACACCTAGGTATTTGTAGTTGTCCACATATTCTAAGTCAGAACCGTCCAGAGTAGTGATGCTAGGCGGGCGGGTAGCAATCGGTTGAAGAGCATGCATTTAGTTTTACTATCATTTAAGAGCAGTTGGAGGCCACGGAAGGAGTGTTGTATGGCATTGAAGCTCGTTTGGAGGTTTGTTAACAGTGTCCTAAGAAGGGCCAGATGTACAGTGGGGCAAAAAAGTATTTAGTCAGCCACCAATTGTGCAAGTTCTCTCACTTAAAAAAATGAGAGAGGCCTGTAATTTTCATCATAGGTACAAAATCCAGAAAATCACATTGTAGGATTTTTAATGAATTTATTTGCAAATTATGGTGGAAAATAAGTATTTGGTCACATACAAACAAGCAAGATTTCTGGCTCTCACAGACCCGTAACTTCTTCTTTAAGAGGCTCCTCTGTCCTCCACTCATTACCTGTATTAATGGCACCTGTTTGAACTTGTTATCAGTATAAAAGACACCTGTCCACAACCTCAAACAGTCACACTCCAAACTCCACTATGGCCAAGACCAAAGAGCTGTCAAAGGACACCAGAAACAAAATTGTAGACCTGCACCAGGTTGGGAAGACTGAATCTGCAATAGGTAAGCAGCTTGGTTTGAAGAAATCAACTGTGGGAGCAATTATTAGGAAATGGAAGACATACAAGACCACTGATAATCTTCCTCGATCTGGGGCTCCACGCAAGATCTCACCCCGTGGGGTCAAAATGATCACAAGAACGGTGAGCAAAAATCCCAGAACCACACGGGGGGACCTAGTGAATGACCTGCAGAGAGCTGGGACCAAAGTAACAAAGCCTACCATCAGTAACACACTTCGCCGCCAGGGACTCAAATCCTGCAGTGCCAGACATGTCCCCCTGCTTAAGCCAGTACATGTTCAGGCCCGTCTGAAGTTTGCTAGAGAGCATTTGGATGATCCAGATGAGGATTGGGAGAATGTCATATGGTCAGATGAAACCAAAATATAACTTTTTGGTAAAAACTCAACTCGTCGTGTTTGGAGGACAAAGAATGCTGAGTTGCATCCAAAGAACACCATACCTACTGTGAAGCATGGGGGTGGAAACATCATGCTTTGGGGCTGTTTTTCTGCAAAGGGACCAGGACGACTGATCCGTGTAAAGGAAAGAATGAATGGGGCCATGTATCGTGAGATTTTGAGTGAAAACCTCCTTCCATCAGCAAGGGCATTGAAGATGAAACGTGGCTGGGTCTTTCAGCATGACAATGATCCCAAACACACCGCCCGGCAACGAAGGAGTGGCCGTAAGAAGCATTTCAAGGTCCTGGAGTGGCCTAGCCAGTCTCCAGATCTCAACCCCATAGAAAATCTTTGGAGGGAGTTGAAAGTCCGTGTTGCCCAGCGACAGCCCCAAAACATCACTGCTCTAGAGGAGATCTGCATGGAGGAATGGGCCAAAATACCAGCAACAGTGTGTGAAAACCTTGTGAAGACTTACAGAAAACGTTTGACCTCTGTTATATACCCTTTGTTGGCAATGACAAAGTATTGAGAAGTATTTGGTCAATAACAAAAGTTTATTTTCCACCATAATTTGCAAATAAATAAATTAAAAATCCTACAATGTGATTTTCTGGATTTCTTTTTCTCATTTCGTCTGTCATAGTTGAAGTGTACCTATGATGAAAATTACAGGCCTCTCATCTTTTTAAGTTGGAGAACTTGCACAATTGGTGGCTGACTAAACACTTTTTTGCCCCACTGTATGCAGAATGGTGTCGTCTGCGTAGAGGTGAATCATCAGCAGCAAGAGTGACATCACTGGTAAAAGAGTCGGCCCGAGAATTGAACCCTGTGGCACCCCCATAGAGACTGCCAGAGGTCCGGACAACAGGCCCTCCGATTTGACACACTGAACTCTGTCTGAGAAGTAGTTGGTGAACCAGGCGAGGCAGTCATCAAAGCTATTGAGTCTGCCATTAAGAATGCGGTGATTGACAGAGTCGAAAGCCTTCGCCAGGTTGATGAAGACGGCTGCACAGTAGTCTTTTATCAATGACGGTTATGATATCGTTTAGGACCTTGAGCGTGGTTGAGGTGCACCCATGACCAGCTCGGAAACCAGATTGCATAGTGGAGAAGGTATGGTGGGATTCAAAATAGTCGGTGATCTGTTTGTTAACTTGGCTTTCGAAGACTTTAGAAAGGCAGGGCAGGATGGATAAAGGTCTATAACAGTCTGGGTCTAGAGTGTCTCCCCCTTTGAAGAGTGGGATGACCACAGCAGCTTTCCAATCTTTAGGGATCTCAGACAATACGAAAGAGAGGTTGAACAGGCTAGTAATAGGAGTTGCAACAATTGCGGCGTATAATTTTAGGAAGAGAGGGTCCAGATTGTCTAGCCCAGCTGATTTGTAGGGATCCAGATTTTGCAGCTCTTTCAGAACATCAGCTATCTGGATTTGGGTGAAGGAGAAGCGGGGGGGCTTGGGCAAGTTTCTGCGGGGGGTGCAGAGCTGTTGGCCGGGGTAGGGGTAGCCAGGTGAAAAGCATGGCCAGCCCTAGAAAAATTCTTATTGAAATTCTCGATTAGCGCAGATTTATCGGTGGTGACAGTTTTTCCTAGCCTCAGTGCAGTGGGCAGCTGGGAGGAGGTGCTCTTATTCTCCATGGACTTTACAGTGTCCCAAAACCTTTTGGAATTAGTGCTCCAGTGCTACTACCTGGCAAAGATACATTTAACCTTTGCACAGTATCATGTTTTAAAAATAAGGTGTTAATTTTTTCCTAAAAAAAAAATTCGAGCAAATTCCTCTACCAACCTTCTTGATAAATGTAGCAATATCTTCTGTTTCATGTTGAAGACATCAATGTCTTTATTATTTTCTCCATGTCCCTGTAGACTTACAGTAGTTTGTGTAGTGGTTGAGTAGTGGTTGGAGAGATAAAGGAAGAATTGAAATAACTGGAAATAGTGAACTGGCTGAGAATTGTGAGGAACTTCAAAACTCAATTTTCAAAACGTACATTTCACTCAAGAAAATAACCAAACAATGCTCTAAGACTTCAAGTGGATTTGATATGATTTCCAGGAAATAAGAAAGTACAAGGCTATTGTCTGGTATTGTCAGGTATTGTGAGAAGGTGAAATGGTATTCAATTGGTTACGACATTATTCATGAGCTTTAAGCTGTCCTAACCCCTAAACGTGCTTTAATTCAACACACAGCAGCTTTTAGACTTCTCAATCCCTTGAGATGTCACAGAAAGTCAAGCAATTATCCCTTCAAAGGTTCCATTTCCTTTCTTATGTCGTCAAGGAGACTGTAATCATAACCAGGAAATGTGATAAGTCACAGCATGTAGATTGGCTGGTTGTTGTGAGTGCACTGACAACATATTAGTTAAAGTATTCAAAAAGCCATCTGAATTGGGTTTCTATTAAAGTCCTTTTACCACATGGTAGACAGACACTAGACAGCACATCTAACATGCCTCCACGATGGATTGATGTGCTGCAGCTCATTATGTCTTTGAATTAGCTCAGTGAACGCAGACCACAGCCTACTTCCTTCTGCATATACTCTTCCGATACACCTCACATGACTTCAAAGAGATTCACTAAGTGACGTTGAGCCCAACAGACGAGGAAGGTTCCTCAGCCTTGGTCTGCATCCCAAATGGCACCCTGTTCCCTATATAGTGCAATACTTTTGACCAAGGCCCATAGAGCTGTAATAGCGTCCCATTTGAGACGAACCCTTGTTGATCTACTTTGATCTACTTTGGTTCGAGGTTCTACTGCATATACCTCACATGACTTCAAAGAAATTCACAAAGTAACGTTGAGCCCAACAGAAGAGAAAGGATTCTAGATCTGCTTGGTGGAGGTTTTCCGCATCTGTGTGTATTGGAGTATGGAAGCTTGGGGCCTGCTGTCATGTATACTCCCTCTCCGGCCTCAAGGTTGTCATGCTGTTGATTATCCTGCACACCTGTCACCATCGTCAAAGGTGCACTGTTGTGGAAAAACAATTAGTCAAATAATTGCACAGATACCGGAACTTGTAAATTCTATTCAGACTGAGCCGAGCCCATGGAAAGAGACTGAAATATCTTATCACAGAGCTCTTCCTTTATAGGCTTCTGTGCCTGCTTAACCTATAGAATCACTCCTTGTATGTTCATGAACTACTCCCATTGGCCCTATAGTTATCACATTATCTTTACATAGCACATATAGTCACTCCTTGTCTATTCATGAACAACTCCCATTGGCCCTATAGTTATCTTAGCTCTTGCTTGTTAACGCCCACATCTGACAGCTGTCTAGGCCACAATGGTAGCTATAATGGTGACTGAGCCCCCATCCTATATGCTCCATTCCTTATATAGCCATTCTGTCTCAGCACTTAAGTTGACAGTCTAAATTCTGCCTGCTAATATTGGAAATGCAATCTCAGTCATGTTGTCTGCTACCACAGCACCTGCGCCTCATGACACTCGCCTGGACTCCATCACCTCCTTGATTATCTTCCCTATATCTGTCACTCCCCTTAGTTTTTTCCTCAGGTTATATTGACTCTGTTTTCAAGTCGGTGCGTTGTTTGTGTTTCGTGTTCATTGTTACTTTTATTTATTAAAACACTACCTCCCTGAACTTGCTTCCCGACTCTCAGCACACTCGTTACACCTGCCTTAGGAAAGTAAGGTGGGCATTCCAAATGATACCCTACAGATGTAGGATCATAATTTGAGCCAGCCTCCTACAGCAGGAAAATAATTTTGCAGCAACAGGAAATGTGAATGATTATCTGGATTATAATTCATGGACAATTTTGTAGCGGTTGATACATTTTTTCTCAAGGGAAAATCAATCAATTTCAAAGTGGAAATGACAAACTTTAAAAGCCTTTTTTAAGCCTCAAATACACTAAACATTATAGATTTGTGTGTTGCAGGAAGGTTCTCCTGCAACAGGGTGATCAAATTAGATTTGACATCTGTATTCCCTATTCCTGTCATGTCCTGGCCATGGATAGCCCTTTTGGCTGCTCTATGGTGGTTTTGGTCAGGACGTGATCTGTTAGTCGTTGTCTCTAATTGGGAATCCTATTTAGGTTGTTCAGTCCCCCCCACCTGTGTTGTGGGATATTTATGTTATGTTGTGTATGCGCCACACAGTGCGCCACACAGTGCGCCACACAGTGCGCCACGGTCGTTGTGATGTTCTTGTTTTGGTGAGTTGCTTTCTAATAAAGTAAATATGTTTCACTCAACCCTGCACGCTGCGCCTTGGTCCAATTCGGTCAGCGATCGTGACAATTCCCCATAAGGTTTTAGTCAAAAGTAGTGCTCCATATAGGGAATAGGGTGCCATTTAGGACAGTATGGATTCAGTCCTTGCTAGCATCCTGTGATGTAATCTGAGCTGTAATTGTGATGGAGCATGCTCCAGGGATCATTGAGGGGTCATTGCGGTTGATATCTGACCTCTGGGTGAAGGAGGGCTAGGATGAGGGCTCCACTGTGACCAGCCATCTGGACATGAAGGTTGTCGCAAATGGCACCCTTTTCCCTATATAGTGCACTACATTTGACCAGAGCCCTATGGACCCTGGTCAAAAGTAGTGCGCTACAAAGGGAATAAGGTGGTGGCTACTTTGAAGAATCTCAAATAGAAAATATATTTTGATTTAACAATTTTTTTGGTTACTACATGATTCCATATGTGTTATTTCATACTTTTGATGTCTTCAATACTATTCTACAATGTAGATAATACTACAAATAAAGAAAAACCATTGAATGAGTATGTGTCCAAACCTTTGACAGGTACTGTATATATGCACTACTGGTCGAAAGTTTTAGAACACCTACTCATTCCAGGGTTTTTCTTAATTTGTTGTATTGTCTACATTGTAGAATAATTGTGAGGACAAACTATGGAATCGTGTAGTAACCAGAAACGTGTCAAACAAATATTTTTTATTTGAGATTCTTCAAATAGCCACCCTTTGCCTTGATGACAGCGTTGAACTCTCTTAGCATTCTCTCAACCAGCTTCACCTGGAATGCTTTTCCAACAGTCTTGAAGGAGTTCCCACATATGCTGAGCACTTGTGGGCTGCTTTTCCTTCACTCTGTGGTCCAACTCATCCCAAACCATCTCAAATGGGTGGAGGTTGGGTGATTGTGGAGGCCAGGTCATCTGATGCAGTACTCCATCACTCTCCTTCTTGGTAAAATAGTCCTTACACAGCCTGGAGGTGTGTTGGGTCATTGTCCTATTGAAAAACAAATGATAGTCCCACTAAGCCGAAAACAGATGGAATGACGTATCGCTGCAGAATGCTGTGGTAGACATGCTGGTTAAGTGTGCCTTGAATTCTAAATATATCACAGACAGTGTCACCAGCAAAGCACCCCCACACCATAACACCTCAATGCTTTACGTGGGAAACACACGAGGTAATCCGTTCACCCACACCGTGTCTCACAAAGACACAGCGGTTGGAACCAAAAATCTCCAATTTGGACTCCAGACCAAAGGACAAATTTCCACCGGTCTAATGTCCATTGCTCGTGTTTCTTGGCACAAGCAAGTCTCTTCTTATTATTGGTGTCCTTTAGTAGTGGTTTCTTTGCAACAATTTGACCATGAAGGCCTGATTCACACAGTCTCCTCTGAACAGTTTTGAGATGTGTCTGTTACTTTTACTATGTGAAGCATTTATTTTGGCTGCAATTTCTGAGGCTCTTATTTTTTTTACCCTTTTTTCTCCCAAATTTCGTGGTATCCAATTGGTAGTTACAGTCTTGTCTCATCGCTGCAACTCCCGTACGGACTCGGGAGAGGTGAAGGTCGAGAGCCGTGCGTCCTCCGAAACACAACCCAACCGGAAGCCAGCCACACCAATGTTTCGGAGGAAACACCGTGCACCCGGCCCGCCATAGGAGTTGCTAGTGCGCAATGGGACAGTGACATCTCTGCCGGCCAAACCCTCCCCTAACCCGGACGACGCTGGGCCAATTGTGCGCCTCCCCATGGGTCTCCCGGTCACAGCCAGCTGCAACAGAGCCTGGACTCAAACCCATGAGGAGATCATCCGAAGAATCTCAAGTATAAATATATTTTGATAGGTTTGACACTTTTTTGGTACTGTGTTATTTCATAGTGTTGATGTCTTCACTATTATTCTACAACGTAGAAAATACAAAAGATTAAGAAAAACTCTGGAATGAGTAGGTGTTCTAAAACTTTTGACCGGTAGTGTATATATAAGTCCATAAATGGATGTAGCAACTACAGATTGCCCCTTCTAAGTCTATCAAAAGTGTGCAAGTTTGAGCATGTGTCAATTTTTTTATCAGCATGAATTGTATTGAGCAATAAAACCCCCACTTTTATTCCATAGGCTGGGATCCGCAATATGCAGCTGTTGCAAGAGCGCATTTCTCACTGGTTTCAAAACAATGATTGCTAGGCAGCTTAAACTTCTTGAATTCAACCATTATTGGGTTCAAATACACATTTAGATTTGTGAACAGCCATCCACAACAACCACAATCCGTAAGGCGCAAATAGCTAAATGAGAGAGCAGCAGTGTGATTCACATCAATGCGCTATGTACAGTAGATATCAATAACAAGTGATATCCGTATCGCCGTAGACTACACCACTGCTGTCATCCTTACCGCCAAGCGTTTATTCAAGTTGGATAATCTGTGGATGCCGACAACAGTCGCACAATTGGAAGACATAGCTTGGACTGTAGCCTACAAAAGCCTATTCCTGCTCTTTTCCCGGATATATCAAACACATTTGGTGTGTCATCGCAGTGGTCTCTGACTTGTGGTCAGACTCGCTCAGGCTGATTTTTTCAATGCTGATTTGAATGTCATTGAGAAAACAGAAGTGCCAAATATATTTTTTTGCAAGCATCCTTTCTGAAATTTTAAGTAATCCTGGAATAAATCCTCTAGCTTTTCAAAAGTATCTGTAATCTGATTACAATATTTTTGCTGGTAACATAACGGATTACAGTTATTGTTTTTTGTAATCCCTTACATGTTACTCCCCAACCCTGCCCCCTGTGCCCTGTATGGGCATGACGCGTGCATGTGTGTGAACCATTTGTTATTTACCTGAACACTTCACTCCTGCAATAACACATTAGGACTGCTGAAGACACCTGGCGGGCAGAGAGACGAGCAGCAAGCTGCCTCTGCTGGTGTCTCAAATTGGGTATTATGTTGAAATATCAGGATTGTTGTCTGTGTGAGAACAAGAACCAAAGACAACATTGTGATTAGAAATAGAACACCCATTCTCAATGTTAATCTTTCTGTCTCTCTATGTCTTAAGGTTAGGGCTGTGGTTAGGTAAGGATTATGGTTTAGGTTAGGGTTAGGAGAAGGGTAGGGGTTTAAAGGTAGGGACGTCCCAAAGATTCCGAATAGTGCTAACTGAGGGGGAGGTCCTTGGGGAGGTCCATGAGACGCTGCCTGGGCCCAGGAGGGGCCACTACAATTGACAGCCGAGACTGGGGACTGGCAGTACGGTCCGAAAGTCTTACTGACTTTTACTGTAACACTCCGACCGTGGCGTTGTATGATCTCAGTGTCAAGGTGAGGAACCTTAAAAACTGAAAGGCAGTGAGGGAGCATCAAAGGCAACAGGTACTTGGAGCTCTACAAGCTCCCAGGGCTGCAAAGGACAGGAGACTTCCAGTGGAGGGTGGTTCGTGGGGCCCTGGCCAGAAATAGCTGGTTGGCTCGGTTTGACCCGGGGATCTGGGAGGGGTGGCCATTTTGTGAATCAACTGAAACAGTTCAGCCTGTTTTTTTCCTGTGTGTACGAGGGTGATGCCGGGGGTGATGCCGGTATTGTCTCTGTTGGACCGCCTGTGTATAAGGTTGGGGGTGGTCTTTTCTGTGGGGATGTTTGTTTTGGCCCAGAGGTATTTTAGAGGTAAAAGGGCCAAGTATCTTGTGTAAAATAAATAATGTTTGCGCAGGCCAAGTTGGTCATATGGTTAACGAGAAGAAACCGGATCAGAGGTAGGAGGCAACTGACCCTGTGTTATTTTTTAAAGGGATGGTCTCTGTGCGCCTTAGTGTTGAATCTTAGTTGAATATAATGGTGAATAATGTTGAGATGTTTCAGAAGGTATGGGGATTTAGGGGGCTGTCTGTATGGCAGACATGTATTTTTGTAGTGTGGTGCTAAATTGTGTATTGGTGCTGGGTTGTGTAATGTGACTTTGTTGAAGTAGTGGTGGTATGTATTTTTTTTTTTGGGGGGGGTAATGTGGTGTTTTTAGTATAATGAGGATGTCTCAATAAAGTAAGACAAAAAGTCAATCTCTCTCTCTCTCTCTGTTTTTTCTTACAGGCTGGTACACAGCACATTGGTGCATGACTTCTGAGGGTTGAAGTACTGTAGGTTCCAATGAAAGGGATTTTACCATTCAAATTCTCTCTCTCTCCCTCTCCATCTGTGATGTTGTAATGATAACTCTGTGTGTAGTTGAGTATGGGGGGTCTGGTGTTCCTGTCTGCCATCTAGTGCTCCATAGAGACCTAACATCTCTGTGATATATTAGGGCTCAAAGCAAAACAAAACATTTTGCAATGGAAAATGAAAATGGTAGACCCTCTCTGTTTTGCTTCAGTCAGTTTTCTTCTGTTTGGTGCCTAATGAATACGATCCTGCTATCACAGACAGCATGTGACAGGAGAGGCAGGTATGTAAAAAATGTGCTCTGATAAGCAACACAAAGAGGTGGAAAAGTGTGGTAGCCAACTGACTGTAGCCAAGGGTCCAATCATTACCTAAATGTGTGTGTGCCTAAATGATAACATCCAGCTAAGAGAATGTATTGAACCAGATCTAAATTGCGTCCCAAATGTCATTGTATTCCCTATATAGTATACTAAATAGGGAATAGCGTGCCATTTGGGACCCAGATATAGTGATAAAGCATTTTCAGAATTCTGAGTCTACGAAAAACAATGCTTTTAGTCCCCTGTAGTGGTGCAGTTTAGATGCAAAGTGAGTGTACTGTATGTGGAAGATTGAAGCATTGAAGAAGCAGATGAAAGGGTGGATGAGGAAGGAAGCCAAGCCATCCTTCCCTTTCCCAACTCACAGCTTGGTCTATGGGTGTTTCCCAAATGGCACCCTATTCCCTACATAGAGCACTACTTTTGAACAGGGCCCACAGGGCTCTTGTCAAAAGTAGTGCACAATAGGGAAATAGGGTGCTATTTGGGACGCAGTCTGTAATTACCACGTTTTCTCTCTTCTACTACCTCTCTCTTAGAGTGTGTTACACCCCGTTCCCATTTCCGTCTCAGGCTTGACGGTTAAATGCAAATGAGGCTTGCAGCTGGAGGAATTACACTGTGGCCCTGTGTAAGTGAATGGCTGAACTGTAATTAAACGCCCTCCTCTCTCTCACTTTCTCTCTCTCATGCTCCTTCTAGACACTCTCTGATCTGGTCCACACTGGGTCCCTTCCCGGTACTGCTGTTTGATGACAGAGCACGTGTGTGTGTATGCATCTCTGTGTACTTGGCACATTTTCCCCATGTTACTTTGCAGTGTTTGGCCAGCGAGCGATATGATAATATTGTGAGGTACCCCTGAGTTGAGGGCTTCTCTCCTCCTCGATCAGTGCAGCTTATGGTTCCTGTCAGACAGCACAGCTGCAGGGTCATATTCACCAGAAACTAAACTGAAGCAAATGGGACAAAGGGACTACCTGAACTTGTCCTTTAAGAAATGCTTAAAGGGATCTTCAGGTTGTGGTTCACTGACATGACCACACTTACAGACGGTCCATAAGGGCATCATTGATGCAGGCACCTGGATGCCTTAAGGCCTACTATACCTACGCTTTACCCTGACCAGGCATTCTGGACACACACTCAGCCAAGTAGGCCCTGAGCCAGCCAGCCACAACCACCAAGCAGAGTGAAATACAGTTGCTGCCAGTTAATGGAATTGATTCCCAATGTCTCTCTTTCCCCTTTTCCATTACAGGTTTAACCCTTCCCTTATGTTCAATTTGGCCTACACCATTTATATTCCGGATCAATTTGAGCCGTACAGTAAGTACAGTAGGTACACCACGCCAAATATATTTTCCAGCAGCTGAGATTGTCCTCTTTTGTATATTTTTTTCCCTGAGTTGATAGCCCAACTGCTAAAAATGTTGAGGCAAGTGTTTGATTACTGTACTAAAGTCATACATCCGTCAAATTATGACATTTATTACATTTCTGAAATGTTTTGCAAAATTTTTGCCAAACTTCAGATCATTGTTCCTCGGCCTCTGAACATCACAAGGAGAACATACTTCTATCCTTTGTGGGTTTAATCCTGGATTCTGATTGGTTATTCCAGGAGGTGTCTATTCCACAATTACCACCGGCTAAGGCTATGACGTTGAAATGCCTTTTTACTGTTCAATCTCAGTGCGCAATCCATTGTCTCATCAACCCCAACTGGGCAATTTAGAAACTTGATCTCCACTGTAAAAAAAGCTACGGAAGTCCAGAGAGAATATATGCAGGGGCGGAGCCAGAGGGGTTTCCGAGGTGGATGCCACCCCAAAATGTAATTCGCTACTGGTAGTTTGATGCTGATTGACATCTCATTTCACCTCTTATTGAAAGAAACATTTATTTTGACGTTCGGCGGAGCATTTTTCAAATCGAGGACGAGGAAGAGAGAATATTAACGTTGGTTTGCGAGATGCAGAAGTATAAGAATAATAAGAACATACAGAAGAAGAGAGAATTTTTCCACCTCTCCACGAGCTCTTTTCACGATTGGCGAAAGCATCATATTTGAAGTAAGTTTTAGCATCGGGTTTAGGTTTCAACTTTTTACGAACTTTTAACAACTTTTACGAAAGACCTTTGGCTCCATTAACAGACAGTTAATCAGATAAGAGAGACTCGGTTCCCAATTTAGCCTAACATTATGTTTACATCTGTGCTAGTAATACACGCATATACTGTGCAGTGTCGTAAGTTACACTATACGAATGTTTAGCTAATGTGGGGTAACTAGTAGGCTACAGCTGTCAGTGTTCAGCAGATTAACATTCAGAAATTTGAAATCCATTAACTCAGTTAGATTTTTGTACTTAAACTCAAAACGAACAATTGTTATTATCAATCTGTTAAGATTACCACAATTTGCAGATAACCAGTTTGCTATCATAAAGGTGTAAGAAAGTATAGCTAGCTAAGTTACTTATTGCAGAGTAGGGCTAGGCATCTAACTCTCCTTCCAGACTCACATTAAGCTTCGCCAATCCAAAATTAAATCTAGAATCGGCTTCCTATTTTACAACAAAGCCTCCTTCACTCATGCTGCCTAACATACCCTCGTAAAACTGACTATCCTACCGATCCTTGACTTCGGCGATGTCATTTACAAAATAGCCTCCAACACTCTACTCAGCAAACTGGATGTAGTCGATCACAGTGCCATCCGTTTTGTCACCATAGCCCCATATACTACCCACCACTGTGACCTGTATGCTCTCGTTGGCTGGTCCTCGCTACATATTCGTGGCCAAACCCACTGGCTCCAGGTCATCTATAAGTCTTTGCTAGGTAAAGCCCCGCCTTACCTTACTGGTCACCATAACAACACCCACCCGTATCACGTGCTCCAGCAGGTATATTTCACTGGTTATCCCCAAAGCCATCACCTCCTTTGGCCATCGCTGCCCGGATGTCCGCCTGACTGAGCTTCTTAGAGAGAAGAAAGCAGCATGGCTCCTATCCCAGCCTCGGACGCGTCCACCTCTACTATGAATGCCAAAGGAGGATCCGGGTGAGCCAGCACGGGAGCCGAAGTGAACAACGCCTTTAGTTGCCCAAAAGCCCTGTCCGCCTCAACTGACCACTGCAGACGTACCAGACCCCCCCTTCAGCAGTGAAGTAATGGGAGCTGCCACCTGACCAAAACCCCGGATAAATCTCCGGTAATAATTGGCAAACCCTAAAAATCGCTGCACCTCCTTTACCATGGTGGGGGTCGGCCAATTACGCACAGCAGCAATGCGGTCACTTTCCATCTCCACCGCGGACATGGAAATGCGATACCCTAGGAAAGAGACGGCCTACTGGAAGAACAAGCATTTCTCAGCCTTTGCGTAAGGTTATGCTCCAACAGTCTTCCGAGTACCTTGCGCACCAAAGACACATGCTCGGCGCGTGTAGCGGAGTATATCAGAATGTCATCAATATACACCACTACACCCTGCCCGTGCAGGTCCCGGAAAATTTTGTCTACAAAGGATTGGAACACTGCGGGAGCATTCATCAGCCCGTACGGCATGACGATGTATTCATAATGGCCTGAGGTGGTGCTAAACGCTGTCTTCCACTCGTCTCCTTCCCGGATACTCACCAGATTGTATGCGCTCCTGAGATCCAGTTTCGTGAAGAAGCGCGCCCCATGCATTGACTCAGTCGCCGTAGCGATAAGTGGCAGCGGGTAACTGTACCTTACCGTGATCTTATTGAGACCTCGATAATCAATGTACGGGCGCAAACCTCCATCCTTCTTCACAAAAAAGAAGCTCGAGGAGGCGGGGAAGTGGAAGACCGAATGTACCCCTGACCCAGGGATTCTGAGATATATGTCTCCATAGCCTCCTTCTCCACTTGCGACAGGAGATACACGTGACTCCTGGGAAGTGCAGCGTCTACCAGGAGATTTATCGCACACAACCCCCCGTCGATGGGGTGGTAACTGAGAGCCAAATCGGCATATTCTGGTGGTTGCGCCAATGGAAACCCTTATACACCTCCCCGAGCACTCTCGCGACCACCCTGTGAGAGTCCTCGGTTGCCAGGAAATTGTGGGGTTATGCAAGGCTAACCAGGGAAGGCCTAATACCACAGGAAACGCAGGAGAGTCAATGAGGAAGAGACTGATTCTCTCCTCATGCTTCCCCTGCGTCACCATGACAAGAGAGATGGTGGCCTCCCTGATTTCCCCAGACCCTAATGGTCGATTATCTAAAGCATGAACAGGGAAAGGTCTGACCACAGGGTTAATGGGAATCTCTAACCTAAGCGCAAGTGCTCTGTCAATGAAATTCCCAGCTGCGCCTGAATCGGCGTGCACCCTATGATGGGAATGCGGGGGAAAATCCGGAAAACACACAAACAGTTGATCAACAGAGGACTCTGGGTGAGTGTGGTGCATACTGACCAGAGGTGATGCCAGAGTGCTCTGCCTGCCGTCTCTCCTCCCAGAAGAACCACCCCTGCACCGACCGGCAGTGTGCCCTCTGTGGCCACAACTGGTGCAGGTGAAAGCTCCTCCAGCCGCCCTACGCGTTGCCCCTCCTAGGTCCATGGGCTCTGGAGAGGAGATGTCGGAGGGTGGGATCGACAGGACCCTCTCTGGACGTCCGCGGGTGACCAGCAGGTTATCCAATCGAATGGAGAGGTCTACCAGTTGGTCAAAGGTCACGGTTGCCTCCCTGCATGCCAGTTCCCGCCGGACGTCCTCGCGTAGGCTGCACCTATAGTGGTCGATGAGGGCCCTGTCATTCCAGCCGCTCCGGCGGCCAACGTCCGGAACTCAAGGGCGAACTCCTGGGCACTTCTTGTCCCCTGTCTCAAGTGGAAGAGCCGCTCCCCCGCTGCTCTCCCCTCGGGAGGATGGTCAAATACAGCTCGGAAGCGACGGGTGAACTCTTCAAAGTGGTCCAACGCCACGTCTCCCTCTCCCCACACGGCGTTGGCCCATTCCAGCGCTCTCCCAGTGAGACAGGAGACAAGTGTGGACACTCTCTCCCTTCCAGAGTGAGCTGGATGCACGGTGGCCAGGTAAACGTCCAGTTGTAGTAAAAACCCCTGGCACCGTGCTGCTGTCCCATCATATTCCCTGGGAAGGGAGAGACGAATCCCACTGGTTCCGGATTCTGGAGGGTTGGGTGGTCGAGGCGCTGGGGAGACCTCCTGTCTCTCCCAGCGGTCCAGAGTTTGGACAACACGATCCATGGCGGCCCCAAGATGCTGTAACATGGCCGAGTGCTCTCTGACGCGTTCCTCGACTCCTCTGTTGGGTGTTGCTGCTCCTGCTGACTCCATAATACTTTGGTGCGTGATTATGTAATGTTCGTGGCAGTTGTGGGAAAAGAGTCAGGCGCAGTAGGTAATTCACGTGTGAAAGGTATTTAATAAAACTCACCAGTCCACAAGCAATAACTCTTGTGAAATACAAATACCCACACGATCTACAAAGTAAACGGGAGCAAAAATCCAGCAACCCGGCAACTACACAAATAAAGCCTCAGTACACAGACTGGGAAACACACGAGAACGAACGGTACAACCAAACAATCACGCACAAAGGGAAGAGGGGAAGGAAGGAATATAAACAGTTGCGTGATTGGGAGAAATTAACAACAGGTGTGTACAATAGACAAAACCAAAAGAACACATGAAAAGGGGGGCGCGATGATGGTCAGAAAACCGGTGACGTCGACCGCCTAACACCGACCGAACAAGAAGAGGGACCGACTTCGATGGAAGTCGTGACAGTCTGCACAGATTAAAAATAGTGCAAGATTTGCATTTTAAGTGCACTGTAAGGCACATTGTTTGAATTTGGTTCTTGTCTATGCTGTAAAATCAGTACCTGAGGCAGTTAACTTTTTTGCTCTCCTGCAGAAGCTTTATAACTTTGTATCTGGCTCGTACGTTCATCTCAAGTGGCTTGCAGTTCAGAAAGAGCTGTATCCACAGCAGCAGCCCAGGGAACTACAGAGACTTACGGATGTAAGGTGGGGATGCAGATACATGGCATGCTGTAATCTGAGGTACAGGCTTCCAGAAGTTCTGAGAGTGCTACAGGATACCACACTTGAAAATAGTGGTTATAGATCAGTGGAGGCAAGGGGCATTCTTTCTCAGATAGATTTACATTTCAAAGGGCTTTTGGATACCTTCTGTAAAGTTCTTGGGGATGCCAAATGTCTTTCTGACATGCTCCAATCAAGCTCTCTTGACCTAGCAAGGGCTGTGGATCTAGTAGGTGCCCTTACAGACACATTACAGTGAGGGTTACTTTGGAGAACTATGGAAAGAGGTTGCAGAGCACTGCAAAATAAGTGTAAAAACAGTGTGTAAAAGACTGAGTGATGGTGAGAGCTTCCAAAGATCTATCTTTTATCAGGTGCTTGACAGTCTCACAGCTGAGCTGCAGAGGTGTTTTTCAAAGAAGAATTGCGAGATAATGCAAGGGGTCCAGTCTCTCAACCCAAAGAGTTCAACATTCTGAAATGAGGAGCCTCTATTTGCCTTTCCTCAGACCTTTGAGTCAGATTTAGAGGACCTCAAACACAAGGTTCATCAGTGGAAGGGACAGACCGCCTACTCTCCTTGACTTTGTTGTGTTTCTAGAACCTTTATAAAGAGGTCTTCCATGAGCTATTTCGACTTTGTAAGATTTATGTTGTTACACCAGTCAGCAGTGCTTCTTCCAAGAGAAGCTTCTCAGCTTTAAAACTGATTAAAACCCACCTAAGAATAACAATGGTTGATGACAGGTTAAGTCACCTCGGAATTGTCAGTGTTGAGTCAAGGAGGGCACGCTCCCTCGACATTGATGAGTTTGTGAAACATTTTGAAAGTTCTCACCAGAACCCCATAATTATGCTGCTTTAAATCTACCGAGGATAATTTGGCACTTAGGCGGTCCCCTCTGGTCATGATTAAAACCTGCACTGTGTACTTCCTAAGGGTATCATGTTACACAGATTTAATTTGGTCTTGATTAGGCCAATTCCCAAACTTTTCTTTGCTATTAGTTAACATAATATATATGATACTGTAAGTTTGTAATGTTGATGGGTACCAATTATTATTTTTTTTTTTTCAAGTCCATTTCTGCTTGATTCCTGGTATGTCAAATTGCGGTGTTTTTTTGTAAATAACCTATGCAATTTATGTAACACACAAATGCTATATTATCTCCTTGATGCTTGAGCTTTATTTTCTGAAAATATTTTGGATGTTCAACACTTATAGACCTAGATTTTATATTCATGAAAACAGAGTGACCCAAGTCTCTCCAGTATGTGAGTACAGTGTGTGTGTGTGTGTGTGTGTGTGAGAGAAAGAAATTGAGCTGCAGTTCCTAGGTAGAGACATTGACTATTCATGAGTATGTTAAATAATTCTAGTGAAGTAACCCTTTTGGACCACACTGCCACATTGAATTATCACTTCTACCTCTAATCAGCAATCATAGGATTCATTCATGCTCCTTAGATGCCAGGTTAGGGTTACACACACATTTTCTGTCATGGTCTATGGACCCCCTGAAGTAGTCTTGGCCACCCCCTGGCCACCCCATGTATAAAATTATAGTTCCGTCAATGGATATATGAATAAAAAAAAACTCTTATTCCCTCGTTATGTCGAGATCACAACTTATTGATTTCATGATCACAACATAACAAAAGTTATTTTGTCGAGATCACAAGATAAACTCTATAAATAGGAGTGGGCGGACGTATCGATGATAGATTGACAGGCTGTCTGCAAGGAGCCTTACATATGAAACAACCTAAAGGCAGTTAAGAAATTCATATTTTCAATGACGGCCTAGAAACAGTGGGTTAACTGCCTGTTCAGGGGCAGAACGACAGATTTGTAGCTTGTCAGCTCAGGGATTTGAACTTGCAACCTTTCGGTTACTAGGCCAACACTCTAACCACTAGGCTACCCTGCCGCCCCATGACTCACAAAGAATGCAACCTATTGGTAGATGGATAAAAATAAAAAGAATCTGACATTGAATATCCATTTGAGCACGGTGAAGTTATTAATTACACTTTGGATGGTGTATCAATGCACCCAGTCACTACAAAGACACAGGTGTTCTTCCTAACTCAGTTGCCGGAGAAGAAGGACACCGCTCAGGGATTTCACCATGAGGCCAATGGTGACTTTTAAACAGTTACAGAGTTTAATGGCTGTCATAGGACAAAACTGAAAACATTGTAGTTACTCCAAAATAAACTCAGCAAAAAAAGAAACGTCCTCTCACTGTCAACTGTGTTTATTTTCAGCAAACTTAACAAATATTTGTATGGCATAACAAGATTCAACAACAGACATAAACTGAACAAGTTCCACAGACATGTGACTAACAGAAATGGAAAATGTGTCCCTGAACAAAGGGGGGGTCAAAATCAAAAGTAACAGTCAGTATCTGGTGTGGCCAACAGCTGCATTAAGTATTGCAGTGCATCTCCTCCTCATGGACTGCACCACATTTGCCAGTTCTTGCTGTGAGATGTTACCCCACTCTTCCACCAAGGCACCTGCAAGTTCCCGGACATTTCTGGGGGGAATGGCCCTATCCCTCACCCTCCGATCCAACAGGTCCCAGACGTGCTCAATGGGATTGAGATCCGGACTCTTCGCTGGCCATGGCAGAACACTGACATTTCTGTCTTGCAGGAAATCACCCACAGAATGAGCAGTATTTCTGGTGGCATTGTCATGCTGAAGGGTCATGTCAGGATGAGCCTGCAGGAAGTGTACCACATGAGGGAGGAGGATGTCTTCCCTGTAACGCACAGCATTGAGATTGCCTGCAATGACAACAATCTCAGTCCGATGATGCTGTGACACACCGCCCCAGACCAGGACGGACCCTCCACCTCCAAATCAATCCCGCTCTAAAGTACAGGCCTCGGTGTAACGCTCATTCCTCGACAATAAACACGAATCCGACCATCACCCATGGTGAGACAAAACCGTGACTCGTCAGTGAAGAGCACTTTTTTGCCAGTCCTGTCTGGTTCAGCGACGGTGAGTTTGTGCCCATAGGCGACATTGTTGCCGGTGATGTCTGGTGAGGACCTGCCTTACAACAGGCCTACAAGCCTTCAGTCCAGCCTCTCTCAGCCTATTGCGGACAGTCTGAGCACTGTTGGAGGGATTGTGCGTTCCTGGTGTAACTCGGGCAGTTGTTGTTGCCATCCTGTAGCTGTCCCGCAGGTGTGATGTTCAGATGTACCAATCCTGTGCAGGTGTTGTTACACGTTGTCTGCCACTGCGAGGACGATCAGCTGTCCGTCCTGTCTCCCTGTAGCCCTGTTTTTGGCGTTTATTGCCCTGGCCACGTCTGTAGTCCTCATGCCTCCTTGCAGAATGCCTAAGGCATGTTCACGCAGATGAGCAGGGACCCTGGTGTTTTTCAGTCAGTAGAAAGGCCTCCTTAGTGTCCTAAGTTTTCATAACTGTGACCTTAATTGCCTACCGTCTGTAAGCTTTTAGTGTCTTAATGACCGTTCCACAGGTGCATGTTCATTATTTGTTCATGGGTCATTGAACAAGCATGGAAAACAGTGTTTAAACCCTTTACAATGAAGATCTGTGAAGTTATTTAGCTTTTTACGAATTATCTTTGAAAGACAGTGTCATGAAAAAGGGACGTTTATTTTTTCGCTGCATTTTACTAACCTATTTGACAGAGTTAAAGGAAGCCTTTACAGAATACAAATATTCCAAAACATGCATCCTGTTTCCACCAAGGCATTTTAAAGTTATGCTGCAAAAGCAATGTGGCAAAGCAATTCACTTTTTGTCCTGATTACAAAGTGTTATGTTTGGGGCAAATCCAAAACAACACATTACTGAGTATCACTCTCCATACGGAATGGAGCTAAGAAAAGGCAAAATCTTAGAGGAAAACTGGTTCAGTCTTCTTTCCACCAGACACTGGGAAATGAATTAATCTTTCAGCAGGACAATAACCTAGAACACAAGGCCAAATCTACACCGGAATTGCTCACCAAGAAGACGGTGAATGTTCCAGAGTGGCCGAGATACAATTCTAACTTATATCTACTTGAAAATCTATGGCAAGACCTGAAAATGGTTGACAACCAATTAGACAGAGCTTGAAGAACTTTTGAAAAGAATAATGGGCAAATGTTCACAATCCAGGTGTGGAAAGATCTTAGAGACTTTACCCAGAAAGACTCAGCGCTGTAATCGCTGCCATTGACTCAGGGGTTTAAGTACTTACACTACCGTTCAAAAGTTTGGGGTCACTTAGAAATGTCCTTGTTTATGAAAGAAAAACACCTTTTTTTGTCCATTAAAATATCATATTGATCATAAATACAGTGCAGACATGACACAGGAACAGAAACAATAACGCCTGGGGAAGGAACCAAAGGGAGTGACATGTATAGAGAAAGTAATCAGGGAAGTGATGGAGTCCAGGTGAGGCAGGTGTGCGTAATGATGGTGACAGGGGCCGCCATAACGAGCAGCCTGGTGACCAAGAGGCCGGAGAGGGAGCACACGTGACAGTTCTTTTATTAAAACACTCACTCCCTGAACTTGCTTCCCGACTCTCAGCGCACATCATTACAGAATAACGCCTCACCCAACGCCTCACCTTTTTTTTTTTTTGGGGTGGGAATGACATCAGGTCCGGGAGCGGCTACAGGCTCTCATGCCTCAGACAGATTGCCAGGTTCCCCTGCTTCCACCAGCTCACCAGGCTCCCCTGCCTCAGCCGGTCTGTCAGGTTCTCGCTCTCCAGCCAGCGACAGGTTCCCGTGCATTGGCAGGAGTGACCAGTCCGCCCCTGATCCCTGGCATCGTCCCTTTGGTTGGCATCCTGTGGCTGGAGCCGAACGCCCCGGGGAGAGGGTACTGTCACGTGTGCTCCCTCTCCGGCCTCTAGGTCACAAGGCTGCTCGTTATGGTGCACACCTTTCACCATCGTTAAGCGCACTTGTGCGTCATCAGCCTCACCTGGACTACATCACTTCCCTGATTAACTTCCCAATATATACAGTGAGGGGAAAAAGTATTTGATCCCCTGCTGATTTTGTACGTTTGCCCACTGACAAAGAAATGATCAGTCTATAATTTTAATGGTAGGTTTATTTGAACAGTGAGAGACAGAATAACAACAAAAAAATCCAGAAAAACGCATGTGAAGAATTTTATAAATTGATTTGTATTTTAATGAGGGAAATAAGTATTTGACCCCCTCGCAATCAGAAAGATTTCTGGCTCCCAGGTGTCTTTTATACAGGTAACGAGCTGAGATTAGGAGCACATTCTTAAAGGGAGTGCTCCTAATCTCAGTTTGTTACCAGTATAAAAGACACCTGTCCACAGAAGCAATCAATCAATCAGATTCCAAACTCTGCACCATGGCCAAGACCAAAGAGCTCTCCAAGGATGTCAGGGAAAAGATTGTAGACCTACACAAGGCTGGAATGGGCTACAAGACCATCGCCAAGCAGCTTGGTGAGAAGGTGACAACAGTTGGTGCGATTATTCGCAAATGGAAGAAACACAAAATAACTGTCAATCTCCCTTGGCCTGGGGCTCCATGCAAGATCTCACCTTGTGGAGTTGCAATGATCATGAGAACGGTGAGGAATCAGCCCAGAACTACACGGGAGGATCTTGTCAATGATCTCAAGGCAGCTGGGACCATAGTCACCAAGAAAACAATTGGTAACACTATGCCGTGAAGGACTGAAATCCTGCAGCGCCCGCAAGGTCCCCCTGCTCAAGAAAGCACATATACATGCCCGTCTGAAGTTTGCCAATGAACATCTGAATGATTGAGGACAACTGGGTGAAAGTGTTGTGGTCAGATGAGACCAAAATGGAGCTATTTGGCATCAACTCAACTCGCCGTGTTTGGAGGAGGAGGAATGCTGCCTATGACCCCAAGAACACCATTCCCACCGTCAAACATGGAGGTGGAAACATTATGCTTTGGGGGTGTTTTTCTGCTAAGGGGGACAGGACAACTTCACCGCATCAAAGGGACGATGGGCGGGGCCATGTACCGTCAAATCTCGGGTTAGAACCTCCTTCCCTCGGCCAGGGCATTGAAAATGGGTCGTGGATGGGTATTCCAGCATGACAATGACCCAAAACACACGGCCAAGGCAACAAAGGAGTGGCTCAAGAAGAAGCACATTAAGGTCCTGGAGTGGCCTAGCCAGTCTCCAGACCTTAATCCCATAGAAAATCTGTGGAGGGAGCTGAAGGTTCGAGATGCCAAACGTCAGCCTTGACACCTTAATGACTTGGAGAAGATCTGCAAAGAGTGTGACAAAATCCCTCCTCCTCTTGTAGTTGGTGGCCAACTACAAGAAACGTCTGACCTCTGTGATTGCCCACAAGTGTTTTGCCACCAAGTACTAAGTCATGTTTTGCAGAGGGGTCAAATACTTATTTCCCTCATTAAAATGCAAATCAATTTATAACATTTTTCTATTGTTATTCTGTCTCTCACTGTTCAAATAAACCTACTATTAAAATTATAGACTGATCATTTCTTTGTCAGTGGGCAAACGTACAAAATCAGCAGGGGATCAAATACTTTTTTCCCTCACTGTATATCACTCCCTTTTGTTCCTTCCCCAGGCGTTATTGTTCCTGTTCCTGTGTCATGTCTGTGCGTTGTTCATGTTTCTTATTGTATTATGTTGTGTTTATTTATTAAAACACTCACTCCCTGAACTTGCTTCCCGACTCTCAGCGCACATCGTTACAATGACCATTGTAGCTGGCAACGGCTGATTTTTACTAGAATATCTACATAGGCCTACAGAGGCCCATTATCAGCAACCATCACTCCTGTGTTCCAATGGCATGTTGTGTTAGTATTCAGACCCTTTACTCAGTACTTTATTGAAGCACCTTTGTCAGCGATTACAGCCTCGAGTCTTCTTGAATGTGAAGCTACAAGCTTGGCTGTCAGGTTTTGGGTATCTGGTAAGATGAAATCAGGATAGCGTGGACAAGTATTTAATCAAAACAAAGCACCAGTATACAACAACATACTAAAGGTGCATAAAAATACCGGTCACACGAAAAAATACACAATCGTACAAAAATCAAACACCCGGCACCCACTACCAGCTTCTAACAAACAAACCTGAACTGAATTACAAACACGCACACAAACATGGGGGAAACAGAGGGTTAAATACATGCACATGTAATTGGGGAATAGAAACCAGGTGTGAAGAAAACAAAGACAAAACAAATGGAATTTGAAAACTGGATCGGCGATGGCTAGAAGACCGGTGACGTCGACCACCGAACGCCGCCCGAACAAGGAGAGGGACCGACTTCGGCGAAAGTCGTGACATTGGCACAGCTGTAGTTGGGGATTTTCTCCCATTCTTCTTTGCAGATCCTCTCAAACTCTGTCGGGGATAGGGAGCGTCGCTGCACAGCTATTTTCAGGTCTCTCCAGAGATGTTAGATCGGGTTTAAGTCCTGGGTCTTGCTGGGCCAGGAACGAGATGGAGTCAAGGATTCTATACTTTACTTTACTTTGATTCTCATCTTTCCCTCGATCCTGACTAGTCTCCCAGTCCCTGCCGCTGAAAAACATTGCCACAGCATGATGCTGCCGTCACCATGCTTCACCATAGGGATAGTGCCAGGTTTCCGTAGGGATGGTGTTACCTGTTCCACGGTTAGGACTGTAACCACCAGAGGACTTGAAAATGAGCCAGAGATGAGAGGATCACCAACACTAAAGGTATTTTGGTTTCAGTGAATAAAAAAAAAAAAAGAATGCATACTGTGTAATAAAATCACAAATTGTGTACTAGAAGTGTTAATGTATTTTTGCAGAGCAGAGCATACAAGCATGCCGACAACCATTCGTGGACAAAGGGCTAGACAATGGGCCAGACCCCAAAAACGCGTGGTTCCCAAGAAAGCGGTTAGTTTTGCTAGATTCTTAAAATGTGTTTCTGTACGCAGCATTTGTATGTTGGATTCACTTTTAATTTATCTACCGTTTCTATCATAGGCCACTGTAATCAATGGGGGCTCAGGGCGGGACCATTCTGCTCATCTGATGAAGGTGCACATGGATCAGATTCAAAGACCGAGATCGAGCTATTGAAGGCAGACCAGCAGAAAGAGAAACATTCTCTGAGGGCAGAGATACGGGCGACAGCTGATGCATTGATCCAGAGCCAGGCGATATTGGCGGAGAATTAGGCGGCATTGGCGAAGAGTCAGGCGGAGAATGACGCGTTGAAGAGGGCCAGGAACGAGATGGAATCACAATCCATGCCAGGCACACTTGTGACCTCCAACAGGCAGAGTCAACATACAGTGCGTGGCGGGTTTGTTAGGTCATCAGTTCACCCTGACATTTTCATTCCTCTTCTGACAACAGAACTTGACGAACTGCTCACCAGGCACAGCAAGGGCCGTCCGGACTGTTATGCTGTTCTGCTATTCCAAGGATGTGTAACCGAAGAGAGATATCACGAGTGGACACAGAACACCAACTGGGATGGATCCCGAGGCAAATGTGGCTTACCAGTGAACCTCCGGGTGTTCATCATTAATACTGTGTCTCAGAAGTTTCTGTCCATGACTGATGCAACCTGAAAAAGTATTAAAGACAGTTAATGAGTACTTGAGGTCATGAGAAAGTCTGAACATGGCTTGCTCTCCCTTATGTAAGGAATTAGGCACTTTACCATGTACTGTAGGCTGTTTACTTGTCAGACTGCACAGTAGCTTAATAAACATATATACATTTGTTTTTCTTCACCAAATGCAATAATATATTTGTACCACTGTAGATGCTGTGTTTTTATTTACAGTAATTATGTACAGCTGGAGGCATTTTTTCACAAGTATCTGAACTGTAAACAACGTGTCCTCGATGGGCTAGAAGCCATCCACCCTTGATGGGCTACCAGCAGGACAATAGACTCTTGCCGAGTTTAGAGACTTTAAATGTACAGTATTAATGGAGGACCGAGCACTCCCCGATTCTCATTGACGGGGCTGTAGTGCAGCAGGTTGAGAGCTTGAAGTTCCTTGTCTTCCACATCACCAACAAACTAACATGGTCCATGTACACCAAGACAGTCGAGAAGAGGGCACGACAAAACCTATTCCCCCTCAGGAGACTGAAAAGGTTTTACATCTGCACCATCGAGAGCATCCCTGGCGGGATGCATCACTGTCTGGTATGGCAACTGCTCGGCCTCCGACTGCAAGGCACTACAGAGGGTAATGCGTATGGCCCAGTACATCACCGGGGCCAAGCTTCCTGCCATCCAGGCCGTCTATACCAGGCGATGTCAGAGGAAGGCCCTAAATTTGTCGAAGACTCCAGCCACCCTAGTCATAGATTGTTCTCTCTGCTACCGCACGGCAAGCGGAACCGGAAGTGCCAAGTCTAGGTCCAAGAGGCTTCTAATGGAAACAGGATACACCTGAGCGCAATTGCGAGTCTCATAGCAAAGGGTCTGAATACTTATGCAAATAAGGTATTTCCGTTTTTTTTTGTTTATACATTTGGAGGAAAAGTCAAAGGGGTCTGAATACTTTCCCGAATGCACTGTATGTACAGGGTCAGTTCCAATACCATATTTACAATGTGCAGGGATCAGTGCTTAATTTGTAAATCGTGAGGTTCCGGAACAAAAAGTGAGCGTAAGAGGGTGGTGACCTGGGGAGCTCTGAGATACTGGAAAATAATCTTTATGATAAAGCATTGCATGCATATCATCATATTTGTGTGTTGGTCTAGACTAGAGCAGTAGAGTAGAGGCATTTTTTTAAATAACACACAAACGATTGAAATGTCAGGCTACTTTTACACTGACAAACTGAGAATGTGAGATCATTAAAAACAAACTGGTGTTGAACCCATCAATAGCCTAGGCCTAGGTGTGTGGAAGAGACACACATTGTACAATATGAGGAGGAAATTATAGTCCTAAAACAGATTTCCAGTTTCAATGACTCACCGGCGATGGTCGATGCGCTCGAGCCAAAAGCCAATCTCTCTCGTTTAAGTTTGTAACAACAATGCTGTTCGCTCAATAGGCTTTTTTGGAAGTTAAAAAGATCAAATATGTTTATAGCCTACAGACAGATAAGCCATTTGCTTTCCAACCGGTGTTATTCTTAGATTGTATTTAAAATATTGCTAAAGGCCTGTTTAGGCTGCATGCTGTTCACTGACAGATTGGCCACGCATTCCCAACTGTAGGCAATACCTTGTGATTAGGCTATATACAATCCACAGCTAGGCTATAAATAAAATAAAAAAAGATATTGATCCTCTCTGGCTAAATAATAGGCCTAATCCTGTGGTAGTAGTATGCATTATTTATTTCTGAAAAGACGGCAGTTTTTCTATAATTTTGGCAAATGTATTTAAATTTATCAAGGGCGCTACAGAACCACCAGCACCTTTCCCATTGATATGATTCTATAAATAAATAAATCTTGAAGTACATCTCTGGAGAGATGGTAGTTGCAGCCTCATATCTATCAGAGCAGAGAGAGGGAAAGAGATCATAGAAAGGGAATGTCATTATTTTTCATGCCACGAGGTCCCGGATCCTGGCAAATAGGTTCCGGAACGAAACAGTCCAAAACTGAGAGGTGCCGGGTCCTGTTCCGACAGGAAATGTTTATCAGTCTCTCGGTCCTCCCAGCTTTGATGCACCTGTATTGTCGCCGCCTTCTAAATGGTAGTGGGGTGAACAGGCCATGGCTCAGGTGGCTCAAGCTGAATTTCTGTTACGCTTCCTTGACCACACTGTCTGTGTGAAGAGACCATTGCAGGTCGTCTGTGATATGCACCCCCGAGGAACTTGAAGTGTTTGACCGTCTCCACTCAAGATTCAAGTTGTATTAGTCATATGTACTGGATACGCATGGTATACTGTACACCGTCCAATGAAATGCTTGCTTGCAGGTTCCTTCTTGACAATGCGAAAAGATAATAATACGAACAGTCAATGGCAGTAGAATAGAATAATACATTTCAGCATACATTAAGTATAATACAGGAAGGCACAAATTTATAGTACAATATTTACATGTTTTAGGGAAGGGGGGATGGGGGGCAAGTGTATATAAATTGAACAGTATAATAAGAGTCTGGTAGCAGCAGGTGATGCGTGTGTAGCATGATTGTACATGCGTGTGTGTGTGTGTGGGTGTGTGCATGAGTGAGTGCATGTGTGCTAAGGTGCGGAGAATAAGAGCAGGTGGTCAGTCCAGTTCAAGTGTTCAGCAGACTGATGGCTTGTAGATAGAAACTGTCTCTGAGACCTCATGTTCCAATACCATCTGCCAGACGCTAAGGAAGAGAACAGCTCATGGCTGTGGTGTGTGGGGTCCTGTCGATGTCAATGGGGGGCTGCTCTCTATGATGTCTCCTGTTGTCCACGATCAGCTCCTTCGTTTTGCTGATATTGAGGGTGAGGCTATTTCCCTGGCACCACTCCGCCAGGGCTCTCACCTCCTCCCTGTAGGCCATCTTGTTGTTGTTGGTAATTACTGTTGTTTCATCAGCAAACTTGATGATTGAGACGTGCTTGGCCACACAGTCATTGGTGAACAGGGAGTACAGGAGGGGGCTGAGCACACACCCCTGTGGGCCCCCGTGTTGAGGATCAGCGTGTCAGAGGTGTTATTGCCTACCTTTACCACTTGGGGTCGGCCTGTCAGGAAGTGGTGAGGTATTCCAGACCGGATGGATTTGATAGTGGAAGGAGATCCTCGCCATGAGCTCCTCTACTTCATTGTCTAGGGACTGAACGTTAGCGAGTAATATACTCGGAAGAGGTGGATGGTATGCACGGCGCATGAGTCTGACTAGGGACCAACTTCTTCCTCTTCTCCGGTGTCGGCATTTTGGTGCAGCCCCCCCGGGATAAATAGAGCTGCCTCGGGAAGTTCAAACAAAGTATCGGGTTAGGGAAGTCAAATTTCTGCTCAAAATAATATCCAAAAGTAATTTTTGGCTTAGGTAATGAGAAAATAATGTAAGAAATAACACAAAAACAACAAAAATACTGCAAAGTTGTCTAGGAGCTAGTAACAAGGAGCTATTGAATCTAAACAGCTGCCAGGATTTTTTATTTTTTTACTCCGCTTGCTAATGCAGCCAGCTAATTTATTCTACTCACACCCTGCTCAAACAGATAGGAATGCTATTTATGTTAACTTGCTGGCTAAGGCTATCCAACATATGAATTCTTCCAAGTCAAGGTAAGCTTTCGGTTTTATTAATTTACTGCCACCGGGGGCACACTGGTGTAACTGCTAAACTGCTTGCTGTACAGTGTACTGCGTGATTGCAGCAAGTTTATTAATGCGTTAGTTCTAGTAGCTACAGTTGAAGTCGGAAGTTTACATACACTTAGGTTGGTGTCATTAAAACTAGTTTTTTAACCACTCCACAAATGTCTTGTTAATAAACTATAGTTTTGGCAAGTCGGTTAGGACATCTACTTTGTGCATGACACAAGTAATTTTTCCAACAATTGTTTACAGACAGATTATTTCACTTATAACTCACTGTATCACAACTCCAGTGGGTCAGAAGTTTACATACACTAAGTTGACTGTGCCTTAAAACAGCTTGGAAAATTCCAGAAAATTATGTAATGGCTTTAGAAGCTTCTGATAGCCTAATTGACATAATTTGAGTCAATTGGAGGTGTACCTGTGGATGTATTTCAAAACTACCTTCAAACTCAGTGCCTCTTTGCTTGACATCATGGGAAAATCAAAAGAAATCAGACAAGACCTCAGAAAAAAATGGAGACCTCCACAAGTCTGGTTCATCCTTGGGAGCAATTTTCAAAACGCCTGAAGGTACCACGTTCATCTCTACAATCAATAGTATGCAAATATAAACACCCTGGGACCACGCAACCGTCATACACTCAGGAAGCAGACACGTTCTGTCTCCTAGAGATTAATGTACTTTAATCCCAGAACAGCAGCAAAGGACCTTGTGAAAATGCTGGAGGAAACAGGTACAAAAGTATCTATATCCACAGTTAAACGAGTCCTATATCGACATAACCTGAAAGGTCACTCAGCAAGGAAGAAGCCACTGCTCCAAAATCACCATAAAAAAGCCAGTTTTGCAACTGCACATGGGGACAAAGATTGTACTTTTTGGAGAAATGCCCTCTGGTCTGATGAAACAAAAATAGAACTGTTTGGCCATAATGACCATCATTATGTTTGGAGTAAAAAGGGGGAGGCTTGCAAGCCGAAGAACACCATCCCAACCGTGAAGCACGGGGGTGGCAGCATCCTGTTGTGGGGGTGCTTTGCTGCAGGAGGGACTGGTGCACTACACAAAATAGATGGCATCATGAGGAGAGAAAATGATGTGGATATATTGAAGCAACATCAAGACATCAGTCAGGAAGTTAAAGCTTGGTCGCAAATGGGTCTTCCAAATGGACAATGGCCCCAAGCATACTTCCAAAGTTGTGGCAAAATGGCTTAAGAACAACAAAGTCAAGGTATTGGAGTGGCCATCACAAAGCCCTGACCTCAATCCTATTGAACATTTGTGGGCAGAACTGAAAAAGCGTAAGCGAGCAAGGAGGCCTACAAACCTGACTCAGTTACACCAACTTATTGTTTTGGCCCAAGAGGAATGGTGTATGTATGTAAACTTCCAACTTCAACTGTATGTTGACTATGACGTTAGCTAATATGGTGACAACTATGTAGGCTGTGTGTAGCAGTTAGTGGTTACGGTTTGGCTTGGAGAGGTTTTTTCGCCTGGTCACAGACATCTGAAGTCCACAAGCCAAAAGAAAAATGTGAGAGGAGTAGCGTGTAGATGCGAGAAGGAATTATACAACAAGCAAAGTGATGATTCTTTTTGTATGTGGATGCTATGAAAGTGAACTTTGTATGCGGGTGGTCAGGGGTGTATTCATTCAACATATTCTGCTGAAAACGCTTCTTAAATGGAAGCAAACGGAACGAAATTGGGGTAGACCTACCTGAATTTGTCCAATAGAAACTTTTGTTATGTTGTGATCAGGAGATAAATAAGTTGTGATCTTGACACGTTTTAAAAAATGTTATCTTATGTCCTCTCTGGACTTCCATAAAAAACATCTAGACATTATCTCCCATTTCTTTTAGACCTCAATATTAACCTTGCTGTCTGTCTCTCTGACATTTGCAACATTCTTTCAGTATTGAAAAAGCTCTCACATAGTAATGAACGTGTAGAAGACAGACAGGCACGCAGCTTTTCTCAGTCAGTCGAAATCATGAATCAGCATAATTTTTATAGATATATACAAAGAAATGTTAATAGAAAACCTGTAAAATTAACCAAAGTGCAGCTAGTTTGCAGTCTTTCCAGCTTCAGTTAGCTGTGTTGTTGGCAAGCTCCTCTGAACAACAGAACAGTGTCCTAATGAGAGAGCACATTTTCTATGCCAGGTGAAATCACGCCTCATTAGCTCATTTTTATGGATATATCCAAATAAATGTCACTAGAAAACAGCTTAAACAAATGCATGGAAGGATGAAATGGCACAAATAAATTAATCAAAATAACGTTTAAGGAAAACATGTAAATCATTATTTTAATATGTTGGTAACCCATTGTATAAAAGTGATAATGCCTTCGAAGCCAGTGTTTGGTGGATATATTGGCACAGTTTGCTTCGTCTCTGGCCTAACAACAACCGTGCCAATATATCCTCCGAACACTGGCTTCTCGGGCATTATCACTTAAATAATCTACTCCTATAACTCTTTTTCGTGTATACAAATACTGTAGTTGGTCATTTTAGGACCATTTTACACTAGTGCTGGCTAGCATTATGCGTCCAGAGGAGGACAAGGGTGTGAGACCACCAAGAGAATATAGAGGCCTGCCAATTATAGTAGGCCTGACCCCACAAGGACCTAGTCTAAATGTGGGTTAATAACTCCAGCGTTATAGTGACAGTGCCATCCAGCATGGAGGCAGTAGGGAAGCTATTCATCAAGTCTTTTTCTCCCATGAATCATCTTCAGTGTGGTCTTTCCGAAGGTAAGGATCTGTATTGCAGTGTATTTCACAGGGAGGAGAAACATCAAACGTAGTACACTATTGTATATAGTGATTAGGGTGCAATTTGGGATGCAGACCATGTGATCATGCAGAAGGGAACTGTATCAGAGGACAATTAGAGATACAAGAAAGTAGCCAGACATGCAGCATGTTAGCATCGGCCAGCTACATTGATGATGTGCTTGGTTTTGTACAGAACAGCATATTGACGTCTGTGCCATTCTTCTGTGAGCTTACAGTATATGGAAAGATTACAACATCACATTCCACAGCACAAGTGCTCATTGGCCTTCATTTCAAACAGGGACGTTAATTGAGAACACATTCTGAAACGCAGCTCTTTTGTGTTCATTGGTACTTTTAAAAACACCTTTTAGCTGATAACTGCATGTTTCCCCCCTGCCTCTAAATGTTGCCTATTACTGATTGTTTCACTGAATGTGCAATGTGTATTTTTTATATTGTTTAACCAATGTGTGTTATACTTGCTGCACTTGCTCCCCGTCATTGTAAATAATAATTTGTTATTAATTGAGTTGTATAAATAAAGGTTAAATATATATTGTGATCTCAACACAATCTACCCAGAAGGGTGGTAGCATACCTTAGGAGTCCCAAATTTCCAGTAACTTTCCCGGACCTCTGAAAAATGGATGGCCCTTCCTTCAGCAAAATATATTTGACCTAAACCTTCCCTGAACGCATAAAACAAAACAAGTGACCCTCCCCTGAACCCAAAATAATACTGTAATTAAAACATAAAGTGGATAGCAGAGAACATGTCTACTGTTTAACCTCACTTCCAGGACAGACCAGAGACTTAGACATGCAGTTTTAGAAACTGTTCTTCATCCTATAAGCATTACATGGCAACAAAGGAATTTTGATAACGCACAAGGCTGCGGGCCAGAAGGTTGTTGGTTCGCAGACCACCGTGTACAAGAGTAGGGTTGGCAAAATCTCCTATAGTAAAAGCATTGTATGAATCTATCATCGTATTTGCATGTCTGAGAAAAAATTGCCTTTTATAAACATTTTTGCAATTCTACGTCATTTTACATGTTTATTTTATTTTTATTTCACCTTTAATTTAACCAGGTAGGCCAGTTGAGAACAAGTTCTCATTTACAACTGCGACCTGGCCAAGATAAAGCAAAGCAGTGCGACAAAAGCGACAAAAACAACACAGAGTTACACATGGGATAAACAAACGTTCAGTCAATAACACAATAGAAAAATCTATACACAGTCTGTGCAAATGTAGTAAGATTAGGGAGGTAAGGCAATAAGTAGGCCATAGTGGCGAAATAATTACAATTTAGCATTAACACTGGAGTGATAGATGTGCAAGTAGAGATACTGGGGTGCAAAAGAGCAAAAATAAATAACAATATTGGGATGAGGTAGATGGGTGGGCTATTTACAGATGGACTGTGTACAGGTGAGGTGATCGGTAAGCTGCTCTGACAGCTGATGCTTAAAGTTAGTGAGGGAGATATAAGTCTCCAGCTTCAGTGATTTTTGCAATTCGTTCCAGTCATTGGCAGCAGAGAACTGGAAGGAAAGGCGGCCGAAAGAGAAGTTGTATTTGGGGACGACCAGTGAAATATACCTGCTGGAGCGCACGCTATGGGTGGGTGTTGCTATGGTGACCAGTGAGCTGAGATAAGGGGGGGCTTATAGATGACTTATAGATGACCTGGAGCCAGTGGGTTTGGCGACAAATATGAAGCGTTGGACAGCCAACGAGAGCAAACAGGTCGCAGTGGTGGGTAGTATATGGGGCTTTGGTGACAAAACGGATGGCACTGTGATAGACTACATCCAGTTTTCTGAGTAGAGTGTTGGAGGCTATTTTGTAAATGACATCGCCGAAGTCAAGGATCGGAAGGATAGTCCATTTTACGAGGGTATGTTTAGCAGCATGAGTGAAGGAGATTTTGTTGTGAAATAGGAAGCCGATTCTAGATTTAATTTTGGATTGGTGACGCTTAATGTGAGTCTGGAAGGAGAGTTTACAGTCTTTTATTTTTATTTAAACTTGATTTAACTAGGCAAGTCAGTTAAGAACAAATTCTTATTTACAATGACGGCCTAGGAACAGTGGGTTAACTGCAGAACGACAGATTTTTACCTTATTAGATCTAGCAACCTTTACGGTTACTGTCCCAACTCTCTAACCACTAGGCTACATGCCTCCGCAGTCTAACCAGACACCTAGGTATTTGTAGATGTCCACATATTCTAAGTCAGAACTGTCCGGAGTTGTGATGCTAGTCGGGCGGACGAGTGCGGGCAGCGATTGGTTGAAGAGCATGCATTTAGTTTTACTAGCATTTAAGAGCAGTTGGAGGCCACGGGGGGAGTGTTGTATGGCTTTGAAGCTCTTCTGGCGGTTTGTTAACACAGTGTCCAAAGAAGGGCCAGAAGTATACAGAATGGTGTCGTCTGCGTAGAGGTGGATCAGAGAATCATCAGCAGCAAGAGTGACATCACTGATATTTACAGAGAAAAGAGTCAGCCCAAGAATTGAACCCTGTGGCACCCCCATAGAGACTGCCAGAGGTCCAGACAACAGGCCCTCCGATTTGACACACTGAACTCTATCTGAGAAGTAGTTGGTGAACCAGGCGAGGCAGTCATTTGAGAAACCAAGGCTATTGAGTCTGCCGATAAGAATGCGGTGATTGACTGAGTCGAAAGCCTTGGCCAGGTCGATGAAGACGGCTGCACAGTACTGTCTTTTATCAATGACGGTTATGATATTGTTTAGGACCTTGAGCGTGGCTGAGGTGCACCCATGACCAGCTCGGAAACCATATTGCATAGTGGAGAAGGTATGGTGGGATTCGAAATGGTCGGTGATCTGTTTGTTAACTTGGCTTTCGAAGACTTTAGAAATGCAGGACAGGATAGATATAGGTCTCTAACAATTTGGGTCTAGAGTGTCTCCTCCTTTGAAGAGGGGGATGACCACAGCAGCATTCCAATCTTTAGGGATCTCAGACAATACGAAAGAGAATTTGAACAGGATAGTAATAGGGGTTGCAACAATTGTGGCAGAACATTTTTGAAAGAGAGGGTCCATAATGTCTAGCCCAGCTGATTGGTATAGGTATAGGGGGTAGGGTAGCCAGGTGGAAAGCATGGCCAGCCGTAGAAAAATGCTTATTGAAATGATCAATTATCGTAGATTTATCAGTGGTGACAGTGTTTCCTAGCCTCAGTGCAGTGGGCAGCTGGGAGGAGGTGCTCTTATTCTCCAATGACTTTAGTGTCCCAAAAATGTTGGGAATTTGTGCTACAGGATGCAAATTTCTGTTTGAAAAAGCTAGCTTTGCTTTCCTAACTGACTGTGTATATTGGTTCCAAACTTCCCTGAAAAGTTGCATATCGCGGGGGCTATTTGATGCTAATGCACTACGCCATAGTTTTTGTGATGGTCAAGGGTAGTCAAGTCTGGAGTGAACCAAGGGCTATATCTGTTCTTAGTTCTACATTTTTTTGAATGGGGCATTCTTATTTAAGATGGTGAGGAAAGCACTTTTAAAGAATAACCAGGCAGATTTAGGGTTGTACCTGGTAGGTTTCTTGATAATTTGTGTGAGATTGAGGGCATCTATCTTAGATTGTAGGATGGCCGGGGTGTTAAGCATATCCCAGTTTAGGTCACCTAACAGTACAAACTCTGAAGATAAATGGGGGCAATCAATTCACATATGGTGTCCAGAGCACAGCTGGGGGCTGAGGGGTGTCTATAACAAGCGGCAACAGTGAGAGACTTAAAAATCCACCTTTCCAGAAATAAAAGTAGAAGCTCGAATTGTTTGGGCTCAGACCTGGATAGAATGTCCGAACTCTGCAGACTATCTCTGCGGTAGACCTCCGCCCCCCTTTGGCAATTCTATCTTGATGGAAAAGGTTGTAGTTGGGATGGAAATTTCAGGATTTTTGGTGGCCTTCCTAAGCCAGGATTCAGACACGGCTAGGACATCAGGGGTGGCGGAGTGTGCTAAAGCATTGAATAAAACAAACTTAGGGAGGAGGCGTCTGATGTTAACATGCATGAAACCAAAGCTTTTATGGTTACAGAAGTCAACAAATGATAGCGCCTGGGGAATACGAGTGGAACTGGGGCTACAGGTCCTGGGTTAACCTCTACATCACAAGAGGAACAGAGGAGGAGTAGGATAATGGTACGGCTAAAGGCTATAAGAACTGGTCGTCTGGTGCGTTGGGAATAGAGAATAAAAGGAGCAGATTTCTGGGCGTGGGAGAATAGATTCACATATTAGCAAAATATTTTTTTATGCCACAAACTACCAAATTACAGGTTAAGAATGGACAGAGAGATATTCCTATGTGTTCATCTTATATTTCTTCAATGTCAAATCGGTGTCTTGTCTGTATCGAAACTGTCTCTGCTTACAAGTAATTACATCGGAGACGTCATTTGGGAATCTGAGCATTGTACTTTCAAAAAAGTTAGGCCTACCTTTCCACCCAAGACAGAGTAGGCTTAGCAACATAGAAAAATGTAAGATTTAACTGCAGGCTACGCTTCTTCTGTGGCTTAACCCAATGAGGGTCACAAGTGTTTCCATGAAGGCTGTCTGGGTTTAAACATCTTCTATTGTACAGAAAGTGAATAGCTTAATCAATTGATAGTGACAATAAGATGAATTCCCAAGCTTCTCAAATCTTTCTTATTGTGAGGTCAATAACTACATCATGGGCAAGAAACATATTGTTTTTGATCAAATCAATTATAGTAGTAGCAAGCTATCAAAGTTGACCTCCGGTCCTCCACCTCATCTTTACGCTCTCCTCAAACTGAACAGAACATGGGCTATAGGCTTGTCTGCATGCAGTTATTTTCGGAAGAAGCCTTAGGCGCTCCTCCTGAACTGCCACCTTAAGACTGCGCAGCACAGCCATTGGTTAGGCAGCACACAAAAACGGTTTCGATCAGCAAGTGCGGAGCAGGCCAGGGCTCAGGGTTAAAATAACCATTTGCAGTGTGTAATGAGGCCTATTTTAATTTAGAAAATGTTGCTATTTTAGAAATCTAACTTTTCTCTGTGCTTCTTGAGCATGCAATTTGTAGCATATAGCCTATGGATGATTTGACTGAGACCACACTAAATATCCACTAGGCGCACTCGATATTGCACGCCCAGCGGGAAATCAGAAATTCGCAACATTGGGTCAGAATTGAGGGATGGCATCTGGCACACATCAATATATATAGCCTAAGCAACACATTCTAAAAGACTGAAAAATACTGACATTTCATCAATTACAAATTGCATGACCGTCCCTTGGACTACATTAAAACAAATACAAAACCCTCCGCTTGACTGAATTGAAAAGCACGACCCTCCCCCATTTTAGTCCAGATACCCATTGTGTGAATTTCAATCTATCCCTTACTCCGTCCCAATGTTGTGAATCTTCCAACCAGGATATTTGGAAAATCTGGGAAAGTTACCTGAATTTTGCAACCGTACTCAGGAGCAGGGTCAGAGTGGTGCACTGTAACCAACACCTCAACCAAGCCAATCCCCTTAGGCACTCCAATCCTCTCCACACAGCTATTTGTCAGTATGGCGTTTTATTCTCATACATAATTCACTTACACTCACTCTCACTCAGGCGTGGTGGGGTCTTTGAGAAAACGCCGGCTGCACTTCCTCTTTTCTCTCCATCACTTTGTTTACAAATGACTGCAGTGTGGTGGTGTTAAGATCTTTGGCAGCTGTAATGGAGTAGACTTTCGGTTGCGCCAGAAATGGGCCCTTGTCAAAAGTAGTGCACTATATAGGGAATAGAGTACCACTGGGGATGCACTCTTGGACATGTGGATAACCTTTTAAGGGCTTGCCTTCACAATTATCTGTGCATGCATGGTTGCAATCTACCTGGGCCTTCTCTGTTTCCTGGCCCAATGTTCCCAGACCTTAGGGCTGCGAACCAAATGGCACCCTATTCCCTAAGTAGTGCACTACTTTTGGCCAGGGCCTGTAGGCAATCCCATAGGGCTCTGGTCAAATGTAGGCCTAGTGTACTATAAGTGGGGTGCTATTTGGAACGCACACCATTTCTGTATTATCACCACTAACGTCCCTCAGTCAACGGCTTTTAAAGACACGTACTCGGGCAAACAGTGGGCTGTAGAAGTCTACCTGTGAAACTGAATAAGAGACCATGAGAAGAAAGAAGAAAAGTATCACCACATCAAAGTTAATCTGTTCAGCGTATTAGAGATATGACTTTTGAAATAAATACAACATTGGTAGGGGGGGGTACCATCAGGAATAGCAAAGTTGTTATGTTGTGACCATCCATCAGCTCACTTCAGATGGATATCTTGAACACACCTTGCTGTTTAATCAGCTTCCTCTTATCACGTTCATATACACTACCGTTCAAAAGTTTGGGGGTCACTTAGAAATGTCCTTGTTTTTGAAAGAAAAGCACATTTTTTCCCCATTAAAATAACATCAAATTGATCATAAATACAGTGTAGACATTGTTGTAAATTACTATTGTAGCTGGAAACGGCAGATTTTTTATGGTATATCTACATAGGCGTACAGGGGCCCATTATCAGTAACCATCGCTCCTGTGTTCCAATGGCACATTGTGTTAGCTAATCCAAGTTTATCATTTTAAAAGGCTAATTGTTCACTTGAATACTGTTTAGCAATTATGTTAGCACAGCTGGAAACTATTGTTCTGATTAAAGAAGCAATAAAACCGGCCTTCTTAAGACTAGTTGAGTATCTGGAGCATCAGCATTTGTGGGTTTGATTACAGGCTCAAAATGGCCAGAAAAACAAAGAACTTTCTTCTGAAACTCGTCAGTCTATTCTTGTTCTGAGAAATGAAGGCAAATCCATGCGAGAAATTGCCAAGAAACTGAAGATCTCGTACAACGCTGTGTACTACTCCCTTCACAGAACAGTGTAAACTAGCTCAAGTACATTAGAGTGTCCAGTTTGAGAAACAGACGCCTCACAAGTCCTCAACTGGCAGATTCATTAAATATTACCCGCAAAACATCAGTCTCAACGTCAACAGTGAAGAGGAAAGCTTCAAGTTCTCGGCGTAGACATCACTGACAAACTGAAATGGTCCACCCACACAGTCAGTGGGGTGAAGAAGGCACAACAGTGCCTCTTCAACCTCAGGAGGCAGAGATAATTCAGCTTGGCCCCTAAGACCCTTACAAACTTTTACAGATGCACAATTGATCCATATGTTAGGTCAGGAGAACCTCCAAACGGCTTCGACTTTTAGAGGTTTAACATAGTGTTTTCAACTTAGATATTTGACACACTTGATTACATTTTGCACGTTAATTTATACAGCAGTTATTTGTCCTTACCTGGGATATAAACTCAAAACCTTTTGGTTCACAACATTCAGATCTTCCTGCTATGCCAGCTATAATTTGACTTTCTCATAATTAATTTGATTAACTTATTTAACAATTTAAGGGCTTTCTGTATAGTTGTCTGTTGGTGGGGAATATTAACCTATTTTAATGATACTCGTGTATCACCATGATCAATAAAAACAATTATTGAGTGTACTTTTATCAGAGCTGAGCTTTACTTCAAAATCCATTCACCCTATATCTTACACATATAAAGTTTTCAGATCTAGGCAAGTGCCTAGGGAGGAGGGGTTTGGATTTCTTCTGGACAGGTCCTTACTATACTGGGCCAATAAGCAAACAGTATGCCCTAGAGATATCCCATATTGGGACAGTGGGTAGGGTGTTCGACATTGGTGCTGGTACCCTGGGTTCAAGACCCGCTAGGGGAGTCTCACATTCTTAGCAATATGTTAATGTCATTATTTGGTAAAAGTTACAACACACCTACAATATCTGATCAAATTCAAATGAGTTTGTCATTAAAAGATGGGAATCGGTAGAAAATGCCCTTTCAGATGCTCAGCTATCTTCTTTTTTTTATCCACACCACATATACCATGTAGAACAAGCATGTCTCAGCTCTCGTTATTGTGTTATCTGTAACAGTCCTCATTTGTTGCCGATACTTGGCCCAGGTGGTAGTGTTGCTTCTGATAGAAACACACCTAGAACATGGATGCCATATTCTATATGTGTATATTTACAGAGGCATGTCTGTACTTTCTCACATTTTCCATTTAAAAAATGATAATGCCAATTACACAAACAATACACAACACAGAGTTCCTTCTCCAAGTTTTAATGTGGAAAAAGACATTTGGGACAAATCCCAGAAATCACAATATGTTAAAGGGGCTAGGAGGGGTTCTGAAAGACACTCATGGGGGTTCCCACTGAAAGTTGATCAGAAACAAGAAACTGGGACCTAAAAGACACCCACCATGAGCACCCACTAAATTTGCCAAAGAAGAGGCAAACATAACCCACATCAAACTTAAAGACAGGAAGCAAAACAAAAACAGGGAAGATTAGATAAAGGATTGTTTTCCAGAAATCTAAAAAGGTGTTAACCCTCCACATCTCTCAAGCCAAATGGAACACTGGGCCAGCCACTCTTAAATATCACCTGTGACAGCATAGGTGAAACACCTTCTGACTAACGAGATGACAAGCCAGCACAGGTGTAACACATACTGACTAACGAGGTGACACCAACATGCAACCTCAAAATATAAATGGATAAACCAAAGCCTATAACACATTCACCCTTAAAACAAATATATTCCATATGTGTTCAACAAGTTTGCCTACAACCAACAGTAAACAACTTCCACATCCCAACATAATCAACTAATGCGTTGCCTTCTCTAATATAATCATGGCGTCTACTGGCTGTCAACAATTAAATACTAGACAGAACGGCAACTTTTTTATATATACTCTATATGTTATGTATCCTTGTAAAATTTTTATTTTTACAATCTTTTTCTTATTTTCTTCCCCTTTTTTGTATATGTTTTTTTTTCAATTGCTGCCTAAAACTGTGTTTTGAGAAAGAGGTAAAATTAAGTAAGTTTCTATAACTCTCATCCCCTTGGAACGAGCCCAACCAAAACAAAACTCATCTCTTGCAGTCAAAACTTGCAGTCAAAACAAAATTTGTGCCAGGGCTACACACAGGCTAAACGCAAAACGTATTGACTGTCCACCATTGAACGACAATCAGTAACCAAGTTGTCCTTACCACGGACATGACTGATTTCAAGGGGAAACTCCTACAAAATGAGACTCCAGCGAAGGAGTCATGATTCGTGGAACTCGTCCTTTGAAAAGTAGTGCAGAGACCAAAAGGGTCTTAGCATTTCATAACCTGAACGGAAACAGATTATAGTCAGGAGTTAAAAAAGCAGGCAACTCATTGGCGTGCTCAGTTAGAGGGATCTGCCAATCTCCCTTCAGTAGATCGAACTTTCTAACTTACATAGCAGCGCCAACGCGGTCCACACAATTGTCGACACTTGGTAAAGGGTCCGACTTAGTAACGGCATTGAGTTTCTGAAAATCGGGAAACAAAACCGCAGAGACCCATCCGCCTTAGGTACTAATATACAGGGTGAACTCCACTGGCTTTTGCCATGTTGCGCAATGCTGTGCTCAAGCATGAACTCCACCTCACAGCGGAGTTTCTTTGGGTTTTCAGGGTTCACTCAATAGGCATGTTTGACTGGGGCAGAATCCACAATGTCAATGTCATGCTCTAGTACATTTTTCTGAGTTGGCACATCTGAGAATAAACCCTGATATTCTAAAAGCAGTGCAGAAATGTTGCCTTTTTCCTCTGGAGATAAGTGTGCCAAAAATACATACAGGTTTTCTGGAATCTCTGAGTTACTCAGCCCTCCCACAGGCACAGGGAGTATTGGGCTTTCTTGGCTTTCTTGAGGAAGACTATAGTCAATGGTGACAGCAGTGGCTACAGGCAGGGACATCACCACCGGTTTCCACCGACGACTTCTTCTCTAGCGGGTGAAGTATGGTTTCAACATGTTGACATGACACAGTCAGGTTTCTTGCACTCCGGTGTAATCTAGATGACCAATTATTTTCACTATGGGGTAAAGGCTTGAAAAGCGAGCTTGCAACGGTGACCCCAGAATGGGCAACAAAACCAGGACTCGGTCACCCACATCAAAAGTGCGGCTTCGGGTCTATCGATCGTGCTACACCTTTTTGTTTGTGCCTTCTCCAGATTCGTACTGGCAAACTCACAGGTCACGGTGGAATTTGTATCGAAAAGTGCTAATGTGCTCCAACAGATTTGTTTTGGTGTTTAAAGCGTCGCCCTGCAACAACCTCTCTCTCAGCAAGCTCAAATGACCTCTAACATGATGTCCAAACACAAGCTCATTCAGACAAAAACCGAAAGATTCCTGAACAACCTCCTGCGCTGCAAACCGCAAAAGAGGAACCCCTTCATCCCAATCTTTATCAAACTCAAAGCAGTAAGCTCTCAACATAGACTCTGGGTGGTAGGCACTAGAGGCAACGGGTAACGCCCAACTTTTGTAGCACTTGCTGAAATTCCAAACTTGGTCTGATTGACCTACCCGCAGATGTCCAAACATTGAAAATAATTTCACCAGGGCTTTAACAATACTGGGAGCCGTGGTTTTCCTCAGTGGAATGGCCTCAGGGAAACGAGTGGCAGCACACATGATGGTTAAGAGAAACTGGTTAACACTCTTATTTGGGCAAAGGACCAACACAATTGACCAGAACCCTGCTGAAAGGTTAGTCAAAAGCAGGAATAGACTGCAAAGGTGCAACCAGTACAGCTTGGTTTGGTTTACCGTCCGCTGTCAAAACACAACAGCATTTACAGTAAGCCACAGCATCCTATTTCAGATCAGAAGTTACGCAAGATACAGTCATACATCTTGCTGACTCCAAGATGGCTGGCCATACTACCACTGTGATCCACCCTCAGTATCTCCTGTTGAAGTGTAACTGGAACAACAATTTGAGACACACTGGGCAAATCGTCTCGCCCAGAAGTGGTGTGAGAATGCCATTTCCTCATCAGGACAATCTCTGTCAAAGTAACCTGTACAAACTTCGTCAAACTCCTCCTCTGGATGTATCGCATCAAAAAGAGGGGAGGGAAAATGTTTTACTCTGTTCAGCATTCAGCTGCTTCCTAGACATCAAAGTGTCAAAATCAGGATCACACACTGTCTCAGACAGATCGAATATGGTGGGATCGCTGACATCCTCAAGACTAGACTTGCTGCCTGCAACTTTCTTAGACATAGCCCGTGTTACGGCACAAACTGGGAAACACTCTAGGGTACTTTTCTGATACCCCATCAGGTTCCTCTTCTCTGGGTTCCCAAAATCGTTTCCCAAAATGAATGAGACCCCCTTCACCAGTAGGCTAGGCCTCACTCCAAAGGAACCAGAAATAAGATCAGGCTTGAGTTCCACATTACACAAAGGAACTTCCATGCAAGACACACAACCGTCTGAAACAAAGGGTTCATACACAGGTGATCCAAAATCAACCACAGACCTAATAGGCTGGAGTGCTCCCACAAGAATAAATGGCTTCTTCTACTCAAATGTTTCTGTTTCAATTCAGGACACAGAGGCAATGTGTCCTTTCTCACAGTAGTAATGACAAACTTGCGCATACGGAAAAACAGTTGTTTTCTGCCGATCCTTATCTTTGGGCACTGTAGAAAAAGACAAACCTCGTAGTACAGGTGTATGTAACTTCTCAGGATTGCTTTTCAAATTAGTACTTTACCGAACAATTGTCTGTAGGCGTCTGGGACCAAATCATAAGCCCAAAGGATAGGAGCTTTAACAGTGTCATAATCCGAGATCATAAAGCGGCTTATACTTTGAGCTTTTTCCACAAGAACACTTTGGAGGAGCAATGACCAAATATTTCGTGGCTATTTTAGGGACGTGGCAATCCACTCAGAGTAAAATATACGGCCGCCTCTTTTTCGTTGAAAGGCGGCACAAGTTGGCTGTTCTGACCAAGATCAAACTCTGTTGAGGGGTGAAGGACGGCCTGACTGGATTCAGTGTTTCCAGATCCAGCTCTCTTAATCAAATGGCATGCTCACGTTCTTGTTGTCTGGCTGCATGTTCTCTTTCCCTTTCCTTGTGCTCAAGCTCTAATTTCTGTTCCCATTTTGCCTTTAGTTCTACCTCTCACAGTTGCAAATCTATGGGGTGTACTCTACACACTTTAAGACACATTGTATCATACTCCCTCTCCGGAAGGATTTCCTCCTCCACCAAAGCAGTACAAACTGACTACTGCTTTCGAATGGTCATGTGCAACTTTGATGTCATAAAGCTTAGTAATGATGAACAGATTCACCTTTGTACATATCTAGGCTTTTCCACAAATGCTTCCAACTTAAATGATTCCAACACTCTTATAACCCCTTCGGGTGGATGTCAGTGACAAACTACCACAAATGCGTATTTTGAAAACTCATATCTGGGCACAGCAGAGCTTCAGAGTAGGTGATTAGAGCGGCTGCCATACTCATGGGAAACAATATCCCGGACGAGACCCCCTTTTGTTACAAAAATAGGGAAGAGGATTGTTTTTTTCAGAAATCAGTTAGGGAGCACCAACTAAAGGCATTAACCCTCCACATCTCTCAAGTCAACTAGAGCACTGGGCCAGCCAGTGTTAAATATCACTTTTGACGACACAGGTGAAACACCTTCTGACTAACGAGACGACAAGCCAGCATAGGTGTAACACATACTAACTAACGAGGTGACACCAATCGGTGCACCCAACGCGTCAACGTCAAAATATAATTGAAAAAAACAAAGCCTGTAACAGTCTAAAACAATTTGCTGAAAGCCGTACATAAAACCAATGATGAGTGAATAGTCAGATTAACTGATGGCATAGCAGGAAGATCGGAGTACTGTGAATCAAGAGGTTGTGAGTTCCAATCCCAGGTGAGGAATGTTGAATAATAATTCCTGATTAATTGAACTTTCTCAATGTAATCATATGTCAATATGTAAGTTGAAAACACTGTATCTTAAAGGCACTGTGTTCCCATGTGTTTGATGCCGTTCCACTTGCTCTGTACCGGCCATTATTATGAGCTGTCCTCCCTTCAGCAGCCTCCACTGGTGTAATAGTGTTATTGTTTGAGACACATTTTTTTTAAAGTTCCCATTTAAACGTGTCTAGAACATTAATATCTTATGTTTTAAGAACATGGCAACCATGTAATGTGTATGTTTGGTGGGATGTCGATGGAATGCTTTCCTAAACCACATTCCTTGCACGGCACAGGAACATTCCTATGAAAACGTTAGATAAAGACCTAAGGAAACAATCCCTAAAGTCGTGGGAACCTTAATTGTTAGCTGGGTCTACAGCCATGCACCAACTCAAGTACTTCTTGCTCTCTCCCAACAATTAACCGTATTATTAAACGTAAATACAGCATATTAGTTTTTAGGTAGATAATGAATTAACACTTGTACAATTCACAACAACTAGTTCTCCATACTACTACACAGCAGTCACTAAGAAAATAACAATATCTCTCGTACAATCTTAGTATGCTTGGCAAGTATACATGCCACACAGGAGAACTGGAAACAGTTCAGAACTGAAAAGGCCAGTGCAGTCAAAAACGTGATTTTCCAGTAAAAATAAAAATATATATCTCCACACTACGAGGATGACATAACACTCTGAAATTGTGAAAGTGATGATAATGGCCTTTTAGTGTAAGAGATTAAAAAATTAAAACACGTGGAATCTGCACATGTATTCTCCTACTTTTAAGGGGTAAGCAGGGTAGGCTCTGACTAGAGTAGACAATCTTATTCGCCAGTCAGGGCTGTGTATGTAAATATATTTCTATCAACACGCCCACACGATCAGGCTGTGCATTTAAGTGGCAAAAGGAGGCTCAGGGAAATAAATACAAAAAAATATATTTGTAGTTATTTTCATAAAATAAACATACACGGGGATTTATTAGACATACAGTGATGATTTAAAAAATAAAAAAGACTGCATGGGACTTTAAGGGATGTTTGGCCTGAACATTCTGAGGACAGAGAGCACCATCTGCTGGGCATAAGACAAACCGCTACAAAGTCAAGCAAGTTTTAGTGTGAATCTCAATTGTATTTCCTAGGGAGAATCTCAATTGGTATGCTCTAGAGGCGGGGCGAGGAGAGGGAACGTGGAAACAAATTAAATGAGACTCTTGCATGTCATCAGGCAAATGATGTTTACAGGGTTGGAATCCACAAATAAACGTGTAACGTGTTAGCTAGTTGTGCGAGACACTTTATAGATAAAAAGATAAGTAGCATGTAATTTTTAAATGTGTGCATGCTTTTCTCTTTAGAGAAAAAACAACAGCTGATTCAAAGGGGATGTTGCAGATTTTACAACACTTCCGCGCTAGGTCCTGGTAGGATACTCTTGTGCATCCTCCGCTGAACTAGGTAATAGAGGAAGGAAGCATACTCTTCAGTTCACCTACTAACGAATTGACACTCTCCTCTACCACTCGACCACATTGGTTTCCTGGTCACAGAGGAGAGGACGACGGAAGAGTCGAGGAGAGGACAGACTTTTTCGCCAATTGAGAATCTCCCCTAGATTCCTTGCGTCCTCTCTTCGTCTCTTTCTCAAAACACATTGGAGGATAAGGTCAGAGGGGAGGAACCACAGATCTTCTACTCCAATGTGATTTTGAAAAAGTGGCGAGGAGGGAGAATATGAGTATTCAAGAAAATACAATTGAGATTCACTCAAATTAATACAAACTAACTATTTAGATTTGGGGATTTTCATTGTTGTTTATTTACTATTTATTTTATCACAAAGAAAGTCTTTCGAAAAGCAGACTAGAATTTCTGTATATAAACTGTACACAAAAGCAAGGCACTATACATTCAACATTCATCAAGTTTTTTTCACAAAGAATTCCATGCCTTTAAAAATACAACCGTTTGTCATTTTTCAGGTACCTGTAAAGCTTAGATGTCATTATGACAGCCCCAGGCAGGTACCATATTTAAGAACGCGAAACAAAAAAGGTACATACTTGGCATGTTTACACCTTTTGACAAGAAAAAAAAAAACACTCCTACCGACAGATATTACACAGTACTTTCAAGTTGAATACATTGTCCTTCTACAATATTTTTTTTTTTTTTTTTACATAAATACAAATTCTTCTAAATACTTCACAAACACACACACAACAGTTAAAACATCACACCCAGAGACCACATAAATGTGTATGTCATTCATATGTCCATGGCATGAAACTCTGCCCTCCTTCTTTGTTCTATCTGTTAAACCCTGATGGCTACCGACCAATTTAAATGCGTTGGTTTATTTTAACAATAAACAAGCCTTTTTATCAACTTCCACTGTCCTTGATGAGTTACTCAATTTCCTTTTCACTTCATACGGCATGAGCGGTGTCATAATAAGTGGAGACTTGTAGTACAGTATGAAGCAGAGAGAAAAAGAGCGAGTGCAGGTCCTGCTTTGTACAGGACCTGATAAAGCCACTAGCATACAATGTGCTTATCAGAATTTTCATTTTCCTACATAGCTACATAACTGGAAGGTAAAAACATGATGCTACATGACGCTAGCACACCTCAGCAGATCCTCCACCCCAGCCTCCTTTCCTTTCCCCCCCCTGTGACCCACTCAGAGAAGCTGTCCCTGAGAGTGTGTTCAGCAGAGAACTGGTGAGGGGTGGATATCTCATAATAATGACCGGAATGGAGTGAATGGAATTGTATCAAACACTTGGAAACCATGAGTTACCTTTCCAATGATTCCATTCAACTGAAATTATGAGCCCATCGGCTGATTTAAAGTACCACCAGCCACTACTGGGGTTCAGTCACACTGCTGGGAAGGTAGTGCTGGAGGGGACAGCTTGGTGGCCTCCATCATGTCAACAGTCTCTGTGTCCTCTCTCTCCACAACCAACCTGATGAAGGCTAGAAGCCAAAACACGTTGGTTTTAACACAAAGCATTCTTATCAACTTCCACTGTCGTCCAAAAGTTGCTGAATTAATTTTTCTCTCCACATTCATCATCAGGTTAACTTTACACTAAAACAGTCCTTTAGCTTTCTTTAAGTTCACTTGCTTCCACCCTGGTAATCCTTCGTACTCCTCTCTCTTCATGTCCAATGCTTTCTGCATGGGGGAAAGAAACGGCTCCAATTATTTCACTGCCAGAGTGAGAGAGGAAGAGACTCAATATGACACCAGGGGTGGGCAATATATAGTCACATTGGCTGAATTCAAAACAGTGTAATGTCAAATAATGAACCATCATGGATTATCATGCTCTGGTCTCAGCAAAGTTCAAAGTCAAATACATTTTACAAGGATTTATTAGAAGTGGTTAAAAGGGTTCTTCGGCTGTCCCCACAGGAAAACCCATTTTGGTTCTAGGTGGAACCCTTTTTAGTTCCAGCTAGATCCCTTTTGGGTTCCATGTAAAAACCCTTTCCACAGAGGGTTCTCTACATGGAATCCAAAAGAGTTCCACCTGGAACCAAAAAGGGTTCTCCTATGGAGACAACCGAAGAACCCTTTTGGAACCCTTTTTTTCTAATACAGTAGTAAACCGCCTGAGCCCATGCTACAAAGACGTGAAGTGATCCACTGTGCTCCACCTTGCTGTGGAGAAAGAAAGAAAAGACAGGTGGAGTGGAGAAGGCAAGCAGGACAGCCCAGAGGAAGAGGGGAAAAGAAGAGTGAACAAGCGTGGTCAGAGGTCATTACAGTGAGTGAAGATGCTGTGTGCTTGAAGACAAGTAAAATCACCAGTGCTCATTTATCATAGTCTGCGTCATAAACAACTCACCTTACCTGAATCCCCTAGAACCCAGCCTGAAAGGTGAGAGGAGAAGTTAGCCCGGACTAACAGGGAGCTGAAAGTAATGACGGTAAGATAATCACGTCAAATACATCAGTAGGTATCAACCATCTCAGAGTAGGAGTGCTGATCTAGGATCTCTGTCCATGTAATCGTATTCATTGTGATCTAAAAAGGATAAACTGATCCTAGATGACCACTCTGAAATGCTTGATACATACAGCGCCTGGTATCCTTGCCATTGGCATGCTACAGACCAAAGACCAAACATCTCTCCGGACCTCTGTAACCATGGTCACACTATTTGAGGAGGGGAGTTGATGCCCAAGGAGAGCGAGAACTCATTTCCTGAGTACACAGAGTGAGCTCCGACACTGGAACCACTCTGTCCTCCTTCAGTGTGTGTTCGTGTGGGGAATTCTGTAAATAGAGATGAACACAAACGGAGAGGGCATCTCTTTTGTTGAATGGTGGGAGAGAAGAGGAGTGCGCCCAGATTGAGGTAATGTGTGAAATGGAGGGTGACCTGACTGGGCCAGTCTGTCTCTCTCTCTCCATCGCAAATGGCATCCTATTCCCTATATGGTGCACTTCTTTTGGCCAGGGCTCATGTCAAAAGTAGTGCACTGTAAAGGGAATATAGGGTGCTATTTTGGATGCACCCGCTGTCACTATCAGTGCATGTACACAGTAGATACAGCTCTTAATCAAAGCCGCAGTCAGGAAGGTGCTGCTTCTCACATGTTCTGCTTTTGTGTTGAGCTTCTTATCTGTGAAAATCCCTTTGACCTTTTCATCCGTCACACAGAGGGGATCACACACACCTCACACGACACACACACACACACACACACACACACTCTGGTTTATGTATAACATGGACATACTGCATGTCCAAAACACATCAGATATGAACCTGACTACAATGCATTGATTTCAACAAAACAATATTTAGAAGGATTTCCCAGACAAAGATTTAGCCTAGTCCTGGACTAAGAAGCTTTCTCAATTAAGATTAGCTTTTTAGTCTGGGACTAGGCCTAACCTTTGTCTGGGAACCCAGCCCATTCAGTCTTAAGTCAAGGTTTCCTTTTCTCACAGGGTGTGTTAGTGCTGAATGGTGAGAGGGGTGGTCTCACCACATTGTGTATTTAATACAAACTGCAGCTGGACTACTTTAATCTGTTAATATCAACTATTTCAGGACATTTCAGAAGAGGGCTTTGCCCTTAGATAAATAAAAACATTGAACTTAAACTCACTTCAAAGTCCTGGTCTGATAGGTAGATCTCCAGGCGGAGGGGGTCGACGCCCTCAGGTAGGGGACGTGCCAGCAGCTCAGCCAGGGGATAGGTGTTCTGGCACAGCCTGGCCAGCACATCCTCCACCAGGATGATCTGGTTACACACCTCCGCCTCCTGACACACACACACACACACAGATACTGTTATGGTCCCAAGAAAAAGGACATAAGAGCATTGCACACGTGTGTGTGTGTATATATGGCCAGAGTATGTGTGTGTAATGTACAAGGGGGCTGTCAGATCAGTGTGTGTGGCGTATAACCCACCCTCTCAGTGATCTCTGCGATGTCCTCTCTGTGCTCCCAGCTGGGAAACATGTTGGTAAATGTGAGAGGCTCCAGACCAGCATGGATCAGATACGACTTCTGAGGCTTCTTCTCATTCTTCTCTGTAGGAGGAAGTCAACCCATTTAGGGTGCGGCCCCAATGGCACCCTATTCCCTATACATAGTGTACTACTTTTGACCATAGCCCTGAGGACATCAAAACTAGGGCACTATTTACGGAATGGGATGCAATTTGGGACGCACATCAGTAACAAGTCCTAACTAGAGACATGCCCTTAGTGAAAAGCCTTGCACGTTAACAGTACAATGAAACTAAATGGTCTTGAAAGATGTATGCGCCTGTTTAACTTTAACCAAGATATACAGAGTTTACACCATATTTAAAGTGTAATATCACACTGGTGTCAAACGGATGACATCATCACATTCTACCTTTGCAGTACTGCAGCACCGTTTCCATGGCGCACTTCCTGTCCATGTCCCATCGTATCCTGGCGGAGCCGGGGCTCTCGCTGTCCTGGGGCCACCAGCCCTGCCACAGGTACACCTCATGGAAGTTATCCACCAGGAACAACGCTACAGGAAGAGAAAGTCATTTTAGATCAGCTATTTCCAATAGTAAGGCCACAGTGAGAGCAGAGGGACGGTTGATTCCTCAAGATGAATGTGGACCTAACTTTACGGTACTACTGGTGGGAACAATCAAACAAACAGGCTCTGACCTTTGATTGCAAGTAAATCAACCTTAAACAGACCTAATCCCCTTCCAAGGCTGATATACAGTATTTGTGTTGTGTTGCACTGCATTGCAATTTGTTGTGTTGTATGGTATGGTACTGTATTGTAGGACTCACCAGGCTGGGAGGCTTGGTACAGATCCTCCTGTAGGAAGGGCAGAGAGCTGACCATGTCTGGAACTCTGGAGGGGTGGTAGAACTCTGTGGCTACAAACTCCCCTGAAGAACTGCTCAGCTGGAACAGCCGAGGGGTGAAGTTAAATTTACCCGGATCTGAAACAGATGAATAATAATAGTAAGTCAATAACTAGAGTGCTCTTGTGAATGAGTCATTTCACCGCAATTGTGTACTATACTGTACCTTGCAGCATACAGTCGTAGGCCTTCCTGTCTTTCCTACCGACCGCATCCCAGAGTCCCGTGGGCTCTGATCCCTCGTCACACTCGGTGATGGTCACCTTGCTGCTGCTATGGAGCCCCGCCTCCAACGGACATCTAACAGACAACACATGGTTCATATCCTCCACATACAATAAACAGGTTGCCCCCCAAATTGCACCCTATTCCCCATATAGTGCCCTATGGGCCCTGGTCAAAAGTAGTGCACTATATAGGGCATAGGGTGCAATTTAGGACGCAAGCATCCCATATTACACATTTCATTATACATTTTATGACTAGGCACAGTAGTTTCTCCTGGTCAACTACTTGGCATAGTAAATGATCAGGAAAACGAATATGCCCTTGTCCAAAGTAGTGCACTATTTTGGCAATATGTTGCCATTTGAGACTCACTGTTCTTTGATCCTCTGTGCGGCGGTGAGGCCCACCAGGCGTGTGCGTTGCTGGGCCTTGCAGCCGTGCCACAGGTAGATAAGGGCCTTGTTGACATTCAGGAGGATCATGGAGCTCCTGGAGCGCAGGCTGCTGCAGTGACACACTACCTCCAGGAGGTGGCCCTCTACAGGGACATCCCCTCGCACGCAGTACAGACGCCACTCAGCTGGAATACATTATAATAAAAGTCAGGAGACCTCCCCTCTCACACAGTACAGACGGCAATCAGCTGGTAACAGACGGACACGCACGGTCAGTATGATACACATCCACTGGTACTACTGCTCCTGATCACAGACACACAGGTACACCGTCAGAAGCCCCACTGACATGGCACACATTCACAAATATGGTTGCACAATTCCTGTAACTTTCCAACCAGGATTTCTGGGAAACCTGGGAATTTGGGGAAAGTTACTGGAATTGTGTAACTCTATTCACACAACAGCACTCTTAATAATACAGTAGAGCTGCGTTCGAACTGCTTAACCAACTCTTCTGAGGGCTATGACGTCATACTGCTAACCAGGAGAGATCCCTACTCTGTGTGTTCTCCTCTTCCTCCTCTCTCTTCCCACTGTGTATGATCATCCCCCCGTTGAAACACTGTAGGAAACAAGGGAGCTCCTTCCCCTGCTGTACCTGGACCTGTTGGGGGAGAGACAGAAGGGACAACGCTCACACAGGTCATATGCATCTAGGGCTGCTCTCAGATCAGTGACAGTAGATACATGTATGCATGGATTTAAGCTCCATCCAAAATGACACCCTGTTCCCTATATAGTGCACTACAAAAGTGCATTTTCTATATGGTGCACTCTGGTCTGGTATGGGGGCTTAGTTTAAAATGAGTGCACTATATAGAGAATAGGGTGCCATTTGAGATGCAGCCTCAGTATTTTGGGTTGACAGTACCTGTGCCCCTCTCTCCTCATCCAGCTCCACTGTCATCAGTGCTGACGTTCCTTTCTCGCTCGCGGTGGAGTTCCGTCCCTGCCAGAAGAAGTAGCAGCACTTTTCCTTGCCGGGGCCCGCGCTCCTCAGCTCCGGGTTCTGCCTCCTCCCAACTGCTGCGCTCACCATGTACTTCCACTTAACGACGTACGCGTCTCCCTCATGGAGCTGGCCTATACTCTGCTTGGGCAGCCGGCTGGAATAAGAACAATATCGATTTGATTCATATAGCATTTTCCCACGGTTCATAGCACTTTAAATAGTAAGGACCACAATGAAATTGTGGTAGAACGTATTGTGCTTTTAATCCTAGATCATTTGATGTGTATGTATGTATTGTTGTACTCTAATGGCTGAGGTAGCTCTATACGTAATTTAAAATATGTCAAATCAAATTCAAATCATTCAAGGGGGAAACTGACCTGTAGTCAAACTCCAGGATGTGCCAGACATCCACAGACACCGTGCTGATCTCCAGAGTCCTCATCCTGTCCTCTCCTTCTACAGAGCCGTGGCCTCGGCCCACGTTCATCCCATCCAGCACAGTGCTGACTGCTGTCTGGAGTACAGGCAGCATCAACGCTGCATCATATGGCCTGCACTCCCGTCCCGGCGTCTCCTGAGAGAGAAAGGGAGATGGGGAGGCGTGTAGAGAGAGAGAGAGAGAGTCATTCCGAAAACTCTTGGGTCATGGGGTCTGATGAAAACAGACAGCGAAAGAAGTATGAAAGGGAGAGAGAGAGAGAGAGAGACAGAAAGAGAGAGAGAGAGAAAGAAGGGTAGACAGAGAGACAGAGAGAAAGAGGCAGAGAAAGAGAGACAATGGGAGAGAGAAAGAGAGACAAAGGGAGAGAGAAAGAGAAAGAGCAGGAGAGAGAAAGAGAGACAATGGGAGAGAGAAAGAGAAAGAGCAGGAGAGAGAAAGAGAGACAATGGGAGAGAGAAAGAGAAAGAGCAGGAGAGAGAAAGAGAGACAATGGGAGAGAGAAAGAGCAGGAGAGAGAAAGAGAGACAATGGGAGAGAGAAAGAGAAAGAGAGACAATGGGAGAGAGAAAGAGAAAGAGCAGAAAAGAGAAAGAGAGACAATGGGAGAGAGAAAGAGAAAGAGCAGGAGAGAGAAAGAGAGACAATGGGAGAGAGAAAGAGAAAGAGCAGGAGAAAGAGAGAGAGACAATGGGAGAGAGAAAGAGAAAGAGCAGGAGAGAGAAAGAGAGAGTCAGGAGGACATACCTTCTGCTCACTGACTTGCTCATTGTTGTTCTTTGGTCGTGGTTTCTTAGTGTCTGCCCAGTCCAGAAACTTCTCTTTGAACAGGGTAGTCTCATTGTGCTCTGTCAGCCTGCCGAATATGGCCCAGTCAGGACGGCCCTGGCCCTTCCTGTAGACACACACACACACGCACAGAACAAGAGAGTGAGAGCACAGTCTTTAGCACAAGGCCTATACACAAAAAAATCTAGGACAAACAGTCCCTGAGGTGATGATTTGAGTAAGTGGTGGAGAGTGTGTTTGTGTGTGTGTGAGAGAGTGAGAGAGTGTGAGAGTGAGAGAGAGAGAGAGAGAGCCTGCGCGTGTGTTTGTCTGAGTGTGTGTGTTGGTTGCCTGCCTGGGTATGAGTGTATTGCATCCTCCAGGGTCCAGAGGGTTGATATCGCAGCAGGTGTAGTCAAAGGTTCCATTCCACAGGTGTTTCGCCAGCTGGAAGGCTACTTTCCTCTGGGCCAGAGTCACCTCCTTACCATGCCACACATACACCTCACAGCCAAAGTCAAACACCAACACCTGCAGGGGGGCACAACAACAACAGTGTGCCAGTGTGGCATCAGAATGGGCACAGAGCAACAGCTAGGGCACAATGATGGCCATTCCGGTAAACATTTGGTTGCAATAATATGAAGTTCATTGATAGCAGAGGAGGCTGGTGGGAGGAGCTATAGGAGGACGGGCTCATTGCAATGGCTGGAATGGAATTAATGGAACGGTATCAAACTACGTCCAACATACGGAAACCAGAGCCATATATTTAGAGAGTTAGGACCATCGAATTGGGAATTAGAATACTAGCATGGATATTAACATTCTGTTGACGGGATAAAGGTCAGCCATTTTGGTCAGGGGGTTGGTCAACCATGGTTTGCCAGTGCTGTGATAAGATATTGTATAAAAGAATGAAGTTGAAGAATTTATCTACATTGTATGTTTGTTATCTAGCTAGCCAGACAGTTTTAGAGGAAGGATTCCATTAAAACAATTCAGTCAATCCACAGCCAGACACTGGCTGAAATCAGCTGATGACAGGACTTAGACCAGTTGTAAATGCAACAAGTACTGATATTGCATCATACAAGAGCACTCACAGCTTCCCAAGGAAACTCAAATTAAAACATGTCTGCTTACATATATTTTAGAGGCTATTCATACAGAAAATGGGTATAAAACCCGTATAAACTATTTATAATTATACGACAATATTTTCGGTTGACAATAATTCTATTACGTCATTTCTGATTCGTCACATGCCTTACTTGTTGAGTCCAGTCACGTACCTCTTTGGACTCCAGTAGTGTGCTGTGAGGAACCTTCCCCCACTGATCATCATCAGGAACCAGCTTGTCCTCCAACAGACGGAAGATACAGTTTGTCTCCACGATGGCACTCTCAAACAGCTCATCCTCCTCTGGTGGCCCGGCAGCTGTAGGAGGACACACACAAACACATACGATCTCAAGATAAAGGCGTCTGATGACGTGTAGCTAAATCTTTTAAATGAACTTAGTCCCAATTCTCCACTCTTTCCCACTCTTCCCCGTCATGATTTAACAGTGGTGGAAACTCCCTCCAGCCAGTGACTCCACCAATGCTTTTCAAATCAAAGTGTGCAAGCACACATTTTTGGAGGTGGAGAATTGTGACACAGCCATGGCCTCTGATGCTGTTGCTTACACTGGTAGGTTTGCTCTCCTCTCAGGATCTTCCAGAACTCTGTGGCCGCAGGGCTCTGGGGGTTGACCCCTTCCTCGATGGTCTGGATCTGGTTCGCTCTGCAGCCCAGATCCTTCTTAGTCTGGATGAACAATGCCAGCTCAGAAGCCTACAGTACGAGAGAGATACACACAACAGAGAAAATGGCACTAACGGAAATACATACACTGTACATGTCAATACCGTGCATACAGTACAATACCAATACTGTCAGCCCTGAAAGGGGCTTAGGTCAGCATTAGATTTACTTGCAAAGGCCAATGTCAGTGCCTGCTAGTTTTGTCCTACCATTAGTATTTTATGTTATAATGACGAGGCATCGTTCATCTTGAGAGATCAAGGGTCTCCGTGCTCTAACTGTGGGCGTACTGTAGTTCGATGTCTGCCTTATGATACCCGAGTTGATACCAGTAAAAAATACTGTAGCTAGTATAATAAATATAAGGGTTGAAAAAAACCTATGTAGCCTAGGGGGGAATCAAGCTAAAGTCGCTGTGTGTTTGAAACGGTCTACTTTACACAAACAGGACCACTTTCCATGGGGAATGGGAGTTGCTGTAGGAACAGATGGCACAGCTCTCTCTTCTACAATGAGAGAAGAGCACAAATGAACGGTGTGTGTCTGTGGCTGAATCCCAAAGGGGACCCTATTTCCTATAAACTGCACTACTTTTGACCAGGGCCAATAGGATATCACAGAAAACATGTCTACTTCAACAGAAAAACACGACAACACATCACCAGCCGTTGCCTGTGTGGAAGACATTCAAGTACATACAAGCCCATCCAAAAGGCCTTATTAAACATCTGCCTGCACCCTAAAATAACCCCCAAGCTTTTAGTCACAAATTATAGCTAACCCAACCCTAGAGGACTGGGATTAACACACAAGACATTTCCTTAATCCTGGAAGTCATTATTCAACACTGACACAGTCGGAGAGACGAGGACTCACTTTGCCTTTCTCGCCCATCTCACACAGTCATGCCCCCCACACACACACACACACACACACAGACACACACACACATAGACACACGCATACGCACAGTCAGGAAACTGGGACTCACTTTGGCTTTCTCGATGACATTAGCGAACTCTCCCATCCAAACAAAGCAGTGTTGAGGGGTAACCAGGAGGAAGCAGTCGCCACTGTTCAGGGACGAGGCTCTGGGCTCCACTAGTCTGGTCTGTACGTGACGGCGGCCTGGGTAGATAAGTTAGGTGAGGGTGAGGTTGTGTCTGAAATGGCACCCTATTCCCAATATACAGTAGTGCATTACATGGCACCATATTCCCTGACAAAAGCCTCAAGGGAATAGGGGCCCATAGGGCTCTGATCAAAAGTAGTGCACTACAGTATATAGGGAATATGGTGACATTTTGAATGCAACCTGAGGCTCAGGATACAATTCATTTTTGTTATGCAATGAAGTAAATGATGCTGTTCTCTGTCATGATCCGAGCAGCTCTGCTATTCTTGGCTTGATTATTTTAGTCTAGAAGGTGGACACACTCACATCTGCACAGGAAATCACATTCTTGATTTGGTGTGAGTGTGTGTGCGTATGTGTCAACCACATGTTTTAACTATCCCAACATGACCCTCTCTCTCCAACTCTAATCTATTTCCTCCTTATCTTTCCCCTTTGCATGACTGGCCCTAATATCTTGTGCTCTCCAGCAGGTTGAACACACACACACATACACACACACACACACAGGTTAGCAGACAACACAGGACCGCCCTCCCTGCATACCAGACTCTGATGGATAACCAGAGAAAGAAATTCAGGGTGCGTCTCAAATGGCATCCTATTCCCTAAAAAGTGCACTACTTTTGACCAGAGCCATATGGGCCGTGGTCAAAAGAACTGAACTATGAAGGGAATAGGGTGCCGTTTGGGTGCAACATCCTACTTCAATGACGCCGAGTTCTCCAGAAATAACTTCATTTGTTCTCGTTACCTGTCCTCACCTGTCCTCATTCAGGAACAACCTGGCTCTGGAATATTCTCTGTCCTGTTCATATTTTGCTATGACATTGGTCAATGTCAAAATAAATGCTGGTCTTGAATTGATACAGCTCACCGCAAAACCAAAGTTTGTCAGACGTTTTAAGACGGTGGGTGCGATGAGAATATATCCCACTATGGATCAAGCTATATGCCTCAATCCCAAAATGAACGGGAAAGATACTACAGACACATCCAGGTCATGTTCATTAGGTATGAAACGGAAGAAAACTGACCGAAACACGCAGATACTATGTCTACGTTTTGAAACGATGTGCACTAATGAATAAAGCTCAGTAATGCAGCAGGCGTCTCACCTTTGACCTGCATCAGCATGACGTTCTTGTACGGCACAGCGCTGTTGTTGGACATCTGCTCGGAGATGTTGACGCTCCTCAGATTCACATTGCTGAAGTTCTCCTTACTGGCCAGTCCAGCCAGGGCCGCATCCGAGTACTCCGAAGTCTTATTCACTAAAACTCACAGGACAAGGAGCGTGTGAGGGCTAGACATTATGTGTGACACACAGGCGCACACACACACTCACTCTGACTTGCACACACGCTCGCGCGCACGCACACACTCACTCTTCTCATCCTTGATCCTCTTGCTTTCTATGAGGCCGATGTTGAGTCTCTGCTCAGTGTACTCGTGTCTGATGTCCTCCCTGGCCGCCAGCATCTTCAGAGGGTTCTTAGACGCCTGGACGTTCCTAGATGGTCTCACTGCTCGTTTGTGCTGCGCTATGGCTGAGGTCAACCTGCATAGGGAGGGACAGAGGGGCGGAATAGAGGGGGCGAGGGAGAAAGGGACAGGAAGAGGGGCAGAGAGAGCATGTAAGATGTAGTGAAACTCCATGCAATGTAGCTACACTCAACGCCACATGTCTTCTCCGACCAAAGTAGGCTTGCAGAAACCCTGTAACTCCAGAATTCCTCCTTAATCCAGGAATATTCCAACCAGAATTTCTGGAAAATGTTTGGGAAAGTTAACAGAATTTTGCAACCCTAGAGCAAAGACATCATTATTTGGTAAATCATTTGCTTACTTGGGCGCCTGAGTGCCGAAGATGGCATCAAAGTCCTCGTCGATCTCGATCCTGCTGGGCATGCGCGGGAAGTCAGCCACGTGGCGGTAGAACTTGGAGAAGATCTCATCATCCATCCTCATCACCTCCTTCACAGCCTTCTCTGTCACAGTCAGGGTGGTCTCCTGAAGACCTGCCACTAGGGGAAACATAGTAAAGTAAGCCTTGTCCAAGCCAGAGCGGCCCATACGGCAGGAGCCCATCTGCTCCCTCTCTGTCACTGTTAGGGTGGTCTCCTGAAGACCTGCCACTGATAGAAACAAGGTAAAAGTCCAATCACTACTGTAAATGACTACTGTAACAGACGTCACGATGCTTGATTAACAGAATAGCTTCCTTCCCCACAAGCCCACACTGGTATTTGATATTTGATCTTCGGTCTCTTGAAACATCTTTAGCCAGCTACGCCACTGAAAAACATTTGATGGTGTGGGTAGAGGCAACTGAAAAACTATTAGCACCAACCTTTACTGTTCAGACGTCCCAAAAATGTCTCCAATTTATCCAGCTTTTTATCCGACTCCAAGTTCATCTCTGGTCTGGCTTCGATTTCTGGTGGATAAAACACCAGATCAGACAACAGAGTTACAAATTATCCTGACAGATATGGTTATGTTGTGATTGTATGTTTTCGTAGAATTGTGAATAGGGTTAAACAATTCTGGTAACGTTCCTGTTATAGATTTTATGGTTATGACTAAATGTTTGTACATCTAAGAATATTCCATTCTGAAAATGCATGCAATAGAGATAGGGTTATAAGACAGATGGTAGTCCAATTGATGTGTGTGTGTCTAGATATTAACTTTGTGTGTACAAGTGCAACAGGCTGGTATGACTTCATTTAGGGAATATCTGGGAGAACAAAGAATTCTTTGATTCTACCAGACACATGCGAGAGGCTCCTGTCCTTGAAGACAGGAGGGATAGTTAAAGAACTGCCCAAGTTTGACTTATGTTGCAAAGATTGTGATAAGGAATGAATGGGTACTGTGGGAAGACACTATTTCTTGGAAAATGGTGGGGCCTTTGTATCTTTGTATTTCAACATTGTACCATATAAAAGACTGTGTACACCTTTTAGAGCTCAGAGCTCTCCCGTGAATAAATAATCTACATTTGACCATTATAGATTGGGCCTCTGTTTGTCTTATTTCAACCAGTATCTTACAAATTCTGGGTTACAGACGGAGTTGTTTAATTGAAGTTCAGTTTATGAACATTGAGAACAAAATTTCTATAACAGTTCCCCAAATCTCGGTTGGAATATTCCTTGAATCAGGAGGGAATAAGCAGGAAATCCATGTATCCTCCAAACAGGATTTCAGAAAAATGTTGGGAAAGTAATTGGAATTCTGCAATCCTACATTACATCTTTCATTAAGTGTATGACTGACCCTCCTGCGGTTTGATGACAGGCACATTGCTCTTGAGTTTGGTGGAGACAGGAGACAGGATGGGGCTGATGGCTGAGGAGGAGGCTGCCAGACCTGCAAACACAACCACACACACACACTCTGAGGAGAAAAAAAAAAACATACTAGGGTCCAGAAACCTTTCGTGTGATTTCACTTGTTTTTATAAACTTACCCCAAACAGCGAATCACTTTCTCATCCTTGTTGTGCAATATGGGGGCCCTGAGAAAACATGAAAAAAACACCCTATACGTGCTTTTTTGAAACAGCAAAGATATCAGCATAGTGAATCAGGTCTTTAGATGTTGTACACATGAAACTGTGTCCTTCTGAACTTTATCCGCAACGTTATATTCACTTTTGTGCGACTCGAGCCGTTTCCTCTATCCAGCTGTTCCATTCTCCGTGTAGCCTGCTGCTACAGGTAACTACCAAAATAAAGGAAACACCAACATAAAGTGTCTTAATAAGGCTTTGGGCCACCACGAGCCGCCAGAACAGCTTCAATGCGCCTTGGCATATATTGTACAAATGTCTGGAACTTCCTGTGTGGAAGCACCTGCTTTCAATATTCTTTGTATCCCTCATTTTCTCAAATGTTTCCTTTATTTTGTCAGTGACCTGTAGAATGGACAGAGAGGTATCGCTCGAGTCTCAACAAAATTGAATATAACCTTGCGGATAACGTTAGGAATGGCACAGTTTCATGTGTACAACATTTAAAGATCTGCATCACTACACTGAGAGATTTGCCATTTCTAAAAGTAATGTTTTTGGAGACATTGATCATGTTTTTTCAGTGGCCCCATACTGCGCCACGAGGATAAGGAAGTTAAAAAATAAGGTGTCTGAACCCTTCTATAACAAGCCATTTACATCAAAAATAGAGATTTGGTTGTATAAAAGGAAACGTCTCGTTTAATATCTATTGGTGTGTAGTTGTTGTGATCATCTCATATGTTGTTTGTTATGTATGGTGGTTATATATCTGCGCTCCTGCCTATTGATTCCCCTTGTGAAATAAATAGTGTTTTGATATTATTATTATAATTGTTTTTATGTAGTTGAGGAGTTGGGTAGCCTCAGTGGACTCTGCTAGGCAAAACGAACGAGTAGCCAGTATACACTTCCTCAAATAGTCAGAATTAATCTAAGATAACTCCAGAAATCTGTCATTCATTTAGAAGTTTTTGCCCAGGAGATCTTAGTCGTGCAATTTTACATTTAACTAGGATGTTTGGTGCAGTATTTCTCAAGTGAAAAGAATTGCATGAAAATGAGTCATCTATCGTTGAACGACAACCTACACTTAACTGAAGAATCCCTACTGTTGCCCAATCACCGACAAAGGTGCGTAGACTTTGGCTTACGAACTTCGGCTTGCCTCGAGAACATATTTTGTATGCACAAACAGCCGAAAAAAACCTTGCTGATGGCCAAAGCGAACAAAAACTTCACAAAATGTTGTCATTATTTATGTTTTGGCTGGGAAGCATGCGGACCGGTTAAGTTGACCAACAGTAGGCCGTGCTCTGACCTTTCTTGACCATGCGTGCAGCCACGATGTACTAACCTTTCTTGACCATGCGTGCAGCCAGTGTACTAACCTTTCTTGACCATGCCAGCAGCCACAGTGTACTGACCTTTCTTGACCATGCGTGCAGCCACAGTGTACTGGGTGGAGTCGTTGGCCACCCCCTTGCCTTTAGACACCCAGGACTCCTCCCGTGTTGAGATCATCTGCTTCCTCTCCTCTATGGACATCTGAGCCTGGTTCTCCATCTCCTCTCCCATCCTCTGAACACACACAGTTACACACTGTTACCTACTGCTTAGTACAGAGTTTCCCATTGGGTTAAATGCTGTACAGTAAGGTCACCAGTGATGTACTGGTTAATAAATAGGTGGCTAAACGTTGACCCCCGTTCGCTGTGACTAAAGTAACGCTCCCTATACTTTCAATGCATTGTTTTCAGCAGAAGGTGGGTCAATGCTCAGGCTAAATAAAAAAGGTGCGTAAACAGTGTTTACCCACCACTACACGTCACAGTATCACTATCATCAATTGAAACAAGTGGAAATCAGTAGTGGCTGGTGAACGAAGGACGACTCATAGCCATTAGGCTGGAATGGAACTGTGTCAAACACGTAAAAGCCATGCCGTTCCAACAATTCCGTTCCAGCCATTACAATGAGTCCGTCCTCCAATTTAAAGTGACACCAGCCCAAACTTCTCTGATTATATGAGGACAAAACCATAAAACCTTGGAAATGAAAGCAACACAGTACAGTAGCTTTGTCTTTGTAGGACAATCCCATAGAAGTGTAATACTACTCACACACACACAAAACAAAGAGACAGAGTACAGTAAGATAAGTAGCAATAGGGGGAGGGGTTCAAATCGCGTGCACACTCATTAACGTAACTAAATTAGATTTTAGTGGACAGGGAAAAGACCGATGCATAATCACCTAACCTTTCAGTGACATGCATGAAGGGATAATGGAAGACCACCGGCTGAGTCTTTAATGACACCCTAATCCCTATATAGTGCCCTACTTTTGACCAGGCCCCTTAGGATTCTGGTCAAAAATACGGGATAGGTGACCAGAGCCTTATGTGCTTTGGTCAAAAGTAGTGCACTATATAAGGAATAGGGTGCAATTTGAGACGCAGCCCAAGCTTCCAGTACAGGCAGAACAGTGAAACATGGCAGGTCCGGTGTGTGCTCTTACCTGACTATGAAGGTCAATAACTTGGCACTTATGGCCAAGGGAGATTGGAGGAAAATATGTGGAGGAAAAGACAGGCTCCTAAGGACAGAGGTGATTGGATACGTGGATAAGAGGAGAGATGTGGAGGGAGGAAATAGAACGTTACAATCAGGCAGACACATACAGAGGGATGCTAGAGAATAGGGTTGGGCAGCCAGGTATATGATCATACTGTATACCCGGGGTATTTTGGTATGAAGGTATGAACATCTGGATACCGCCCCAACGCTATTGGAGAAAGGATGCAAAGGAGAGAAACTATACCATTCCAAACCAGAAATCATAATTGTGACAAAGAGACCCAGAGCGAGATACTGAGAGCCACTGAGGGACAACTCACAGAGATTATTTTGGATAAATCAAGTCTGAAGTCATGATGATGTTTCCATGGCTGAAGCAGACTGAGCCGGCGTGCCCCAGTCAAACTTTTATCTGGTTCACAGTGTATTTTCCCCTTTAAAGAGAGACAACATCTCCAGAGCACCATCGCCTAAGCCCCTCACATCCATACACTTCACATGAAATGCAAAGACATGCAACAATGGAGTCTGGTGAGGGGAGGACGGCTCATAGCAATGGCGGGAATGGAAAAAATGGAACAGTATCCAACTCATGGAAACAATGTCTTTGATGTGTTTGATACCATTCCATCAATTCCGTTCCATCCATCACTATGAGCCCGTCCTCCGATTGAAAGTTCCACCAGCCACCACTGGCATGCAAGTGTTAAGTGTTTAATCATGAACATATACAGAGGTGCTTGAATACGAATTAATCGGTAACTGGCGATGCACATTGCAGCTGCTGTACCCAATACCCATCATGCAGCTGATTCAAATAACCAACTCATCATCATGCTTTGATTATTTGAATCAGCTGTGTGGCGCTAGGGAAAGAAACAAAACGTGCACCCAGGCGGGACCCCAGAACCGAATAAGGGAAACCCTGGTCTAGACAAGCCAGTGACGACTGTCTCAGTGACAATCTGTGATACAGTCATGAAGAGAGGCCAATTGTTCTGTGACTACTGACTTACAGTGGTTCTTCCTTTAAAAGATGCGGTGTACTGCAGCACAGCTTGCGGGGTGCCGCAGAATTCTATGGCACGTCATTTAAGTGTCAGCCGTTGTTGCCAGAATGACGCAATTTACCACAATCTGCCACCATCTACCACAAACGGTCGCGGCATAAGCTCTAAACTTTTAAAGGAAGAACCACTGTTTGTAATAAATATTTATGTCTTTTGTTGAATCTAGTCTCTCTCCATCACTACTGTGCAGTTCAACAAGCAAACATTCTGAGGAGAAAAACAAGCAGTGGCTTGGCAGCATCGTAGCAACAAACACGTCGCATCTTATCTCTGAACACTGAAGCGTAGCTAGCTATATTGACTTCAAACCAAGCAAAAGAGTCAAGTCCATCACCAGCATCCCATAACACAGCCACAAACCATCAGAGGTAGGAAAGCTTCAGACCACAGCAACACTGAAGAGCAGTGAACAACTACAGTAGCACATTTCTGGTAATTTGCCCAAAATTTCCAGGTTTTCCAAGGCGGTAATAAGTAGGAAAATCTGGGAATTCTTCAGCTGGGATTTCTGGAAAACCTGGGAATTTGGGGAAAGTTAAAAATATTTTGCAAACCTCATATCAGACCACAGCAACACTGAACAGCAGTGAACAACAGAACAGAACAGAAGAGACTGAAAGAAGCAGCAGGTCACACACAGAGCTCAGTGGACTACCGTTGGCACTGGGGCACAGCACCGTCGTCAGGCCTTACCCACAGCTGGTCAGACACAGTGACAGCAGCGAACTCATCAATAACCATCCCTTCCTCCTGAAGACAGGGGAAACACGGAACACGTTCAAAGGGAGAAGGCTAGTGCCAGGCTAGCCTCGTAGAAAATGTGACAGAAATGTTGTCTTATCAAATATCGCGTGACATATATTTTGGAATCTTGGCTAGTAGAATGTCACCTGGGCTAGTAGAAATTGTGGTCTACTAACCCAACTGGCCAGTTGCCAAAATCTTTCAATTCCAACCCTAGCCCCAACCCATTACTGTTGCTACTGTAACATGAGGCTTAGAAGAAGTGTGATCAAGGGGAGGATTTAACATGAAGTATTAAGTACACAAACAGACAGGATTTGACCCAGATTACAGCACAATGGGGTGCATCATTAACAGAAAGGAGGGGCGATTCAATTATTCCAAGAAGTCAGTGTCTCTGTTTTAGATCTGAACTGAATATGCTCAGTTAAACCAGCATTTTTGTGAAGTAGCATAGAGTAGACCAATTTATTAATTCAATGTAATACTGTACAGTAAAAAGGCGGTACATTAAACAATACATATAATCACATGCCATTCTGTAACCATATTGTCAAATGACATCTTGGTGGCATTAGCACTAGTTTAAGTGAAACTCAATCTTCAATCAGTGAGCAATTTTGACTTGATCTTGTCCCAGTGTAAAGTAGAAAAGGGATTTCTCCAAAGGCCCCAGATTGCTAATTCCACAGGGAGACTGGCCCATATGTTCTATGCAGGGCTGTGTTGGCCCCAGGCATTGGTCCCAAATAGCACCCTATTCTCTATATAGTGCACTTCTTTTGAGCAAGGCCCATAGGGCTGTGGTCAAACTATGGTCAAAAGAAGGGCACAATAGGGAATTGGGTGCCATTTGGGACACAAGGGGGCACGAGCCCACTAAGCTGAGCTGATCTCACACTGGAGCAGATGGGGCTGATGAATGGCAAGGGGGAAATGAAAGGCACCCTCACATAAAGACCACGAGAGGCCCGTTTAAAATGGCAACCAGGAAGAGTGCCCTAATGAGACTACTTAAAAACTGTAAGCACGACAAACGTGTAGCATGTCACGAAATGGATGACGTAGTACACAACAGGGACCACTTTGGAAGGTGAGCGTCACTTTCATTAACAAAAAGTTTGAGAGTGCATCTTTAACTTTAAGTATAACAAAAACAATGAGCACAAGAACGGTTTATGTGGATGCATCTAAATCCACCTTGCTGTCATCATTCAATACGGTATGGGGAACGGGTTGACGAATGAGGGTTCAGTATGACACTGTCTGGGTTGTTGAAACACATTTCAGGCATTACCTTATGATCTCAATAGTCATTTTGTGAGGTGTGGTGATGCTGCTTGTTGTACTGTTGTACTGGTGTAGTTATAGTGCAGTACAGTGAATCTCCACAGAGTGTTTTTGTTTGTTTGTTTGTTCGTTCGTTCGTTCGTATCTCTTTGAGCCCACAATGGGGCTTCTCTTTCGAGATTCAATTTGGAGGTCCAGGTGTGTGCAGTCTCACCTTCTTCTTGTAGGTCTGCTCTGCCTCCCATCCCTGTCCGTGTACTGTGGAGTGTCTCTCAGTCACAGCCACCTTTACCACTTCCTGCTTCTTATTGATCCTGTTCCTCCAGTCCTCTTCACCACTCTTCTTCAACAGGGCCAGTCTGACAGAGACACATAAACACATTGGTACATGAACTGTTAAGCTAAAAAATACATATTGCATGCACTAAATCATCATGCACTACATCATCATGCACTACATCATCATGCTCTACATCATCATGCTCTACATCATCATGCTCTACATCATCATGCACTACATCATCATGCATACACAAACAAGTCCGTTTGGTGGAAACACACCACTGGTGGGAAAATGCACATATTTTCTTTATGCGTATTTTAGAATATTGCATGAAAATCTGTTGCCAATTGCATGGAAACCTAGCGACTAACAGTCTGACAGGGCCAAAATGAGAGCAGTACTGTAGAACAGTAGCTACATCTACTGAAACAGCTTTTAATCTCTAAGGTTGCATCCCAAATGGCACCTTATTCCCTTTATAGTTCACTACTTTTTGGGGGGTGGGGGGTTGCAGAGTGGGATTTGGGATGCAGTCAAGTCATAAGTAGTGCAATATATAGGGAATAGCCATTTGGGACACTGGGACACAACCTACGGATGTCTACAGACTGCAGCCTGCTCTCCTTCTCCTACCTCTCCTCTCCTCTCTCCAGGAACAAAGATGCACAGTGGCCAGAAATAAATCACTTTCACCTCAAAGAGAGGCAGAAACTTAGATCCCACAAGGACACAGAGTGACTCTGAGGGTGCCCCAAATGGCAGCCTATTCCCTATATAGTGCCCTACTTTTCACCAGAGCCGTATGAAAGTAGTGCACTATGTAGGGAATAGGCTACCATTTGGGACACAGCCAGAGGCTCATTCACCACCGCCTCATTCTGTCTCATATTCTTTACAGCATCATGTTTTTTACGGAGACAACAACGCGAATCAAGGTGAAATCTTTGGCAAGCCGCTATGTCGCCTGAATGATGCCTACATCTTTCACAACAGAGAGCCCATTCAGACATTTACAACTTGGGTTGTAAAATTCTGGTAACTTTCCCATAAATGTAGAAATGATGGTAGGAAGATTCCCGGCATCAGAAGGGAACAAGCAGGACATTTGGAATCCTCCAACCAGTATTTCTGGAAACGTATGTACAGTACAACATCCTGGCATGTAACCACCCCCATTTGAACTAGAAACCCAGACACAGACTAACCTTTCTTTGATGGACATCTGTTTGGAGGACATCTCTGAGAGTTCTGTTTCGCTGGGGGAGAGGAGGTCGGAGACACTGTGTCCTGTGATGTCGTCACTGTAGTCCAGAGGCAGGGACTGAGACTTGACCAGCGGCTGAGGGAAGGACGTGGGTTTGGGCAGGGTCTGGGGGGCGGTCTGGGGAGGAGGAGGCTGGGATAAGGACTGGAGTCTGGGTTGAGTGTGAGGGGTTCGCTGAGAGTAAGGCTTGGGTAGAGGCTGGGTGAAGCTCCTCTCCCTTTCCTGGGGCTTGGGCTGGGATTGGGCTGGAGGTTCCTGGGTGAAGTGCTGGTGAGGTTGGGAGTGTGGCTGGGGCTCAGTTTGTGGGGGAGACTGGGTGAAAGACTGGCTCTGCTGCTGTTTCTGCTGGTTACTGGAGGTGTGAGAGACACTCCTGGATGCTGCCGCTGTTGTCACAGTTCTCAATGACACACTGGTGTGCTCGGTGTCTGTAGACATAAAGACAGCAACATACACGCACACATGCACACGCACACAGAAAATGCATTGTAATAAATCCACAGTGTAATCAATACTCACACAGGGGGAGAAGCAGACCCCAATAGCAGCCCCTCAGAGCACACGCGCACGCAATCGCACGTGCGCACACCGCGTACAGACACACATTCGCGACTGCCAAGATTTTGCATACAATCGTCATGATCAATGTTCAGTTCACATGGTCTCTAACGCTCAGCCGTTGTCTATAATGTCCGTGCTCATTCATGCACGGGCAATTGTTCTCCGTTCCTTTTGGGGTTCCTTTCCATTGTTCTCTACGAATGTTCTCTCTCGCATGCTTTAATAAAAGACGACCCTGCATCCTCTGGACACAATGTCTGCTGACAGTCATCCAGACACACAGACGGATGGGTCAGCCGTGTTACACTGTTTATCTGCACTGTCTACCCACCCTACCGGCACGGCAGAGCACAAAACCAACGCGTAAAAACCACAGCCTACAACACTGCCATCCATCCATGACACCCACAAAAACATATCCACACCTCAATCCTACTTGATTTCCATTTGGAATCACAATTACAAACAACCTGTCAGTAAGAGTGGTCCTAAGTTTGCAGACAAAGGGAGCCGCGGGGACAAATCTATGTGCAAATATGCTAATTAGATTGAGCTGAAGCCGTGTCTCTAGTCTTCTTGTCTGTCAGATAGTGTCCGTGATGTGATGAACACAGACGTATTAGGCGTTAAGGCAAATCAAACCGCCGACGGAGGCAGTGTGTAGCCAATGGTAAGAGGCATGCAATTAACATGCTGCGTGATCCATGAGACAATAAGATATTTCCCTTGTCCTCTCTATCTCTGGTCTGCATCCCAAATGGTGCCCGATGCCCTATATAGTGCACTCTTCTGAATTGGAAAAAACATCTTGAGTGCATTAACCGTCTGTATAATGAATGCATATAAATATTCCTCTAATCTACATGCATGTTTGTTCAGCATTGGTCAAAGTAGTGTGCTACGAAGGGAATAGGGTGCCTTTTGGGAGGTATACAATGGTCTGTGTTTCCTACCTGAGAGGAGTTCCCTGCTCCTGCCGCTCCGTGTGCTCTCTCTGTCTGCTGTGTGCTGCAGCTCTGTGTGTCTCTCTGAGCTGTGTGTCTCTCCCAGGTAGCTCCCGAGATCTTTCCTCTCCAGGGTGATGCTGCTGCTACTGCCGTATTTATCTCTGTCTTTCTCTCTGTGCTGCCTGGGCTCCACCAGCAACTCACCCCTCCCGTGCCTCAAAGAGGGAGGCTCGATGGACTCCCGCTGGCTACTGTTGGTGTGCCGCGGCTGGGGCTGGGGCTCTGGGGCTGGGGGCTGATAGCGCTGCTGTCTGCTGTCTCTTTCGGGGGAGTGGAGCCTTCCCTTACTGCTGCTGCCTCCAGCACCACTACTACCACCACAGCTCTCCCTCTCCTCTCTGCTGGCCCCTCCTCCCCACACATCCTCCTCCTCCTCTCTCTCTCTGTGGCCAATGAAGGAGCGACTGGCTCCAGGAGCTCCGCCACTGTCTCCTCCTCTCTCTCCAGCTCCTCTACTGTGAGCCTGCTGCTGCGGTTTCTGCTCTGAAAGGGGAGGGCCAGTGGAGTACAGATCTGATTCAGGGAAACTGGTGGAGTCACCGCCCTTGGTCAGGCTGAAGTACCTGAGAGAGAAAGGGGAGGGGGTAGAGACAGAGAGAGAGAGAGAGAGAGAGAGAGAGAGAGAGAGAGAGAGAGAGAGAGAGAGAAACAGACAGACAGACACACACAGAGACACACACACACACAGACAGACAGACACAGACAGACAGACAGACCGACAGACAGACAGACAGACAGACAGACAGACCGACAGACCGACCGACAGAGAATGACAGAGACAGACAGACACAGACAGACAGACAATTCATGGTTTCAATACCAGTGAAGGCTGAATTATTTGACACCATTTTCAAATGTCATAACATGAAGAAACACACACACACCTCACCCCTCCCCTCTCCTGGGTGGTGGTGGTCGTTGTGGGGATGTTGTAGGGAACGGACACAGATTTTCCGAGGTGGACGTTGCTGCCGCTGGATGTTGCCGTGGTCACCGTGGCGATCGAGACCTGGGTGGTGACGGCTGCCACGGAGCGGACCAAAGAGGCAGACAGCGGCTCCAGCTTGACACCTCCTCCTACGTTCTGCAGCTGCAGGAAGTGAGAGGAGGGATGGAGGGGAGGGATGAATGAATGAATGGACGGATGAATGGAGGGGGACACGGAGGGATAAAGGAATGGAGGGATAAAGGGAGGGGGAAAGGACAACATGCAGTCAGAACAGATACAGTAAGAGATGAAACCGATCAAGTAGAGCAGCCCTTCACATTTGGTCATACAAAAACACTATCGCCAATTCTAAACAAAACATGCCTTAGACAAGGCAGGCCTGGGCAGTGGTGTAAAGTACTAAAGTAAAAATACTTTAAAGTACTACTTAAGTCGTTTTTTTGGGGTATCTGTACTTTACTATTTATATTTTTGACTACTTTTACTTTTACTTCCCTACATTCCTAAAGAAAATAATGTACTTTTTACTCCATACATTTTACCTGACATCCAAAAGTACTCATTACATTTTGAATGCTTAGCAGGACAGGAAAATGATCCAATTCCCGCACTTGTCAACACTATATCCCTGGTCATCCCTACTGCCTCTGATCTGGCGGACTCACTAAACACACATGCTTCGTTTGTAAATGATGCCTGAGTGTTGGAGCATGCGCCTGGCTATCCGTAAAACTAAAACACAAGAAAATGGTGCCGTCTGGTTTGCTTAATATAAGGAATTTGAAATGATGTATACTTTTACTTTTGATACTTAAGTATATTTTAAATCAAATACTTTTAGACTTTTACTCAAGTAGAATTTTACTGAGGGACTTTTACTTTTACTTGAGTCATTTTCTATAAAAGGTATCTTTACTTTTACTCAAGTATGACAATTGGGTACTTTTTCCACCACTGGGCCTGGGCCATGAGGTAATTCAGAAAACAACATATACCTATCATACAAATAATATCACAATTCACACGTCATCGCCTCTGACCATATCCCATTTACCCCATTCATAATAAATGACCAACGGAAAGCACTGTATGAGGTCATTTTCTTTAGTAGTGCATAATCATAGCATTCAAATGTTACGCATTATAATTCATCCTGCTTTTTAGAAGTGGTTCTCTTATGAGATGTTCACCTGAAAGTGAGCACTTATCCTTTACCATTCCTAAAATGACCTTCACCTTCAGTGCAGCCTTAGAACCAAGCAGTATGCATGAACACAACCTCCCTAACATCTTTGATGATGGGTCAAAATGTGATGTCCTCTATCGACTTGAGCAACATTAATTCAACCTATAATACTCCAGACAAGTCTGTATTTATTCACCTTTGCTGTACACTCTATTATCAAGACAAGACAGCATTTGCACAAGAACCAATCGTGCATGCATCTGAGTCGAATACATTCCTATAAGTACTATTACTAAAGTGTTAATGCATACTTGTTCAGCCATTGGATAAGCATTTCACAAGAGCATATGATACTAAAGCATCTTGAGGCAGAATGTCGTTGTATTCGCTAAACACTACGGCGCTTCCATGCCAAGGTTTTCTGTAAGCAAGCACAATGTAGCAGCCTAATGTCGCGATACACTGTAGTTCTTCATTACAGTATGAGTGACGCACAATGTGGTTATGTCATATTCTCAAAGTGAGCGCGTTAATGAAAGTCATGGACTCTATGAGGGCTGAGCACTTCCACATCTTCATTAACATAGCCGTAACACCGAGTCATACTGTTAATGGACATCGAGGCTCGCCAAACGAACGCATACACGCTTTCAGAATGCTATGAGTAGGGCACTACCAGTCAGCAGCAATGTTTAGGCAGGTTGCTAGGCGGGCTCCTACTTGTTCTCTCTTAGTCAACGAAGGAGGAGGAGGAGGAGGAGGAGGAAGAGAGGTAACCATAGGATCTATCTCCTGTACGGAAACAGCATTACTTCACTTACAGGGTTGTTTTATACTAGTTCACATGAATGTTTCAGTTCAATATTAGGGTGCTTTTCTTGAATATTTTTCTTGAGACTTGGATCACTTACTAATTGCGTGATTGTGTAAGTTCTTTAGTGTTTACATAGAATGATCAACCTGTAGTATCAGGGAAAAGAGAAACTAGCTTGTGCATAACGACATACTCTAAGGAACAGTTTCCAAAAATATGGAGAATCTCCATTAGTGGTGTTTTAGAGAAAGGAGGCCCATCATTTTTGGGTCCCGATTCTCTACCGTTATCCCTAGGTGTGCACTTGCACACTATCTCGCATGGATTTAACAATGGTGGAACTTCCTTCCAGCCGCTGCTTAAATCAATCCTACGCTTTAAAATCCATGTGCACACTTCTGGACAAGGGTGGATAAGTGAAACATGTCCATTGTCTATCTGGGTTGAGAGAGGGGCAGGACTCTATACCTGATCCACCTCTCCCTGGGTAATAGGCTGGGTCTGGAAGCGGCTGTTGGCCCTGCGCTGGCGGGTGTCGCCCCTGGAGGCCCCGGCCCCCTCTGCAGCAGGCTTTGAGGGCTGCTGGGACAGCTGGTTGAACAGGGCCATCTTCTCTGCAAGGCTGTGAGGGGAGAGGTAACATACTGTATGTCAGTGTGTGGTCTGTCACTAGGGTCTATGTCCCCATCCCTTCCATTGAATGTTAGCTAGCGGTGAGTAAAGTTAGCTGTTTTTAGTGGCTAAAGAAATATGGATTACAGTTTCTCCAGGCCCATAGACTTCTTTTAGGGTGTGGACCCATCTCAAATCAAGTTGTACAATTTAAGACATGTTGCCATGAGTTCAAAGAGAATTAAAACCAAGCTTCAATTGCAACTTATGAAGTGAATGCTGGCTTTTTGATTTTTTTTTTCAATATTTTTGCTTCCAAACACACTTTCATGTGTTTACATAAGAGGATAAGAGTTGAGCACATTCTCTCCTTTGACCTGAGAGTTGAAAGGTCGGGCTCATCTGGACCCAGGTCCCCCATTATCTCCTCAGGCCCAGGCCCAGGCCCTGCTCCATCTCCTCTAGGCTGGGCCTCCCTCTCCCTTTCTTTCTCCCCGTCCTGCTCCCCAATGCTCCGCACCATAGAGCCGTGCTGCGATGCCTCCTGCAGGCTGGGAGGAGGAAGCACACACACACACACAGAGGGGATAAGTGCAGATTGTGCTGCTATGGGTTAACAGCTGTAGGGCCATATGTAACACTGTATTATAATGTACCATACTGTACAATTGAAGGACAATATCTAGCAAGAGCATGTCAACATGCTAGACGATCAATTAGGTCATCAAAACACATTCTGTGAAGTAGCAGAACTACATTGTTAATTGTCAGACAAATGCAAAAAAGTTTGCATTGAACTCAACCACACGAACACAATAATGCTGAAGCCCTGGTGATACTTATGATCAAACTAACTACTCATCTCCATAAAACATGTACAGTATCCTGTGAATAGCATCAAGTTAAATAATTGAAATTCCTGATCAGAACATGATACCGAAACGCTGCATCCCGATTCTCCACCCTTCTCTCAAAGAGTGCAATTGTACACTCCCGGTCATGGATTTAAAAGCATAGGAGAGTGGAGCACTCCGGGTGGTGGATAAGGGTAGTAAGCATTGGCAAGTGCATACTTTTGGAGAAGAAGATGTGTGTAGCCTGCACTGAGATAATCATGCTGCTCATGCAGTCGGCCATCTGTACTAGAGGATGTGGACGGTTGGTTCTCTCAGCATGTTAAGTTTCACCTCAGTCGGTAAACAAACATGGTGCTACACGCTCGCCCTACACGTGAACCTGACACACTGAGCTTTAACTGGTTTTACCTTTGACCTTTTCTCCCTCAGTCACAGCTTTAGAAGACGCGTGACACATTTCAACATAGGAACTTAAAGGGATAGTTCACCCGCATTACAAAATGACATGGCTAGGTAAACAAAACCAAAAATATAACCAAAACCAAACGCAGCATGGATTGCTGTCTTATCTTGTCCACGGACTGTTTACAAGGAATCCCAATATGTCATTTTGTAATTTAGGTGAACTATCCCTTAAAGAGTACAAACAACACTGAAAGCAGTAGGGGAGAGTGGGGTATGTTGAGCCTTTGGGTTAGTTGAACCACCCTTCTTTCTAGGAAACCATACACAAAACAAATCATGTGACCAAATATTTAGGAAGAGGTCATCACTTCATAGCTTCCACTAGATAACCCAAACACAAAGTCAAAATTGGCTATTGTAAAAAGTCATGAAAACACTAATGTGCTATTTGGTCGTAATTTAAAGTTAGCGTTAAGCATAAGGTTGGCAGTGTGGTTAAGGTTATGGTCAAGGTGTGGGTTAGGTTTAAAATTGGATTTTAAGAGGACAAATTGTAGAAACAGGCAGGGTTTAGGACTTTGTGACCATGTTAATTAGTGGCAACCTCATTTCATGGAGTCTGTGAAGGAAGAAACCACATGGACAAAGTATTTATTAATTATTTTTTTTAAAAGGTCATTTGAATTAATTGCGTTATAGGTTTCATGATGCTTGTATCGAAACCAGAGTAGACAGTTGTAAGATTTGGGGTCTCTATAAACTACAATATAAGGTCCTAAACCTAACATGAAAGTGCATCCTTGTAAGTGTGTGGGCTAATATAGTCAAAATGTTTGCCTTAGGGTAAATTGAGCCAATGGCCATGGGGTAAACTGAGCCAATGGCCATGGGGTAAACTGAGCCAATGGCCATGGGGTAAACTGAGCCAATGGCCACCATACTCCATACAAATGATGATTACATTTTGTCCGTTTTATGTATAATGGGGGGAATTCAGATTTACGTGTGCGTCAATTAAACTTAATTCCCTTTTTATGCACCCTTCTCTCTACACGTACTCTGACCTTGAACTTAAGTATGGGCAAATGCACATGCTCAAGGAAACCTTGAATAAAGTCGAGCAACATTTCAGATCCAAGTGGAAAAACATCAACTTTCTTTTTTCCGATAGAATAATCTCCATGCACTGTAGTTTATAAATTGATAAGAGCTAATCCGTTTGGATAAGTGGATTGTAAATATAAATGCCAATTGTTTTAGATCTAGTTTACCTTATGATCCCTGGAAGCAAATGTGAAACCAGTCATATTTCAGCAAACGGAAAAGCATGTCAACAGGTATTTTGGCCTCTTTTCAAGTCTGCCCGGACTTTTCAGTTATTTTTAACCATTTCTCTCATATGAATATTAGTCACTATTGGTAGCCACCGTCCGTAATACCCACATACATAATAACTGTCCCTTGGGTGCAGTGACTGTTAGTTTCCTTCAATTAGTAGCCTACATTTTGCATCATACCATTACATCGTTAGTTTACCTTTCTTTCCACTGTCACATCTGTGTGGTTGTTCCTGATGCGCGCTACAAATAGTGGATCATATTAGGATAAAGTATTACAAGTTGTGCAATAATTTGGGACACGCAGCTTATTTGAATCATTATGGAACGCAGACCACACTTAGCAGTTTAAACCTGGAGCCTGACGCACATTTCACGACAATTGGACCTTTCGTCATCGCAGTTCTGTGATTAGTGAAGATTAGGGTATGTTTATAGGACTATTGTTCAATTCCTATTGTACACTTCTCACCTTCCAATATGTCATGGATGGAACAATTGAATAGGGCAACTTTCTGGATAAATGCAACCACTGTATTTTTACTTCCCATACCCTAAATAATCTACAAGATCAGAATATTTTTATCTACCAATTGGTGCTGAAAAGGAGACAAGTATTTCTTTCATTGATCCCTATTCTGAACATCTCTCGATGAACAGTATATTCTAGTGAGTCTGTCGAGAATTCTTTTTTAAATTAAAGATACACCATATTTAAAGGGAAGGCCTTACAGAAATGTACTGAAAACCCGACTGAATGAAAACTCCACAAGAAAATATGTTGGCTATCAAGTGGGAGGGTTTTCAGCAGTTTAATGTAATTTATTTAGTGTGCGCAAGGGAGCAACTCCTGCAAAACCCATTACGCACCTGCATACGGTAAGTCTGAATACCAACTATTAAGAAGTGCTTAAATCAAAATGTGTAAAAAAAAATATATATTTCCTAAGTCTGAATCGGGACCAGTATGCATAGTAATTTTGCCATGTGTCATGCATATGAACTCAAGATAGCCGTTTGTACTGTTACAGAGCAGACATCATCATGCCCTGTGTATTCAAATGTAAAACAGGCAGGGGTCTTGCTCCCCTTGAGGTTCTTGAGAGAGCAGCCAAGGAAGTGTTGGATGACAAAATTGACTGAATGACACTGAAGAGTTACAATGACAAAAAAGAAAACAAACATGTACCTGTACGAATGAGAGGCTTTGATAGATTATCAGTGGCATACAAGGTCTTCTCTGACGACACGGATTCTGAGCTTGCTAATCAAAAAATTTGCGGACCAGTGGCATGGACCTCAAATGCAGAGAACTTGCCTACAAATTGTCACGTCGAAACAGCATCCATGTCCCAGACAACTGGTCAATAAATGGAAGGGTAAGTGATAATGAACAGAGATATCTATATCTGAATATAGCATACAAATGATTTAAGATATACAATATATCAAACCCCCATTCCATGAAAACTTTTACCTAACCAGCACCATCACCCACATACCCCAAGGTGGCTCAACATACCCTGTCCCTATGCTCAACCTACCCCATACCAGGGGTAAGTTGTGCCAAGAGATCACTTCTTTTAAAATAAAAATGGTTATGTTTACATGAATTCTGATCATTTTCAGGGATACACAAAATCCTGAAATATATGTAGAGTTCTTTGTTAGAAAGAATACTATGTTTCCCTGGATGTAGTGATGCTGAATGTAAAAAAATGGCTCAACTTACCCCTCTCTCCTAATGCTTGCGGAGTTGAAAGGTACAAAATAATCTATTGTGTTAAAACAAGTTTATTCCCCCTATATGGTTCAACTTCACACAGCTATTCTAAGAAAACAAGCAAGCAGCATGTGAGTGAGCACTATGAACACTATAAACAGCAGAGGGCACTGTAGAGCAGATGTCTGCCTGCCTAATACATTCAACCTGTAGCTCTAGACAACAACTACAGATGAATTAATGAAGTTGCAAAATGATGGTAACTTTCCCAAAATTCCCATGTTTTCCAGAAATCCCAGTTGGAAGATTCCTTGAATCAGAGGGAATAAGAAGGACATCCTGAATCATCCAACTAGGATTTCAGAAATGTACTGCAATTTTGAAACACTATTAATCAATAATAACTTAATATCCATGCAATGCCACTCAAGAAAATGTCAAGCTAAATGGAAGGTGAAAAACATCAGTCTTGCATGGAGTAAGAGAAGCGAGGAGGCATGCAAGGTTTAATTGCTTATCAATTCAGTAAACCCATGATAAGCCCATGTCTTGAGCACACACACACACACACACACACACACACACACACACCTGTAACTGGTCATGGTGGTGCTGACTACAGTGGGGCTGGGGATACGTGCTACTGTGGTGTGGACCGTCACCGTTTGTGAGGACAGAGCAGAGACACTTTATATGTCCAGAAAAGTGTCCCACATAGACAGGGACAGTCACATAGGGAAAAGGAGTCACAGAGAGATAGAGAGAGAGTGAGAAAAGGAGAGAGATAACGAGAGTGAGAGAAAGAGAGAGAAAGCGAAAGAAGTCACAAAGCAGCAGACAAGAGAATCAGAGAAAAAAAAAGAAGTGGACAGGGGAAAAGAGTTAAACAAGAACATCACAAGAAGAGTAAACAAAATGACGCCAAGGCAGCACTTAGTATTGATCAGAGAGTGACAGACGTACGTGTGAGCGATGTCCACTTCCTCATTGGTGATAGGCTGTGTGTGCGCACGGTCCTGGACTCGTCTCAGGCGCCTCTCCACGGCAGGGTTACGGGACCGCGGTTTGGGGACGCTATCTGTGGACTTCTCCAGCTCCTGTGGAGTGGAACGAAGAAAAACATCCTGATAGTAAATCTCTGCTCATTAACCACATGCGTCAAACCATGGAAATATACTATTTGCTTAGTCCTGGACTGAAAGCATGCTCAATGGAGAGTGTCAATTTAAATATTTGTTTTCGTTCAGGACTAGGCTTAATCTGTGTCCAGGAAACCGGCCCTCAATGTAAACAAATACACACAAGGCAGATACTGTACCCTAAATAGTGACCTCTTAGCAGCCACACTCATCTTAGCTCTCTCATCAAGCTTCTCTTCGTCAGCTGCAAAAGGGAAGGGTGAACAATTGTCAGTCCACAACACATCCCCAATACTAAGGTAAACCCACTGAGGAGTGCAATTCATGGGTTGAATTGAATTCATTTCAGAAATTACAAATTGACCCCAACCCTGGTGTGAATGTATTTCCTTGACCTCAAACACGTTACCTAAAATCACCCTGCCTGACACAGTAAATTAATCTAGAGGGGGTTTATTTATTGTTCAACACTTTTCTAATCTTTGTTTACCTCAACAAATCCCTCAGACACATCCATCCATTGTGTTGTCAGATGGTGAGCATTCTGGCTAATGATTAGTTATTCAATTAAGTGTGGTGTTGGTAACTAAATGAAGCGAATAATCTCCACTGATACTTGCCTTCTGGGTTCTGTAGCTCGGTTGGACTCAGACGAGACCTGAGGGAGAAAACAAACAATAAAACAAACAAGACATTGATCCAAATAGACTCAAGAATGGTCTTTTGCTAAACGGCACAGGAGACACATTTATTGAGACAGCATAAAATCCCCATGGTCTGCATGTATCCCACAAACTCCAGGAGAAAAAAGAAAACCACTGTCCACAGTACTCCCACTGGTGATCTTAGCAAATGTATTCTGTGTACCTTTTTCTGAGAGACCTGTCCCTCAGGGCCTTCAGTACCTATCAGACTCTGCAGAGGTTACGGACTGTCCTAAACCTCTCACCTATCAGACTCCAGTCGCTCTGCAGAGGTTATGGGCTGCGTCCTAAACCTCTCACCTATCAGACTCCAGTCGCTCTGCAGAGGTTATGGGCTGCGTCCTAAATCTCTCAGAGGACTTGCGGATGTCTCCAGGGGTAATGTAGCGCCGCGGCCTCCGCGCTGTGCCACGCTCCCGATCAGTGCTCCCAGCAGCCGGATCTACTTCCATGGCAGTGAGCTCTACTTTAGTTGGCTCCCTTTGTAGGGTCATGTGTTGGGATGGAGAGAGCGACGAAGGCAACAGAAAAGGAGGATAACAGTGAGAGTACGAACGGCAAGGTCAGTTTTCTTCCACAGCAATCCAGACATCCAGGTTAGAGGTGGCAAAGTCACGCACAAGACGATCACACCGCAAATATTAACTGTCCCCAAAATGGGGGATTTTGTCACCAGCCCAATTGTGTCTGAACCCACACACAGCACAACATGCAGCAACAAGCACCTCAAGTTTGCCCAACAGGCTGACAATAACAGAATATGTCCAAGCAGCTGGCTAAACAAATAATAGGTTATCCCCCATACAGGCTTAGAAGATCTCTTGATACCACGTTTGACTATGCAATATACTGCACTCAAAAATCACACAAGCACAAACACCTCAAGTCTCATATTATGATGAGAGTCTATATTAGTGTTAGGCAAAGCAAACTGATTAAAGAGTCAGTAAACATGCTGTTCCACCTACAGCTCCGGCTTCCTGTTGGCGTTCTCCAGATATGAGTGTCGGAGCTGGGCCACAGAGACCCTGGTATCCAAGGTCCCCACCTCCCCATTGGGCAGTACCCCCACTGCCACCCCTCCCTCCCTGGCCAGGTGGGCTGCCGTGGTAGCCTCTCTGCTGGCGGCTGCCCTCTCCATGCTCCTATAGGCAGCCGAGCGCTGACTTACGCCGATGTCGGACATGGAGCGCGTGCGGACCTTGAGCTTGGGGGGCCCGGCCTGCCCGGCTGGCTCCATGCTCCTGTGTCTGGCCTGAGGGAGGTAGGCACCCCTCTGGAGGTAGACGGCCGAGTCACCCTGCTGCTGGTCCTGCAGGCCATGTTGACCCTGGAGGTCCTGCTGACTCAGGGGCTGCAGATGCTGCTGGAGTTGCTGGTGCTGGTGGAGAGGCTCAGGAGCCTGTTGCTGCTGGCTGGGCTGGGAGTGGGAGGTCTCCATGTGACTGGCTGGACCTGTCTCCTTTGTGTCCTGGCTGTGACTGGACCAGTGCTGCTGCTGCTCCCTGGGCCTAGTCTCCCATTCCTCCGAGTCCGCCCGACTCTTTCTCCTCCCCCCGGACCTATAGCTCTCATACTCCATGGCGGTTGAGATGGTGGAGTCGTCCTTGCGGCTGACTGGCCCTAGGTGGGGCTCCCCTCTCTGGGGGTCGTCCACACTCTTCTCCCTGCGGCGGATCTCTGAGGGCAGCACGGCCTTCCGGCTCTTCAACAGCCCCTCTGTGTGGACCTCCTCTCTCAGAGCCTGCCTGCCCTCCCTGTGGGTCTCCCTCTGGGTCGTGTAGATGTGGTCAGTGCTCACCCTCCTCCTTGGAGTATCCACCTCCACCACAGGGGCTCCAGGGAGCTTGGTGGTCACAGGGGCCGGCATGGCTAGGTAAGGCTGAGGGTCCATGTGGGTCCCCTGGTGGCCCATGGCAGGGCCTGATGTGTGGGTGCGTGGTGCTGAGGCGTGGGGGTATGGGACGTGGGCGAAGGCAGGTTGGGAGGGCTGAGAGGAGGGGGCGGTCCTTTTGTAGGTGGCAGGGTCAGTGCTGTGGCCACGTTGGGGCATGTAGTGAGCTGTGGTGGTGTGAGCACGATCACGGTGTCTCTTCACTGGGGGCTCTGGAGCTGGACCCCGCTCTGCAGGGGCCCTTTGGACACCGCTCTCGTCTTTCGATATTCTCTCTCTTACTCTGATTCTTAAAGGGGGAAGAACCGATTAACGAACCATAGCACTCAATTTCAAATTAAAGACAATCAATGAGACACCCAAATAAACTACCACAGTGCCCTTGTCAAATTGATGACGTAGTGATTTGAAATATGTGTCATTAAAACTGCTTCCAAAATATAGTGCCCTGGTCAAAAGTAGTGCACTATTTCGGGAAAAGGGTGCCATTTGGGATGCAGTAGGAAATGCACACCAAGTCAACTATAAATGTCAAGTCAAGCGATTATTAATTAAAGAATGCCATTCATCTAGGGACAACAAACAGGAATATATAAAGACTGCAGCACATGCAGTCACGTTTATTTATATAAAAAATGTATGTGTGAAGAAACATCTGACTGACAGAATGGTTAAGTTCAAGTAGCGACATTGTGCTTGGGCGGTAGGTAGCCTAGCGGATGAGGTTGCCGGGTTCAAATCCCTGAGCTGAGTACGTGAATAATCTGTTGATGTGCCCTTGAGCAAGGCACTTAACCCTAATTGCTCCTCACTCTGGACAAAAGTGTCTGCTAAATAACTAATATGTAAATGTAAGGTCCATGCTGTGGTTCAAAACTAATCCTTGCTATATCATCTCTAGCTGACTCAAATGTCTCTATGCCAAAATGTGAGCGAGCCTAAACTATTTTTATCTATGACCCCTTGCTCTTAGCAGCCAAAAGTCACGTTAGGTTACGTCCCAAATGGTCAAAAGTAATGCACCAAATAGGTAATAGGGTGGCGTTTATGACGCAGCCCACGCTAATCTCCTTGTACACCACTAAGCCACCCCTAATTGATGGGCTGACGCTTCATTTGACATGGCATGGAAGGAGTTTAAATAGTATACACGCTCCATAGAGACATTGTGATCTAACACTTCACTTATTGTTACTAGGCAGACAAGGTCACACGTAGCCTGAGTGCTAATCTGTTTGTGCTAGCATGCCAAGTCCTTGTCACTCATGTTGGGCTTGACAATGACAGCAACGGAGTTGGCAAAAGCACAAACAGATCTGGGATCAGGCTAGGCCACACAGGCTGCACTGCAGATCCTATGTTGGTTGGAGTGATTGTCACTTATATACCTGTTGGAAAGCTAAACTTAGCTTGAAAATCTTTGTAAATGAACTGCTGTGTCTGTCAAACAGAGAGGCTACAAAATGACCCAGATAGTCTCTGCTAATAAATTCAAGGGAACAGCCAAGCTTTACAATCCACTCCAGGTGTGTGTCCAAAATGCCACCCTATTCCCTATATAGTCCACTACTTTTGACCAGGGCTCATATAGGGCTCCGGTCAAAATGTGTGCATTACCGTATCTAGGGAATAGGACACCATTTGGAACACAACCCAGACAGGTTTCTACTGGCTTGGTGCAGGGCCTCAGTGGGCTGTGCTCGGTAGACCCACACTCACCTGTCCATACTCCTCAAAGTAAGGCTGGCCTGGCCATGGGCCCAGCACCTCTCACACTACAGCCCTGCCTTCAGCTGGCCAGTCATGCAGAGTATCTGGGCCAAACTCCGCTCCAGAAATATACCCCACTAGCCTAGCTAACACTTTCCTCACCACAAGGTCTTAAGACCGGCCAAGCCTGCACAACACTCTAGTCACTCTAGTGACATCCACTGTGTAGCCTACATGTCTAGAGACAAAGTTAAAAAGGCACTGATTGTAATCCTAAATACAACATGATTTATCATAGAAAACGGGTTAGGAGAAATGTGCAATCTGATTTGCTGAAATGCCGTTAGCAGCAATTCACAATTCCCCAATATCCAGCTGACTCTTGTCAACATGAATAATAAGGGTTTGTTTTCAGATTTACACAAATCAGGTAATTTCACAGTAATTCTGACTGTGTCTCAGTGAGTGGGCAACCTTTATGAGTGCAGACATACTCACTCAGCTGGCATTTACTGACTCAGTGGACACGGCCACATAGGCTGAGTTAGACCGAGCATCTGACTAATGCTCACACCCCAACACCTACAGTACTCAGTACTCACTCACATACAGCCCAACTCCTCTGCCTATCAAACTCAGGGCAGAAATAGTATGTGTCCCAAATAGCACCCTATTGCATATATAGTTCATTACTTTTGACCAGAGCTCTTTGGTCCTGGTCAAAAGTAGTACACTATTTAGGGAATAGGGTGCCATTTCGGACACAGGTAGAATCTGCTTGAACTGTGTCACACTGTCATTATGAATTGAATAAATGTACATAGATATATACAGTGAGGGGAAAAAAGTATTTGATCCCCTGCTGATTTTGTACGTTTGCCCACTGACAAAGAAATTATCAGTCTATAATTTTAATGGTAGGTTTATTTGAACAGTGAGTGACAGAATAACAACAAATAAATCCAGAAAAATGCATGTGAAAAATGTTATAAATTGATTTGCATTTTAATGAGGGAAATAAGTATTTGACCCCCTCTCAATCAGAAAGATTTCTGGCTCCCAGCTGTCTTTTATACAGGTAACGAGCTGAGATTAGGAGCACACTCTTAAAGGGAGTGCTCCTAATCTCAGTGTGTTACCTGTATAAAAGACACCTGTCCACAGAAGCAATCAATCAATCAGATTCCAAACTCTCCACCATGGCCAAGACCAAAGAGCTCTCCAAGGATGTCAGGGACAAGATTGTAGACCTACACTAGAATGGAATGGGCTACAAGACCATCACCAAGCAGCTTGGTGAGAAGGTGACAACAGTTGGTGCGATTATTCGCAAATGGAAGAAACACAAAAGAACTGTCAATCTCCCTCGGCCTGGGGCTCCATGCAAGATCTCACCTTGTGGAGTTGCAATGATCATGAGAACGGTGAGGAATCAGCCCAGAACTACACGGGAGGATCTTGTCAATGATCTCAAGGCAGCTGGGACCATAGTCACCAAGAAAACAATTGGTAACACATTACGCCGCGAAGGACTGAAATCCTGCAGCGCCCGCAAGGTCCCCCTGCTCAAGAAAGCACATATACATGCCCGTCTGAAGTTTGCCAATGAACATCTGAATGATTCAACTGGGTGAAAGTGTTGTGGTCAGATGAGACCAAAATGGAGCTCTTTGGCATCAACTCAACTCGCCGTGTTTGGAGGAGGAATGCTGCCTATGACCCCAAGAACACCATCCCCACCGTCAAACATGGAGGTGGAAACATTATGCTTTGGGGGTGTTTTTCTGCTAAGGGGACAGGACAACTTCACCGCATCAAAGGGACGATGGACGGGCCATGTACCTTCAAATCTTGGGTGAGAACCTCCTTCCTCAGCCAGGGCATTGAAAATGGGTCGTGGATGGGTATTCCAGCATGACAATGACCCAAAACACACGGCCAAGGCAACAAAGGAGTGGCTCAAGAAGAAGCACATTAAGGTCCTGGAGTGGCCTAGCCAGTCTCCAGACCTTAATCCCATAGAACATCTGTGGACGGAGCTGAAGGTTCGAGTTGCCAAACGTCAGCCTCGAAACCTTAATGACTTGGAGAAGATCTGCAAAGAGGAGTGGGACAAAATCCCTCCTGAGATGTGTGCAAACCTGGTGGCCAACTACAAGAAACGTCTGACCTCTGTGATTGCCAACAAGGGTTTTGCCACCAAGTACTAAGTCATGTTTTGGAGAGGGGTCAAATACTTATTTCCCTCATTAAAATGCAAATCAATTTATAACATTTTTCACATGCGTTTTTCTGGATTTTTGTTGTTGTTATTCTCTCTCACTGTTCAAATAAACCTACCATTAAAATTATAGACTGATCATGTCTTTGTCAGTGGGCAAACGTACAAAATCAGCAGGGGATCAAATACTTTTTTCCCTCACTGTATGTACAACATAGTATATACAGAGAATTCCCCTGAGGGTTCAGGGAACAGAACCGAAAATGTAATTATTTGAGGGACATAACCCGAACCGAAAACAAAAGTAATCTATACTATTCCGGAACAGAACCGTTATTTTAAAATCATGGGAACTGGTGAATAACGTTATTTTACATTCCAGGCATTTTTTTGGGGGGGGGTGCTACAAAAATCGCAACAATGCGCATCTATGAAAAGCTCTCACTCAGAAACGTATTCCAGCATCTGCCTGCCAACTGTAAATATTTGCCAGTGGGTGTGTGTGTGGGCTACAGAGTATGTGAGTGGAGCAGAGCTGGAGTGGAGCGAGGAGCAGAGCGTGCCCAATTTGACTGGAGCTTGGAGCAAGATTCCCAAAGGCTGGAGCGTTGGCCTTCTCGCCCGCCCCAATTTCGTTCCAGTAGCGCTCCAGTAGCGCTGACTTCACGAGCTCAGGGTATGCCCGCCCCAGCATGCATTTGTAGTCTACTTGTGTGCTGCTATAGCCCCTTGCTTTAGCTACTGTCATGGAGTTCACCAAATATTTTCATAAAGAAACGGATTAAAACACACAAGGTGACATACAAGGCTAAATCAAGGTGACTTACGAAGATGAGGACCAAGAACAAGAGAGGGAGTGCTGTGATGTAATGTCCACAACTAAATAATCATTGTGGAATCTGAAAAGACACATATCCCGAAAGCAAGATGGTGTAACCTACTTATTATGTGCACATGCTAAAAGAAAGGAACGAGGTGGGTAGCTAATTAAGTGTGTCATTGTAGCAAAGTATTTATAAACTAAAAATCTGATCTCTTAAAGTGTTCATTCATTTTTGTTCTATTGTCTATATACAATAGGCCATAATAGATTTTGGCCCAATAGGCCTGGCATATTCCCACGTTCAAAGAGCTTTCCGTTTTGATTGGGTTATTTTGCCTAAAAACCTTTAGGACTAGCTATAGAAATATAAAAAAAAACAACTGCATCTCTGCCCAGCCTGGCAAGAGTGGCCAAAAGGGTGTTTAGCATCCCCAATGGCTTTGCAAGTGTGGAGAGGATATTCTCTGGTGCTGGCTGGTGTTGTGCCGAAAAGCCCCCCCCTTCGCATGAACGCGCCCTCCCTCAATTCTTCACTGCTGCAACGTGCTTGCTAGTTGAGATTGCTGATCACATTAGGCTATGTATCATTTGATTTTTTTATGTCGGTTTGATCGCGGGGGAGGCATTAGTAATGTCTGCAGTTTTCGGTTTGGCTATTAGTTTCAAGTGTATTAGTTTATAAATAAATCTCTTTGACAAAATTCATCATCTCTCCCATGTTTTATTCGACTAGTAGTTGTTCTGAAATGTTTATTGCTTGTCTACATTTGACTTCCTCCTATGTTTAATATAACACACATACATTCATTATTAATTTCAGTTGCCTATCCTGACGTGACGGTTGTTCTATAGAAAGTACTTGACTCTGATGTGTGCCACAGAAAGTATTTGACTCTAGCCACAAAACTAAGGAAATTAGAAGGGGGGAGGATTTCGGCAAAGCTATTTTCTTGCCTCCCTCCCTTCTATCTTGGGACTGCAAGGCCTGGCACACTTCTGAATCCTTTTTGGTGACCTATCATGTCCTCTGATGTGTGCCAGAGAAAGTATTAGCATTAGGGAAGTGGTTATTTCAACAATAATCGTTTTCAGAGCCCTCTACTGTTCTCTCTACCCATCCCTCAATCCCCCATCCCATCCTGCTTTTCCTACATTTTTTTTTTACACATTTTCTGTTTTAGTTTTTAAGAATGTAGGTACAGTAGTAATAATAACAATAATAATAATAACAATAATAATAACAATAATACATCAAAAACGTGTACTTTGGGCGAAAAAGAAAGTTCAAATATATAAGTCAACATGAGTGCTTATCCATAATCACAGTAAACGGTTATAATAGAATAATAATAGTATAATAATATAATAAACAAAACTATGACTGAATGTGCCTCCATGAAGAATCCACTCCCCAATAGGTCCCTTCGCCCTCAATAGGACACACCCAGCCCATCCACCATCCCCATCAACCTCCCCCAACCCCTCAACCACAAAACACAATAATGATAACAATAATAGAAATTAAAATAAAAAAAATATATACCAAGATATATATACACATACACACATATGTACAGTACATATACATAAACATATTCACAGGACACTCAACTTATCGCTTATCTCTTTTCCTACATCAGATAGGCAGGTGACATTTCCACCTGGATGACAGCACATAATCAGCAAGACGGAGATGCTCTTTATCCGAGGGAATGCCTGCCCATTCTCAGATGTTAGATAATCCGAGATGATCACATGTCATTTACATTCCAGCCCTTGTCAGCTCCAGATTTGACTACTTCAACTCACACCCTGCTGGAATCCCTGAATTCTCAGATTGCCCTCTGTTATTAATCTCTATATTGTAATCAATAAAGTGTTTCAAACTGCTGTACTTTTATTAACATCTATGTTCAGATCATCTCAGAGAGAGAAGGGGTGTCGTGTCTCCAGATGGGCGTGTGGTACCCTTCCTCACCCATGCCAACAAGATGTTACTTCTTGTGGGGTCTTCGCCTTGAAAGTAAGTATGAGAGTATAAGTAATGTACAATTAACCTACTGAAAGTATTCTGACTAAAAGGCAAAACAGAACTGTCAAATTATATTATAGCTGTGTCGTTGTATACTTGCGAATTAGAATCTTAAGGGTAACATAATTTTGTTGGGGAAAACTGAAATGCCCATACATTTTTTCCCCCCAGTTTGCTGAATGTGTTCTGAAGGAAGAGTCGATTGTCTTTTCAAATACGGACAAAGATGTTAACATCATGAGAGAAAAAATTGCGGTCACTTTCCTCCAAAGCATTGGTATGTTCAATTTCTTCTGGATCGATGTCCCTTCCACGGGACAGTTGAGCTAACATTTGCTAATGCGATTAGCATGAGGTTGTAAGTAACAAGAAATTTTCCCAGGACATAGACATATCTGGGTATGTCATTTTTGGCGATTTTCTTTTAAAAAGGGGCTAATCCTTAAGAGGTTTATAATTGTAGATAAAAAAAAAAAAACATTTATATGGATCTTTCAAGGTTATCTTTGATCCAACTTCTGACTAGATGGCCTCTAAAACACATGTATTTAAATAATTATGTTACAAGAAACCTATACTATTCCCTTGTTCCCTGTTTGCTCAGAAAAAATACATGTAAAGATGTATAGATTACTTGACATTATGTTTTGCTAGATGACCTAAGCCAACTTTTTGGCACAACACATGTTCTCCAGGCACCATCACATGAGCCTGAAGCAAAAGACTGGCAAAACTTGTGTTTCTAAAAATGAATTCAAAGGCACTAATAAGTCCTTTTTCATTGAATTTGTGTTGAATTCTAAGTAAGTCACAGCCTATATGCGCAATTTAGAGACTCTAATGATTTAATGCAACGAAATGGTGTTTAAATGCTGAGCGCTTTTTTTATTTTAAATTTTATTTTATTTCACCTTTATTTAACCAGGTAGGCCAGTTGAGAACAAGTTCTCATTTACAACTGCGACCTGGCCAAGATAAAGCACAGCAGTGCGACAAAAACAACACAGAGTTACACATGGGATAAACAAACGTACAGTCAATAACACAATAGAAAATCTGCATACTGTGTGTGCAAATGAAGTAAGGAGGTAAGGCCAATAGTGGCGAAGTAATTAAAATGTTGCATTAACACTGGAGTGATAGATGTGCAGATGAGAATGTGCAAGTAGAGATACTGGTGTGCAAAAGAGCAGAAAAAAAATATTAAATAAATATAATATGTGGGGATGAGGTAGGTAGTTGGTTGGATGGGCTATTTACAGATGGGCTGTGTACAGCTGCAGCAACCGGTAAGCTGCTCTGACAGCCGATGCTTGAAGTTAGTGAGGGAGATATGTCTCCAACTTCAGTGATTTTTGCAATTCGTTCCAGTCATTGGCAGCAGAGAACTGGAAGGAAAGGCGGCCAAAGGAGGTGTTGGCTTTCGGGGTGACCAGTGAAATATACCTGCTGGAGCGCGTGCTACGGGTGGATGTTGCTATGGTGACCAGTGAACTGAGATAAGGTGGAGCATTAGCTAGCAAAGACTTATAGATGACCTGGAGCCAGTGGGTTTGGCCACGAATATGTAGCGAGGACCAGCCAACGAGAGCAAACAGGTCGCAATGGTGGGTAGTATATGGGGCTTTGGTGACAAAATGGATGGCACTGTGATAGACTGCATCCAATTTGCTGAGTAGAGTGTTGGAGGCTAGGAAGCCAATTCTAGATTTAATTTTGGATTGCAGATGCTTAATATGATGCTTCATGTCCCTACCAGCCTATTGCCTCGCACTTGTAAATGCTTCACAATGTATTTCTTTGTAGGCTATAGCCTTGAAATATAGCCAAAATAATTCACTTCTATTTAGTGACCTATTTAGAGTGTTTATAAGCTGTGTAGTATGACATGTAGCCGATTTGAAATGATGTTCGCTTCTTACATTCACCTTTTCATATTTATTCAAATACTTTTAATTCAAATCCATACGTGTTGGTTTTCCATACTTAAAAACCAATTGGTAGGTCCAGGTAGTCACAAAAATAGATGGGTGTTGGTTAAATTGTGATTTTAATGAATGGAGCGAATTTGGACCAGCAGTTTTTTTCTTGTGAGCTCAGAGTTTTTTTTTGCGAAGCTGTAGGAAAGTACATGGCCACAGCAGCAGTGCGCAACCGCTCCATGAGCGATGAGCAGGACATCTGCTACCTGCCTCCTCCCCGCTGAAGCATAGGTAACTGTAGCCTACTGACGGCGTTACAAGTGTAATTCAGAAATTAGGGAGAGATATTCGGTGGGCCTAATTGGGATAACGCATGTCATAGCAAGATGCCTAGCGCTTTAAGGCAAGCTTCCTCCATCCTTTCTCGCTCTCTCACCCTCAAAACGTCAGTTGCATCTAGCACCTTACACTGTGACTGGAAGCACAGTGTGTGCTTGTCCTACTACTGTATACTCCATATCTGACCAATAACTAACGTGTGACCAAAGCATTCACTTCTACTACTTGTGTGCATCCAGGTTTCCATCCGATTCCCTGATGAGGAGGCTTGATGATATTTGAGAGATAACATCCTTAGAAGTTTTAAGGATAATTACAATTGATGAGAAGACCAAAACGTTAATTTGAAAAATGAGGGGGTTGGGAAGGAGAGTTAAAGAACTGCAATCCAAACCTCACACTGAGAACTAGAAAACACCAGTTAACTTGGAGATGACAAACGGGAATGATTACTATGATTATATAGTAATATATAATACAGGATATATTATAATATAAATTATATAGGTTGTCTATCTGTTGGGAGGATGTGTTAGGTAGATGTTTTGGGGTCTACACACACACCCATACGGTACATACGTAGACCTGGGTTCAAATACTGTTAGACATTTCAAATATGTGCTTGAGTGCGCTTGCCTGTTGCAATAGAACATAAAAAGTCTAAAAATGACAAACCCCACCCACCTGCAGGCTAAAGCAAATGCGAAAAGTATTTGAAAGATTTACAAAAAGTATTTGAAACCAGGTCTGCCCCTACAGTATGTTCCTACCACAGTACCTGGAGGGCCAACTGATGGCAGACTGAGTGCCAGCAGCATCATCTTCTGAGTCTGTCTGGAGAGACCAGTCGCTCTGAGACAACACTGCCAGGCTACAGGACCAATGTGGTGAAGATGACGACATAGCTTAGAATGGTGCTGGGTCATTAAGACTACTATAATACTGTTGTTATGTCCCAAATTGCACCCGTTCCCTATATAGTGCACTACTTTTGACCAGGGCCCATAGGGCTCTGGTCAAAAGTAGTGAACTATGTCGGAAATATCAATATTAATCAATGCTATAAGAAGACATCTGGACCCTGTCCTCTCTCTCTGGTCTGGCCAAAGATGGTGGATACATGAAGATGTCTTACTCAGGCAGTTTACCATTGGAAACATTTTTCAAGGTTCCTGTCTTTGTAAGTGGGTGTTCCCTCCGAGCATGCTTTCCTGCGTGAGCTCACGGTTCCCTCCATAATCTCTGGCATGTTCATGCGAGAGAGTTAAGGCCCACTTACACCGACAGGATTTATTTTCAATGGGAAACTGCCCAATAACAGCTGGCACTGGTATAATTATTGTCACCTCCCCACTCGCCTCACCTGACCTGCCAAGAAAAGATTAGCCAGTGAGATGTCTTGCTTTCTCTACCATCTCTGGTCTGGCCTCAGGTCTGGCACAAAGCCTGTTTTCAGAGGCAAAGATGAGCACTCTATCTAACTCTATGGGTCTGCCCTTACTGGGCAAGCTGTGAAACCCAACCAACTTAACAAATCCCCCATCATAGATGGCCCCCTTACCCCCACACCCTGTAGCCCCTCTGCCCCCTCTGCGGCCCCTGATGAGATACCCAAGCAGGCAGAGTACCTCCTCTATGAAACCAGAACAGTCCACAGTCTGGATACAACCCCCACTGGCACCACAGAAACACTGTTACCAACAACAGCACGAGGGCAACAAAATACTGCAACTACTCCTTAAAGTGGTGAGTTAATGGTGAAAGCAACCTGTTTTTTACCCAAGCCACTCCGCCCACCCCAGAGACAGTGGGAGCATTCATCAGTGTGCCAATATCTTTACATTCATTTCTTTTGTACTCAGCACCTGCACCTATTTCATACTGAAAGCAACCTGAGCACAGAGATCAAACTCATTGGAGACAGAGTGCAGTATGACATCAAAGGTGATCTGAACTCACCCCTGTCTGCTGAGGATGGCCTGAGCCTGCTGCTCGATGAACAGGTCCCCGGGGGAGATGCCGTAGCGTGTGGAGGGCAGGGAGGCCCGGCGGGCCGTACAAGGGGAGCTGGGGATGGCCGCCACGCTGCAGGATTCTCTGGAGGAGGCCCTGGATAGAGGAGGGCTGAGCTGCTGGATGGAGGGGGCCTGGGCATGATCCTGGGGCCTGTTACTAGCTCCTCTGAGGCCCCCTGGCATCGTCCTCTCCTGGGCCCGCCGGTAGTTCTCCAGGTTCATCATCCTCTCCCGCTCTGAGAAGGTGCCGGGCCTCTCCCGGGTGGGCGGAGGGTCTTGAGTATGGGTAGGGCCTGCATGGGCTGGACCGTGACCTGAGGCAGGAGTGTGGCCAGGAGTAGGCTCAGCAGGGTGAGCCTGCATGTAGATCCTGCCCACTCCAGAGCTGTAGGGAGTTCTGCGGGAACTCTCCCGCCCTCCTCCTCCTCCTTCTTCCACCTCCTGTCTTTCTCTATCTCTGTCTCTCCTACGCTCTGTGACTGCTGGGGCCCCTCTATCCGAGGTGTCAGACTCTCTACGTGAGCACGAGTAGCGAGGACTGTAGTCCATGTCTATCTCCTGATCCAAGAGGATGCCGTAACGCTCGGAGAGCTGGCGCCGGCGCCCGGCTTTGTAGCGGGCGATCCGCTCGGCCTTGGAACTGAGGCTGGCTGGATCCACTGGGCCACCGGAAGGGGATTGGACAGGCTCTGCATGGGGGTGGGCAGCCGGTCCAGGATGGTCCCCCGGTCTGCCCCGGGTCCTAGACTGTCTGTCTGGGGAGGACACCGGCATCTGTGGGACCTCCATCTGCTCTCTGCTGTAACGTCTCACTGTGGAACGAGGAGGGAGAAGGGCACACAGTAAGGGTGTGTCCCAAATTGCACCCTATTCCCTTGATAGCACACCACTTTTGACCAGAACAGCATGGGCACTACTATATAGGGAACAGGGTGCCATTTGGGATGTACCCTAAATCATATGAGCACAACAAACATGGCATGGTCTCACTGTGGAACCAGGAGAAACCCACAACAAACCATGCCTCTCTCCCAAATATAATCTTTCTACATCCCAAAATAATCAGAACCTAACAAACCATGCTCTGAATAAGGATATAGGTGTCATATGCATTCCCCCTCACTAGCATACATTATGAGGCTTCACCTTTTCTTCACGAGGACCTTAAAAATCTAAGTACAGTAGGCCAAGTCTACAGTATATGTTTCATACAGGGGGCTTGCATTGCCTTGTGTGGTCAGTATCCGTACCCATGATTGGCTCACAGGGGTCTGAGGCCCGGGTGTATCGTGGCGGGTCGTCCTCCAGCATGCGGTTGGCCACCAGGCTGGCACAGCTAGGTATCAGGGCAAGAGGAACCTCACTCTCGATACCCTCCAGACGCCTGGCTATCCTTTCCTTCCTGCTTCAATCCAGGCAGAGACAGGCAGGGGGGATATAGAGATGACTATTATCATATACTGCAATAAAAAAATAAAAATGTAAAGTCTCTTTTGCAAGGGAGCCCTGCATCTTAACAAGTACACAACAATTACACAATCAAGGCAGCATAAGAGCATAGGAAATACACCAACAAAATAGAACATAATCGTGAAAAACAACCACATTCCTCAGTAAAGAGGTCCTCAACAGTGAATCTCAGTTTTTGTTTTGTTTTTTTTATTTCACCTTTATATAACCAGGTAGGCTAGTTGAGAACAAGTTCCCATTTACAACTGCGACCTGGCCAAGATAAAGCAAAGCAGTGCGACAAAAACAACACAGAGTTACACATGGAATAAACAAGCGTACAGTCAATAACACAATAAAAAATAAAAATAAAATAATAAATAAAATGAAAGTCTATATACAGTGTGTGCAAATGGCGTGAGGAGGTAGGCAATAAATAAAGCCATAGTAGCGAAGTAATTACAATTTAGCAGATGATGATGTGCAAGTAGAGATACTGGTGTGCAGAAGAGCAGAAAAGTAAATAAAAACAGTATGGGGATGAGGTAGTTTGGGTGGGCTATTTACAGATGGACTATGTACAGCTGCAGCGATCGGTTAGCTGCTCAGATAACTGATGTTTAAAGTTAGTGAGGGAGATATAAGTCTCCAGCTTCAGCGATTTTTGAAACCTGGGAATGTTGGGTAAATTTCAAGAATGTTGCAGCCCTACACAGTATCAACATGAAACGGTCTGAGGTAAGTACGAGAGTTGATGAGAACTGAAGCATGTATGGAAAGGAGGGACAGAGGGAGGGTTGTCAAGGGTCACGATTTCGACATATGCAAACATACCTGTTCATTTCTAAATCACTCGAGACAACGCTTTCAAAATGTTTCTTTAATTCTGAAACTGGGAAAAAATATATATAAAATATTACAAAACATGGTTTTGATTACGACAGTAATCTGTTAGTTAGTTCATTATCCCTATCGCAATAACTATGTGTGCGTCCAAAAATCCCCTACACATAGTTTACAACATGTGAAAAGTAGTGCACTGTATATAGAATAGAGTGCCATTTGGGATGCTGTCTTTGTTTGGGAAGCAGCTCACCCTTGGGTAGGACTGACAGAAGATTGGCATCGATATCAGTGGCACTCTTGACCAGCTCGGTCTTGTCCCTGAAGGAGAAGTCGTTCTGAAAGCTGAAAGTAAAAGAGTTCCAAAGAATCTAGCATCTTATCATGAGACTATTGCTATTGAAGATATATGTATATAAGTTGTTTACCAGTCTTCAGTCAGGTGCCCACACAAATTCGGACTGGACATATCGTCTCATATATTGGACATATAACAAAAAAATGTATACTATCTCATGTTTCTGTAGCAGCTTGATGCTTCAAGTACACCCCCTGGACAGCACACTAGTCTATCGCAGGCCCAACTCCTGCGAACTCCTTAACGCTGAGTGCCAAGCATAGGGTTCCATTTTCTTGTGTATGACCCGAGCTGGGATCAAACCTCCAATCTTCCAATCTCAGAGCTGACACTCTAACCACAAGGCCACTAAGTTGTTGACTTCGATAAACCATTTCAAGATTGCGAAGGCACCGTCATGTCTACTACTATTACTGTATTCACTGCCTTTAAGTGGATTAACATACTGTCAGCCCCCAGGGTCAGTTCGGGTAATTTTGTACTGTGCTTCGACTTCCGTGAGGGAAGTGGGATCTAGCTAAGAACTAGGTTAACCCCTAACCCTAACATGGCACACCTCCAGGAAACGATCAGGATCATGTCCTAGTGGCTTTATCCAGAGCAATCAAAAGGACACATTGCCAGGCAAGTATCTTCTAAATATCTCTGCCATCACAATGAAACATTCTGACCCTCTTACTTGTCAATCACAAGATGTCATAGTGGTCCGATGTGAAACAGTACAACTCTATGAAACATTAATGAATGACCACATGACCATCGAAATCCTATAATTCACACGTTAAATGAATTATAGTATCTCTACTTAATGTATCTCTGATTCTCCAACCCAACCTGGCCTTAGAGAAAAACGTATTGTATTTGACTAAAATCTGTGCCACTCCATTTATTATGTTACTTTACGTTAGGTTACATTACATTTGCCTACCAATGCAATAGCGGTTATACAATAGAATAGGAATTATAGTATCCTACGTCTTGATCGCAACAGTTTGCTTTGACCCGTTTTAGTATGATATGCCAAGTTCAACTGCTTTAGTATGATATACTTAATAACATTAGATAAATAAATAACATTGTTAAATCCATTTCAGGAAGTGTGCCAGTGCCCACTTTTGGAAAAGGGTGGAGAATATTGACATAGACTAGCTTTGAATGGGTACAGCAAACGAGCTGTCAGTTACAGACGTACACTACATCCAATCAGGATAGGAGGGAGGGACTAGTGAATAGAGGTATTACGGTTCTTCTGTTCTGCCGTTTGAACAAAGCATCTTAGGATAAGCTGCTCCAAGCATGTCCAGCTTTTAATGTTTACTGGGCAAAATTGGTCTTAAACCAGTCTGAAGAACCTACCCTTATCCTTGCCTATCCCTATCTTGATGATGTAGCAGATATAACAACACGGGGCCGATAGCATGTTCTTCAGGATCACAACGTGTAATGTTTGCAATAACAACCTGATCAAATGACCTTACATTTGTTAACTTTCATCTGAAGTTTTAAAAAAACACTCTCTTCCTGACGCATAATTGTGCGTGCCACAACACGACTGTGAAACGGGTCTACTGTATATGTTAGAATATGACAAGTGAAAAGTGCATACAGAATGGTTTCCTCCACCTTAGAGTTTCTGTTGGCAATGGGGTCGAAGTGCAGAGTTTGACTGGGGCCTCAGTTCTAAACCCTGGAGAAACAGACAGAGAAAATATGTCAGAAAAATATGTCCTACTTCTGTGTATGTTAATTTTCCCTGTCACACAGTGTGGTGAAACAGCGTGTTGAAACTCGCCAAGTGACTTAACTGATGAAAAGGACTGATTACATAAATATTACAGACATATCAAGAATGTGTCATAGTGGACCAAAACAGGAATCCACCACATTTTACAATGACTCAATCTTCCATTGCAATCTGACGAAAAAGCACATTATGTCATCATCATAACCTAAATGGAAACATGATGGAATTACACGCTGCAGATAACCAGCACATGCCAGCTACAGTGACTAACTCTAGACTCCAGCCTAAATAAGACATTCACTCCTATCGATATCAATCAATAACCGTATCGAATAATACTGCCGCTACCTTGCTCTCCAACCAAAGTCCATGAATTGAAGAAGCATTTATATCAACTTCCACTGTCATCTAAAATGTTTTGCTGAGGTGGGGTGAAGTCATGTTCATCTAATTATCTGAACAAAACTTGTTTAAACAATGAAATTGTCGTGGAAATCAGCTTTTTACATAGTGGTGGATGAAAACAAACGTAATTTAGACTGTAATGATCTCCAAAATCGACGCATTAGGTCATCACACCATAGATATAGCAACGGACGCTTATAGCTTATTGAATCCCATTGTGATGCGGGGGACACAATTTGGCATGACAGGCCTCCAAAAGGCTAGAGCCGGCCCTGAGTATGTGTGGGTGGGTGGGTGCAGGTGTTGTCATGGGTGGTGGCCTGAAAGCGAACATGTCAATCAGGTCATCTAAATCAGAGACAGGTCAGTCGCCCACCCATGACAATGTCCAGTTGGTTCGGGGCAGCCGTACGGAAACGACATGCCAAAGACGAGCTTAGGAGACTGTCTGTCAAAAGTGAGCTCAGTGAAGAAAGGGATTTTCTATAAATACACAGAAGAAAGAACAAGGTAAAAAAATAGACCCTGTTAAATAAACTGCGCCTCAAGGCAGGCAGGAATCCCAGGAGCGAATAGACTTACCATGTGTCCATCCTCAGTTAAAGTCATGGAAACCACCCTCTCTATCAGCCTTCATAGTCTGATAGGACTATGAGAGAGTAGGAGTGTTGATCTACAATCAGGTCCCCCCTCTCCATTCATTATAATATAAAAGACCTAACAGATCCTAGCGGAAATCGAAATGGATCACCACTCCTGAGACGCTTGATACATAAAAGCCCTGAAGTGCATGGATGAGGGGGGTATAATGATTTGCAGCAATACAGTAATGAAGTACCAAGGATAAAGCACCTGTTGACTACTAGGGAGGTTTTTTATCACATGAGAAGAAAGTAATAAAGAAACAGCATCAGGTACACTTCTTCAGTCCACATGGACAAATAGATACTTGATTCGTTATTCAATGGTGATACTGCAGCTGTAGTAGCGCTTGCACGCACACACACGCACGCACACACACGCACGCAAGCACGCATGAACGCACACACACACACACACACACAGTCAAAGCCAGTTGAGTCCCTAAGAGAGCATGCACCAAATCAAAGTAACTCATGTCCTTGGAATCTCTCACTCACTGCACAACACAAGGACAGTTCCTTACTATGAATGGTCAATAAGTGCTAACTACTAAGTCAAAGCCTACCACACACACACACACTCCAGAGTCCCCTCCTCCTCCTTGCCCTTACCTTGCCCCCCGACACCATATTTGACATGGCTCAGATAATTAGTGATCCATGGGTTCTGGAACATGTTTGTAGGGAGGCTGAAGACGGACAGAACATGCGCTGCTAACAGGCTCCCTGTTGTCCCAGGTTGTCCCACAGCTAGCGGTGCTTACAGACAGTCACAGCAGCAGTGATGCAGACAGACTGACAGACTGTGGCAGTGAGGTACTACACAGACAAACACACACACAGCGAGGCATTAAGGCCTCACCTGGCCTGGCCTGGATCGCCAGCTCAGACCAGCAGCCTGAAAGACAGACACTGTGTGTGTGTGTGTGTGTGTGCGTGCGTGCGCGTGTGTGTGCGTGCGTGTGTGTGTGTGAGCTCAGCCAGGGAGATCAGCGCAGATAGAGGGACAGACAAAGAGAGAAGAGAGAGTAAGAGAGAGAGAGAGAGAGAGGAGAGAGACAGGTGTAAGCAAGAGAGAGAGAGAAAGGGGAAGAGAGAGAGAGAGAGAGGAGAGAGACAGGTTTTAAGCGAGAGAGAGAGAGAGAGAGAGAGAGAGAGAGAGAGAGAGAGAGAGAGAGAGAGAGAGAGAGAGAGAGAGAGAGAGGAGGCAGCGTGCTAAAGCTGCTCAGAGCCCCTAATCAGATTACAGACAGAAATTAGCCCTGATGATAAAAACGCTGAAATGGATTGGAGGACGGTGCCAGGAGGACTGAGGAGTGGAGCACACACACACACATGTACACACACGCTGGCATAGACTTGTTGGAAACCTGGACAGATTTCAATAATGCAGCACAATGGTGAAATAGTTCAGACAATGTCCAATAATGGACAAGAAATACCACTTGTCTAAGTCATCACAAATAGAGTAAGACTATTAGGGAAGCAGAGAGAGAGGCAGAGAGAGAGAGAGAGAGAGAGAGAGAGAGAGAGAGAGATGCAGAGAGAGAGAGAGAGAGAGAGAGAGAGAGAGAGAGAGAGAGAGAGAGAGAGAGAGAGAGAGAGAGAGAGAGAGAGAGAGAGAGAGAGAGAGAGAGAGAGAGAGAGAGAGAGAGAGAGAGAGAGAGAGAGAGGATGGAGGGAAAGAGATAGTGTGTGTGTGTGAGGGAGAGAGGCACACAAAAACGATACATACCTCGGCCTAAACATCAGCGCCACAGGTAACTTCCACAAAGCTGTGAACAAGCTGAGAGACAAGGCAAGAAGGGCCTTCTATGCCATCAAAATGAACATCAAATTTGACATACCAATTAGGATCTGGCCAAAAATACTTGAATCAGTTATAGAACCCATTGCCCTTTATGGTTGTGAGGTTTGGGGTCCGCTCACCAACCAATAATTCACAAAATGGGACAAACACCAAATTGAGACTCTGCATGCAGAATTCTGCAAAAAATATCCTCCGTGTACAACGTCAAACACCAAATATGGCATGCAGAGCAGAATTGGGCCGATACCCGCTAATGATCAAAATCCCCTTAGGGATATGTTGAATCAGTTCGTCTTTGTTTACCTCGACGACATCCTGATCTTCTCGAAAAACCCTTCCAGAACACATACTGCACGTCCATCAAGTCCTGAGACGCCTACTGCAGAGACAACTATATGTCAGGATTGAGAAGTGTGAGTTCCAAGTTTCCTTCCTGGGTCACATTATCTATACTGCAGGCATCCAAATGGACCCCATAAAGGTTGAGGCGGTCGCCGACTGGCCCTGTCCCACCTCACTCAAGCAGGTCCAGCGGTTCGATCATTTTTACAGGCGTTTTATACGGAACTTTGGTGCGGTGGCAGTACCTCTCACGGTTCGAACCCGCAAGTCCCAGATCCATTTTTGCTGGACTCCTGAGGCTGACAAGGCATTCATGGAGCTCAAGGGACGTTCCGCCTCTGACCCGTCCTCGTTCATCCTGATCCTACTCATCTCGTTGTGGTAGAGGTGGACGCCTCGGACACCGGAGCAGGGACGGTTCTTTCACAGCGGAACGAGGAGGGCAAGAAACTGTACCCATTCACCTTTCTCACCAAGGCGGTTCCCGCCAGCGGAACGCAACAAACGATGTAGGCAACCGGGAGCTCTTGGCAGTTAAGTGGGCCCTTGAGGGGTGGAGACACTGGTTGGAGGGGGAACCTCAGCCTTTCGTAATCTAGACAGACCATAAGAACTTGGTCTCCATTCAAGAAGCCAAGAGGTTGAACGCTCGCCAGGCTAGGTGGGGTCTATTTTTTTTTAACAGGTTCGATTTCACACTAGCCTATTGCCCGGGATCCAAGAATCAGAAGGCAGACGCACTGTCCCGCCAACATGATGTCTCTAACGAGGAGAGGGACCCCGAGCCCATCATCCCCAGCTCACGCATCACCCATTTTTAAAACATAAAAACATCAAACAGGGCAGGGACTCGGGAGGAACGATATAACTAATAATACATAGTGTAACCATCATGTGTACATTTTGTTGTTTATTTATTAGCCATTCTTTCTTTTTATAATCGTACTTATATTGAATTAAATGTATCGGCCGAAGATTCCCCAATACAACAGCAGTAGTGTTGTACCTGTATACATGACTATATGTGCTATTGCTATTAGCACTACTGAAATGAACTGCATTTCATTATCCTCATTGCGTTGTACTGTATTTACTGAAATGCTTTACCGCTATACTGCTCTGGCAATGTCTACTGTCTGTTTCCAAAGCAGTTAGAATCTGGAGCGTCAACTCCTAACACCATAACTTACACACAGACATAGGCAGCCGTACCGAACAGTAGGGCTGCGTCCCAAATGCCACCCTATTCCCTGTATATAGGGAGTGTACAAAACATTAGGAACCCCTGCTTTTTCCATGACCTAGACAGACCAGGTGAATCCCGGTGAAAGCTATGATCCCTTGTTGATGTCACTTGTTCAATCCACTTCAATCAGTGTAGATGAAGGGGAGACAGGTTAAAGAAGGATTTAAGTGTCTTTGGTAGTAGGTGGTTGTAGGTGCCAGGCACACAGGTTTGTGTGTCAAGAACTGCAACACAGCTGGGTTTTTAATGCTGAACAGTTTCCTGTGTGTATCAAGAATGGTCCACCACACTCAAAGGACATCCAGCCAACTTGCCACAACTGTGGGAAGCATTGGGAGTTAACATGGGCCAGCATCCCTGTGGAACGCTTTCGCCACCTTGTAGTCCATGCCCAACCAATTGAAGCTGTTCTGAGGGCAAAAGGGGGTGCAACTCAATATTAGGAAGGTGCTCCTAATGTTTTGTACACTCAGTGTACAGAGAATATATTCTGTATATTGCCATAGGGGCCTGGTCAAAAGTAGTGCACGACATAGGGAATAGGGTGCCATTTGAGATGCAGCCTTTGTTCCTAAATTAGCAGAGATTTACAGTATACCAGAGGGTCGATGCCTGGCAAATTAGAGCTAGCCTATCGTGGTACCCACTGAGAGTTAATGGAGATTGGACTCACTGCAGAGAACAACACTGTACTGAGGCTTTACACTGGGAACATGAAAATAGAACCAAAGTGTAGCAACACATACACACACACCGAACATAACACTGTCAGTGTCTTTTTGGATATTGGAAATGCTTTGCATTTATAAAGACAACATGATTTGTCTCTCTTGAATGGCACCACGTGGGCTTAGATGGCAATGTTTACATGTTTAACTCTGCCTCACCCTTGCCCCTCCCGAGTCCACCTGCCTCCCTCCACTCCCAGTAGTCAACCCTAATAAGGCAACGTGTTAGCTGAGTGGCTGCCTGATGGAGGGAGAGAGAGAGGTCACGCAGTGTTTACCACCAGTGTGTGTGTGTGTGTGTGTGCTCACTTTCCCTCTCCTTCCTGTCCTCACCCACCTTCCTGGCAGCCATCACGGCAACAAACATGATCGCTGTGAGTCCCCCCCCCACTCCATCTCCCACCACCTCCCCTCCTCAGGCACATCTGGCTGTCTCTTTGCCCGAAAGGCCACAACACCCATCACGCAAACATACAATCCAAAACAGACCCCAGTCCCCACAGCACACAGGGGCTTCTTCTTCAAAATAAATCACTGAATGTAACCTCTAGCACAGGCTATGATGTTTTCTTCTCACAAGACCACAGTGCTGCTTAGGCACCAAAATGAACAAGGGCACACGTGAAGGACAGGCTGACGTGTGAACACCGCAGGTCCATACTTACGAACATTAGAAAAAGTCTACGTTTAACCTGAACTTCCGTCTCAAAATGCTCATCAGCCAATTACAATCGTCGACATAGTTGCACGTGAAAGAACGCTACATTGTAGCTGGTCCCATCAGATAACCTGGCACAAGTTAGCCCTATACTAACCTCACCAGCTGACAGTGATTATTACCTGGAACAAACTCTGCATCAGCCGATTAAAGATATTAGACTTTATATTCACCAACCGACTGCTTTTCTTAAAATAGGTCAACTTGGAAGGATTATTTAAACCTCCAAATTCAAGGTTTACGTTTGTTTCTGCTTGGTCTGTCTCGAGTGTATAGTGCCAATATTGCATGATGGTGTATCTTGACTAGGCTACTAGCTACTAACATTACATACAACTTAAAAGATGTTTGCATATATGACAAAATCCCATGTTTTTGCTAGTCAGTTTCACACATGTCCATGTGCTTTTACCAAAAAAAAAGATAAAGTAGGTCTATACAACAAGTTTATTGTACATTGTAAAACAAAAAAAAGTCAAAGAGCCTTATTGACTGGTCAAATAGCTGTCATGTACTTAGAATTGTATCCTAGTGGCAGACACTGTAAATAGTGGTTGATTCTAGAATGACAGTGCACATTAACCGTGCATTTGAGCCCCCCTCGTGTCAGGATATTTTTTGGGAAAACACTGTTCACTGCTGGTCCGCAAAGCTCGATTAAAAAAAAATGCATATGTGACAAAGTAGATGATAATAATAGCGTATACAAAACGTTGTACATGAACAGTAACAGTCCAAAGTTTGGACAAACCTACTCATTCAAGGGTTTGTCTTTATTTTTACTATTTTCTACATTGTAGAATAATACTGAAGACATCAGAACTATGAAATAGCACATATGGAATCATGTAGTAAGCTAAAAAACGTGTTAAAAAATAAATATATATTTGAGATTCTTCAAAGTAGCCACCTTTTGCCTTGATGACAGCTTTGCACATTCTTGGCATTCACCTGTGGCCATTTAGTATACGTGCAACTGTCCCAGAGTCCCGGTCAGAGGACTGATAATGACCAGCAGGAGACAGGGATACAATTCACACTTAATTTCACGCCCAAGACAGACACACACACGACTTTACAGAGGATGGATCTAGTGGTAGTGAATAGTGTATAGCGGTTGTAAGGTCAGTGACGCACTAACACACGGTTTGGAAGTCCAGGGTGGAGGCTTATCCTCATAGTAAGGGTCCAGTGGTGGAGTGAGATGAAGTGCTGCGTTTTTCTAACCTGTTGTCTCTATGCAGCCATGTCCAACTGTTCCCTGGCAACCTGGTCCCTAACACAAAGGTGTGAAGTGGCCTCTGCCACTGAACAATAGGGTCAGGATGAGGCAGGGGAAGGTAGTCTACCTCAGCAGTAGAGGCTACAAAGTTTGTCTTTTCAGTCACAGAGCCAGGGAGAGGGTTTGAATGGGTAATGTCTGAGTGTTTAATGATCAAAGTTAGAGGGTTTTGTACAAGAAGGTGGCCCTCCGACCCCTCCCTGTCAGCCCAGTCCAAGCTCTTTTCTGTCCTGGCACCCCAACGGTAGAACCAGTCGAAGCTAGGACAGCAAAGTCTCGGCCCATCTTCCAAAAACATCTGAATCCCTACCTTCAAACATTATTTTAAATAATCCTCCCTCTCCCCTCGACCCCCCCTTCTAGCTCTGACAACTTTCTATGCTGTGATATGTATGTTGCCCCATCAGCTACATGACAAAAAAAATTGAAATGGAAATGTGTTTATGTTAGGCTACTAAGACAGCCGTCCGCAGATCAGCCGTGTGTGTGTGGTTTACATGCTGTCTCTACGAGTTGGCCTCAAGGAGCCTGTTGCACAATTTCTAACCTGTGTAGGTCTCAAAGGCAGTATTTGTTTATATTTGTATAGTAGTGCAATACTTGGACCAGGACAGATATGGTCAGTAACCCTAAACTGACTTAGTCAGATTATATAATTACACTGTGTGTGGGTGTGTGTGTGTGTGTGCGCGTGCGTGTGCGTCTGTGTCACAATGCTGCATCATCCATCATGACTAAACACATTTTAAGGACAGGAGCTTCCCTGAACACATCACCCCCCTTTGCTCCGAAAGTCCGTCGTCTCTGTTGATGTTCCACAGAACTCAATCCTCCGCTCATCGATACCCATATAAGACCAGGGAGAATTCTGCACTGACGCCCCCGAAAATGTCAGCTCCAATGACACAAGCCAGGAATGTACGCAGGAATGTGGCTCTCCTGTGGAAGCCAGGGTAAACGTTCTGAAGGAGCAGGATGGGCCTCTATCTGGCTCTGGCTGGCTGTGTGGAGCTGCATGGCCCTGGCCAGGCTCAGCTCAGAGCAGCACTCTGCAGCACATTGCTAACCTAAACACACAGCCTGCCTGCCACTGTCTCCTAATAAAGGCAGGATGGAGAGACAGCGGGATAGGGCAGGGTAGGGTTGGGCCTTATTCCATGCGACTGCTACTTCTGCGGCTGCACCAAGGGGGAGGTAAGGTAGCTACTTAAAAAGATAAGAGAGCTTTCAGGAGAGTCTTGGGTTGCCCGTAGCGCTCTGATCAAAAGTAGTGCAGTACAGGGAATAGAGTGCCATGTGGGACAGTGTCTTGTTGACTGGGATTGTGGAAGAAGAGATTCCTCACAAACTAGGTCCATCTGAGGCCCAAAGAGCATTTTGCTACTATAGGCGTACACCCACAGGATGCTCTATATCAAGAAGCCACGGCATGTTTGTAGACCACATTTACAACGTCATCCTGTGGGTGGTTCCAAATCAAATCAAATGTTATGTCACATGCGTCGAATACAACAGGGGTGGAACTCACCGTGTAATGCTTACTTACGGTTGCCGCGTACTGCTGAACAAGTAATCAGTACAACAGAGCATCACACACACACACACACACACACACACACACACACACACACACACACACACACACACACACACACACACACACACACACACACACACACACACACACACACACACACACACACACACACACACACCAATTGATGGTTGTACCATGGTGTTGGTTTTACAGAGTTCAGTGTAGTGTAGGGCCTAGGCTATGTGAAGTATTTCCCCCATATGTTACCCACTGTTTATGACCTAGTATCAATTTTAGATAAATATGCATCTGTGTTGGTAACTTCTGTAATATGAGCTTTAGCTAATCAGGAACTCAGGATGCCCTTGTAGTGAAGAGTACTAGTATAAAGCACATCTGATGTACGCAAGCATAGTACCTGACCACAGTAATCAATTTAACTGCACAGGGTCAACGGTCAAAGCCTGAAATATGTTCAGTGATCACACACATATTTTGTGTGTGTTTGCATGCGGGAGTGTGTGTTTCGTGCAGAGGGAGAGAGTTTAGTGAAGAGTAACAGTAAACCTGTCTGTTTATTGTGATGGAGGTGACAGGTGTGGGATAGGGACACTAAACAGCTGCAATATCCAGACTTAGTTCCTTCCAGCAGGCCCTCCCTTACACACACACACACACACACACACACACACACACACACACACACACACACACACACACACACACACACACACACACACACACACACACACACACACACACACACACACACACTACAACAAAAACAACATGGGAAACTGAAGGCTGGACCCACTGGACAGCATTAAAACGCACACACACAGACAGGAACAACAAACTGGTCAAACACATTCCTATCAGCCTTATTCAAGTCAGCTGAAATCAAAACCAACAGTGTTTTCTGGGAGGAAAACAAAAAGGGGGCACACACACGTCCAAAAGAGAGTAAATATACCCACTGACTACTTCCAGACAATCAAACTAATACATAGGGATGTAACGTTTTAACCGATACGATTCGGTCCGCGATTCAAATGTTAAATATACTACTGAGTCGTTCCACGGACGCCAAACCGATCCAAATGTAGCAAGCATCGGTCAGAAAATTCAAACGTTACGAATCTCAAATTCACGATATTTGGTTGTTGCTCATATAACTTTATTTCTACTTTCCAAAAATACCTAATCTTTTGTGACAACTGATTAGTCCTCTCCTTCAGTGTCAAACTAAGCATTTAACTGTGTTGACAGTCATTGATCTACAAGTGTGGCGGAGGTGTCACAAGCCTCTGCCCAATACCATGCCCTGAAGCTTAGTCACTGTTACTAGCCAACTATCACCCGGTACTCTACCATCCACCTTAGAGACTGCTGCCCTATGTACATAGTCATGGAACACTGGTCACTTTAAAATTGTTTACATACTGTTTTACCCACTTCATACGTATATACTGTATTATTTTCAAGGCTCATCCTATAGAACTACTGCTGTACATACCTTTTAATATTAATATACTGTCCGTACTGTCTATATACACCAGTATATACACTATTATATTCAATATACACAGAGTGTACAAAACATTAATGAATACCATGGTTGCACTTTTAGGGCTCCCGAGTAGTGCAGTGGTCTAAGGCACTGCATCTCCGTGCTAGAGGTGTCACTAGAGACCCTGGTTCGATTCCAGGCTGTATCACAACTGGCCATATTTGGGAGTCCCATAGTGTGGCACACAATTGGCCCAGTATTGTCTGGGTTTGGCCAGGGTAGGCCATCATTGTAAATAAGAATTTGTTCTTAACTGACTTGCCTAGTTAAATAAAAAATACATTTTAAAAACATGCCCAATGGTACAACTACCTGGGACTAAACATATGTCTCTAGTGGATTTGGTCTGGCAGTGAGTGCACTAAAAGAAAAGGGCCACAAAGCAAAGCATTTTACTCAATAAAAAGACAATTCCAAAAAGATATATTACTCTCCAAATCTGGTGCAAAATATTCAATAAAAAAAGTTCTGTGTTTGTACCCAAACACAGAACCACACACACTAATAAACCAGCATGCTCATCAGAAAAGGAAAGGAAAAGTATTTACATGTTTTGTTGATTTTAAGAATGCTTTTGATTCCACATTACATTATATTACAAAACCCTCCAAAGCAGTGTTGCGGTAAAGTACGACATCATAAAATCTATTTACTCGAACAACACATGTAGTATTAAACTGAACAATAAAATAACAGAGTTTTTTGCACAAAGGCAGGGGGTGAGACAAGGGTGCATTTTAAGTCCAACACTGTTCAAAGTCTACATCAACAAACTAGCAGTGTTGTTGGACCGATCTGCAGCCTCTGGACTCACCCTCAAAGATGAGGAAGTCAGATTCCTGCTCTACGCAGATTACCTTGTCCTACTGTCACCAACAGAGCAAGATCTATAGGAACAACTGAACATTCTTTGGGAATACAGCATCAACTATGCAATCAAAATCAACTTTCAAAAAACCTAAGTTGTGATTTTCCATAAAAAGGACAGGAATCAGAGCACCAGACTTCAAATTAGGAAATACCATGGTTGAACATGCCCAACTACCGGGGACCAAACAATCTCTGGTGGATTTGGTCTGGCAGTGAATGCACTAAAAGAAAAAGCCTGCAAAGCAAAGCATTTTCCTCAATAAAAAGAAAATTCTCTAAACATCAATATTCCTATCCAAATCTGGTGCAAATTTTACCAATTACACTGTATGTAAGCATTGGGAGAAAAACCCAATAGAAAATCTACATACAGAATACAGAATTCTGATATATCCTAAATATCCAAAAGAAAGTACCAAATAATACATGCAGAGTGGAACTGGGAAGATTCCCTTTATTTGTAAATATTAAAAAAAGGATACTAAAATTTTGCCACCATTTGAAACTAAGCCCCAAAACATCCTTACAATTCAAAGCACTGGAAACCCAAGAGTTGAACCCTGAAAAGAGTCCCCTATGTCAGCTGTTAAAAACACTAAAAAACCCTATTATCCAAACACACAGGAAAATCAATCAAATTTTTACAGAAATGAAAACCTCCTATTTTACAAATTTTGAAATTAAACAAAAACACAGAATAAACATAATTGCTATTTGTCATTCAAAAGAGAATAGAAATTGGCAGAAATTGGCAGAATATCTCTACTCTGTCAGCAATACAGGGGCGGCAGTCAGCCAAGTGGTTGGAGTGTTGGCCTAGTTACCGAAGGGTTGCTGGATTGAATCCCCGAGCTGACAAGGTACAAATCTGCCATTCTGCTCCTGAACAAGGCAGTTAACCTACTGTTCCCTGGTAGGCCGTCATTGTAAATAAGAATTTGTTCTTAACTGACTTGCCCAGTTAAATAAAGGTTAAATTAAAATAATTGTACTGTATTTACTGAAATGCTTTACCACTATACTGCTTTGGCAATATCTACTGTCTGTTTCCAAAGCAGTTAGAATCTGGGGTGTCAACTACTTATACACAGACATAGGCAGCTGTACCAAACAGTAGGGCTGAATCACAAATGCACCCTATTCTCTATATAGGGAGTGTGCAAAACATTAGGAGCCTGCTCTTTCCATGACATAGACATACCAAGTGAATCCCGGTGAAAGCTATGATCCCTTATTGATGTCACTTGTTCAATGAACTTCAATCAGTGTAGATGAAGGGGAGGAGACAGGTTAAAGGATGTTTGACAATTGAGACATGGATTGTGTATGTGTGCCATTCAGAGGGTGAATGTAGAGGACAAAAGATTTAAGTGCCTTTGAACGGGGTATGGCAGTAGGTGCCAGCCACACTGGTTTGTGTCAAGAACTGCAACGCTGCTTGCTTTTTTACGCTGAACAGTTTCCTGTGTGGATCAAGAAACGGAATTAGGCAGGTGTTCCTCATTTTTTGTACACACAGTGTATATAGGCTATATTTATATTCCAGACTCTGACATAGCTGATTCTGATATTTCTTAATTTCTTTCTTTTTATTTTGGGGATTTGTGTGTATTGTTAAGTATTGTTAAGTATTACTGCACTGTTGGAGCTAGAAACATAAGCACTTCACTGCACCTGCAATAACATCTGCAAAATACTGTACAGTATGTGTACGTGACAAATAAAATTTGATTTGATTTAAAGTAATTTTGCATGCCGAACAAACCTAGGGAATATCAGTAGCCTAGTCAAACTGCCCAGTTTAGCTACCTGACAAATGCGAGTTCAGTGTGTCAAATCGGAGGGCCTGCTGTCCGGACCTCTAGCAGTCTCTATGGGGGTGCCACAGGGTTCAATTCTCGGGCCGACTCTTTTCTCTGTATACATCAATGATGTCGCTCTTGCTACTGGTGATTCTCTGATCCACCTCTACGCAGACGACACCATTCTGTATACTTCTGGCCCTTCTTTGGACACTGTGTTAACAAACCTCCAGACGAGCTTCAATGCCATTCTTGCATTTACTTAAATGCAAGTAAAAATAAATGCATGCTCTTCAACCGATTGCTGCCCGCACCCGCCCGCCCATCTAGCATCACTACTCTGGACTTAGAATATGTGGACAACTACTAATACCTAGGTGTCTGGATAGACTGTAAACTCTCTTTCCAGACTCACATTAAGCATCTCCAATCCAAAATGAAATATAGAATCGGCTTCCTATTCCGCAACAAAGCCTCCTTCACTCATGCTGCCAAATATACCCTCGTAAAACTGACTATCCTACCGATCCTTTACTTCCGGGCGATGTCATTTACAAAAAAAGCCTCCAACACTCTATTCAGCGAATTGGATGTAGTGTATCACAGTGCAATCCATTTTGTCACCAAAGCCCCATATACTACCAATCACTGCGACCTGTAGGCCCTCGCTACATATTCATCGTCAAACCCACTGGCTCCAGGTCATCTGTAAGTCTTTGCTAGGTAAAGCCCCACCTTATCTCAGCTCACTAGTCACCATAGCAGCACCCACTCGTAGCACGCGCTACAGTAGGTATACTTCACTGGTCATCCCCAAAGCCAACTCCTTTTTGGGCCGCATTTCCTTCCAGTTCTCTGCTGCCAATGACTGGAACAAATTGCAAAAATCACTGAAGCTGGAGTCTTATATCTCCCTCACTAACTTTAAGCATCAGCTGCCAGAGCAGCTTACTGATCATTGCACCTGTACACAGCCCATCTGTAAATAGCCCACCCAACTACCTCATCCCCATGTTGTTTTTTCTTCTTCTCCTTTCTTCTTCTCCTTATCTCTACTTGCACATTCATCTCCTGCACATCTATCACTAGTGTTTAATTGCTAAATTGTAATTATTTCGCTACTATGGCCTATTTATTGTCTTATCTTACTATATTTGCACACACTGTATATAGATTTTTCTATTGTGTTATTGACTGTACGTTTGTTTATCCCATGTGTAACTCTGTGTTGTTGTTTGTGTCGCACTGCTTTACTTTATCTTGGCCAGGTCGCAGTTGTAAATGAGAACTTGTTCTCAACTGGCCTACCTGGTTAAATAAAGGTGAAATTATTTGTTTTTATTTTTAAAATGGGAGGTATGTGGCCTGTTACTGTACGCTTCGACCAGAAGTGATACCTCCTTCTCTTCGCTCCAAAAGATTGGCTGCTTCGTGGGCGTAGGCGTGAACCTATTCAAGTAGGTAAGTAAATACATTTTGAAAATGTTAAAAAACAATGTATTCATAGCTAGCTAGTTAGCTACAGCAGGCCACTGTGCGTAGGATAATGAGCTGCTTGTTAGCTAACTAGCCAACCTTACATACTATAGCTCAGTGAAATATCATCAACTAGTTAACTTATCTTGTTATCTTGATGTAGGCCTTTTTAAGACTGTAGATGAAAATCTCACGTTTCAAATATGCATGTGTAGATAACAGCAATTTTATTCTGCTCCAGCTGTCAGAAAAGGGAGTAGGTGTACTAGTTAGATAGGGCAGGTTGTGGGATGACATTTTGAAAATAATCTCCAGTTTTAATACCTAGAGAGGAAAACTATTAAGACAGACAGAAAGATAATAGTCAGGTCTGTCTAATTGTTTCTTTGTGATGTCTGTCCTCAGATATGGAGAGCTGTGAAAGCCTGTCTGCAGATGAACAGGTCTCGGGTGAATGTGCCAAGAGACTGCTGGCACATCCTTGTATGCCATGGGTTGTATGTGTACTTATGTTAGCAAATGTTGTATACAACAATGCAGTTAAAAGCCAAAAAACAATATAGGCAAAAAATGTATGTTAAAACTGTAGCAGGCCAATCCTTCTCTTAGAGGTATGCTGGGTGTGCAGGCTTCTGTTCCAGCCCAGCACTAACACACCTGATTCAAACTTAAGTTGAAAATAATGTGTATTATTGCTGGAATAGAAGTCTGCTCATACAGTAGATCAGGGAGTGGAGCAGGGTTGGCCACCTCTGATATGGACTTTTTTTTTTTCACACGAAAGTATGCTTTAGTAATAATAGCCTACTTACTAAGATGTATTACATTTACAAACAAGTTATATTATTTGTACATGTTTAAATCATATGTTGATTAATTCAATGCTGATTCATTGAAGTGAAGTGTTTAAACTTGTGTTAACTGTTAATTTTAAAACATTTTTTTCAAGATGAACTAGTGTCAATGTTCATTCATCACAGATCACAATTCTGCAAGAAAAATGTGTGAATGGGATCTGTCTCAAATTTTTCTGTTTCTGTGTTGCCTTCTCAAATTAACATCAGCTTTTTGTCAAGTTGTGAGCTCTCCAATCGGTTTTATTTGATTGTCACTGTCTCAGGATATCAGCCATGTGAAGACATTTTGCAGCTTGTCATAATGGCATGCATCCCCAATGCAGCCACAGGCCTACAGTATGATGGCATAACTGTCGCATACAGTACCAGTCAAAGGTTTGGACACACGTACTCATTCAAGGGTTTCTATATTTTTACTATTGTCTACATTGTAGAATAATAGTGAAGACATCAAAACTATGAAATAACACATATGGAATCATGTAGTAAGCAAAAAAATGTTAAACAAATAAATATATATTTTATATTTGAGATTCTTCAAAGTAGCCACCCTTTGCCTTGATTACAGCTTTTCACACTTTTGGCATTCTCTCAACCAGCTTCACCTGGAATGCTTTTCCAACAGTCTTGAAGGAGTTCCCACATATGCTGAGCACTTGTTGGCTGCTTTTCCTTCACTCTGCGGTCCAACTTATCCCAAACCATTTCAACTGAGGTCGGGTGATTGTGGAGGCCAGGTCATCTGATGCAGCACTCCATCACTCTCCTTCTTGGTCCAATAGCCCTTACACCGCCCGGAGGTAAGTTGGGTCATTGTCCTGTTGAAAAACAAATAATAGTCCCACTGGGATGGTGTATCCCAACCAGATGGGATGGTGTATCGCTGCAGAATGATGTGGTAGCCACGCTGGTTAAGTGTGCCTTGAATTCTAAATAAATCACCAGCAAAGTCTGTTCCTTGAACTATGTGAAGCATTTATTTGGGCTTCAATTTCTGAGGCTGGTAACTCTAATGAACTTATCCTCTGCAACTCTGGGTCTTCCTTTTCTGTGGCGGTCCTCATGAGAGCCAGTTTCATCATATCGCTTGATGGTTTTTACTACTGTACTTGAAGAAACTTTAAAAGTTTTCCCGGATTGACTGACCTTCATGTCTTAAAGTAATGATGGACTGTCATTTCTCTTATTTGAGCTGTTCTTGCCATAATATGGACTTGGTCTTTTACCAAATAGGGCTACCTTCTGTATACCACCCTTACCTTGTCACAACACAACTGATTGGCTCAAATGCATTAAGGGCATAAATTCAACAGATTAACTTTTAACAAGGCACACCTGTTAATTTAAATGAATTGACTACCTCATGAAGCTGGTTGAGAGAATGCCAAGAGTGTGCAAAGCTGTCATCAAGGCAAAGGGTGGCTACTTTGAAGAATCTCAAATATAAAATATATTTTGATTTGTTTAACACTTTTTTGGTTACTACATGATTCCATATGTCTTCACTATTATTCTACACTGTAGAAAATATAAAAAATAAAGAAAAACCCTGGAATGACTACGTGTATCCAAACTTTTGACTGGTTGTGTATGTTCTCAATTTAAAATGACACCATTAGATCATGTATATGAGGCTAACCATAAAACACATTTTTCGACATTATTCTAGGTATAGTACTGTACATGAAAATAAGGAGCTGGCAATTTGTATGCTAATTAAAAATATAAAAAAGGAAAATAATGTGTGGGGAGCATTTTAATTCTACCTCGTTCATTTGCTGAAAATGATTTTAGAATACATAGACCAAATCAGAACGTCAATGGCATGGGGGCGGATTGCAGAGATGTTGGTGTTGATGAGGGGTAAAGAGAGATTTGCACAGCAATGTTCGCAAGTCAAAGCCACAATTTCCTTTACCCAAAGTACCCATTCATGTGCATGTAGGCCTTTGTATTTTACAGGAAGTAAGCTATAATCATAAATGTCATGACACAAGTATAATGAAAGAGCCATAAGCTATAATATTTGAGAATCATAATGTTAAGATACCATATGGTAAAACTCTTAGTGTATAATTTACTATGTTATACTGCGTGTTACTGGTGATTTATATCCTTTGGTGGGCAAATTTCACAATTTGGTGGCTTTGATCCCAGTTTTTAGGCTGCTTGATGTTCATTGCTAGCTAGCAGCACAAACAAACAAGCTCTGCAATCCTCTTCCATGCCATTGACCTTATGGTTTTGTCTCTGTATTCTACCAAATCAAAAATCATTAAGAATTGGAAAACCAGACACAGCGATGATTGGCTTTCCTCCATATTTTTAGGTTGTCCTTGCCTGGAACTAATGACAGCCAGAAACTATAGTATGTTCCATGAAAGGAAGATTTTCAAGCGAACATTTGCTCCTCAACTATTGGTTAAGGGCAAGCGGCGGCATAGAGCAGAGCTGAACTTGTTCTACTGCTCCGTTAAGCAGAGTTCGCACCGCTGCCGTCCCACGAGCTCCTGCGCAGTGCTCCGCGTGCTCCCGTTGAAAATGCACCGGGGGCGGTACTTCGTCTGGCAAATTCGGAAGTGGTGGAAATCCTACGTTACTGATCCTTGCACATCTACGCGGCACCTTCACCAGTCAAACGCTAAAATGGCTTGCGTGATATTAGGCTTTATTAGTTGAGTACCAACCTATGTAATTTGCTGGGTTGTTGGTAACTATGTGCTGTTGACGTTTGTGTTTTAGGGATAGCAGACACAACTCTCTTCTGGCTGTACATGCTGAATGGGGTTTATGGTCAAAATTATTTGATTTTGAGATGGGGGTGAAATCCAAAGTTGTGCTATATAATATTTTACCTCATATCTCATTTGTAAATGGTAAATATTGATACATTACTAGCTCAAGCACTTAATCTGCAAAAATTACAAATTCATTAGCGGGTGATGATGGTGATTTCAGAACCAAAGTCATAGTGATAGTGGGGTGGTAGATGCCTAGTCTCCTTCATTCCTCGGATCAGGTACCTACATAGTATGCGCCATAGACATACATAATTTACACACACACATAGTACATACACCATAGACATACATCATTTACACACACACACACACGCATCAGCTCAGAGAGGCCCAGCGCATGAGCTCCATCAGATTGAAAAATGAATATGTTTATGCAACAAATGTTAGTTAGTGCATTGAATCATATTGCATCAAACCAAATCGATTTGCTCTCTAATCAAACCGAATCGCACCCAATTGTTTCAAACTATGACACATCGCTCCTGTATCATATTGGAGTACATGTATCGAATCACCTTGAAAGGGAAAGACGCAGATCCCTACTAGTACACGACAGCAACAAATAGATTTACAGCAAATCCTGTTTCTGCCTGAGATTTACAACACACCACAGGCTGTATATCTAGATGTAGTCAGGGGATATATTGAGACTATAACCCAGAGATTCAGGAGGTGACTGATGACATTTTAGCCTACATAAAATCTCTTTTGAAGCCTTCTGAGGTAAGGCAGGACTCCCCATACAGTGGGTTTGGGGTTTACAGTGGTGTGATTGCGGTCTGCAGTAGACAGTAGTGTTCCCTTTTATCTTAACCCCAGGATAAATGGGAGAGCACTTAAATAAGACAAGATAGTACTTTACTAATCCACCAAAGGGGAAATTTGATTGCGTAGGTCCTATGAATGACTAAATACATATCTATAATCATACATATTCACATCAACATTGAAAGATGAATACCACAAAGTAACAGACTAGCGAGTCTCAAGTAAACAAAAAGAGGAAGGAAGTAAATTCACGTACTTTTCCTTGGTTCCAACTACATTCAAACTCTCAGCAGGTGATTGATATGGTGGCGCAACACCACAATAGTGAAGTCCACCTGTCCTGAAAAAAAAAACAAATTCAGGGTTCTGAAGCCAAGGAAGGAAAAGATTCTTATTAGTCCTGGGAGGCCAGTAGTCTTATCTGTGGTGAGGAGGCTGGAGGTGGTGCAGGTGTGACAGGGTTAGGGTTAGGGTCCACACATTCCCAAAAGGAGCACCAGGATTCAGCCTCATCCACGATGGAGAAGATAGCTTCAGCAGCCGACAAATATAGAACAGTGCATTCCAGACCGCTCTGGAAAAAGCTGTGCCAAATAAATCAGTCCAAGAATGAGATACAGCAGAGAAAGGACGAGAGGGGAAGAGAGGGGTAAGGAGAGGTGGGCAGGGAATGGGGTTAGGGAGGGAGGGAAAGAGGACGAGAGGGGAGACAGAAAATAAACAGGGGTAGTAAAAAATAAGCAATAGTCCACAGGTGGTTCTTCTTAAAACTATTCCCAAAGTTCTCAATTCTAACTCCCTTCGATTCTACTCTAAACTAGTCCAGCAATCCATCAACCGGTCCGCTGTGCCTGCCGGATTTTCAAAATGTCCATTCTAACAACTAACATTAGGCCTCTGACAGTCTCACACGAAGAAGCAGTGAGATGCCGGCCTTGCGCGCTTCCACGACTGTGCTGAGGAGGACTGTGTGCCAAAAGCGGCATGGTGGTAACTTCATACAGGAGCAACCATGTATGGGCTGAAGAGAGGAGCTTTGATAGCGGGGAATCTGCCATAAATAGCCAGGGAGACGGCTAGCTCGGAGGGAGAGAGGGATCGAATCAGCTGTTGGAACAACAATCTAGTCTACCACTGCATCTCCAGCAGTCCACACACACAGGGCTCCACTTTCACCATGCTGGGAAGAGCAGAGCTAACTAATGCCATAGATCTATAACACAAAGGAGTGCAGCATAGCAGACACATAAGGTGTTTCTCGGCCAGGGTTGGGGTCAATTTGAATTGAATGCAGTCAATTCAGGAAGTAAACACAATAATTAAATCATTGGGAAAAAATGTATTTTCAATTACTTCTCAATAAACTGAAAAGAAGAAGCTCACAGAGGAGAGAGGACTGAGGACTGAGGACATACTTTTACCTAAACTAGAAAACCCTTTTGATACTCATGTGTATCCTACCGTGGAAGTGTTCTGAAATCTGCCACACCCAGAGTGGGTGGCAAGGAATGAGTTAGCCCTAAATATTTCTAAAACTAAAAGCATTGTATTTGGAACAAAACACTCACTAAACCCTAAACCTCAACTAAATCTTGTAATAAATAATGTGGAAATTGAGCAAGGTGAGATGACTAAACTGCTTGGAGTAACCCTAGATTGTAAACTGTCATTCTCAAAACATATTGTTGCAGTAGTAGCTAAGATGGGGAGAAGTCTGTCTATAATAAAGCGATGCTCTGCCTTCTTAACAACACTATCAACAAGGCAGGTTCTACAGGCCCTAGTTTTGTCGCACCTTGACTACTGTTCAGTCGTGTGGTCAGGTGCCACAAAAAAGGACTTAGGAAAATTGCAATTGGCTCAAAACAGGGAAGCACGGCTGGCCCTTGGATGTACACAGAGAGCTAATATTAATAATATGCATGTCAATCTCAGAGATTGACATCATCACTACTTTTATTTATGAGAGGTATTGACATGTTGAATGCACCGGGCTGTCTGTCTAAACTACTGGCACACAGCTCAGACACCCATGCATACCCCACAAGACATGCCACAAGAGGTCTCTTCACAGTCCCCAGAACAGACAATGGGAGGCACACAGTACTACAAAGAGACATGACTACATGGAACTCTATTCCACATCAAGTAACTCATGCCAGCAGTAAAAGTAGATATAAAAACAGATTAAAAAAAACACCTTATGGAACAGCGGGGACTGTGAAGCAACACAAACATTGGCACAGACGCACACACACACACACACACACACACACACACACACACACACACACACGGATATAGTACTGTAGATATGTGGTAGTGGTGGAGTAGGGGCCTGAGGGCACACAGTGTGTTGTGAAATCTGTGAATGTATTGTAATGTTTTTAAAATTGTATAAACTGACGTAATTTTGCTGGACCCCACGAAGAGTAGCTGCTGCTTTGGCAGCAGTGGAGTGGAGTGCAAGTGGAGAAGGACCGTCTCATTTCAAGCAAGTGCTTTCCCATCCATGTTTACTCACCTTGCCGATTCTCCTCGATTAACTTTGACCTTTTATAAAAGAGGCGAGAGGACAGAGTAGAGAAGACACAGGAAGTGAGCAAATCTACAGGGCCTTCAGAAAGTACTCACACCCCTTGACTTGTTTCACATTTTGTTGTGTTACAGCCTACATTTTAAATGGACTACATCTAGATTTTTTGTCACTGGCCTACACACAATACCCCATAATGTCAAAGTGGAATTATGTTTTTAGAAATGTTTACTGTCACGCCCTGACCTGTATGAGCCTTTTGATGTCTCATTTTGGTTTGGTCAGGGTGTGATTTGGGGTGGGCATTCTATGTTCTAATTTGTATTTCTTTGTTTTGGCCGGGTATGGCTCTCAATCAGGGACAGCTGTCTATCGTTGTCTCTGATCGGGAACCATACTTAAGTAGCCCTTTTGCCCCTCCTTCTGTGTGGGAAGTTAACTTTGTTTGTGTGTATGTGCTGTTGGTGCGGCACCGTATGAGCGGTACCCATTGGTTTTGTTTTGGTGAGTTAAACTTAAATAAACATGTTTTTCTCAACCCGGCATGCTGCGCGTTGGTCCGTCCTTGAAGATTGTGACAGTTTACAAATGAATTGAAAATGAAAATATGAAATGCCTTGAGTCAATAAGTATTCACCCCTTTTGTTATGGCAAGCCTATGCTTGTAATTGTTAAGGGCTGCAGAGTTTTTCAGGATAAAAAAAGAAACAGCACAGACAAAATCCTAGAGGAAAACCTGGTCCAGTCTGCTTTCTACCAGACACTTGGAGATTAATTCATCTTTCAGGAGGATAATAACCTAAAACACTAGGCCAAATCTACACTGGAGTTGCTTACCAAGAAGACAGTGAATATTCCTGAGTGGCCGAGTTACAGTTGTGACTTAAATCTATTTGAAAATCTACGGCAAGATTCCCTTTTTCAAGCTGAAAGACAATGGCCAGAGCTTACCAATGATATTGCACTACGATTTAAGTCAATAAGTCATCATTTTAGTCAAAGTATGATATAATTGGCCTTGAAGTGCAAATCGTGCAAATCCGTGTGAATGCAGTCTTTTCCTATGACATGACATACTCATTATTTTCAGCCTACGTTTCATTTCAGGGCTGGGTTTTATTTGAACGTTACCATCCACCAGCATGGCATTGTTATTCAATCAGAAACAGATGCAAAGTTATTCCTCTTTGTGACTAAGATGAGCCAAACAGCCTTGCCTTAACTTGGCCACCTGAGCCATGGATCTAATAAAAATAAGGAGTGTAAACTTCTGTTTTTGCACATCCACTTTTTGTACCAGAAAATTTGGACATTTTCACTTTTTTAGGTAGTCTGTCAAAAAGAAAGTATTCAGACCCCTTGAATTTTTCCACATTTGTATTCAATAGTCCCCCCCGCCACCACTATGCTTCACCGTAGGGATGGTGCCGGATTTCCTCCTGAAGTGACGCTTGGCATTCAGGCCAAAGAATTCAATCTTGGTTTCATCAACTAGAGAATCTTGTTTCTCATGGTCTGAGAGTCTTTTAGGTGCCTTTTGGCAAACTCCAAGCGGGCCGTCATGTGCCTTCTACTGAGTGGCTTCCGTCTGGCCACTCTACCTTAAAGGCCTGATTGGTGGAGTGCTGCAAAGATGGTTGTCCTTCTGGAAGGTTCTCCCATCTCTTCACCATAGGGAACTCTGGAGCTCTGTCATAGGGACCATCGGGTTCTTGGTCACTGTTACGTTCCCCAGTTTCTGTGTTGTGCTTTTGCTTGTATGTGTGTGTGTGTTTCAGGATGGCTTCCTGAAATTCTCCCCATTACTAATTGGAGCTGACCCGGCCCCCTCGTCAGGATACAGCTGTATCCCATTAGACACCTTCTCCAGCTATATAAGCCAGTGTTCTGTTGCTCAGAGGGAGAAGGCTGAGAGAGGAGGCGGATAGATGAGGCTGATGACTGAGGGTGAAGTGCATCCTGAATTTAAAGTTGTTAAGAGATTGTGGTATGTTAGCTGTTACTGATTGTTATGTTCTGTGTTAGTGATTTTTGCTAAAAGAGAGAGATCTATCAAAAGGTCCGTATTGATTATTTGAAATTTTTGTATTTTCCTGTGTTTGTTCCCAGGGGAAGGGGAAGGCACCTAGGAGTGCTTAGGCAAGAGGCCTGCGGGCATACATAACCCGTAGTATTTTACTGTCTATGCACACTAGGTAAGACCTGGACGGACCACCCCCTGTATTTTGGTTAGTGCACCAGGTGGTGCTAAGTTAGGTAAGTTGTGGGTAGGCAGGTAAAATAGGAAAGGGGGCTTTGACTTTTACTTTCTTTGCTTTGGTTCCGTTCAGCCCCTTTTCCCCAAAATTACCGTGTGACGGAATAAATTCCTTGTTAACGGTACCGCTTACTGCTTTTGTCATCCTTACTCGCACCTACAGTCCCATACATCTTTCACTCCGCGGGGAATTTAGAGCAGCAGGGAGTTGCGTTCCCTCCTCCAAGAGGCGTGCGTAACAGTCACCTACCTGACAAAGTCCCTTCTCCCCCTATTGCTCAGTTTGGCCAGGTGGCCAGCTCTATGAAGGGTCTTGGTGGTTCCAAACTTCTGTCATTTAAGAATGATGAAGGCCACCATGTTCCTGGGGACCTTCAAAGCTGCAGAAATGTTTCGGTACCCTTCCCCAGATCTGTGCCTCGACGCAATCCTGTCTCGGAGCTCTACGGACAATTCCTTCGACCTCATGGCTTGGTTTTTGCTCTGACATGCACTGTCAACTGTGGGACCTTATATAGACAGGTGTGTGCCTTTTCAAATCATGTCCAGTCATTTGAATTTACCCCAGGTGGACTCCAATCAAGTTGTAGAAACATCTAAAAAAGGATGCACCTGAGCTCAATTTCGAGTCTCATAGCAAAGGGTCTGAATACTTATGTAAATAAGGTATTTCTGTTTTTTTATTTGCAAACAGTTCTAAAAACCAGTTTTTACTTTGTCATTATGGGGCATTCTATGTAGACTGATGTGGGGAAAAAAAATATTTCTTCCATTTTAGAATAAGGCTGTAACGAAATATGGAAAAAGTCAAGATGTCTGAATACTTTCCGAAAGTACTGTATGTCGGGCTTTACTAAAGGTGTTCGATGCCGCTACTGTTTGTAGGTGTACTGCCATTAGCAAGATTAATTGTTATTATAGGTTACTAGAAGTGAATACCTTTGACTATTGACTGAACTGCTGTATTTGTTACATTACTCTGGAAGTTATTAGTATTTTATATAGTATTACTATATTTTATAAACTACTGCGTTAGAAGGAAAAGCTATCTCCTCTCTCAGCCCAAAAAATGAACTAACAAGAAGTCCTCTAGAGTTAATCTCTCGTGGACAAATCTGCGTAAAACATAACTGATGGTACAGTATAATCTGTGGGGAAGGAGCGTGATGTGTGGGATAACGAGCAGTAGTAGTTCCAGTGTTTGGGTTTATTAGCACTGGTTATTTGGACAAATCCCAATTTTGCAGGTGTTAGCATCTTTTGAATCTCAAAAGAGGAGGGGACATTCTGCCCGTAGCAAAGAGAGAGGGTAGAGCTCCTCGTTCTGGCATCTCTTGATCCCTTCTCTTAACACGTATGGACCCAGAACTTAATCGAGCAGCTGACCATTTACGCAAGAATTTAGGTCTCTAGAGTTAACCCTGGCTTGTGGGGCAGTAACGTCACTGTTAAAGAGTGAGTGGGACAATTTGGGATGAAAATTCCATAGTTCCCGCTTCCGGGTGGGAATAGCATGTGACAGCGTACAGTACAACATTTTGATGTTTGGCAAAAGGACATCATGATACTGTATCTGAACTAGCACTCTAGAACAAAAATGTTTTGATTGATCACAAAGACAACCTTCATGCAAGGAGTTTATTTATGAATCCGACTGCAGTGTCATACAACAGTAGCACAATCATTTGACTATGTATTATGCTCATATTCATCAATACAAAGGTAAAGGTATGCCTTAAAATGTCAAATAAATGAATGATTTTCCATTTGATTTTACTCAAAAAATAGCATTTAAATACTTGGCATAGTTTTCGTAAATAAAATGATGAAAGATAATGGTTGCCCATTGGTTCGTTTGACTACTGGAGCGTACCAAATGCAAATATACTGTATGCAACAACAACAACAAATCCTCCTCTCTCTTGCATTTTATGTAAGAAAGAAAAAAATGTCAGTGAGTACAAAAAGCACTTCATTAAATCTCATATGAAAATAGAAAATATTACAACAAGTGTGCATAACTATTCATGTTGCACATAACCTGCAGTACAAAACGTCAAATGACACTAAGTTCCAGCTTCATCTGGCATGCCAATTCATCGAGCCTGCTATGCTCTTTAATGGCCATTTTAGTGGCATGACCAAGGGGCAGTTACTTCTTAAGACTGAGGCCTTCATTATCATCAAGCAAAAGTCTCGAAAATGGTACTTCGTTCAGACGAAATGCGGGCGGCAAGAACTGTGGTTAATCTATCCACCTGGTTGATTATCATGTGATATTGATTAATGATACTTATCAATGGACTCAATAGATCAACAAACTGCTGAGTTCTCTTGCTTTGCCTATAGTTGCTTTGTGTGAGAGTTTGTGCAATTTTAGGAAGTCTGTATTATGTTGGACTAACTGCACTGTTCTCCTAATTTTTGAACGACTCAGGCAGAGAAAAGAAAGTGATGGGCAGTCACTATGTAAGTATGCAGTCAACATTGCTACCTTTCAGGCTTAAGAAGTGGCAGAACCAGAATAAGTTGTTTGTAAAGCCTAAAATTATGAAACAGTGTGCAATTAGAAATGATTTGGCCTTGCCTTAAGTATAATGTAATGCACACAATTACCTTAGGTGCCATGATCCTTCAAAAAATGTAAATATGTTGGTCAGAAATATTAAGCGTAGCATAGATAAAGTTCTAAGTCAATTAAATACTACAACCGCAATAATGCTACATTACAGTATACATTATAAGACTGTGATGGAACAGTAGATGTATTCACCTTTGACAAATAGGAAAACAACATTAATGTGCACCTTTATCAATGCATTATACATCCTTCCCTAACAATTGTATCATTGGCAGCTGTTGAAACTCAAAAGTCGCTCAATGGAGAAAGAAAGAAATGTTAAATTGCATGAATAAAATAAACGTGTTGCTATGAATCCGCAACAAAACAACAGTATGTAACTTGGCTTGGAAGACATAAAAACACCAAAATAAGACAGGTCAGCAGGGTTGGGGTCAATTCCGGAAGTGAACTGAAACTACGATTCAGATTCCACATTTTTTCCATACACCAGCATTGAGCATTATGTTCCTGGATTAAAATGGAATTGACCACAACGCTGCAGGTCACAGCTGACCATAAACATAAGAACACAGCTGAGATGGATCAGATAGCATAAAGAACGCCCAACATCAAATGGGTCAACTGTTTCTCTGACAGCATGTGAAAATGCACTACAAAAAGGAACTTCCCGTCAAGACTCCGAAAGAACCACCCTCATCACACAGAACAACCGTGTGATCAAGGCACACTGCAGACAGCTTTGCTTGTAAGGTCATCCTTCTTTATGTCAATCTATTTTTTTTTTTAAATGTTTTGCACTAGAAAATTATATATTCTCATTATGGCACTGTACAGACCTTATGATACTTTCAACTTGTGATCAAAGTATGCAGAAATAAACTATAATGGTTAAATACAAAATATCTCTTAAAATATTTAAAATATACTTTATTTTGTACATTATGCAAACTCATTAACAATTCAATGATAACAAAAATAAACATTCCGTGAAATGTAGGCTGCGTCTGAAATGGCACCATATTCCCTATATATTGCACTACTTTTTACCAGAGCCCTATAGGCCCTGGTCGAAGGTAGTGCACTATATAGTGAATAGAGTGCCATTTCAGATACGGACGTAGTCTCTTCACATGATACACAAGTATGGCCACTGATATTTTCAATGTAATAAGCACCCACCCACACCCAGTATTCTCTGACACATTTCCATTTAGCTGCGGGAAGATTAAAACGATGACTTGTTAAAATGTTACATCCCAAATGGCACCCCATTGACTATTTGGTGCACTACTTTTGACCATGGCTCATGGGGCTCTATATAGGGAATAGGGTGCCATTTGGGTACGTATACAATGAGATTCCTGACAATGGTTCCCAGCTCCACTGACTAAGCCACAGCTGTTTGTATGACAATATTGCTCTATCTTGTCCATATAATTCTTGTTTACAACTCAAACTGCCACACTCCATGCCATTATTGCTTCCTGAAATGACCTGGGAAATCGAGCTATACACCAGATGTTTTACAACATTTAAGTTAACTACCCAGAATGGTCTTATATATCCTGACCCAGCCTATAAATGCACATCTGGATACAGACGGCAACTCCTAGCCTGGTCCTAGATTTGTTTGTGCTCTTGACAAGTCCAATGCTCATTGTCAATCAAAAGGGTTGGGGTCAATTCCATTTCAATTCCAGTCAATTCAGGAAGTACACTGAAATTATTTTTAATTAAGAAATGTTGTTTACTTTCTGAATAGACTGGAATTTAAATGGAATTGATCCCAACCCTGCAAGCCAATGAGTGACAAGGAGTTGACATGATAGCACAAACAGACTGACACTCAGGCTAGTCGACTCCCTTTCTCCCATAATGTAGAACCAATGCCTCAGAATACATATCACTGATTTACCATTATGCCACATAGGTAGGTATAGAGAGACTCTTCATTGAAGAGCTTTATGGGTTATGATTACAGTGTGTGGGAAAGCGACGAGACAGACAGGCCACAGTGTATCAAAATAATAATAGACTGATTGATCGATTAATCTGAAAATGAAAACAGTTTTCGAGCCAAAAACATTGACGTCCAATATAATATATTTCTTCTCAACTCTCCGGAATAACAATAAAATGTAACTATTTTGGTGTAATCGACTCTGAATGTAACGGAACAGCTTTCATGATGAATATTCTCCCTATGTGTCCTTGTTGTGTAAAACACAAGTTCTTACATTTATATCTAAACTGCTCGCCCTTAAACAAACAGAATCATACAGCATGTTAACGATGTGTCAACTAACTGGATTCAATTTCAACATTTTTTAAGTTGTTATACGCTTGACAGAATTGCATAATGTCTGCCAATTAAAAGCATCTGGGAGGGTAGAAGAAGAAAGGAGAAAGGACAAGCCACTACAAGAAGACTAGGAATTCAGTCCGAAATGGCACCCTATTCCCTATGTAGTGCACTACTTTCTGGGCCCTGGTCAAAAAGGGCCCTGGTCAAAAGTAGTGCACTACATTGGAAGTAGGGTTCCAAAAGTAGTGCACTACATAGGAAGTAGGGTGCCATTTGGGCCGCATACTAGTAGAAACCCAATTAGAGGATGGGTTGAGGGGAGGTAAAGGGGAGGAGGGGGGTTAGTTGGAAGCTGCCCCTAGGTGGGGGAACACCTCCCTTTTGGCAGTGGAACACTTGGTACTCTTAGTACTCAACGACGCCGAGGGTGAGGGTGTACACAATGCTCTTGTCGGAGAAGAAGGCCATTTCTGTGGTGGGATAAGATGAAGGCATTCTAGTGGGCAGCCAGGTCACAGTGTTGGAGGGATCTAAACCTCCGATGGAGAAAGATGATGGGCGTCTCAGTCTCTCTACACTTTCTCCACTCGGCTTGGGTCGTAGGCCTCTGGTATAATACAAAGAAAGAAGGGATACATTTAATCATTTAGAGTAAATATGTGTCCGTTAAAAATGGCACCCAATTCCCTATGTTGTGTACTATTTTTGACCAGGGCCCATAGGGCTTTGGTCAAATGTAGTGCACTATATAGGGAATAGGGTGCATTTGGGATGCACGTTATATCATGTGCAGTGGCATGTCCAGAACATTTAGAATGGGGTGGGGCACAGACCAAGTTTAGGGGGGCCATAAAATGTTGAACCTTAATCGATGCAAGGTGGATTTGTTCTATATAATTATGATTATCAACGCATTAAATTCTTCAGCTTAGGTTTGGTACATTTCCCTGTTCAAATAAATCAATACCAAAACTCTTGTTACAGCATTTGCATTCCAGGTCAGAATTTTATATAAGGGTATTAACATACAGCAGAAAATTCACTCAAAAGGTCCATTCAAAATGTGCAAATTAAACTGTGACATTCGAGGGTCTCCGTTCATTTTTTTTGTAACCCTTTTTTCTCCCCAATTGGTAGTTACATTCTTGTCCCATCGCTGCAATTCCTGTGCAGACTCGGGAGAGGCGAAGGTCGAGAGCCATGCATCATCCACAACCCGACCCCCGCCAAGCTGCACTGCTTCTTGACAAACTGCTTGCTTAACCAAGAAGCACCAATGTGTTGGAGGAAACACAGTACAGCTGGCGCCCGAAGCCACCACAAGGAGTCGCTAGAGCGTGATGGAACAAGGACGTCCCAGCCAGCCATACCCTCCCCTAACCCGTACGACGCTGGGCTAATTATGTGCCGCCTCATGGGTCTCCCGGGTTGCGGCCGGCTGCGAAACAGCCCAGGATCGAACCTGGATCTGTAGTGATGCCTCTAGCACTGATCGGTGCCTTAGACCACTGCGCCACTCTGGACGCCCCCGGGTCTGTTTTTTAATGGGACCTCCTACAGTATGTGTGCAAGGCTTTATAGTAAAGACATGTCATGATGTTTTAATCTGACTGCCAAACAAATCACTTCAATAGTAGGTTAAGTAGGTACTTGCGCACGTTTGATTACTCCAAAATAAGTCCAGCAGCCATTTGAATGGAATCTATTACAAACACTGTGTAATGACATTCAGCCTACAAAGTGACGTGCACTCGTGGATGCCAAAGGAAGTCAGGCTTACCCAAAAATGTTAGCAATAAAAAAAATAAACAAACTTATCAACTAATTTCTCATTTGTGTCTATCCGTGTTTCAGAATTTTCGTTCAATTCGCAAGAGGCTGAATCTATTTCACAGGAGAAAGCATCCGAGTGAGGCAAACAGCGCCCCTCTGTGTTAGTATCTGTAGACCATGATCGGACACTGTCTGGGTCGAAAACATTTTAAATAAAGATCAGTGGGGAACCATCAGGGGCTTCTAGAACACCAGAGAAGGCCTAAGGATTTATAGAAATGTATAAATCCTTTATTTTTGATCAAATTACATTTTAATTTCCATTTCATCTTTACAATTGTAATCATTTTCTGATTTAATCTCTTCAGCTTGTGTTGGAAAGAGAAGGGTTAATGCTGAATAGAAAAAATTTGGATTTTCTTTGGTGGTCTCTGGGTAGAAAATTCTAGCTAGCTCCACCAGCCATTGGCTAGGCCTTCAGAAGCTGGACAGAAGGCCTCTGCCATTCAACTGTATTAGAGCAGAATTTTGGAGTGACAGTGGAATGAACCAATAACATTTATACTTGCAATGAGTGGGACATCAGCCCCACATGGGCTAGCCTACACCAGCACAACACAAGCTACAGTGAGGGGAAAAAAGTATTTGATCCCCTGCTGATTTTGTACGTCTGCCCACTTACAAAGAAATGATCAGTCTATAATTTTAATGGTAGGTTTATTTGAACAGTGTGAGACGCATGTGAAAAACGCATGTGAAAAATTATATAAATGGAATTGCATTTTAATGAGCGAAATAACTATTTGACCCCTCTGCAAAACATGACTTAGTACTTTGCAGATCTTCTCCAAGTCATTAAGGTTTCGAGGCTGACGTTTGGCAACTCGAACCTTCAGCTCCCTCCACAGATTTTCTATGGGATTAAGGTCTGAAGACTGGCTAGGCCACTCCAGGACCTTAATGTGCTTCTTCTTGAGCCACTCCTTTGTTGCCTTGGCCGTGTGTTTTGGGTCATTGTCATGCTGGAATAACCATCCACGACCCATTTTCAATGCCCTGGCTGAGGGAAGGAGGTTCTCACCGAAGATTTGACGGTACATGGCCCCGTCCATCGTCCCTTTGATGCGGTGAAGTTGTCCTGTCCCCTTAGCAGAAAAACACCCCCAAAGCATAATGTTTCCACCTCCATGTTTGACGGGGGGCATGGTGTTCTTGGGGTCATAGGCAGCATTCCTCCTCCTCCAAACACGGCGAGTTGAGTTGATGCCAAAGAGCTCCATTTTGGTCTCATCTGACCACAACACGTTCACCCAGTTGTCCTCTGAATCATTCAGATGTTCATTGGCAAACTTCAGATGGGCATGTATATGTGCTTTCTTGAGCACGGGGACCTTGCGGGCGCTGCAGGATTTCAGCCCTTCACGGCGTAGTGTGTTACCAATTGTTTTCTTGGTGACTATGGTCCCAGCTGCCTTGAGATCATTGACAAGATCCTCCCGTGTAGTTCTGGGCTGATTCCTCACCAATCTCATGATCATTGCAACTCCACAAGGTGAGATCTTGCATGGAGCCCCAGGCCGAGGGAGATTGACAGTTCTTTTGTGTTTCTTCCATTTGCGAATAATCACACCAACTGTTGTCACCTTCTCACCAAGCTGCTTGGCGATGGTCTTGTAGCCCGTTCCAGCCTTGTGTAGGTCTACAATTTTGTCCCTGACATCCTTGGAGAGCTCTTTGGTCTTGGCCATGGTGGAGAGTTTAGAATCTGATTGATTGATTGCTTCTGTGGACAGGTGTCTTTTATACAGGTAACAAACTGAGATTAGGAGCACTCCCTTTAAGAGTGTGCTCCTAATCTCAGCTCATTACCTGTATAAAAACACCTGGGAGCCAGAAATGTTTCTGATTGAGAGGGGTCAAATACTTATTTCCCTCATTAAAATGCAATTCCATTTATAACTTTTTTCACATGCGTTTCTCTGGATTTTTTTGTTGTTATTCTGTCTCTCACTGTTCAAATAAACCTACCATTAAAATTATAGACTGATAATTTCTTTGTCAGTGGGCAAACGTACAAAATCAGCAGGGGATCAAATACTTTTTTCCCTCACTGTAGCCCACGCCAAGCCATACCAAGCCCACACCAGCCCATGATGGGCCAGCCACACCAAGTCCAACGCGATCCCACACCAAGCCCAGCACAGGCTAGCCCACACCACACCCAGCTAGAGGCGGGGGGAATATTTTTGTGTGTGGTTTGCACACAGTTCTTTTTTGCAACCATTACTGAGTGTCATTCCAGTTTTAAGAAAATCGCTCTGCCATTTCCTGGTTGCTAAAATTCAAATAGTTTGCCTAATTTTATGTAACAAAAAACAAGTAGAGTGTAGAGAATCCTTGTACCATCTAAACTGCTGTGAAACATATTTTCCATAACCAAAAATATTGTATTTTCAGCTGTTTGAAGCTGGTGTACAAAACCGAAAGTAAAAGACGCAAAAACGAAACTTAATAATAGGAAGCAAAGAAATGGTGCACATAGAACAGACCTACCGCTTCTTAGACTTGCTTACAATGAGAAGTACAGATCAATAACACACATTTCTATGTTAAATTGGTCGGGCCGCCCAAAAAGTAACATATTGCAGCGAAGTGTTCTGTTGTGTGAAAGTTTGATGCCGATTTAAAAAATAATATTGTACACTACCAATGATGAAGTCTTTAAAATACCTCAAATAAGAGCATGTGACATATGAGAAACTTAAGTTTGCTGGGAGCCTATTTGTGTGGTGCTGTTCACGTGCAGAGCTTATGTTCCCTTCTGCCACGCGACAATACATAGCCAAGTTTATTTTCCATGACTCCTCGCTTACGCGAAAATGGCTAACGTAACAGAAGAAATAAAAAGAAAGGTAATAATGCTGAAATACACCTTTGTGGAAACAGGTGCGAGTGAAATCCCCGGTTTGGAAGGATTTTGGAGTCAAGGAGGAGATTCAAAGATGTCTGCAAAAATAATGGGGTGTCAGCTATTACATGACACCTTGAGTTAGAAAAATATTTTGGTTATTGAACTACAGTAAGTGTGAAGTGGATTTACATCCGGTAACGGAATTACGGTAACGGAATTACATGATTGGTCCCTGATCTGTACTATACAGAAATGCATAATTATGGATATGAATTTCATTCTATTAATATAGATGTATCCTGCAGCACACTTTAATTTACTGTTTTTTCATGTGCAATTATTTATGTTTGGCTCTGCTGAGTCTGGCTCTCATGTGAGGAAATATTGTTCAGCGCACAGCTCTGTGATTCCCTCACACACTGGCTATTATTCTAATGAGCTCTGCCACCAAAAAAGATCACATTTGGTTGGACCGTAGCAGGTGACCAAACTGTGGTTTGTGTCTAGTATGATTTCCCATTGTATCCAAATCAATTGCAGTAATTCCGTTACAGAGATTTCTGTCATTCTGCTACCGATTTGGTAACAGAATTACGAGTCTTAATCACTTAATAACTCATAAGCAAACTTGATTTCAGTAAAAAAAAGATGACCCCTTTTCATCTGTTTGACCAGAATTCAAAGCCTTTGCTTATTCCTAATGTTTAGGATGGAAATATAGACTCTTAGCTTTCATTTGACATGCTCCTATGAACTTCATATGTGGGTGCTCATGGGTCCTTTTAGATGCAAATGCCCCTACTAAATAAATCTGCAGCCTATAGATTCTGGGAATTGTTTAATTCGTTTCAATTAAACTATTTGATTATCTAAACAATATTGAATATAAAAGTATTGTTTTGTTCTGTCGGCAATAGGTTTTCGTTAGGTAAGAAGAAGGCTAATTAGAAGGCTAATTAGAAGGCTAATTTTCAAAGCGATTTGAGTTGTCGCATTCCATTGTGAAAATAAGATAGGCTTATCGTTCTTAATTCATGGCAAGGTTTCCCTTTTATCCAAATGTTGAATAGACATGCAGACAAATTCATTCATGGAGGGAATGGGAATAGCCTTAAAGCCTACTCCGCTGTTGTCGTAAAAACAATTAAATAAATGCATGTTATTTGGCGGGTCACGGATCGTCTCTCAGAACAATTCTATGTGGGTGGATCGGATTGCGGGAAAAAATCTGTCCTGTTGTCAGATGAGGCTCAGAATTGATGTGGCCGGCACAGGGGGGGGCGGCTTCAAAAAACGGACCCGTGCAGGACTCTAGTTTGAAGTGTTATATCTAGGTACAATAGCCCCCTCTTGTGGAAAGACTCCATAGTAAACAGCCACAGTTTCACTGCTTGAAATGCTTGCCTCATAAAATAACACTAGGTAATACTAAACACTAAAATAATAGTAACACAACATTAAGTCATTGCCAAACAATATTTGTGTTGCTATACACTATATACACAAATTTATGTGTATAAAGCCACACCCATTGCTGACAGGTGTATAAAATCGAGCACACAGCCGTTAAATCTCCATAGACAAACATTGGCAGTAGAATGATCTCACTGAAGAGCTCAGTGGCTTTCAACATGGCACCGTCATAGGATGTCACCTTTCCAACAAGTCAGTTCGTCAAATTTCTGCCCTGCTAGAGCTGCCCCGGTTAACTGAAGTGGAAAGTGGCTCATCCGCAAAGTGATTGGCCACACAAGCTCACAGAACAGGACCGGCGAGTGCTGAAGCGCATACCGCGTAAAAAATGGTCTGTCCTCGGTTGCAACACTCACTACCGAGTTCCAAACTGTCTCTGGCAGCAACGTCAGCACAATAACTGTTCGTCAGGAGCTTAATGAAATGGGTTTCCATGGCCGAGCAGCCACACACAAGCATACGATTACCATGCGCAATGCCAAGTGTTGGCTAGAGTGGTGTAAAGCTCGCCGCCATGGGATTCTGGAGCAGTGGAAACGCGTTCTCTGGGGTGATGAATCAAGCTTCACCATCCAGCAGTTCTACGAACTAATCTGGGTTTGACGGATGCCAGGAGAACGCTACCTGCCCGAATACATAGTGCCAAATGTAAAGTTTGGTGGAAGAAGAATAATGCTCTGGGTTGTTTTTCATGGTTCAGGCTAGGCCCCTTAGTTCCAGTGAAGGGAAATCTTAATGCTACAGCAAACAATGACATTCTAGATGATTCTGTGCTTCCAACTTTGTGGCAACAGTTTGGGGAAGGCCCTTGCCTGTTTCAGCAAGGCAATGCCCCTGTGCACAAAGCGAGGTCCATACAGAAATGGTTTGTCGAGATCGGTGTGGAAAAACTTGATTGGCCTGCACAGAGCCCTGACCTCAACCTCATCAAACACCTTTGGGATGAATTGGAACGCTGGCTGCAAGCCCGGCCTACAGGCCTAATCACCAAACATCAGTGCTCTTGTGGCTGAATGGAAGTCCCCGCAGCAATGTTCCAACATCTAGTGGAAAGCCTTCCCAGATGAGTGGAGGCTGTTATAGCAGCAAAGGGGGTCAACTCCATATTAATGCCCATGATTTTGGAATGAGATGTTCGACGAGCAGGTATCCACATACTTTTGGTAATGTAGTGTATTTGGCAGTGAAAATTATGCGCAAATGTGTAACAAACATTACATTATTAACTCCTGATGAAACACTCTTATATTCAGAATAACAAATAACACAGTTCAACAGAAAGAATACAAAACACAAATGTATGAAGTAGCTACCTGAGAAAGACGACACCTCATCTTGCAACACTGTATCTTCAGAGGCCTCTCTATCTTCCACTGTATCACTCTGGGAGGAAGCAGGTAGGGAGAGCACTTCCACTTGCCCACCGCCACTCTTGGTCTCCCCCTCCGTCTCTGCCCCCTCCTCCCCAGAGTCTGTGCTCCTGATGCTGAGGCGTCTCATGCGCGACACTGAGTCCACTTCCTTCATCCGTGCCCGGCGCTCTACCGCCACCCGGTGGCTGAGCGATGCATCTAGCTTATCCTGCAGGGCCTCTATGCGCTGCGAGGGTCCTCTGCCCATCATCTCTCCCTCAAGACTGTGGGACAGCTTAAGGTCAGGGTTGATGTGGACCGAAAGCGGTAGTCTGTCTGGCGGAAACTCCTGCATACCTGGAGTTTCTCGACCCAGATGGATCCATTTGGCACTCCTGATGTGCTCCGGGTTATCCTGTGGTGACTCCTTTTCTTTTCCCTCCTGCCCGTCAGGAGGCACTGTAGATACCGTTCCAGAGTCCAGTTCCTCAGAATCTGGATCTCTCACATGTGTTTGTACTGTCTGTTCGTTTGCACTGCTGCTTTCTGTATCTTCTCTAGCAGCGGGTTTACTCTCTGTTAATTCAATCTTCTCTGTTGCCGTCTCGATAACCCTCTGCTCCCCTGTGACTAAAGACTCTGCAGGTACATCAATCCCTAATATCCTGGCTGCCCTCTCCTCTATGGATTCGTTCTCTGGAATGCCCTCAGCACATTTAAGTTTGTATAGATTGCCAAGGTCCTCTGCCACTGCCAGAGCTTGGTTTTGTTTGGTCTTCTCAGCAGTGACACTCCCCTCCACCTTCTTATCTATGAGTGACAGCTGCTTCCTCCAATCGCAACATATAGTCTGAGCCTCTGAATGATTTGAGCCAGAGTCAGAGGATACCTTCGTGTCTCCTTCGCCTTCAGCTGGTTCTTCAGATGTTTCAGCTCCTTGTGGACTGTCACTGTCGCCAACAATCGTCGCACTACTTTGATCGGATAAGTCTGGGCTTGACTCCTCGTGGAGCGGAGACATTGGACTTGGTCTGGACATCTGGCTCTCACTCTCTTTTTTACAAATGGGGCATTCCTCTGCAGAGTCAAAACAGGCACCCCCTGGAGGCTCTGTATCGCAGCTACCACCACCAGGTTTAGATATGGCGGTGAACGTTTTACTAACCTCTGAGTCTCGGGTCTTTTGTAAAGACTGACATATGTCCTCATAGTCAGGGGGACTCGTAAGTGTGGAGGCGTCCTGCATCGGCTGCCTATCTGCCCAGGGGACTTCGGCTGCAGTGTGCGTTGTTGGAGTCTTTGGGCTGAAGCCTCTGGTCTCGCTGGGATCACTAGGAGAGTCAGTAAAGTCACTAGGGCCGGTGAAGTGACAAGGTGGTGGTGTCTCCGAAGGCGAAGGGAGGTTTAGCTTCACTGTCCTGCCACTGCAGCTACTTCTCCTCTGCGACAAGTTCGAAACAACCCTGTGTTCTCTGAATCCTGTAGGCTTGCGTGGTGGAACAGGGAGCTCCTCTCTTAGCTGCTTGCTGAAAGTCACAGATTTTCTTTCAGCGGGTCTGGAGAAGGCGCTCTTAACCTCCCTGTACTCCGGGTCGACGGACACAGACCAGCTCTCGATACTGCGCCTAAGGCTGCTGGGCTTGCTGAGCCCCGTCTCCCCCGCCAGCCTTATCTTGATCCGCTCAGGGATCTGCACAGCACCGCTATTGTTGGAAATGTTATTGCTGGCAGTGCCTAGCTCTAGGATGTCTTTGTAGGCCTCGTTGAGGTCCTCAATGCACTGGTCAACACTGGGTCTCTTGCTGCTCTGCTGCTGCTTCTGCTGCTGATCCTGGAACTCTTTGTTGATAGTCTCCAGCTCCTCGATGGCGTCCCATGGCCGCCTACTGACGGGCTTCAGCAGGAACTGACCGAAGGCTTCCTGCCCACTGCAGGTCGCTGCTGGTTTGGCCTCTTCCGTCGTGTTTCCTGAGGGTGGTGGTGCTGCTGCTGGCGGCTGAGCTGTGCTCTTGTTCAGCTGGCTGGAAATTGAGAAAGTGGCCGTCCTAGAAAAGGCGCTGTTGCTGGATGGTTTCAGGCTCTTCATCCCTTTTATAGGACAGCTGAATGCAGTATTTCCCACACCGCTGGGATCTGGGGTGATGACGTCGGAGGAGCCTGGGGCAGGGACTTGAGGGTCTTGTGCTTCCTTGTTTTCAGTTCCTGGAGGAGGAGGATGCTGAGGCTTTCGGGCTTCTGGGCTAGTTTGGGTCTCCTGGTCCCGGTATTGGTTCCCAGGCCAGGCACCTGAGAGTTTCAGCTCCTTGTGATGGTTTATATTGGGGGGTTTAATAGGGAGTTTTCTCACTATTTTGCTGCTTGATCTGCTGCTCGCTATGCTACCGGTTAGTGCTTGCAGCTCAGCCTCTGCTGACGATGTGCTTTGGAGACTTTGGTTTGTTAAGTGGCCCATTTTGTTCTCACTCGGACTGTCCACTGGCCTTGGTGGCCGGACTGGGCTTGGTGGCTTCTCATCGTTGTTGTTGTTTTGATCACGGGACGTACCACCCGGCGTTAGAGGGATGTGAACAGACACCAAACAGAATATTGTCTCACTAAGTTTTTTTTTTACACTCTTTTTATAATTTCTTTCTGGTTTCTCTGAGTCAGTTTTTCTTGGTTTCTCTTTCTCAGTGGAGTCAGACTCATTGACTGACTTTTTCACTTGAGTTACAGTTTCTGACACACCTTGACCTTGGTCCACGTGCCTGATCAGTTGCTGAGGAGGTCTAATGTGAAAAGCTGTTGGATAGTTACCACAGCTCTGATCAGGAGCTACACTGTCTACACTTCCTTTGTTTATTAAACCCCCTGTTGCACCATCTAGTACTACTACCGTCGTTGTCATTGAGAGATGTCTTACGGCAGTCGTTATTGAGAGAGAGCCCCTGTGGGGGGGGGAAGGCACTATCATGTGTAGATTGTCCTAAAACCTTAGCGCAGGGAGTTTCTATCTTCATGTTTCGGATCAACTTGTCAGTAAGAGAATTTCCGCCAGGCCCTCCTGAGATATGTCTCGCTCGCGGATCATCAAAGGGTAAATAGTGAACATGGCCCAGATGCTCATCGCTGTATCCAGGGTTAAGGTTTGGGTTAGCGTTAACCTGTTTCCTGTAGGGTATACCTCGATCCCCGTAGTGTTCCAGCCACGACCCTCCTGTCTGTCCGGAAAACCACTTTCCCGCCTCAGAGCTCATCGGCATGTGCATCTGTATCTTCATCTCCCCCCTCCACTTATAGTTTGCCACTTCATTGCGGTTGATTGGTCCTCCCCTGATTGGGGGCGGGGCTCTCTTATAACACGGGGGCGGGATATAACCGGGGGGCTCCATGCCAAAGATAGCAGAGTGTTGTGCGAAATAGTCTTGTCTTTGCAATTCTCCACCCCTTGGGTAATAGATATGCCTGTTGTCTTTCGATTGTTTGAACCCTCCCTGCTGATCTACTACAGCTACAGCGAGCATCTCTTGGCTACCCCTAGTCTGCTGGTGTATTTCGTATGATGGAGGCTTGACAGGCCTGCTGAACCTGGGCTTTGGTAAAAGTGAAACATGTCCGACGCTTTGCCAACTGTTCCTGGCCCACCGGTCCCTGCCGACTGCGGCACTGTGGTAATACCGACTATAAGGCCCGGAAAAGACGGTGCTGTTCACTCTCTGTCTATCAACCTGGCCTGGTCGAAGCTGGACGCTGACCAAACTGGACTGTGTGGTTGTGTGTTCAGTAGTTCCATCAGGTGACAGCACTCTGGGGAGGGACTGGGAGATCCCTCTGGTTCTGGGGAGGATAGAACCAGTGCTCTCTGGAGTCCTCAGGCGGTGCTGCTGCTCCTGAGCCCACCTCTCGCCCTCCCCATCCGACAGCTGCCTCCCCAGCCCCACCGCAGGCTTCCACTCCTCTGTGCCCAAGCTCTGGCACTTCCGCTCCCCAGTCACCCCAGTCACTACCCTCAACTGTCTAGGAGCCGCATCGGCCTCTCTCAGCCAGGAGATGGAGGCGTCTTCCCATAGCTGCTTCTGCTGCTTCTGCTGCTGCAGCTTCTCCCTCTCTCCCCTATGGTCCTCTGCGATCAGGGCCTGTGGTCGCCATGCCGCCTCAGAGGCCTTCAGAAAGCCAGCGGATGCTCTCAGCTCCCGGCCATCTGCGTAATCCAGGAGGACGCTGAAGTCCTGGCCTCTCCTCCTCCAGTAGGAGACATCCCTCTCATCCAACTGCTCTCTTCTCTCGATCTGCTCAGAATAGGTTAAGCTGGGCGCGTCATAGAACCTGGAAAGAGAACAATCCACAATTGAGTGGTAGGGTACTAATTCATTAATATAAAAAAATGTCATATTTATAATAAAATCAAAACATATTATAAACCGTAAACATGTTGTAACACTAACAACCTGGATGTATGATTGATTATTTGGTTTTTGCACGTGAACATAAATGGCAAAACTGTGACTAGGTTGAAGTGGTAACACCAAAAAGAATGAAACTCTGGAAGTATTTTAGGTTGCAGAAGCTTGTAATACCCAAACAATTCAGTTTTACCTCCCTTATTTGTAATTTACAAGTCTGCTGACCTTTCCATGACCTGCCAGTCTGCGGTTATGTCCCAATTGGCACCGTATTCACTATATAGTGCACAATGCCCTGGTCAAAAGTAATGCACTATATAGGGTATAGAGTGCCATTTAGGACGCATCCTAAAACGTAATCTCAGATGCACCATCTCACTCCAACAAAACAAGATCAAAGCTAAACATAAATAAGCTTTATCTAGAACTCTCTCAAACCATACCCGTGCTCCACCCTCTGTTTAACTGTGATGATACAATGCTGACCAGCCTGCCATGATTTGATGCAATATTGATAATTGTGACATTTAAAAGGCTGGTATCTCTGGCTCCCAGAGCCACTAAGCTGATGTTTTGGCTTTGGGGGTGAAGAGGTACTGCATCCCACATGGCCCCCGATTCGCCTATATGACTAGTCCTTTTCACCAGGGCATATGGGGCTCTCTGGTTAAAAGGAGTGCACTATGTAGGGAAAAGGCACTGCCTGCCTGCCCCCACTGCTAAGCGCGCTTCAAGTCTGAGCAAGAAATGACTGACTTGTTTATAAATGCCAGTTCCCCATCACGTGATGTGACCATATACAGAGTGACAGACAACTCCGTATTCCTATTTCTTATCCATTCAATCCAATTCAGGAGACTTGGCTACTGGCAGGAGACTTGGCTACAGTGGGGCTTGTAAAATTGTAATTCATCTAAAAATAAAGTAATTTATTTCCAAACAAAGTTCTGGGATATATTCTGAAGCGAGTACTTACAGAAAAACCTGACACAATATATGGGCTACTTCCTACTTTTTCACCGCCCCTTTTGGAGGACCAGAAATAGGATTTAATGTGATTGTGTAATAATGATCCTAAAAAAATCTAATACAAAAGGATTTGCCTTCAGGCTGTGTGATGCACCTGATTGTCTACACATTAAGGCATGCATCCAGTCCAATGGACAGCAGTCAGAGTCATGTCCCAAATGGCACCCTATTCCCTATACAGCTCACTACCAGAGCTCTACTGCACTGTATAGGGAATAGTGTGCCACATGGGACGCAGCCTAAATATCAGTAACCCAGAGTAGTAACGGAGTGAAATTCAGGGAGGGCTTATAATATAGTCTATTGTGAGCTTTATGCAATTTCATGTAACTATGAGGCTATATATAGATCTATAGTAGCCTATCTGAACAACCATACTGTAGGTACTAAAGACTGTGAAGAGTCTATTGATGACAACTAAATCAATTGGAGGATAACACTGTATACAGTATCATCCATCATGCTACTCCCTATATCAGTGGTCACCAACCGGTCAAGCCCTTCCTAGTGGATCACCAAACATTTCTATAGAAAAGCCAATGATAAAGGCTTGCATGTTTATTTGTGTTTTGCGCTGTTAGCTGTAGGTGCACTTTCATTCAGAAGCCCTGCGCACCGGGTGGGAAAAGTGTTCCCATTTTGAACCATTTCAATTGTCTGAAAAGACAAACTCCACCTACCCGGCAGACTGGGAGAGCTGGAGCTAAATCGAGTGCCCCTACTGCCTACTGCGCTCAAATCATCACGCCTACAGCATCCACGACACCGGCCACAGCAAAGTTTGATACTAGCCTATGTGAGATTTCATAACTTTTAAAACCATAACCAGAGAGAGACTGTCAAAGAATACTGCAAAGAACTGCTGTTTTTTATGAGTGAGTTCATGTCTAAGTTTTTATACAGCACTATTACAAACCCAAAACGTGCTTCTCCCTACTTCCGGTTGCACTGCAGCGGCAATGAATGAGTAGCCAAGTGTATCGATAGCCCTGTGTTTTTATTTATCTGGTCATAGGAACAACATGAATTTGTGCATGAGGTAGATGCGGAGTTTTGCCATCAAGATGATTTCCCCTCTCTCCGGTCAGTCTCACTGGAGAAAAGGAAGGAGAGAGCAGGTACCGTGAGAGACGGACCCTCTGCTGCTCTCCCTCTCCCTCCGCTGAGACTAACGCTGTGTTCAAAACAAATGGAAATCTCCAACTTCAGTGCGTTCAAGACAACTGAGAACTCGGGGGGAAAAAACGAGATCCGACTGGGATTATTTTTTTTGAACTCGGAAATTCAAGTCGGAAAACTCTGGCATCTTTCTAGACTGCCAACCTTCCAACCTGATGATTACTGACGTCATGATTTGCACTCTTTTCTTTTTTTTTTTGTCTTGAATGCACCATGACCATCAGATGCAGGTACCATCAGTCCAGTGAAATAAACAAGACAATTATTTCAATTGATGCTCAGCTGTGCCTCGCAAGTGCTACACCAACTGATCTGTTTTGTTATCAAAGCTCGAGTTTTGAAATATGGCCTGAGAATAACAAGATTGGCTGGACAGGCATTTGCCCATATGCTGTGATAATGTATTAGGCCTACTGCACAAACCTCATTCCTACAGAACAGTTTTTAGTAGGTTAATGTTACATTTTTGAAGTCGCGTTTTATACTTTTTTTTATCTGAGTAGATCTCGGCTTGCTTTTTGACTGGGAAAGTGATCTTGACTCAGAAAAGGTTGGTGACCACTGCCCTATATAGTGCACTTCTTTTGACCAAATGGAACCCTATACCCTTATAAGTAGTGTACTATATAGGGAAAAGTGTGCCATTTGGAGCACAAACTTCATTGTATCGCAGCATCTGGCAAGGCTGTGGTGCAGCAGCCTCAGTGTTCGTTCTGCAGCTCTGGAAGGAAGGAAACGGGAAGGGAAAAAAACCATCCTCCTGCGCAGTGCAGACAGAGTGGCTTGGCTTTGCATGCAATGCCGAAGGGCCCGGCAAAACAAAAAAAGGGAGGGAAGGTATGGTGAGGATCTCAAAAGAGAGAGAAAGAGAAAAAAACTGACCCGCTATCCGTGGCGAGAGAATCGCCCAGGGGCTGTGCTAGGCTGTCACCTAGGTTACCGCTGACAGCTTCTTTTCTCCTTTGGTTCCTTTCCCCGCCGCTCTCATTGTCGCAGCTGCCGGGGTAGCCCTTCGCCAGTAGTGCCTGCCTGCTGCTGCTGAAGACGCAGGCCCCCCTGTCTCCCGCCTGTTCATTCCCGTTCAGTGATCCACCACGACCAGATCTCTGGTTCCCTGCTGCTGGGATTTCACGGTGGCAATCGGCGGCGGCGTGGCGCTGCTTCTCGTAAGGCGTGGTGGCGGATGAAGTTGAAGAGGGGCAGGGGATGCTTGTCTTGGGCAGTTTGTATCCGTGAGAAATGAGGAGGTCCTCCACGCTGTACATGGTGGTGTGTGTCTTGGCAGCAGGAGGGAGAAGGTGTTTATTTTGTTCCTTATGCGCAGTGCTGGAGGTAGAAACTGGAGCACAACTGCTCAGCAGAGGCCATCCCTATGGGGAGAAGAGAGGTAACATTTAGCTAGCTTCAATAGCATAACTACCAATGATTTATATTTACACTAGATGACTGACAGGGGGCGCTGTTTTGAAGCCACCGTGCTTCAAAACACTCCTCCACCACTGTAAAGCTATCGAAATGTATTTATTCATGTCTACCTTCTTTTTTGCCATGTCTATTCTATTACAGACATCTTAATGCAGACTTTTAAATAATATTATTGCGAGCTGAACATAAAAATGTAAATATATAAACATTTTCCTGAAAGTAATAATGTTACTGTCCCCACCACAACAAAAACATATTTAAATACCTGTCATTTTGTCGTTGAAACATTTATTAATCCTATTGAGCAGTTTCCCAAACTCTGTCCTGGGGCCCCCCCTGGGTGCACATTTTGGTTTTTGCCCAGCACTACACAGCTGATTCAAGTAACCAACTCATCATCAAGCTCTGATTATTTGAATCAGCTGTGTATTGCTAGGGCAAAAATGTGCACCCAGAGGAGGCCCCAGGACAAAGTTTGGAAAACTCTTCTGGGTAGTGCCAATATGGCCTTGTGGTAGCTTCAAAGCCTCTCATTGGCCAGTACATAGCATCAGCAATATAGGGTTTGTATATATCATTGATAGCTACTTGCTGATGGTATGGAACACTAATGTATGTACACTACAGTGTATTCGGAAAGTATTCAGACCTCTTGACTTTTTCCACATTTTGTTATGTTACAGCCTTATTCTGAAATTGATTAATTTGTTTTTTCCCCTCATCAATGTACACACAATACCCCATAATGACAAAGCAAAACGTTTTTTTGAAATTTTGCAAATGTATTAAAAATAAAAAGTGAAATATCAGATTTACATAAGTATTCAGACCCTTTACTCAGTACTTTGTTGAAACACCTTTGGCAGCGATTACAGCCTTGAGTCTTCTTGAGTACAAGCTTGGCACACCTGTATTTGGGGAGTTTCTTCCATTCTTCTCTGCAGATCCTCTCAAGCTCTGTCGGGTTGGATAGGGAGCGTCGCTGCACAGCTATTTTCAGGTTTCTCCAGAGATGTTCGATTGGGTTCAAGTCTGGGCTCTGTCTGGGCCACTCAAGGACATTCAGAGACTTCTCCCAAATTGTTATTTTTTATTTAACTAGGCAAGTCAGTTAAGAATGAATTCTTATTTACAATGACGGCCTACCCCGGCCAACGCTGGGCCAATTGTGCACCGCACTATGGGACTCCCAATCACAGATGGATATGATACAGCCTGGATTTGAACCAGGGATTGTAGTGATGCCTCTTGCACTGAGATGCAGTGCCTTAGACCGCTGCATTTTTTTGGCTGTGTGCTTAGGATTGTTGTCCTGTTGGAAGGTGAACCTTCGCCCCAGTCTGAGGTCCTGAGCGCTCTGGAACAGGTTTTCATCAAGGATCTCGCTGTACTTTGCTCCGTTCATCTTTCCCTCGATCCTGACTAGTCTCCCAGTCCCTGCCGCTGAAAAACATCCCCACAGCATGATGCTGTCACCACCAGGCTTCACCGTAGGGATGGCATTGGCCAGGTGATGAGCAGTGCCTGGTTTCCTCCAGACATGATGCTTGGCATTCAGGTCAAAGAATTCAATCTTGGTTTCATCAGACCAGAGAATCTTGTTTCTCATGGTCTGAGAGTCCTTTAGGTGCCTTTTGGCAAACTCCAAGTGGGCTGTCATGTGCCTTTTACTGAAGAGTGTCTTCCATCTGGCCATTCTACCATAAAGGCCTGATTGGTGGTGTGCTACAGAGATGGTTGTCCTTCTAGAAGGTTCTCCCATCTCCACAGAGGGACTCTGGAGCTCTGTCATAGTGACCATCGGGTTCTTGGTCACCTCCCTGACCAAGGCCCTTCTCGCCCGCATGCTCAGCTTGGTTTCTGCTTTGACATGCACTGTGAACTGTGGGACCTTATATAGAGAGGTGTGTCTCTTTCCAAATCATGTCCAATCAATGTAATTTACCATAAGTGGACTCCAATCAAGTTGTAGAAACATCTCAAGAATGATCAGTGGAAACAGGATGTACCTGAGCTCAATTTCGAGTCTCATAGCAAAGGGTCTGAATAATGTAAGGTATTTCAGTTTTTAATATATTTGCAAACATTTCTAAAAACCTGTTTTTGCTTTGTCATTATGGGGTATTGTGTGTGGATTGATGAAGAAAAACATTAATTTAACCAATTGTAGAATAAGGCTGTAACCTAACAAAATGTGGAAAAAGTGAAGGGGTCTGAATACTTTCCGAATGCACTGTATATGTAGGAGATCACAAACAGGGGAGAGAGACAGCAAACAGGTAACATTCTGTCAAGACTGTCCCAAACGGTCCAACCTTTCGGTTACTGTCCCAACACTCTAACCACTAGGCTACCTGCCGCCCACTACTTAGGGAATAGGGTGCAATTTTTTGGGGTATAGGGTGCCATTTGGGGGGGACACAGTTTCAGAGCTTGTTATGCCTGATTAGGTCACTGGAGGATGGACAATAGACTATGTGTAATCTGTACATGTTCCTGTTACGGCCAAGTTACGGCCAAGTAATTTTCTTGAAGTCTCTTCTAAAAAATATAATTAGTATATTACGTGAAAATGTATTTCCTATAACAGATTGAGCACTGAATAGAATGAATAGTAGTTTAGTATGTTTCCATTGGTTGTTTCCCAAATGGCACCCTATTCTCTACATACTGCACTACTTTTAACCAGAGACTATGGGTTCTCATCAAAAGTAGTACACTAAATATGGAATAGGGCGCCATTTGAGACGCAAACCTGTAACACATTCCTTTCAGTATTTATTGAATGGCTGTGTATTTTTTCTCTGTCTGACTGACTCAGCCAAAATCAATCTGTTTCCAGATTAGCACAGCAGGGGTTGCTATAAACAGATCAAATCAAAGTTTACAGTGAAATGCTTACTTACAGGCTCTAACCAATAGTGAAAAAAAGGTATTAGGTGAACAACAGGTAAGTAAAGAAATAAAAAAAAAACAGTGAAAAATAACAGTAGAGAGGCTATATACAGTAGTGAGGCTATAAAAGTAGCGAGGCTACATACAGACACAGGTTATTCAAGCTGATTGAGGTAGTATGTACATGTAGATATGGTTAAAGTGACTATGCATATATGATGAACAGAGAGTAGCAGTAGCGTAAAAGATGCCGTTCAAAAACAAAGTTTTCAAATATATTTTATGATTTGAATACTTGTTGCTCTTCTTTCTGACAATAATTGTAGTGCCAGTCATGTTTGTAATATGAAATTGTCTTGCCAGAAAAAAAAATGCATCAGAAAATTGGTATTGTACAGTAAGACAACTTTAGAATTATACAACCCAAAACATTGTGTTCGTCCTGGTTGAGTGACTTGCAACATTGCTCGGGAGCAGTGTCGGGGAAGCTACTCTGAAAATATAGTTACACTAAGCTACACTAAAGCTCCCCTTAAGAAAAATATAGTTTACTTAACTACAGTAACTTTTAAAAAGTAGTTTCACTACTTCATGAAATATTATCATATCTAAATATGAAATGTCATAGCATACAAATTGCAAGAACAGATCACTTTGGAGTCCGATTTTAACAGAATCTGTAATATAGTCTAGTAAACACAAACTATTTATTTTATTTTGGGGTATTTTACCACCTTTTTCTCTCCAATTTCGAACTTGTCTCATCGCTGCATCTCCCCAACAGGCTTGAGTCATGCGTCCTCCGAAACAACACCCGCCCACTTAACCAGGAAGCACCAATGTGTTGGAGGAAACACTGTTCACCAGACCACTGAGGTCAACTTGTTGGCGGCGGTCCCGCCACAAGGAGTCGCTAGAGTGCAATGAGCCAAGTAAAGCCCCCCAGGTCAAACCTGCTGGGCCAATTGTGCGCCGCCCCTATGGGACTCCCGATCACGGACAGTTGTGATACAGCCCGGGATCAAACCCGGGTCTGTAGTGACGCCTCTAGCACTACGAGGCAGTGCCTTAGACCGCAGCGCCACTCGGGAGGCCCCAAAAATGATGTATCAAGTGAGAATTAGGCAGGTCGTGCCTACCCATATTTTCTTTTTGCAAAAAAAGTAGTGTGTGTGTGTGGTGTGTGTGTCTCTCTCTAAACAGTAGGGAGGGCAAACCGTTTTGGTGATTTCTGGTATATCATCAAAATAAATCAATCACGACACATTTTTGGACTGATTCATCAGTTTTTACCTGATTAGGTACAATACTGTTGGAAATTTATGTTGAAAGTTAAATTTATATTCCTGAAACAAAAGTTTAAAATGATACTGTCGCTGCTTCTGGTTGACAAAACATATTAATAAATAGCCCAATGTCAAGACACAGTTTTAAAGTGTCCAAATCAATAACCAATATGCAGAAACAGTTTGTGATATATTGAAAACATAAAATGTACCATCTACACATACTTGTGCAAACAATAGTAATCATATTATTTGTACTTTTTTAAACGAGCACCTTAGAAACTGTACATGCACCCAAAAGCCTGTTTTGTCAAGTGGCAATAAATCACTAATCGAAAATGATAGCTGCGTTCTAGTCCTGTGACCCCCAGCGCGATGACAAAATCAACAGTACAAAACCAAAGATATTGATCTGCTTTAAGCAATTGATATTGTGTCATCGTGTTGACTATACACTTTTTTCATACTAACATCACCAATCTGAGGTAAAAATGATGTGCAATTCTCCCCAATTTTATGTGGTCAAACCGTCAGCCGGTGTAATGTAGTAACACATGCTGTCCACGTCATAGAAAGTAGCGCAATATACATATGGCAAAAAAAATTGAATATCTTAATTTGGGATGATAGCAAATTAAGCAAACTCACAGCTTTTTTTAATAATCACATATTTTCGAACTAGTTTACCCAGTTAGACACAAAAAAAACTGCTCATGAGCACAATTTAACCAGGCGCTCTAGACTAGAGCACCCATAGGGTCTGTGCAGCAGGTTGAATGTTTGACGTCCCTATAAACAGCCTAGCTTGTCTGATGAATTAATTAGTGCATGTTGCAGACTCAGCCAGCCTGGCGATGTCAGTGGCGTGGCTTATAAAGCAAAAATGCTGTGATCAGGTTGAGACGTAAATGGTGGCTTGCCATTCAGTTTTCATTAAAAAAGTCAGTATTCAAGGGACAAATTTCAAGTCAAAAGCAATATGAGTGCTTGGACAGACCAATGATTGCAATCCACTTTGAATATAGCCCATAGGGCTCTGGTTTGAAAGTAGTGCACTAAATAAAGAATAGGGTGCACTTTGGGACGCACCCTAGGTAAACTCCTTGCCACTGACTCCAGGCTGACAGAATAGTTTTTAGGTACCCAGAAGATTAAAAAAGTTGCTCTGTGCGCTGTGATTACTACTGACAACACTGATGCTAAATGTTGTTACTGGTGTAATTACATTATTGCTACACAGGTATAAGTGCAACTTAAAGGGGTAGTTCACCCAAATTACAAAATGGTTGCCTGGCGGGTAGGAGCGTTGGGCCAGTAACCAAAAGGTTGAAACCGAAAGGTTGCTGTGTCGAATCCCCAAACTGACAAGGTAAAAATATGTTCTGCCCCTGAGCAAGGCAGTTAACCCACTGTTCCCCGGTGCCAATGACGTGGATGTCGATTAAGGCAGCCCCCCCGCACCTCTCTGATTCAGAGGGGTTGGGTTAAATTCGGAAGACACATTTCAGTAAAATGCATTCAGTTGAACAACTGACTAGGTATCCCCCTTTCCCTTTAAGTTAGCCTTTGGAGACAGTCTCCAGGTAAACCAAACCAAAGCATGGATTGCTGTCTTACCTTGTCCATAAACTGCTTACATTAAAACATGTTATTTTTTAGTTTGGATGACCAACATTTTTATAATTAAGTTCAACTATCCCTTTAACAGGACTATACACCATTTTTCAATGAAAACAATATGAAAGGATATTTTAACCAGTCCTACATGGCAACAGGTTACTGAACCTTATTCTGTGTTCCTCAATACATTCCCTCCCAGGGGTAGCACATTTACTAACTAAGACACCTGATTCAACTAATAAGGGTTTGGTGATTACCCCAATCAGGTGTGTTATTGCAGGGCTGGAACAAAAATGTGCACACCCTTGTGGGTCCCACAGGAATGGGTTGAGAAACACTGTTCTAACAAGGTCAACACTGCCAAGCAATCAGGGATTCAAACAAAAACAAAGTGTACACCCTGACACTTTTTTGGTTAAAAGATAAGGGATGGCGCTGGAGAAATGTATCGATGTAACAAGCTGCTTGTTCTGAAAAGATGGAAGCTGCTTGTTCTAAACAGATGGCTTAGGCCATAAACAAATGCACACAATTTCAAATCCAAAGCAGTAGAGAAGTCAGCAACAGATGTCCATGGAGCACTTTTGGTAGGACATCAAAACAACTCAAAGCCTATGTCCCAAATGGCACCCTATTCCCTTTATACTACACTACTTTGACCAGAGACCTATGAGCCCTTCCCCTGGTCAAAAGTAGTGCACTATATAAGGAAAAGGGTGCCATTTGGGACACAAATAAAGTCTAGTTGCTCATTATAAACAAGACTCTAATTAGGTGGCATAGTTTGTGGGGGATTAGGTAGCCACAGTGTGTGTTTAGTGTTTAATAATATAGTCATAGAATGGAGAAACATTTAACCTTCAAACTGTGGTTAGCGGGCAGATTCATATCTGCATTTTCCTGATTTAAGTTATTACAATTATTATTATGCAGGAATGATTCTGTGGCTACATCCCAAATGACACCCAATTCCCCATATAGTACACTACTTTTGACAAGACCCCTATAGGCCCTGGTCAAAAGTAGTGCACTATAAAGGATGCCATTTGGGAAGCAGACTTTCACTTTATCTTCAACTTGAACCAGAGGGACCACTAATTGACAAGGGTCATATCACTGTACAGTACGTACATTCACAGAATTTCTCACTTGCCATGTACTATTTACATTAAGTTTTTTTTTTTTTGTTCAGTTTCAGTCTACTTATATTCCAGAAAATTCTCATGACCTCGAATTGACCTTGGCACATTCATAATTTAAAAACATTGTATATATCCCAAATGGCACATTAATCCCTACCCTTTACGAAAAAACACATGCATTCATGCGATCACATGTGATCTTATGTGAAGTTAATGTAACATGTAAAGCAACATGTGATAACATGAAACTACATGTGAAAAAACACATGTTTTGCACATTTTCCACATGTGAAATCATGTATTTTCTTCTGTACGGCAGTGGTCACCAACCGGTCGTTTGCATCGACTGTTACATCTTCTAGGCATTCCTAGTCAGTCACCAAACATTTATGCAGACAAGCCAACGATAAAGGCTCTTTTGCCGGAAGGTGCACTTGATTCAGAAACCCTGCGCAACGGGTAAACAAAGTGATCGCATTTTGAACCATTTAATTTGACTGAAGGGACAAACTCCGCTTACCTGGCAGACCAGGAGAGCTGTGGCTAGATCAAGTGTGTCTACTGCGCTGGTCAATCTGATAGCTCAAATCACCGTGCCTAGTACAGCTTCCACGACCCCACAGCAAAGTTTGATACCAACTTTTTAAAACCATGACCAGAGAGAAACTGTCAAAGAATACAGCAAAGAGCTGTATGTTCAACTTCAGGCAGCACTGTCAACACTATTTTTTATAAAACGCACTTCTCCAGACTATCTTAGTAGCCAAGTGTATCGATTGTCCTGCGTTTTTATTATGAGCAGTTCGTCATGTTAATGTTAATATCAAGGAATATGTCACTTACTCTGGGTATATGAACGACATGATTTAGTGCATGAGGCAGATATAACGCAGTGCGACTCGAGTTTCGCCATCCGTGGGAGCACGGTATCCCCTCTGGTCAGTCTCACCGGAGGAAAAGAGTGACCGTGAGAGGCGGACCCTCTGCTGCTCTCTCCCTCCCTCCGCCGAGACTGACCAACAGATGGCAGCTACCGTACCATTAGTCCAGTAACATTTTAAACTCATTACTTCAATTGATGTTCAGCTATGCCTCACGAGTGATACAACAAGTGATATATTTTGTTATCAAAGCTCCAGTTTTGAAATATAATATGATATAATATTAATATAGTATACTATTAATGTTGCATAGGCTTACATTTTTCATGTTGTTTTTTATCTGAGCGGTAGAGCTCGGCTTGCTTTTTGACTGCGAAAGTGATCTTGACTCAGAAAAAGGTTGGTGAACACTGCTGTGACCACTGCATATAGTGCACATAGGGCTCTGGTCTAAAGTAGTGCACTATACAGGGAATAGGGTGCCATTTGGGACTCACATTATGAGTCTCTATTAGGCACCCAAAGGTGGCACTTGAGGTAGAACTTTGAGTAAATCTTCAAATCATCTCTAATATCTAAAATAGCCTACATGCCCTTTGACGACTCCAGGCCCCTTGTGTGTGGTGTCAAAACAGTTGAAGCACCTGCTGCCTGCCTGCTTCTCTACAATAACACACTAAAATATCTCAAGTGTTTCCATTGGAAACCAGCACACACACCAGGTACAATGTAGAAGAGTAAATATGGCAAGTCTAAATTGACACAATGGAAAGTAGATGCTCAATTACTCTCTCTCTCTGCTGCCATGGTCAAACAAACCAGCAGACCAAACAAAGTGTAGCCTACAGAGAGAAACTAGTTTTGAGGAGCTGAAGGAGAGATGTGGCTATATTGAAACCATTCAGTAACTTCATCCTGGATGGCACCCTATTCCTTATATAGTGCACTACTTTTAACCAGGCCCTAGGGCTCTGGTCAAAAATAGTGCACTAAAATAGTGCACTAAACAGTCCCTCATTGAGCAAGGTCAGTACTGGAAGAAGAACGCCATGCAAACTCCAGCAGAAAAGGCAATGACATATGGTAAAGACTGATACCCTGACTAATTCAATGCATGCAGGGTAAAATGGCAATGCTGAGGTTGCCAGAGTTACTGCCCGCTGTTGACCTGGCACACACCTCCCCTCACTTCAGCTCACCTCCGCTCTCCTGGCTCTGTTGAGTGAGGCCCCACTGTCGCCAGGGTTGCATCCCAAAATGGCATGGGCGCTGGTCAAAAGTAGTGCACAATCTAGGTAATAGGGTGCCATTGGGACGCAACCCTTGCAACACCATGCATCCTAACTCTTACCTTATGATGGATATCTACCATGCCATTTTATTGGAGACCTAAAAGTCAAACAGGCACACTGTTTTTTTGATGTCCTGTATACCGGACCTATGGCTTAGGCAAGTTTATGAACTTTGCCATCTAAGTTGAAACATAAGTTGAATACCAGTATTTATGTTTGGACCTTTTCCTAGATATTTGATTCCACCTGCCGCTATGCAGGCATTATCATTTGAAACGGATAGGCCTACTATATGTCACCACTGCCAATCAATAACAGATCCTGCTACTATGTAGACTAGATAGATACAGTAGGCTATGGTATGACCTACTGTATCTATAGAACCTTGCTATAATGCAGTGTTAACTGATACAGCCTATACATACAAAAATAATGATTTCTCAAGTCAGCTTTGCACTCCATACAAAACACATTGCTTTACACAGTAGGCTATAGGTTACTGCAGGTAGGCTATATAGGCTACTAGCGCCTATGAAAGAAAAATCGATACTTGCACACACTGTAAGTTGAAAATGTGAGCGGTCGTGCATTGACGAACAGTCGTTAGTCAAATCATAACCCCATTGCAATTTGACATGCTCCCCCAAAATACACCTATCATGTCATAAAATACACATTCAGATCTCGCCATCAACCGTTGTTAAATGTTGATCAATCAAAGGGGGAACATTTTCCGAGTGCAAATTTAAAGAGCCGTTAATTTAAGGCTTTTGCAGATGCGTCTTAGCTGACTGTGTGTGTGTCTACCAAGACTCAAACAGCCACCCTGCGCTACCTTGTACGTGAAGCAAAAATAGACAGCCCCTCCCCTGAAAAAAAACAATATCTGCATGGTAAAGAATACTCCTAGTATACAAAAATGCATACATATTTGCGAGATCGTTATAAACGCGTAATGACATAGATACGCATCCTACCTGGAAGATGCTTGGCGCGGCGGTTGCAGTTTCCCTGCGCCCAGCTTCAGTCGCTGAGAGCACTGCACAGCCCTTCTGCTGAGCATGCCTATTACGATAGGGTAGGACGCGCTGCCAGGGTGGAGTGTGTTCTTCTCGCGCGCTAAACCAGCCGCTACACTGTGCGTTCGGTGTTCGTTAAAAGGGCATTTCAAAATGGATTCTTCCAAACTGTGTAATAACTTTTTTTTTCTTGCCAGAGGCAGCAATAAATGTGTTCCATATCATTGTGTGTTTATATTGAAACATGTATCCATACATACAGAGCCATTTATTCCATAAATATATGGCTCTGAAAACATTCAGGTACTGTGTATACATGAGTATACATGGTGGGTATACATCGGTATGCACATACACATACAGACAGGGCGCAAACCACATACTAGCCACAGCTAGGGCACGTTGCCTATGTAGTGTACGTCCCAAATGACACCCATTCTTACTGTCCCAAATGACACCCATTCCCTATATAGTACACTACTTTTGAACAGGTCTGGTACTACAGTATAAAGAATTAAGTTGCCATGTATGAACTATACTGCCACTGAAAAACAATACAATGCAACTTCATCTTCCAATCAGCTTTGGAAATGTGTCCTTTTGCTTGCTTTCTGATGTCATTTCCGATCGCACACAAAAAAAGTGGGGGAAAAATAGATTTATTTTCTGATGACTGGATTGGAAGTTCTCCATCCCCTCCCTCTGCTATTTACTGTAGGCCTACGTTGTCTTGGCTTGCAACTCAAACACCACCATATTCTCTACACAGCGCACTACTTTTTGCCTACTATTTTTACCTACTATTAACGAGAGCCCTGGACATAAGTAGTCGACTATATAAGGAATAGGGCTCCATTTGGGATGCACCCTTTGTTTCTATCTGCCTTCAGAGCTTGGGCTTTACAGGGACACTTGGTTGGTCTGTCATATAACAAATCTTTCAGAGAACGGCGAGGCTGTCACGGCACACACAGGTTCCCTCTAAGTGCAGTATGTCACAGTTGGCACAGGGAGGAAGGCCTGAACAGAGTGCATTTAATCAACCAAGCTGTCTTGGCATTGGACGGGAGGGGGGACACTCACTGGCGAGTCATCACCATCCGCCATGCACCACCAAGGGCATGTTTCAGCTCTCTGACTGCCATACAGTTACACATTAGCACTGAGGGAACATGCTGCTGTGCTGTTTGTGGAAAACTGTGCTCTGATAGTACATGATTTTTTATGAATGTTGTCAGAGGTAGTACAGTGCCAGTCAGTAGTACAGTACCAGTACTGTTCTCAGAGGAGGGGAATATAATGTACTGTAGAGAGGGTATGTTAGTCTCTTCTTACTGTAGAGGGTCTAATAGTCTCTTTTTTTTACTGTAGAGAGGGTATATTAGTCTCTTCTCTTACTGTAGAGGGGGTCTCGTAGTCTCTTCTTTCTTTTTTTTTACTGTAGAGGGAATATTAGTCTCTTCTCTTACTGTATAAAGGTTCTAGTAGTCTTTTTTTTGGTACTGTAGAGGGGAATATTAGTCTCTCTTACTGTAGAAAGGGTCTAGTAGCCTCTTTTCTTACTGTATGTTAGTCTTTCATTTTTATATTTGGACTCATTTACTCCATGATGACAGATATGTCTGAAATGGCACCCTATTCCCTATATCATGCACTACTTTAAACCCCATGGTCCCTGGTCAAAAATAGTGCACTAAATAGGGAGTAGGGTGCCATTTGGGTCGCATATTGTGTCTCCAGTCTGATCCAACTTTTGTAACCGGTGTGAAATGGCTAGTTATTTAGCGGGGCTAACAGCCTTTCAATCGGTGACGTCACTCGCTCTGAGACCTTGAAGTAGTTGTTCCCTTTGCTCTGCAAGGGCCGCGGCTTTTGTGGAGCGATGGGTGACGATGCTTCGTGGGTGTCAGTTGTTGATGTGTGCAGAGGGTCCCGGGTAGGGGCGAGGAGAGGGATGGAAGCAACACTGTTACACTTCCATACGACCCAAATGCTCTTTTGGCTTTGCATTTCAACATATGAACTTCCCATTAATCAGAAGTGGTAATTTTTACCCGTAAGTCAACCCTCTGTTCTAAAATAGGCCCAACATGGCTTCAGTTAGAGTTAAACCACCCATGGACCGCCAGACATTGTGCCACGTGGCAGGAAATGGGTAAGGCTGAACGATTTCCCCTCTGTCGTTTAATGATATGCTCCTATTACAGAGTCAAACATGGCTAGCTAGTAGTACAGACCTGAGTTCAAATACTATTTGAAATAATTTCAAATACGTTAACTGAGCTGGATTGAGCTTGACTGGCATAATAGAACCAATAGAATAGTTGCAAATCTGTAAACCCTACCTTATCTGGCACTCCAGGCAGGGCAAAGCAAAAACTCAAAGTATTTGAAAGTGCTGGAAGAGAGGATGCAGCACTCACTCGGAGCCTGGTGATTCCTGTGGCGGGAGATACGGCTGCCTGTCATCGCCTAACCCAAATGGCACTCTATTCTCTTTGTAGTGCACTACTTTTGACCAGGGTGCCAAGTAGTGCATGATATAGGGAATAGGGTGCCATTTCAGACATATCCATCATCATGGAGTAAATGAGTCAAATTGACTGAACTGTCTGGTTTAAGAAACAGACGCCCCACAAGTCCTCAACTGGCAGCTTCATTAAATAGTACCCACAAAACACCAGTCTCAACGTCAACAGTGAAGAGGCGACTCCAGGATGCTGGCCTTCTAGGCAGAGTTCCTCTGTCCAGTGTCTGTGTTCTTTTGCACATCTTAATATTTTCTTTTTATTGGCCAGTCTGAGATATGGCTTTTTCTTTGCAACTCTGCCTAGAAGGCCAGCATCCTGGAGTCGCCTCTTCACTGTTGACGTTGAGACTGGTGTTTTGTGGGTACTATTTAATGAAGCTGCCAGTTGAGGACTTGTGGGGCGTCTGTTTCTTAAACCAGACAGTTCAGTCAATTTGACTCATTTACTCCATTTACTCATTTACTGACAATTCAGTCAGTTTGAACGGTAGTGTAGATTTATGATTGGACTGTTTCTCAAACTAGACACTAATGTACTTGTCCTCATGCTCAGTTGTGCACCCGGGCCTCCCACTCCTCTTTCTATTCTGGTTAGAGCCAGTTTTCACTGATCTGTGAAGTGAGTAGTACACAGCATTGTACGAATCTTCAGTTTCTTCGCAATTTGGAATAGCCTTCATTTCTCAGAACAAGAATAGACTGACGAGTTTCAGAAGAAAGTTCTTTGTTTCTGGCCATTTTGAGCCTGTAATGGAACCCACAAATGTTGATGCTCCAAATACTCAACTAGTCTAAAGGCGGACAGTTTTATTGCTTCTTTGATCAGAACAGTTTTCAGCTGTGCTAACATTGCAAAATGTTTTTCTAATAATCAATTAGCCTTTTAAAATGATAAACTTGGATTAGCTAACACAACGTGCCATTGGAACACAGAAGTGATGGTTGCTGATAATGGGCCTCTGTACGCCTATGTAGATATTCAATTTTTTTTAAATCAGCCGTTTCCAGCTACAAGTCATTTATAACACTAACAATGTCTACACTGTATTTTATGATAAATATTGTTATTTTAAAAGGACAAAAAAAATAGCTTTTCCTTAAAAAACGAGGACATTTGTAAGTGACCCCAAACTTTTGAACGGTAGTGTATCTAGAAGTAAAGGAGACTATAGAAATAGAGCTGCCATTTTGTTTTTTTGCTACAAATAGTTGTAGTAGAGATGTGTGGTTCATCTAGTTGATAGACAGTTTAACTATCATCACATAAGTACCGTATAATATGGAGACCATCGAGCTGAACGAGGTGTGTTTATCCCGGGCTACAACAAAAATGTGTACTGTCAGGGGTACTCAAGGACCAGGGTTAGGAAACAATGCCCTATATAGTGCACTACTTTTGACCAGAGCCCTACGGACCCTGGTGTCAAATCCTTCTCAAATGAGTGCTCGCTGTTACAAATGGGGAGAAATGGCCCATGCAAAATAAAGTACACTCCAGTTCCCCAATTCAAGGGGAAACTACCAAAGAACTAACTTGTACTATGAAATTACAAAAAGACAAGGGTTTTTATTCTTTGTAATCTGTTGACGTGGTAAATACTTTTGAGGACACCCACTGTCTGGTACTGTATACATGAAGTATAACTTTGGCCTGGCAGGGTTTACACACAATGGCCTCATTATGAAATGTAAGTAGTGCCTGTGAATGGCAAATATGGGGTTGTTGCGCACACAGGAGAAAAATACTAGAAACCAGACTACTGGCACTTGGGCTTTATTTTTTTTCATGGGGCTGAGAGCTCTTTTTGTGGCATTATCTAAAGAGCAGAAAGACCAAATATCATACATGGGTACATTATGGGTCCTCACTTGTGTGATGCTTCCACTACCCTAAAAGAGAGCAAATTGCAAAGCCCCAGAGTTAGGCCTACTGTAGGTAAGATTGACTTAACTGCAATATTGTTTACCAATTAAGCTTTGTGGGCTTCATGAATCTGTGCTCAAGGCTTACTGAGAAGTGACTGAGGATCCAAAATGGCACCCTTTTCCCTTTATAGTGCACTGCTTTTTACATGGGCCCATAGAGTACCATTTTGGATGGATACAGCATGTATAAGGAGTTTAAAGGTGTATGAAGACACATGGCCCTGGTATTCTTGTGATAGACCAGTTTCCTTTCAAAGCTCCACAAAAGGACAATCTCCATGGATAAATGCAGAACTCTTAGTTGTTCTGTATTTTACTTACCGACCATAACTACACAGCTCTACTGCTGCAGACTACCCTGACCATCGATCCCCTTCAAGCTCCAACTAAGGCTACATTCCAAATGGCACCCTATTTCCTAGAGCCATAGGGCTCTGGTCAACAGTAGTGCACTATACAGGGAATAGGCTTGCCATTTTGGACACACTCAAACTCAGTGAAACCCACTTCCTCAGATCATAATACTATAATAGTTAATTAGATAATGACAGCAGGGTTTGCATGCCAACTATTGTAATATATTTTACTTGGCGGATGGCTTTCAGGGTACTCAAGGACATTTAAGAGGCTCAAAGTAATTTGTTCAACAGTATATGATAATTATATTAGACCCTTTACAACAATGTATCCCTGTTGCCCCTCGATACGAACTCTATTCGAGGTACCGATGGGGAAAGGACTGAACTGTTTGTGTGCGTCACTAACCTGTTTTAAGATCAAGATTCAAAGAAATGAACGCATGCATGCATGAACTAGGTTTCATCGATGTTGATCTCAGTCAAAAGGGAGAAATCTTACCTAAAAAAGGAGGGTCTGAGGAATACATATGGTATACAAAAGATGACTATATCAAAATGTGCATCCCAAATGATTATTGGGAATTCAGCAGACCCCTCTTTGACCATCTAGTCCTCAGAATTAAATCGATCCTCTCCTCTGCCATATTCTGTCCTCTCCCTGACCATGACCCCTGTTGCCTAGGAAACAGCGGGGACCTCACCATGCAAGGGAACAGGCCTGAGCTCTTTAGTGCCACCTTGTGGACAAGATAGATTTCATCCTTGGGACTGGTGAAGTGGCAACTAATCTGAATACAGTATGAGCCCTATTTGTATTTCTTGTGACAACACCCATAGGAGGAAATAGAATTCACTCAAGCAAATGTATCGGACCTTACTTTTTCCAGAAATTAAAACAATGCTACTACTAGGCATGCATTGTCCTATTCAGGACATTGCGGAATTGGTAAATAAATTGTCTTAGTTAGAAGACATTACTTCAGTTGTAAAAGCAACCATAGCAATTAGGTACTGTTATAACACCTTTATTAATTTGAGCTTAAGAAAATACACGAAAAATTAAATACAACTCCAAAAAAAAGAAAAGAAAAACACAACCCCAATCACCCCAATGCTCAGAGTACCACGATTTTTTCGTTCAAGGCGATCTGTGCTTGAGTCAGATTCGATAGATAGGTCACCATCAACAGGTCCTGCAAATATTAAAAGGTATACATTTACACAAACGTCATGAGGACAAGGGACGAATACAGGATGTACTATAGCTGTTCAACTGAATCGATTCTACAGCTCAGGGGCTGCACGTACCGAGTGTCTCAGAGCAGGAGTGCTGATTTAGGAACCGCTCCACGCCGTTCATGTAATCGTATTCATTCACTGTGATCTAAAAGGCTAAACTGATACTAAAAAAATCTGCACTCCTGCTCTGAGACGCTTGATAAAATACAGGCCCAAATCCAAAGGAGGCATACTCACGTTGATGTTGGAGTTGAGCATGGTCTCAAAGTCCTCTGCTGTGATCTTAGGAACTTTGTTGACCAGATCCATCAGGTAACGTCCAACGCTGTTATCTGCTGTCTGTTTACCAGACTGAAACAGCCACAGAGAGAAAGGTATTTAAGAAAACTAAGCTGTGGAAACGTCGCTGTAAACACTACCCAGAGCTGTCTATAGCATGTCATGCAGCTGGCATCTACACACAGATCACTCCAATAGCAATGCAAACAGAGACTACTGACTAAGAACCCGAGCACTATGGGCCCTGGTCAAAAGTAGTGCACTACATAGGGAATAGGGTGCCGTGTACACATTTATAGACTCTGTATGTACTCACCAACACATCCTCTATGTAGGTCAGTACCGTGGCCAGCATGTCCTGAACCCGGCCAGCAGCCCCGCCAACCTGGCAGAGGTCAGAGGTCAGCCCATTGGTGGTGTTAGGCGCATCTCTCGTCCTCTCGAGAAGGTCAACTGGAATATAAAGGCCAGTATTTACCATTTATCAAGGAGTGCTACACCCCCTCCCCAATGTAACATATGACGTAACAAATCAACTACAATGTCCAAGAAAGGCACAAATTGGGACATAGAAAAGTTACATGAATACAAAACATGGCAAAGAGAGAACATTCTTACTGCCAATCCTCTCGGTGTCGTAATATTTGTATTTCACACTCAGAGGGGTGAACATCACACCGACGGTCTTTCCCAGCACACCCATCTGGGCACTGTCAGAGGAAACAAAGCAACGGAATAATAATAATTAATTGAACGTATAAAGCAGGGATTCTCAAACTTTTTGGGGGCCAGGGATCCCCTTTGTGATAGCAAATTCATCAGGAACCCCCTTAATCAGAACACAACTGAAGTGATATCAAAAATATCATAAAGGAGTTTTACTATGCCTTTGTGCAGCGCATTTTCTTTCAAACTTCCTACAATTCTACACATTTTGTCATGGGCAGAGATGTTTAGTTGTGGCAGCTTTAAAACTAATATCCAGCAATTCTACACATTTTGCCAAGAGGACAAGAGAAAACATTGCAGTTTTAAAGCTTAAAATGGGGGAATATATTAATTATGGAGTTGAAAAATGTATAATTGGCGGAGTACTGTGGATACCAATACCCTTGTGAGCCTCCCAAGCCCATGTTGCCCAGGGTTAAGAGCATAAAGTATTACATACAGTATGTTAAGAACTTATTGTATTTTATTACACCCTCTGAATTTATTCCAGAGATCCTTGGCCAAAATTAGTTTTATATCTGTCGTAGACCTCCAGCGGACCTATGAGAACTCCTGTTACAGAATACTTTTAATTACTTAAGGAATCTCAAAGCGATAAAAAAAAGCAAACGAATGAAACAGCAAATGCGAACGAGGGCAGGAAGTCACCGAGTTTAAGAAATTCTTCTGCGTCAGCAATTGCTTTTCATTGGACAAACAAGTAATGAGACAGAAGAGCGACTGGTTGAAGTGAAAGGTTGTGAGGGAAGTCACTGACCTGAGGTAGGCACGGATGTTCATCTTGCCGCTCTGCAGGGCGGTGTCCATGGTCAGGTGAATGGGGTTTGTGGCCTCTCGGCTGTAATACTCATGGATCAGCACAGAGTGTTCCGTAATCTCAAAGCCAGTGGCATACCTGATGAAGGAGAATGGTTTCACTTTAGAGCAGAGTTCTAACTCCGGCATAGGCTTTTGGACACAACACACAGCATCTTTTAGGGAATGTACCTATTCCATTAGATTGAATACATTACATTGGGTCATTCATTGTTAGTACTGGCATGAGACAAAAGCTTTACTGGATGGGAGTAGGAAAACATCGGCCTACTCACCACCCGACGATGACCTCGCTGGGTGACACCCTCTTATGGAGCTCATACATGTTCTTGGCAAACTCCATGTCCACAGCAACCTGTCACCATCACAAAGACTACAGTGTCACTTCTAGTTCCAGTGTCACTTCTAGTTAACTTCGTTACAGACATCGATAGAGAGCATCCGTTTCTACTCACCTCGTCTTCAGACTCATTGTGGGGGACAGAGAAACAGTTGGTGACCTCAACAGAGTGCTTGTCAATGGTACCTGAGGAACACAAGAACGCAACAAGTTATCATACTAATGTGTTTATGGGGACAAATACGTTCAACTGCTCCGAGGAACCTACATTACTCACTAGCTAACGTTGGCTAGCGACGTCTCAACTAGAAACCATTGGTAGCCTAGAGAAGCTAAAACGTTGGAATACTTGGTCAAATCGTACGTTAAATCAGAGCCTTGGTAGCCAGATAAGTAGCTATGATTGTCAAGATGTGGGAGACTGACAGGCATCCAACGAAGTGGTGCTTGCTAGCTAGCGAGACATGCCGGACTCACTGCGCCTCGAGTTCATGTTCTTTACAGCGACGTTTCGGAGTCAATTTCAATTACCGAGCAGGGTTCCGATCACACGACTCGCTCCCTCGTTTCTCCGTTCGTACGAGTCGCCGATGGAGGCGAGAACGACAGGGTGAATTTTCACCACGGGTCCGTACACCGACATCTTGAGAAAGAAAAGAAAACAATGCGCTTACGGTAGTTTTATGTGCAAGTATTGAAAAGGTGCGTCACCTGCTGCATTGGAGTTCGCGTTGCACACAGAGGCGACCCTACATTTAAAAAACACTAATAATTACAAGTAGTAGACTACAATACACGCGATTAAACAATTGCATGCATCAGAAGACCAATCAATTATTATCGATTCGTTTCTTTTAAATGATGTTAGGCAATGTGGCTGTCCAGGAGAAAAACATTGGTCGTTTCACATTCAAATGGGTATGAATTCATTCATTTCCAAAACGTCAATCTCCCCAGCACGGACAGCCGTATGGCCTACTGCAAGCCTATTGAAGAATAGTGATGGCGATGACGACAGGCGTCCCCTCGACGGTCACGTCCATGATCTAACACCTGCACAGCTTAAGTGGTTCATACAACTCTATCGGACGCGGACCGGTGGTGCTGCTTGCACTGCCTGTGCCCAATGATCTGTACAGACGAACTGCCACCATCTTAAACACTTTTAAAACAAAGGAGGAAAATACAATAATATGCTTATTATTGTATTTATTATAGTGTATTTGTCAGTACTAAAGGGCTTTTTCTGTGACTAGCCCGCTTCCCATTGAGGATAACGTCTAAAAAAACAAAAAACTGTCGTTTGGTTGGGGTTGCCTTTGTTTCCTGGTGAGAGAGGAGAGACTGAACTGATGCTTCGTCGAACACCCACCCGGTCATCAGAGCTGATGGTAAACATAAAAAATGGGTAGGATTGAACCTGAGCGGACTGAACCTGAGCGGACGATCTCCAAGGCGCACTATTGGACGGTCGACTCATCTATCTGTAAGGTCCTTATAAATAAAGCTATGGGATGAAATATATTATGAACGTTGAAGGTAGCGTTTTAGGCATCCCGACTCCATTTTAACATGAAACACGATGATTATTCTGATTATTGCCTGATTGCTGTTTTGTGTTCTTATAGCTATGTATTACAGAATACATTAAAACGTGGCATTGTACATTTTCTGGGTAAGAATAGCCTTCTTACTCCGTGAAAATATTCCTGTAATTCATTGTGTCCCATAACAGACAGACATACAGACATCTATGACACACACACACACACACACACACACACACACACACACACACACACACACACACACACACACACACACACACACACACACACACACACACACATTATATTCTTACCTATTCCATAAATATAGATTATTAGACTAAAAGTAATGGGATGGGTTGAGTAGATAACGTTCAGTCAAGGACAGACATCCCAGTATGCAAAATGACGTTGAAAATAAGTATTTTCCAGACATTGAAGTTAGCTCATTTTAGGTTCTGAATGGAAGGTGAAAATAGCATTTTCCGGATGTTGAAAATACGTATTTTCTGGATGTTGAAATCAGGTTCATTTTTGGTTCCGAATGAATGTTGAAAATATTTAATTTACAGACATTGAAAATACTTATTTTTTGGTCATTGATTCTATGGCCAAATTTCAACTGCACACACATTCTCAATGAAGTAAACATTATAGCCCAATAAGCATGTTTAAATCTATGACGAAAGAGGAGCCAATTGAAGATTGCAACATAAAATATTAATTATTGCTCCCATTTGTCACATGCACTCACATGCACTTATGTTAGCTTATTCAAAAGCTTTAAAACTTGCCACGATTACGTTCAAAGGAGTCTGACCTAACAAATAAACCAACAGACCACGGACTAACAGCATTCTGAGTAACGGTTAACAAAAAAATATTGCTATGACTGTGATATGTTGTTAGTTGAATGTACTGACTGTAAGTCGCTCTGGAGTGTCTGCTGAATGACCAAAATGTCAATGTGAAAACAGAAAAAATCTGTCCTAATCATAAACATCTAGTGTTTCACAGGTTTGAACAGCACAGTACAGTACGGCACAGTTCAGTACAGTAGAGCACAGTGCGGTAGAGGAAAGTAGAGTTTTATCCAGTATAGTAGAGTACCGTACAGCAGTACAGTAGAGTTTAATTCAGTACAGTATAGTACAGTACAGTTTAGTTCAGTAGAGTACATTCGACTAAAGTAGTGTACAATACAGCACATTATACCGTACTATACTCTACTATGCTCTACTGTACTGAGCACAGTAGAGTAGATGTCTATGATTGGTTCATGGACTTTGAAATCAAGGCCGGTACGGACCACACCAAAGAAACATTTTTTAAAAGACGGCCAGTCTGAACAGGACCAAAAAAAGATGCCCAAAAGACATCGGCGTTGGTCAGTACTTATGGGTTGGGTATTGAGGACAGTTTAGTGAGGGACATATTCTGCTCCCCAAATGGCACCCTAGTTACTATAGTGTGCACTACTTTTTACCCTGGCTCATAGGGAATAGGGTGTCATTTGGAATATATTTAATCAGTATTGTGAAGGACATCAGTTCTGCTCAACACTAGCCCTGTAGAAAATATTTACTGAAAGCAGAGCACTTTAAATACCCCACTCTTCTATGATCTCACAATAATAATTTGAATCAATTTCCCCATCCTTGTTTTGTTTCCCAGGACCTTGATGGACAGAACCCGATTAAACAGTCAATAACCATCGGACAGAGTCTGCCATAGGAATAAATCGAGGACCCAGGAACACGAACACACACCATCATTCCTGATGGCGCTTGAGAACTCTGTTTTCACCTTGAGGCCAGAGTCCCTGTCTCTCCCTGTGGTGGAGAAAGGGGAGGTGCTGGTGGAAGAGGCTACCGAGGTGACGGTGTCCACCGGAGTGTTTCATGTGTCCGAGGAACTGGGCCATGTGGTTACAACAGATACCGCCCAGCCCTCCGCTAACAGATCGTGGAAGTCCAAGCTGGCAGAGAGGCAGGCAAATGCAGCATCTGATGAGTACGTTAAGAAGCTGCCTCGGGTGATGGAGAAGGAGAGGGGCAGATTTGGCTGGGGTGAGTAGTAGTGCTGTTAACTTTAACTGCGTCCCAAATGGCACCCTATTGGCATCCCATAGGGCTCTGGTCAAAAGTAGTACACTGTATAGGGAGTAAGGTGCCATTTGGTACACACACTTTCTCTACCAGGACTGTTCTTATTTTCTGCCCAGAGAGATTGTTGGTGCCACGAGAGTGGATCTATCAAAAAGGAGGGTTACTAAGCAACCGTCTGACAGTGTTCTGTGACCTATGTAAGAGAGAAAAGGTTTTGTGTTTGGCTTTGAATGATTTACACTGACAGACAGGTTGCATCCCAAATGGCACCCTATTCCCTATATAGTGCCCTGGTCAAAAGTAGTGCACTATATAGGGAATAGGGTGCCACAGTAGTCTGCAGATAGGGGGTTATTGACTATGCACTCCACTATTTTCTCTCCCTCCCCCCTCCACACTCACGCATTGCTTATTGACCGAACATGTGCACTTCCTTCCTCCCTATTCTCCTTCCAGTTTCACCTCCTCCAGCATCTCCTCCTCCTACTCCTGTGCAAAATGGCTGGTCCTTTGGTTTCTCCTTCAGTGATTTGGATATTCTTACAACAACCCCTCTGTCTTCCTATTACTAAGTCCCTTTAGTTCTACTGTCCAAATGTCAATGTAGTCTCTCTCTCTCTCTCTCTCTCTCTCTCTCTCTCCCCAGCTAAGAGACGTAAGAGGCAGCGCTATGTGGAGAAGAATGGCAGATGTAACGTGTCGCATGGCAACATGAGGGAGACGTACCGTTATCTCACAGATATCTTCACCACCCTGGTGGACCTCAACTGGCGCTGCTCTCTCTTCGTCTTCGTTATGGCCTACGCCATCACCTGGCTCTTCTTTGGAGCCATCTGGTACCTGATAGCTTACCTCAGGTGAGAGAGACAGAAAGCAGGCCAGGACAGCACTCATACAGAGCATGCCAGGGGACACTTGGGATGCGTCCCAAATGACACCCTATTTCCTATTATCCGCTTAGTCCCACACACTTTTTAGAATGGGTCCCAAATGGCACCCTATTCTCTATACACCCTATTCCCCTATGGGCCCTGGTCAAAAGTAGTGCACTAGGGAGGAGGGTGCCATTATAGACACATCCATGGTATCACTGTCTGAGAGAATCACTCTAGATCAGGGGTCCCCAATTACATTCAGCTGTCGGACGATTTTGTCTTTGAGCAGACGGTCTGGAGCCCGGAACATAGTTATAAATCATTTGTACACTGCAAATTGACCGCAAGAATCCCAAACAGATATAGGATTTGATAAAAACAGTATAATTTCAAACCTTTTATACATTGGGATACAATCACATATGCATTTACACGTACAGTCTTATGTCCAACAATGAAAATTATGAAAAATAATAAATACATTTTGCTCTGAAAACTTGGGGGCCAAATAAAACACTGCCTATTGGGGAACCCTGCTCTAGATAATGCAATTTCTTCTCTGTAAAGCAAGTGGAAGTATATTAGTCAATGGATAGTTTTTTCACTTCCTACATTTTTGTTGTCTCTTTGCTTCTCTCCCAAATCAAATCAAATTGTATTTGTCACATACACATTAGCAGATGTTAATGCGAGTGTAGCGAAATGCTTGTGCTTCTAGTTACGACCATGCAGTAGCATCTAACAAGTAATCTAACAATTTCACAACTACCTTATACACACAAGTGTAAAGGAATGAATACAAGTATGTACACATAAATATATGGATGAGCGATGGCTGACCGGCATAGGCAAGATGCAGTAGATGGTATAGAGTACAATATATACATATAAGATGAGTAATGTAGGATATGTAAACCTCTCTCCCCTTCACTCTCCCTCCTGCCTCCCACCCAGAGGGGATCTAGAGCATCTAGAGGATGAGACATGGACACCGTGCGTCAACAACGTGAACGGATTCATCTCGGCCTTCCTCTTCTCCATCGAGACAGAGACCACCATCGGTTACGGCTACCGTGTCATCACTGACCAGTGTCCAGTGGGCACCATGCTGCTCCTGCTCCAGGCCATTCTGGGATCTATGGTCAACGCCTTCATGGTGAGACTCATGGACTGCATCTCAAATGGCACCCTATTCCCTATATAGTGCTCTACTTTTGACCAGAGCCCTATTTTTATTTATTTTATTTCACCTTTATTTAACCAGGTAGGCAAGTTGAGAACAAGTTCTCATTTACAACTGCGACCTGGCCAAGATAAAGCAAAGCAGTTTGACACATACAACAACACAGCGTTACACATGGAGTAAAACAAACATACAGTCAATAATACAGTAAATATGTATGTAAATACTATGTAGTGCACTACTTTTGACCAGATCCCTGTATAGCAGTGGCGCGTATTCATGGATGTCAAGGGAAGCCAGGCTTCGCCCCAAAAATTGTGAAGAAAAAAGGAAACAATTATTTATGTATCGTTTCTCTGTGTTTCTTGATTTTCTTTCAATTCACAAGAGGCTGAATGTATCTCATCGGAAAAAGCATCCGAGCCAGAGAAACAGCGCCCCTCTGTCTCTGTATTTGTAGCCCATCTATCTGAAGCTGTCTGGTCAAAAAGAGTAGGACATTGTTGCTGCCCATTTTTTTTATTTCACCTTTATTTAACCAGGTAGGCCAGTTGAGAACAAGTTCTCATTTACAACTGCGACCTGGCCAAGATAAAGCAAAGCAGTGCGACAAAAAACATATGTACAGTGTGTGCAAATGTAGAAGAGTAGGGAGGTAAGGCAATAAATAGGCCATAGAGGCGAAATAATTACAATTTAGCATTAACACTGGAGTGATAGATGTCCAGATGATGATACGCAAGTAGAGATACTGGGGTGCCAAAGAGCAAGAGGATAAATAACAATATGGGGATGAGGTAGTTGGGTGTGCTATTTACAGATTGGCTGTGTACAGGTACAGTGGTCAGTAAGCTGCTCTGACAGCTGATGCTTAAAGTTAGAGTGGGAGATATAAGACTCCAGCTTCAGTGATTTTTGCAATTCGTTCCAGTCACTGGCAGCAGAGAACTGGAAGGAAAGGCGGCCAAAGGAAGTGATGGCTTTGGGGATGACCAGTGAAATATACCTGCTGGAGTGCGTGCTACGGGTGGGTGTTGCTATGGTGACCAGTGAGCTGAGCTAAGGCAGGGCTTTATCTAGCATAGACTTATAGATGACCTGGAGCCAGTGGGTTTGGCGACGAATATGTAGTGAGGGACAGCCAACGAGAGCATACAGGTCGCAGTGGTGGGTAATATATGGGGCTTTGGTGACAAAACGGATGGCACTGTGATAGACTACATCCAGTTTGCTGAGTAGAGTGTTGGAGGCTATTTTGTAAATGACATCGCCGTAGTCAAGGATCGGTAGAATAGTCAGTTTTACGAGGGTATGTTTGGCAGCATTAGTGAAGGAGGCTTTGTTAAGAAATAGGAAGCCGATTCTAGATTTAATTTTGGATTGGAGATGCTTAATGTGAGTCTGGAAGGAGTGTTTACAGTCTAACCAGACACCTAGGTATTTGTAGTTGTCCACATATTCTAAGTCAGAACTGTCCAGAGTAGTGATGCTAGTCGGGCGGGAGGGTGCAGACAGCAATTGGTTGAAGAGCATGTACTTAGTTTTGCTTGCATTTAAAAGCAGTTGGAGGCCTCGGATGGAGTGTTGTATGGCATTGAAGCTCGTTTGGAGGTTTGTTAACACAGTGTCCAAAGAAGGGCCAGATGTATACAGAATGGTGTCGTCTGCGTAGAGGTGGATCAGAGAATCACCAGCAGCAAGAGAAAAGGGTCGGCCAAAGAATTGAACCCTGTGGCACCCTCATAGATACTGCCAGAGGTTCGGACAACAGGCCCTCCGATTTGACACACTGAACTCTATCTGAGAAGTAGTTGGTGAACCAGGCGAGGCAGTCATTTTAGAAGCCAAGGCTATTGAGTCTGCCAAGGCTATTGAGTCTGATAAGAATGCAGTGATTGACAGAGTCGAAAGCCTTGGCCAGGTCGATGAAGACGGCTGCACAGCACTGTCTTTTTATCGATGGCGGTTATGATATCGTTTAGGACCTTGAGCGTGGCTGAGGTGCACCCATGACCAGCTCGGAAACCAGATTGCATAGTGGAGAAGGTACGGTGGGATCCGAAATGGTCGGTGATCTGTTTGTTAACTTGGCTTTCGAAGATTTTAGAAAGGCAGGGTAGGATGGATATAGGTCTATAACAGTTTGGGTCTAGAGTGTCTCCCCCTTTGAAGAGGGGGATGACCGCGGCAGCTTTCCCAATCTTTGGGGATCTCAGACGATAGAAAAGAGAGGTCGAATAGGCTAGTAATAGGGGTTGCAACAATTTCAGCAGATAGTCTTAGAAAGAGAGGGTCCACATTGTCTAGCCCAGCTGATTTGTAGGGATCCAGTTTTTGCACCTCTTTCAGAACATCAGCTGTCTGGATTTAGGTGAAGGAGTGCTGAGATGTTGGCCGGGGTAGGGGTAGCCAGGTGGAAAGCATGACAGCATAACAAAAGCATGAAAGCATAACATTGAATGCAAGGGAAGCCAGCAAGCATTTGGCCTCCCTTGATAAAAAAAGTATTAAATAATAGGCAATCAGAGTTGAGCTAAACTGAGTGAGCTCAACTGTGAATGGTCCTGGCACAAAAAAAGTGTCAAGGGAAGCCAGTTTGGATTGGCTTCACACCAATCACATCAAAAGCAAAATGTCATTGACAGAAACACTTGAATTGTTGCATCTCGTTGTGTCGTTGTCCTCCTACAGTATCTCTAGCTTAAACTGACGGATTTTGATGGTGATTTTTTGTTATGTTACTTAGATTGACTCATATGTGCGTTAATAGACTCTTAAGGTTAAATTTCAAATAATTTCTGGGTAACAATTAAGTACCTTACTGTGATTGTTTTAAATCAAAATGCTCAAAAAGAACCACCATAGCTTCTTAGCAAAGATAGACTTCTCAAGCAAGAATGTTGCTAGGACTGTCACCAGGCAGACCAAAACTCCATCCCACCAAAACAGCCTGAATTGTTTTTGTGGGCATTATGTATACTCATTTCTTAATCCCCACGATGCGTATCTAGTGGAGGTATATGCCGCATCAACGAATATGGAACAGATCAGAATGTTTTGCTTAAAATGTTGATAAATTATTATTTCTTCACATTTTAAGCACAGCAATGTGCACACGGAGGTAGGCCTTTGCGCAAATGTTCCAAAATGCAATCTGCAGGAAAATGTGCGCTGTCATGGACAGAGATGGGAATATCATTAGAAATGTAGAAAGAGCGGAGATCTAAAGATGCAACAACTATCATGGGCTGCTAGTCTGACAAGGATAATGCCTTGGGATGCTAAACAAGGAAAGAAAGTTGATTTGAAAACCAATAGAACAAGAGAGCACATATGAGGAAATATTAATAAAATAATTGCTTCCGCGTTTCTATGGTTGAATTTTGGCTATAGGCTACTTCGAAACAAGAAGTAAGACATGCCTCATAATATGAGGTAAAACGCCCAGGTTTCAAACAATTAAGGAACAGGAGAAATATAGCAATGCTAATGATAAGCCTAACCATCTTCTGGTAAATGGAAAGGCTTTTCCAAAAACCTTCTCAATTAAATGTTTAAGGGAATTATATATATTTTTTTACTTCTTAGTAGAAACAATAGAAACACCTTCCTAATATTGAGTTGCACCCCCTTTTGCCCTCAGAACAGCCTCAATTCGTTGGGGCATGGACTACAAGCTGTCGAAGGTGTTCCACAGGGATGCTGGCCCATGTTGACTCCAATGCTTCCCACAGTTGTGTTAAGTTGGCTGGATGTCCTTTGGGGGGTGGACCATTCTTGATACACACAGGAAACTGTTGAGCATGAAAAACACAGCAGCATTGCAGTTCTTTACAAACTCAAACCGGTGCGCCTGGTACCTACAGCCATACCCCGTTCAAAGGCACTTAAATATTTTGTCTTGCCCATTCACCTTCTGAATGGCACACTATACAATCCATGTCTCCGTTGTCTCGAGGCTTAAAAATCCTTCTTTAACCTGTCTCCTCCACTTCATCTACACTGATTGAAGAGGATTTAACAGGTGACATCAATAAGGGATCATAGCTTTCACCTGGTCCGTCTATGTCATGGAAAGAGCAGGTGCTCCTAATGTTTTGTACACTCAGTGTATATAAAAGACATGAAATCACTTTTTGACTGCACTGGGCCTTTAAGTAATCTTTTTCTTCATCTTTTGATCAGGTGGGCTGTATGTTTGTGAAGATCTCTCAGCCCAATAAGCGTGCAGAGACCCTGGTTTTTTCTAAGAATGCAGTGATCTCTCTGAGAGATGACAAACTGTGTCTGATGTTCCGGGTGGGGGACCTGCGCAGCTCCCACATTGTAGGGGCCAACATGAGGGCCAAACTCATCAAGTCTAAACAGACTCAGGAAGGTGAGGCTAATATACCATCCATTGCCATACAAGGTCTGCATTCCAAATGGCACCCTATTCCCTATATAGTGTACTACTTTTGGTCAAAAGTAGTGCACTATATGGGGAATAGGTACCATTTGGGATGCAAATATAACTTTTCACATAATCTATTTCTGTATATTATGGAAGCATTCGGAAAGTATTCAGACCCCTTTACTTTTTCTATTTTGTTACGTTACAGCCTTATTCTAAAATTGATAAAATTATATATTTTTCTCATCATTCTACACACAATACCCCATAATGACAAAGCAAAAACAGGTTTTTAGAAATGTTTGAACATTTATTGAAATGAAAAAAACCAGAAATACCTTATTTATTTAAGGATTCAAACCCTTTGCTATAAGACTCGAAATTGAGCTCAGGTGCATCCTGTTTCCATTGATCATCCTTGAGATGTTTCTACGATTTGATTGGAGTCCACCTGTGGTCAATTAAATTGATTAGACATTATTTGGAAAGGCACACACCTGTCTATATAAGGTCCCACAGTTGACAATGCATGTCAGAGCAAAAACCAAGCCATGAGGTCGAAGGAATTGTCCGTAGAGCTCCAAGACAGGATTGTGTCGAGGAACAGATCTGGGGAAGGGTACCAAAACATTTCTGCATCATTGAAGGTCCCCAAGAACACAGTGGCCGCCATCATTTTTAAATGGAAGAAGTTTGGAACCACAAAGGCTCTTCCTAGAGCTGGCCGCCCGGCCAAACTGAGCAATCTGGGGTGAAGGGCCTTTGTCAGCGGGGTGACCAAGAACCAGATGGTCACTCTGACAGAGCTCCAGAGTTCCTCCAAGGAGATAGGAGAACCTTCCAGAAGGACAACCATCACTGAGGCACCACCAATCAGGCCTTTATGGTAGAGTGGCCAGGCGGAAGCCACTCATCATTACAAGTCACTTGACAGCCCGCTTGGAGTTTGCCAAAAGGCACCTAAAGGACACACAGACCATGAGAACCAAGATTCTCTGGTCTGATGAAACCAAGATTGAACCTCATGTTGCATTTCGGGGTCACGACTAGTCGTAAACCACGGCTGCAGCATGTTTTATACCCCAGGGTAAGAAGGGCGTTCCCATCTTCATGACACTCTTTCTGGGTTCCTTGGGGCGTAGCTAGTTACGAGGCAAGGTATTATAAATTGCTATCGCCCCGTCGTCCGGTTGTCCCGGCTAGTGGATCTAGGCAGTAACTTAGGCAGACGTTAATAACGCACAACACTCAGGCAATACATCATTACATCTCTGACCCAAATGTGCGGCGTTGTGGCACTAACTGGTGGTTGTATGGGGAACTTGTTTATGGCTCTATCACTTCCTAAGTGTCAAAGAAAGTGAAACAAAAATGAATAAAAACAAAAGATAATACAAAATATATCTACTACCACACCTTAATCATCTAATTTGGACTAAAGGTCTAAAGGACTAAAGGTCTTGGCTAAATTACTATCATGGCATTGTCCCTAATGTCATATCTAGGGCAATCCTACTTGAAGGTGGGTAGTTAAGGCACTTGGAAAAATGGTACCCTGAATGACAAATCTTACATTGGGGACATTACGGTGCTGACCTAGGGAATTTGGGACCCCCTGATGGGGTTCAGGATCTATTGCCAACTTTCGAAAATCGTGATCGCTTCCGTCCCACGGGTGATCCTAGTATAAGACCTCATTAGGTCTTCCATTGCACGTGTGTGCCTGTATACGTAGTAGGTGCACACGCCAAGGGAAATAAGACCAAGGATCATGGTAACAGTCAGGATACTGTCTGGCACCGTCCAAGAGCAGGTGACAGACCAATCTTTTGGCTTGTAGTTAGTCGGGTCAACTAAAAGTGCCACATCCAGTACGCTAAGATCAACAGTCATTGGTCCCTCGTACTGGATTTGGTTTTGAATGGCTCATGGTAACTCAAGGTAACACTTAGCAAAAGCATCAGGCATTTCAATATCTGTGTCTATCCTGTCGTCGGGAAGTTGGTATAGAGCGAGGTCGGCTATGTGGATAATCGCCTCTTCTGGTACCTTAACAAATACAGTCTGATTGGGGAGGTTCAGTTGGGTGGTTGAGTCATGGCGTTTGTACGTCATAGTGGCGGACGCGAAAGGGGTGTTAACCAACCATCAATTCCCTACAACCTCCACTTGTGTGGTAGTGACCCCATCCCTTGCTGTTAGTTTGGCTCTACAGCAATCTTCGCTTAGTGTTATCCCTGACGAACGGTTTGCTAGGACAGAGGTAGTGGACGTCTTTGGTTAGAGTACACATTAACAGGTTAGGGGTGAGATAGAGATGGCAATTTTCACATGGGTACTGTCGCGGCAAAATCCTACATTTAGAACCGTTTTCAATCTATAGATATTCTCCAGTTCAACAACCGGCAGCGTCAGTAAAAATCCCACATCATTACGATCAACATCAACGTGTATTAGGATTGCCGACCCCAGACTATAGGCCAAATGTGACTGTAATGGCCTTATCGTGGTTGTGGTAGCCGAGGTCAATATGTCATGCACCATTGAGACGAGCACTAGATATGAGGGAATTCTATTCATGGCCAAGTGGTCCATAGAAGAGCTAACTTCACGGAGAAAATCCTCCAATAACAATCAAACCAATTGAACATGGGCATAGTCATGGTTCATGACCTCTGCTAGCTTTCCTACCGACAGGAGGGTTTTGTTTAGGAGAGTAGCGTGTGTGTTAACCACCAGAATAGTGTCCTGGAGAGACTTCCCCACATGTTGCAATGCTTTCATCTGTTGCTGGATATGTGGCATCTCTTCAGTCATCTCCCTAACATTTCTCTTGACTGTGGCTAGACTGACCGTGTTGACGGCAGTGGTACCTAGAGCAAATAGTGACCCTACGGCTGCACCTATCATGAGTAGCGCCCAGACAAATCGTTTTTCTCGCCTGGGCTCTGCTTGTTCTGACTGGGTGATTGTGAACTTTTGGAGTTGGGCCAACATATGGGCAGTGTCTAGCTGGGAGTGCTTAACTGCCTGGGTGGTCCAGTCAGCCCCGTCCCAACTCAAATGTGCCGCAGGTGGAATGTGTTGGCGGTACATGTTCGGTACACAGCTTTCTAGCCATCGCCGATCCATTTTTCATGTTCCATTTGTTTTGTCTTTGTTTTACACACCTGGTTTCAATTCCCAAATTACATGTTCATTATTTAACCCTCTGTTTTCCCCATGTTTTTGTGCGTGATTGTTTGTTGTTTCTTGTCGGTTTATTTACGGCTTGTTTTATTTCGCCCGTGCCTTTTAAGGGCACGTTGGATTTGTTATTTCTTTTCCCGTATTTGATTAAATACGTTGTTTACTCATCTCTGCTTTCCTGCGCCTGACTTCTACACCAGCTACACACACCAACATTGACACACGGAGAACGATTCCCATAGGGGGTCCGCTCGTGATTACATCTGCTGGGTTAGTTTTGACCAGGGCGCAGAGTGTCAGGATCAGCCAAAGGAACTCCATCCTACAGAGACGCAAAATCAGAGATATTGTTTGATTATTTCAGTTATTTGCTTTTGTAAACAAATGTTTTGACAACGAATTTAGCTGATTTTCCTATTTTGAACAGCACGGTTCAGGACAATATCAACAGTTACAACGAATGTATATCTTGTAGTTGGGAAGAGAAGAAAATATGTTAGGTGCAACATACTGATCTCCTGGAAGGGATCAGCTGAGGATAGGTTTCTGTCTATTCAATGCGGGCTTGCACCCCTTCTATTCCCATGGGAGGAGTGTACAACTTGATTTGGTGGTGTTTTGACGTGGTGTTTTGTCGACCTTTGCTGATTCTGATTTGATAAGCTACAGATGACAGTTTCACCACAATCTCGTGTGGCTCTGTCCAGTGGGGCAGGAACTTTGTCGCGACGCCCACGGGTTTGGTGTATATGTAGTACCACACCTTATCCCTGACCTCAAACACCTGGTGTGAGGCCTTTTTGTCGTAATGGGTCTTGTCACCTTCTGCACTTCTACATCATGGCTCTGCAGCGTCATAAGCTAAGCCGCTATTCTGCTGTTGTGTACAGAACCCTCACGGATTCGTTGGCTTTTCAGAAAAGTCACAGGCTGGTGACATGTTTCTATGGTCACCTTTTGTCCGCCGACATAACTGGTGAAGTGTTTGACCGCCCAGACTGTCGACAGCAGCGTCAGCATAGTTTCCGATAATTTCATACTCCCAAGAAACTGCCCTGTTACCTCACATGCAGGAGGAGATGCGGTATCGTCCTCCGTGACGATGGAGTATATCAACAACTCGTTGTCAGAATCGACATCCAGCCTAAATGTCGATGTGTCGTCAAGTGGTAATATGGAAGTTATTACGATTGCTTTTGACAGACAAGTAAAAAGCGTTCCTCCCTCGCCACATAGGTCTAGGGAGGACTGAAGAGGCCCAATCACGGGAACAAGTTCAAAATCATGGAGTAATCATTCAATGTTCCTAGCTGAGTGTGCTGAGGAATGGAATTATCTGCTTGAGTTAGATTCTGTACCAAGAGGTAAGTGGATCTAGTGTTTAGTTCTAACAGCGGGTTACCATTGATAGTTAGCCCCAATTCAAATAGTCGCGGAGAGGGTTGGAAGAACACAGTGGTGCCTTCCATCCGGTAGCCGGGCGCCAGGTTCAGTCTTACAGAAACCTCTGTGGTTCTTGCAGGAATCACCATGGCGGACTCAGTTATCACCTTGCAAGCTTCAGGAATAGTCGGCCCGGATGCCATTCACACCGGGTCGAAAGACAAAGACCAAAGAACTTGATGTATGGTATCGAATTTAACACCCAATCTTACCAAAATGTCAGCTCCCACATAGACTGTATGTGGGAGGTTCTCAACAACCAGTAGGTAGTGAGATACTTCCTTGGTTGCGTTGAACATTTCCAAAATGATTGCGGATTTTTCCAACCAAGTTGTCAGTATGGCATCCTCAACCATAGTGCCGTTTGGGCACATGCCACCTATTAGAGGAGGGCGGTATGTGCCGGCTGGTGAATCACCCAAGCCACACAGGAAAACCTCATGTTCGGTTAATTTCCGAGTTGAACTTGTCACCTTGTCATTTGCCACAAATGGCAGACTCATGGCCAAGTTCAACGGGGTTACGTCAGTTGATGATGTCGAACTCACGTCGTTGCACAATGTATGGCATGTAGCCTTTGAAGAATGCGGTGAAGTCAACGGAGTTGGCATAGTTATTTGTGACCAGACTTGGTTAGTTTTCCAATCCATTAGTGGTACCAAACGGTCAATTAAATCTATCCCAATCAGCATCCGTTCGGTGTCAATGCTAGTCACGTACACAGGGTGGATCAGTGACACACTGTTGAAGTTCAGTTTAAGTAGGAGACGATCGGTTAGAGGCGAGGTACCTTGAGTGAAACCTCAAAGTTTTGTGTCGCATCGTTCTGTTTTCAACCAACATTTTTCTAGGTCCACTGCCCTTTTGAGTTCATCCAGTAAAGTTTCAGATATGAGGGAAATAGTCAAACCCGATTCTATCAGAGCATCACAGGTCAAACAGTTCTCTAAGACTGCTTTAAGGTATGGCCTGTTCGAGTTGGTTTTTCTCGTCATATCCCCAACAAAGTGGAGTGGGTTGGAAGAACAGGGCGTTTGGTTATCTGTGTCGATTTTCAAGACAGATGACCAATCTTTGTGACCCAGTGGGTCCTCTATCAGAATGGGAGAGGAATCATCTGTTGCAACGCTGCTTACCTTGTGCGTCTCCACATCTGTATCAAAGTCTGTAGACAAAACCTGCAGGCTTGTGTTTAGATTGAGCGGTCCCTGGACAGGGATTTGTGTGAGGGCGGGCGGGGGTAATGGGAATGTTGACATCCTCGTGAATGGTGTGAATTTTGGCGGACTCGTCCTCTGGCAATTTTACGCCTAGTCATGGTGACTTATCCTTGTCCTCTTTCTCAAATTTCTTCTGCTGCAGTAGAACTCTTATCAGAGCTTCTATATTGTTTCGGTTAACATTTAGATCGTTGTTGAACACTTTGTTGCCCTTGTTATGCTTGTTACCCTTGTGTCCTGATCCTTTGTGAGGGTTAGGTGCAGGGACGTAGCGGCCAAGTCGATCTCTATGGGACCTGTTTGGTTTGGTATGTTCTTCATAGCTATTGTTACTGAGGTGGTTATCGGTGTGGTGGTTACTTGGTAGCCACCCCCCCCCTTGTGCGTCATCTTTTACCGCACCTGTCCCTGATGCCACACCTTCCAACTTGAGTGATTATTCCTACCCAAGCTCGAAAACCGAGCTGTCCGGGCTCTTAGTCCGGCTTGCTTTTGATATTTCAAAAGTTGTGCTCGCAAGCTCTCGGAGTGCCGAGATTGGCAAACCAACATGGGCAGTAGGGCACAAGTAGTTAATGAAGTTGGGATGTTCGATAGAAACATTTGTTTGAATGGCAAAAGCTCTTCCATTCCTGTTTCAGTGAGCATGCCAAAGTAAGGTGAACAAAGCCTATGATAGTAGGCTTGTGGGTGTTCATTCCCGAGCTTGTTTGACATTGTTAGCCAACGAGCTGTCGTGTTTGCGATTCGCAGAACCAGTGAATTATATTTTCAAAGCCGTGGCAAGTTTAGCATAGTCGTTTTGAACGTGTTGCTGTTGTAGACGGATTAACCTTGTTACATGTCTGTTGGACGTTCACTTCAACAGGTAAAGCCTGTCGGTATTTGTAGCATTAGGGTAGCCATCCGAGGCGTCCTCTATGTCTGCTAAGAATGTCTCAGTGTCGGCTTTCCTGGAACGGGGCCAAAGATGCAGAAGTTTCTGATGATTTTGTCAAGGCGATCCCTGCCAAGTGCGCAGGGAGCATCTGCACCCTCCTGTGGGGAATTGTGGGCCGAAAGGCCAAGAGGAAAAGCCAAGCTTTGGTTTTGTAGGCGAGGACGTGCCATGTCACTCTGGGCCGAATGGCCAAGAGGAAAAGACTGAGGGACGCGAAGTCTGAAATCTCCTGTTGTCTACATTCCTTTGTTCCCTGAGCTCTGGATGCAAGCTAGGTTTCTCAGTTGGGTAGACCCGCGATAACGCATGACTGTTCTGGAGTTCCTCTAGATGGTACCTAAGTGTGTTATCTTCTCAGGGATCACTGGGGCGCTATCAGGCTGCTCCCGACACTACCAGGTAAAATGTAAGGCGCCAAATTCAAAATCCAAAAGTTGAATTATTAAACATCCACCAATATACAAGTGTTCCATACTCATCAAAAGCTCTGTTTCTTGGCAATATCACAGCGTTGTCAGATTTCAAAAAGGCTTTACGGCGAAAGCAGCACATTTGATTGTTTGAGGGTAGCACCTCACATTTTTCCCATAGCCATGAATCGATTAGCCATCATGGCACACACATAACACATTTCACAGCGAAAACAAATCAATTACCTGTTGAAGAACTTCTGCTGAGGTCATCCTAAGTGTCCAACGAAGACAATCCATGGTTCTTTTGTTAGAAAAAGTAATGTATTTTATCCATAAATCCTCCATTTGATTTGCGCGTTATAATCAGAAACGACAGCCTCCACTCCTCCATTGAAACGTGACGCAAACCCGTTCATCTTATACCTATAAACTTGTCCAAGAACAATCAAACATAGTTTTAAATGTATCCTTAGGAACACTTTTACGTATATTTACTATTATAAATCAACCGAATATAAACTGATCGATAACGACGGTAAAAAAGACACAGCGCGACTTGTCGGGCGCGCGCGCTGGGTACTGTTTACATAAAAGATACACTTCCTGGTTTGCTCTTATTCTCTGGTCTTATTCATCCAAAATGAAAACTTACACTGTCTCGAGACTGTTGACATCTAAAGGAAGCGATGGGTACTGCATTCATATGCCCTTATATGGTCATTTTCATGAGGGAGGGGTGCCCAAATGAGCAATGTGTCAAAATCACTTTTTCCAGGACAGAAATTCCTCAGGGTTTCGCCTGCTATATGCGTTCTGTTTTACTCACAGACAAATGGTTAACAGTTTTGGGAAATTCAGAGTGTTTCCCATCCAATGGTACTAAATATGTGCATATCCTATTTTCTGGGCCTGAATGGGAGGCATTTTACTTTGGGCACGCCAGGCTCTCCAAAACCAACCCCTCAGCTGCCACTCCCTAAAAAGTTATTCTGCTGCATCGCAGAGTCCACCTGGGAGCCTAGGGTATTTATATTAGACACGTGAGTGTCGCACTTGCTCTGTTCAGCCTCATACTTATCTGTCATGGTTTGCAGGGAGAGGTCTCGAGTGCGGAGCGATAGATTAAGTGATGCAATGTCCTCCTTTTGCTTAGAAGTCACTTTTTCCAACTTTCTCACCTGGGCTTTCTCATCGTTCATTAAATCAGCGACTTCAAGGAGTTCCGCTGTTTTGTCATCCAACTTGGTCATTGTGTTAACTGATCGTCTTTGATCTGCAGCTTTTGGAATTGAACATTATTGCTTTGAGTGGTTCCATTCAAAACTGTTTGCAGGGCATCAAGTTGCTCGCCCCTGTTTTTAGCTAGCTCGTCAGATTCATCTAGTTTTTGCGTGGACTTTGTTCGATTTATTTTTGGCGAAAACAAGTTGTTCCTGTAGAATACTGACTTTTTGTTCACGTTCTTTGTCATAAGTGTTAGCCAGATCTTTCAATTGATCTGTTCTCAGACACAGTTTCTCGGCTAGCAGCAGCTTGTCCTTGTCGGCTTTTATCGTCAACTTCCTGGTTCTCTCCACCTGTCCCTTCAACTCCACAGCTTCCTGCTCGTGCCTCTTCTGGGCACTGAGGTATTGGACCACTGTTCATCTCTGCTGGTGGGCATAGTTTAGGGCTAAACTGGAGAGAACCTTCACAAAGCCTGTGCCTAATGGTCTATTTTGGAGAGCGTCTGTCGCAATTTCTGCTTATGGCATCGAAATCTAACATTTTCAGCCCCTCGGCATAGTTAAGATTTGCATCGCTGCTGAGGTCAGCGATCAATCTTTCTGTGGCTGAGGGTTCACTTATTAGCAGGGGAATAAGTGGCAACCGATCTGATAGCTTGCTCATTGTTATGATTATCAGTTATTTCAATTTATGTAAAGTTTGGGTTTTGAGTTGGAAGCTGCAAACACGATTTAAATCAGTTTATAAATGTTAATGAATCATCAATACTGGATCAGTAATATGGGAGTTGGGCTATTAATGAACTTGCAAAAGCAAATTTAATTGATTAATCAATTTTAATGATAAATCAAACCTGTGTCACGTCCAGGCCAGAGTTTTAGGCTGGCGTGTTTAGGTTTCGTTTTTGGTGAAGGGCTTTTTGAGTTCTAGGTGTTCTATTTCTATGTTGGGGTAATGGTTCCCAATTAGGGGCAGCTGAGTGTCGTTGCCTCTAATTGGGAACCATATATATGTTTGGGGTTTTCATTAGGAGTTTGTGGGTTATTGTTTGAGCATAGCTTTGTTTGTGTCATTAGTTATGTTTCAACGTTACGGTCTTCGTTTTCGTTCGTTTTGTTGTTTTTGTCCCAGTTACGTTATTCAATAAAGAATGTATACTGGATACCTCACTGCGCCTTGGTCTGTCCCTTCGGAAGCTCCGACAGAATAACCCACCATAAAAAGACCAAGCAGTGAGAGACCCGGGAGTACTGGACTTGGGAGCAGATTTTGGATGGAAAGGGGTCCTGGACATGGGATGAGATTTTGGCTGGTAAGGGACCTTGGGAGAAGACGGCGGAGCATCGTCACCCCAGGGAGAAAAAAGTAGCGGGGCTGAGCAGAGCAGTTACGAGGATTTGTACGGAGTATGGAACCCGGAGAGAGAAAAGTATGTTGGGACTCGCCTGGCTAGGAAGCCCGTACGGCAGCCCCAAGAAACTTTTTTGGGGGGGCACACGAGGAGTTTGGCCGGTTCAGGATGGACTCCTGAGCCAACTCCTCGTGCTCTCTGGAGGGAGCGTTGCACTGTTAAGACGCAGTGCTATGCAGTTTTGCGCACGGTGTCTCCAGTGTGTGTTTACAGCCCGGTGCGAGAGATTCCAGCGCCACTCATCAGTCAGGGGAGGGTGAGTGTGCAGCCTGGAAGAGTGGTGCCGGCTCAGCGCTCATGGTCTCCGGTGCACCTCCTTGAACCAGGATATCCTGCACCGGTTCTGCGTGCAGTGTCTCCGGTGCGTGTCCAGAGCCCGGTGCGTGAGATTCCAGCTCCACTCATCTGCCAGGGGAGGGTGAGTGTGCTACCTGGAAGAGTGGTGCCGGCTCTGCGCGCTAGGTCTCCAGTACACCTTCTGGGACCGAGATATCTTGCACCGGTTCTGCGTGTGGGGTCTCCGGTTCGCATCCACAGCCCAGTACGTCCTGTTCCGGCTCCACGCTCCAGGATCCCTGTGCCCGTCGTGGACTCAGCACGTCCTGTCCCTGTTCCACGCTCCAGGATCCCTGTGCCCGTCGTGGACTCAGCACGTCCTGTCCCTGTTCCACGCTCCAGGATCCCTGTGCCTGTCGTGGACCCAGCACGTCCTGTCCCTGCTCCACGCTCCAGAGTCCCAGTGCGCGTCATGAGTCCAGTACGGCCCGTTCCTGCTCCCCGCACCAGAGTTCTGGTTAATAGCCCAGGGCCTCCGGTGCGTGACATTAAGTCAGCACGGCTGGCACCAGAGCCGCCACCTGGGATCAAAAGACCCACCCGAAGACCCCCCCCCATGGACTTTTGTGGGGCGGTCGGAGTCCGCGTCTTTGGGGGGCCAGAGTTTTAGGCTGGCGTGTTTAGGTTTCGTTTTTGGTGAAGGGTTTTTTGAGTTCTAGGTGTTCTATTTCTATGTTGGGGTAATGGTTCCCAATTAGGGGCAGCTGAGTGTCATTGCCTCTAATTGGGAACCATATATATGTTTGTGGGTTATTGTTTGAGCATAGCTTTGTGTCATTAGTTATGTTTTAACGTTACGATCTTCGTTTTCGTTCGTTTTGCTGTTTTTGTCCCAGTTACGTTATTCAATAAAGAATGTATACTGGATACCTCGCTGCGCCTTGGTCTGTCCCTTCCGAAGCTCGTGACAACCTGTCTATTCCCGCTATTTGGGAATTTAACTTTAATTAACCTGTAAGTGTTGCTTTATCTAAGTTAATGTAGAAAGTGTAAAATTATATCATACAGTGTAACCTGAATTATTTAAACAATTACTGGCGATTCTTCACCACCAGAGGTCACTGATAGCACAAGCTGAATTGTAATGCATGTATTTACGTGTGGAAGGTCTCCGTTGGGTATGTCTGATGGTCTGGTCTTTTGTCTTCAGGTGTACAGTTGAAGTCGGAAGTTTACATACACTTAGGTTGGAGTCATTAAAACTCGTTCTTCAACCACTCCACAAATTTCTTGTTAACAAACTTTAGTTTTGGCAAGTCTGTTAGAACATCTACTTTGTGCACGACACAAGTAATCTTTCCAACAATTGTTTACAGACAGATTATTTCACTTATAATTTAGTCTATCACAATTCCAGTGGGTCAGAAGTTTACATACACTAAGTTGACTGTGCCTTTAAACAGCTTGGAAAATTCCAGAAAATGATGTCATGGCTTTAGAAGCTTCTGATTATTTGAGTCAATTGGAGGTGTACCTGTGGATGTATTTAAAGGCCTACCTTCAAACTCAGTGCCGTTTTGCTTGACATCATGGGAAAATCAAAAGAAATCAGCCGAGACCTCAAAAATTATAGACCCCCCAAAGTCTGGTTCATCCTTGGGAGCAATTTCCAAACGCCTGAAGGTACCACGTTCATCTGTACAAACAATAGTATGCAAGTATAAACACCATGGGACCACGCAGCCGCCATACCTGTAATGCGTGCGTACTGGCGGATGAGAAGTCAGGCGCAGGAGAGCAAAACTGTGGTACGCAATGGTGCGGTTTATTAATGAAAACCCACCGGACACAGAACAAACAATCAATTTGGGTAAAAACCCTGTTACACACCAAATGAACGTGCACTAGCATTTACAAATAACAATTACGGACAAGGACATGGGGTAAACAGAGGGTTAAATGCACAACATGTAATGATGGAGTTGAAACCGGGTGTGTGGGAAGACAAGACAAAACATGAAAAATATATTGATGATGGCTAGAAGACCGGCGACGCCCGAACAAGGAGAGGAACCAACTTCAGCGGAAGTCGTGACAATACCGCTCAGGAAGGAGACGCGTTCTGTCTCCTAGAGATGAACGTACTTTGGTGCGAAAAGTGCAAATCAATCCCAGAACAACAGCAAAGGAACTTGTGAAGATGCTGGAGGAAACAGGTACAAAAGTATCTATATCCACAGTAAAACAAGTCCTATATCGACATCAGCAAGGAAGGGAAGAAGCTCAGCAAGGAAGAAGCCACTGCTCCAAAACTGCCATAAGAAAAAAACTACGGTTTGCAACTGCACATGGGGACTAAGAACGTACTTTTTGGTGAAATGTCCTTTGGTCTGATGAAACAAAAATAGAACTGTTTGGCCATAATGACCATCGTTATGTTTGGAAGAAAAAGGGTGAGGCTTGCAAGCCGAAGAACACCATCCCAACCGTGAAGCACGGGGGTGGCAGCATCATGTTGTGGGGGTGCTTTGCTGCAGGAGGGACTGGTGCACTTCACAAAATAGATGGCATCACGAGGCAGAAAAATTGTGGCTATATTGAATGCAACATCTCAAGAAATCAGTCAGGAAGTTAAAGCTTGGTCTTAAATGGGTCTTCCAAATGGACAAAGTATACTTCCAAAGATGTGGCAAAATGGCTTAAGGACAACAAAGTCAAGGTATTGGAGTGGCCATCACAAAGCCCTGACATCAATCCTATGGAAAATTTGTGGGCAGAACTGAAAAAGCGTGTGCGAGCAAGGAGGCCTACAAACATGACTCAGTTACACCAGCTCTGTCAGGAAAAATGGGCCAAAATTCACCCAACTTATTGTGGGTAGCTTGTGGAAGGCATTTCACATTCTTAAAATAAAGTGGTGATCCTAACTGACCTAAGACAGGGAAGTTTTACTAGTATTAAATGTCAGTAATTGTGGAAAAACTGAGTTTAAATGTATTTGGCTAAGGTGTATGTAAACTTCCGACTTCAACTGTAAGTCTCTGATTGTCCACAGGATGTCACAATGTCCTTTCTCTTAGTCATCGGTTTCCTTGCACTCGTTCTGTGAGAGTGGGCTTCTTAGGATGCTAATAAGCCATGCCGACGCTCGCAGCTTGGGTAGGAGGGCCGTGTAGACAACCGATGATATGTAGAGAATAACCGATTGGTCCTTCTTGAATTCACCTTCTTAGATACAGTACTTAGCTACTCCCCCATATATTTTCTTTGTCTTCGACCTCATGTTGCATTTCGGGGTCACGACTAGTCGTAAACCTCGGCAGCATCGCGTGGTAAACTTAGTCTGATATGTAAATTCTTAACTCACATGTTTCATACCTCAGGAAGGGCGTTCCCGTCTTGATGACACGCTCTCTGGGCTCCCTGCGGCGTAGCTAGTTACGAGGCAAGGTATTATAAATTGCTATGGTCTCGTTTAGACAACTAAAATCACAGTCTTATCGTCACCAAAACGTTCTCTTTCATCTGGATATTTTCGACACAACAAAGTATGTAAACATCACATACACATTATGAAAACTCTTCAAGTTAGAAGGTTTTCGTTATAACGTCTTAATTTCACTTTTAATAACATAACAAAATTGACACTCATTTTCATATTCCATCTATCATTGTTACCACCATTTTGGCTGATGAAATATAACGTCCCAAAGTCCATGTATTGCATGTTACAGTTCTGAGGTAGATTCTCCATAAGGCCCAAACAGACATTCCAGTCCAAAACACTAAAGGACAAAAGATTTGTCTGCTGCCTTAAAATTTACAATGGGCGTGAGGTATCATAAACCCCCCCCATCAATCCTTCTATACCTCTCCCCTCTGCGGGAGGGAGAGATATCTCTGTAGAAACGTGATCCACTGTAACCTGATCTTCACAGGCCAGTCATGACAATAGACAGGTGTGTGCCTTTCCAAATCATGTCCAATCAATTGAATTTACCACAGGTGGACACCAGTCAAGTTGTAGAAACATCTCAAGGATGATCAATGGAAACAGGATGTACCTGAGTTCAATTACGAGTCTCATAGCAAATGGTCTGAATATCTGTTTTTAATTAAATAAATGTGATTTTTTTTTAAATAAAAAACCTGTTTTCGCTTTGTCATTGTGGGGTATTTTGTGTAGATTGCTGAGGACTTTTTCTATTTAATCCATTTTAGAATAAGGCTGTAACGTAACAAAATGTGAAAAAAGGCAAGGGGTCTGAATATTTTCAGACGGCACTGATATATACTACCGGTCAAAAGTTTTAGAACACCTACTCATTCAAGGGTTTTCTTTTTTTTACTATTTTCTACATTATAGAATAATAGTGATGATAGGTTTGGATTCATGAACTTTAAATCTTCATTAATCATTAGTTGTATTAGACAAATGAGTGGTGCTATAACCTTTAACCTCTGGTGTATCCCCTCGGCTATCTGTAGGAGGAAAGTATATGGTGGGGGCAATTAAGCTTGGAATGTACTGAATGTGGCAGGCATTGATAAGGGGAGTGAGCCATGGATTAGTGAGATCAGGTCAGTTCACGTTAAGGGAGAAATAAAAGTTCATGGCCCGTATCACTTAGTGTCCTGCCTAGCAGTAAAGATCAAATGTTTGTTCAGATGTGTAGGAGGAGACAGCCTAGGAGAAAGGGTTAAATATCAGTGCTTGTGTGAAAAGGTTTTTGTTTAATGCAGCTGTATTGATCCTCTGGGAAGAATAAACTTGGTTTAAGCTTTCATAGTGTCCGTCGAGTTTTTACTCTAAGAATTAGAGCCTAAAAGTGAAGACATCAAAACTATGAAATAGCACATATGGAATCATGTAGTAACCAAAAAAGTGTTAAACAAATCAAAATATATTTTGAGATTCTTCAAATAGCCACCCTTTGCCTTGATGACAGCTTCGCATTCTCTCAACCAGTTTCATGAGGAATGCTTTTCCAACAGTCTTGAAGGAGTTCCCACATATGCTGTGCACTTGTTGGCTGCTTTTCCTTCACTCTGCGGTCCAACTTATCCCAAACTATCTCAATTTAGTTGAAGTCGGGTGATTGTGGAGGCCAGGTCATCTGATGCAGCACTCCATCAGTGTGCATTGAAATTCTAAATAAATCACTGACAGTGTCACCAGCAAAGCACACCCACACCATCACACCTCCTCCTCCATGCGTCACGATGGGAACCACACATGCGGAGTTCATCCGTTCACCTACTCTGCGTCTCACATGGCGGTTGGAACCAAAAATCTCAAATTTGGACTCATCAGACCAAAGGACAGATTTCCACCGGTTTAATGTCCTTTGCTCATGTTTCTTATCCCAAGCAAGTCTCTTCTTATTATTGGTGTCCTTTAGTAGTGGTTTCATTGCAGCAATTCGACCATGAAGGCCTGATTCAAGCAGTCTCCTCTGAACAGTTGATGTTGAGATGTGTCTGTTACTTGAACTCTGTGAAGCATTTATTTGGGCTGCAATCTGAGGTGCAGTTAACTCTAATGAACTTATCCTCTGCAGCAGAGGTAACTCTTGGTCCTCCTTTTCTGTGGCGGTCCTCATGAGAGCCAGTTTCCTCATAGCACTTGATGGTTTTTGCGACTGCACTTGAAGAAACTTTAAAAGTTCTTGACATTTTCCGCATTGACTGACCTCCATGTCTTAAGGTAATGATGAACTGTCATTTATCTTTGCTTATTTGAGCTGTTCTTGCCATAATATGGACTTGGTATTTTACCAAATAGGGCTATCTTCTGTATACCACCCCTACCTTGTCACAATGCAACTGATTGGCTCAAACGCATCAAGAATGAAAGAAATTCCACAAATTAACTTACAAGGAACACCTGTTAATTGAAATACATTCCAGGTGACTACCTCATGAAGTTGGTTGAGAGAATGCCAAGAGTGTGCAAAGCTATCATCAAGGCAAAGGGTGGTGACTTTGAAGAATCTAAAATCTAAAATATATTTTGATTTGTTTAACACCTTTTTTGGTTTGTACATGATAGTTTTGATGTCTTCACTATTTTTCTACAATGTAGAAAATAGTCCAATTAATAAAAACCCTTGAATGAGTAGGTATGTCCAAACTTTTTACTGGTACAGTATATGCTCACTAAGGGCATATTTCCTGGACACAGATTAATCCTAGTCCTGGACTGAAAACCTAGCCCTGAAGGTCTTATAACTCACTTCTCACCTGCTTTCTCATGCTCCCCCTCTCCTCATCTCTCCCCCTCCCCTTCACCCCCTCTCCATCTCACCCCCTCTCGCCCTCTTCCTCCTCTCCCCCTCTCCAGGTGAGTTTATCCCTCTGGACCAGACAGACATCAGTGTCGGTTTTGAGACAGGGGACGACCGCCTGTTCCTGGTGTCTCCACTGGTCATCTCCCACGAGATCGACCCCCGCTCGCCCTTCTGGGACATGTCTCAAGGCCAGCTGGAGAAAGACGACTTCGAAATGGTCGTCATCCTGGAGGGAATGGTGGAGGCCACAGGTTAGTCCATGGCTGCGTCTCAAATGTCACCCTATTCAATATATAGTGCACAACTTTTGACCAGGGCCCAAAGGCAGTAGGGCCCTCAATCCTGGAAATAATGGTGGAGGCCATTGGTTAGTCAATATCCTGAATCCTAAATGGCAAACTATTAAAAAAACAAGTGTAAAAACCGCACACTAGAAAAGACAGGCAATCGACTTTACTTCATTTATTTTTCATTTGCAGTGAATCAACGGACAACGCATTTCGTGTACAGCTTCTTCAAGTTCACATACGCACACCATATTCATTCACAGTTTGTATACTATTTGAACTATGCCTCTGCCTGTTCTCATGATCTGTTATGAGACTGTTGTATAGTGTGGTGCACACACAGAGATCCTGCACACACACAGTGAATTATAATGATACCTATGGGTGCACCATGCTTTGAAAGTGGAAGTAACTTCTCTGCCCACTGAGAAAATATTTGCTTAGTCATCATAGTAGCTGAAGGTGATCTGCCAGGGGAGGTTAATACAGTATGTGTTCTCACTATGGGTGTGTGTGTGTGTGTGTGTGTGTGTGTGTGTGTGTGTGTGTGTGTGTGTGTGTTGGCACCCCCAGGTATGACGTGCCAGGCGCGGAGCTCTTACCTGGCAGATGAGGTCCAGTGGGGTCACAGGTTCAGCCCTATGATGTCACTGGCCGAAGGGTTCTTTGATATCGACTATGGCGCCTTCCATCAAACCTTTGAGGTAAGAACACACACAAACACATAACACTCCAGAAAGAGGAAAGGATGAAATCAGCAAGGGCCGCAGTGTGTTGGGGCTCCCGAGTGGTGCAGCGGTCTAAGGCACTGCATCTCAGTGCACGAGGCGTCACTACAGTCCCTGATTCGTATCCAGGCTGAATCACATCTGGCCGTGATTGGGAGTTCCATAGGGCGGCGCACAATTGGCCCAGCGTCGTCCGAGTTTGGCCAGGATGGGCCATCATTGGGGCGGCAGGTAGCGTAGTGGTTAGAGCGTTGGACTAGTAACCGTTGGACTAGTAACCCGCAAGGTTGCAAGATAGAATCCCCAAGCTGAAAAGGTAAAAATCTGTTGTTCTGCCACTGAACAAGGCAGTTCCTAGGTCATCATTGAAAATAAGAATTTGTTCTTAACTTACTTGCCTAGTTAAATAAGAATTTGTTCTTAACTGACTTGCTGGATGTCGCCGAGTGGTGGCGATTCAACATGTGGAAATAAACAGCTGCTTGTAATCATGTACCTGGCTATGTGTACCACTAGAACATAACAACAGTTTAACTGTTTGTTCCTCTGGTGTGTTTCTTCTTTTACTCTTGTCATGTCACCAAAATGATTTTACCCTGATTTTGAAAGTCTTCTTTCAAGTAGTGTCTGATAACTGCAGCTCATACCTATTTTTCCCTTAGGTGGACACTCCCTCCTGCTCAGCGCACGAACTCTCATTGGCTGCGGCCCGATTGGAGGCTCATCTGTATTGGTCAATCTCCAGTAAACTGGATGAAGAGAAATGGGAGGGATCTTCTCTGACCAACCAATCAGGAAAGCAGCTAGACAATGAGAAAGGAGGGGTTTTTGGTCCCACATTTATTGTCGGAGAGATCACTAGAATACAAGAGCAGTCAGGACCAGGAGAGTTGAATGGTTGTGTCACCACCGACCAGTCAGAATCAGAGGCCTAAAGTAGATCTAGTAGAGTTCCAAAATGGCACCCTATCCCCTATACAGTGCACTACTTTTGACCAAAGCCCTGTACGATATAGGGAATAGGCTGCCATTTGGGACATACTTTCAATCAATGTCATGACAGGAGGACCCACAACTACAGTACTGTAAATTACTTTTAGCTAATGTATAGTATACAGCCATAGAACATTTGTTCCCAAGGGAGAGATGGGTGGTTTAAAAAGGCTCATTGCTACTTCATTGCTTTGTTTAATAACACTGACTAGAAATGACAAATTCTATCAATTACATTTTGTCTTTAATTTCCCGGGTGATATTTAATTCTTACCATGAGTGTCTGTGCTATACTAGAATTATATTCTATCTTCTATTGTTATTGCTCCAATCACCTCTGCCAACATACATGATATTAATTAATACACTGTTATTTCAAAGAATGAAGTATTGACAATTCTTAGTCAGAAAAGAGGATGTTCAGCCAGGTAAGACACTGAAATGTTCAGAGACATAGAAAGAGCAGCTTGTTTTGGAACGTTCTGGAACGTTCAGAGACGGAGAGAGAAGCATGTCATGTGTTGGCTGAATGGGAGAGTCAATGTTAAAAAAGGAAAGATGTATTACAGATAATAGGATAGAGTGTGGATAGAAGAGACCATGTATGTTTTTCACTTTAACATACGTAAAGGAATAGATTGAAATGGTATCTCTCAATCTGTATCTAAAAAAACAAAACAAGGATTGTTTTAAAATATATATAGAAGTGTACATTAAGAATGGAGGACATTAAAACAACCTTCGTTTTGTGACTCATTTAGATGTAAAATCATTACTGTGTTCACATCACAAGTACTGTAGCTTATCACTGACCCCATCCCAATAGGGTGAGTAGTGGAGGTATTCATCCGACAAGCTTTGAGATAAAACCAAGGATTTGCCCTCTTGGGAATGTGCGCTTTCACGTAGAATGTAAGTAGCACAATGAAATATCTTCTTTCGATAGCCTCATAGGATTTAAGCACAACAATGTCCTGCTCAGCTCAGCCCAGCGTTCTGCTTCTGTTGCTGTGTACATATGTGAGCATTTTTAATATTGAAACATGAATTCTATAAGAATAAATAAACCATATTTCCACACCAACTTTCTTCATCTTTGCCCCTCACTTTTATCAATGTGGTCTTTATTTTACTTTTTCACTGTTAATCCTTTGCGGTATACTGTTCCACTGAAAAATGGCCCTTTTGTCCAACAATTTGTTTTGTGTGAGACAATCTGGGGTTAGAGTCTATTGGCAATACTTGACAAATCAGAAGTTGCCAGTTCACTCAATGTGGCACAGCATCTGTGAGAAGAGACTAGTGTACCAGTTCACCAATCCCTGGGATGAAATCCCTATCTTGTCCTCCCGATGGAACTGAAGAGCTCAGTGAGGGGTCCCCGCTGTTTCCTAGGCAACAGGGTCATGCTCAGGGAGATGGTCATCACTAGTTACCACAGCCACAAAGTCATAATTATGGCAAAACCCCACCTATTTGTACAATTTCTATTCTTAAAATATGATTTGAAAACTAACCCTAACCACACTGCTAACCTTATGACTAACCTTAAACCTTTTTGTTTTCATACATTTTTATGATATAGCCAATGTTGACATTGTGGCTGTAGTAGCAAGTGACAACCCAGTGAGAGAGCAGAACATGGGAGAGGAGAGGATCAATGAATTCTGAGGACCAGAGGGTCAGAGAGAGGTGTGCTGAATTCCCAAGAATCGCTAAGCACTCCTGTATATCTGAAAATAATGAATAAGTTTTAACAAATGTGGTATTTGCTTCACCTCGCGGATTTCACCTATCCTGTAATTTCAGATCTGAGTACGAGTGCCAGTCTGACATGTTCTGTTGTTGTTTTACTCATATAATTAGAACGTAATAGTATCGTTCTATGGTTCTCGCCACTCCCACTAGTCTAAAAGGAGATGACGTCGTGGCGGTCTCCATGGCATCGAAAAAAGATGAGCAACCGTCTCCCAGGAAACAGCAGTACGACCAACACATTCCCCGGCTTTGGGACTGGCACATCATGCTGTCGCTGTGAACTTATTTTGTCTAGACAAAGTTGATTCGCCTATTTTAGGTACACTGAGATATATTAACCATTAAGTTTAGCTGGAGAATGTAAGTATCCAGCGATATTGTTTGTTGTAACATGCTATCAGTAACTGACTTCGCCAGGGAGCCTTTGCTCGAACGCTGCGTGAATTATTTCACAAATGGGGATGGGGGGTCATCATTCCAGAATCTACAAGAGCTCTCTGCCCTCTTATCCACGCAGGACGAGGATGATGAAGAATGATTGTAAGGTAAGGCACTGCTAACATTCATCATTGAGATAAGCTGCTAAAACCATAGAGATCCTATTCAATTACTAGAGGGGTTATGTCATAAACCATAAAGGTTCCAGAATGCGGGGAAAATAGAAGCAAGGCATTGTGGTCAGGGAGAAATCCAAAGGCAGTCTAATTTTGGAATGAATGGTAGTAGAGGCATAGGTGACGCATTTTCTGATTTTACTTAAGCAGGGAAATAAAAGTAAAGCATGTGTTATATCAGAAATTGTGTAATATAAATATTGTCAATCTAATAACAAAAAACAAACATAATATTGTCATATCCTTATACAGTTAAATAGGTTATGCCAATTTTCAGTATAAATAGTGTCTAAAATCTATGTAAACAGATCATACATTTCTCAATTATTGTTTTATTGGAGATCTGTGAGTGTTATTAGGCTACATGATACAATATCAGTACTTGTTGCATTTACAATTTGTCTAAGTCAAATCAAATGTTATTTGTCACATACACATGGTTAGCAGACGTTAATGCGAGTGTAGCGAAATGCTTGTGCTTCTAGTTCCAACAGTGCAGTAATATCTAACAAGTAATCTAACAATTCCCCGAAATGCTTGTGCTTCTAGTTCCAACAGTGCAGTAATATCTAACAAGTAATCTAACAATTCCCCAACAACTACCTAATACACACAAATCTAAAGGGGTGAATGAGAATATGTACATATAAATATATGGATGAGCGATGGCCGAGCGGCATAGGCAAGGTGCAATAGATGGTATGAAATACAGTATATACATGTGATATGAGTAATGTAAGATATGTAAACATTACTAAAGTGGCATTATTTAGAGTGCATTGTATAAGTGACTAGTGATCCATTTATTAAAGTGGCCAGTGATTGGGTCTCAATGTAGGCAGAGTTAGTGATTGCTGTTTAGCAGTCTGTTGGCCTATCACTGATTTCAGCCAGTGTATGACTGTGGATTGACGGCATTGTTTGAATGAAATGTTGGCATATTGGCAGTTAATTTGAAACATTTATGGAATGGCTGGCTAGCTAGCTAACAAACATACAGTGCAGATACATTCTTCAAATTCATTGTTTTACACAGTATCTTATCACAGCACTTGCAAACAATGGTTGACCAACTCCCTTACAAAAATGGCTTAGCTATGTCAGGAGAAAAATTCCCTTCATATTAGGGCAATAACAACCTCTTAAGTGACAAAAAGGCACCCCATTCTTTATGGGCACTACTTTTGACCGGGACCCATAGGGCTCTGGTCAAAAGTAGTGCACTACATAGGGACTAGGGTGCCATTTTGGAGGTATAACAGACTATGCAAAGAAGGACAGTAACGCCATCTGGAATGAGGAGGAGGTGACAGAGGGGTGGCAGATTGATGACCTCACAGACAGCCGGCCACAGCCTAAGTATGTACATCCCAAATGGCATCCTATTCCCTACATAGTGCATTGCTTTTGACGAGGGCCCTATAGGCCCTGGTCAAAAGTAGTGCACTATATAGAGAATAAGAGACAGAGACAAGTTTGCAGTCATCAAGAAAAATAAAACAACATTCAAGACAAGACAGTTACTCCCACCTCTCACTGGTCATTGTGTTTGTTGTTGGCTTGCTTGTGTACACTTTCTGTGTGTGTGTGTGGCAAAGGGTGGCTACTTTGAAAAATCTCAAACATATTTTGATTTGTTTAACACTTTTTTGGTTACTACATGATTCCATATGTGTTATTTCATAGTTTTGATGTCTTTAATGCAGGGAAACTTACATCCGTTTTACCTAATTTCTACCAGCATGTTAAATGTGCAACCAGACGGGGAAAAAACTCTAGACCACCTTTATTACACACACAGAAATGCGTACAAATCTCTCCCTCGCCCTCCATTTGGCATATCTGATCATAATTCTATCCTCCTGATTCCTGCTTACAAGCAAAAACTAAAGAAGGAAGCACCAGTGACTCGGTCAATAAAAAAGACGTACGTACATACCCAAACCAGAAGCCATGGATTACAGGCAACATCCGCCCTAAGCTAAAGGGTAGAGCTGCCGCTTTCAAGGAGCGGGACTCTAACCCGGAAGCTTATAAGAAATCCCACTATGCCCTCCCACGAAACATCAAACAGGCAAAGCGTCAATACAGGACTAATATTGAATTGTACTACACCGGCTCCGATGCTCGTCGGATGTGGCAGGGCTTGCAAACTATTACAGACTACAAAGGGAAGCACAGCCGCGAGCTGCCCAGTGACACAAGCCTACCAGATGAGCTAAATTACTTCTATGCTTGCTTCGAGGCAAGTAACACTGAAACATGCATGAGAGCATCAGCTGTTACGGACGACTGTGTGATCATGCTCTCTGTAGCTGGTGTGAGTAAGACTTTTAAACAGGTCAACATTCACAAGACTGCAGGGCCAGACGGATTACCAGGACAAGTACTCTGAGCATGCGCTGACCAACTGGCAAGTGTCTTCACTGGCATTTTCAACCTCTCTCTGACTGAGTCTGTAATACCAACATGTTTTAAGCAGACCACCATAGTCCCTGTGCCCAAGAACACGAAGTTAACCTGCTTAAATGACTACAGACCCGTAGCACTCACGTCTGTAGCCATGAAGTGCTTTGAAAGGCTGGTTTTGGCTCACATCAACACAATTATCCCAGAAACCCTAGACCCACTCTAATTTGCATTCCGCCCGAACAGATCCACAGATGATGCAATCTCTATTGCACTCAACACTGCCCTTTCCCACCTGGACAAAAGGAACACTATGTGAGAATGCTATTCATTGACTACAGCTCAGCGTTCAACACCATAGTGCCCTCAAAGCTCATTACTTAGCTAAAGACCCTGGGACTTAACACCTCCCTCTGCAACTGGATCCTGGACTTCCAGACGGGCCGCCCCCAGGTGGTAAGTGTAGGTAACAACACATCCGCCACACTGATCCTCAACACGGGGGCCCCTCAGGGGTGCGTGCTCAGTCCCCTCCTGTACTCCCTGTTCACTTATGACTGCATGGCTAGGCATGACTCCAACACCATCATCAAGTTTGCCGATGACACAACAGTGGTAGGCCTGATCACAGACAACGATGAGACAGCCTATATGGAGGAGGTCAGAGACTTGACCGTGTGGTGCCAGGACAACAACCTCTCCCTCAACGTGATCAAGACAAAGAAGATGATTGTAGACTGCAGGAAAAGGAGGACCGAGCACATCCCCATTCTCATCGATGGGGCTGTAGTGGAGCAGGTTGAGAGCTTCAAGTTCCTTGGTGTCCACATCACCAACAAACTATCATGGTCCAAACACACGAAGACAGTCGTGAAGAGGGCAGGACAAAAGTATTTAGCTGAGCTATTCCCGCTCAGGAGACTGAAAAGATTTGGCATGGGTCCTCAGATCCTCAAAAGGTTCTACAGCTGCACCATCGAGAGCATCCTGACTCGTTGCATCACTGCCTGGTATGGCAACTGCTCGACCTCCGACCGTAAGGCACTACAGAGGGTAGTGCGTACGGCCCAGTACATCCACAGGGGCCAAGCTTCCTGCCATCCAGGACCTCTATACCAGGCGGTGTCAGAGGAAGGCCCTAAAAACTGTCAAAGACTCCAGCCACCCTAGTCATAGACCGAACGGCAACCGGTACCAGAGTGCAAAGTCTAGGTCCAAGAGGCTTCTAAACAGCTTCTACCCCGAAGCCATAAGACTCCTGAACAGCTAATCAAAGTGCTACCCAGACCCCTCTTTTATGCTTCTGCTACTCTCTGTTTATTATCTATGCATAGTCAGTTTAACTCTACCTACATGTACATATTACCTCAATTACCTCGACTAACTGGTGCCCCGCACATTGACTCTGTACCGGTACCCCCTGTATATAGCATCGCTATTGTTATGTTACTGCTGCTGTTTAATAATTTGTTACTTTTATTTTCTATTTTTTACTTATCTATTTTTTTACTTAACACTTATTTTTCTTAAAACTGCATTAAAACTGTTGGTTAAGGGCTTGTAAGTAAGCATTTCACTGTAAGGTCTACACCTGTTCTATTTAGTGCATGTGACAAATAACATTTGATTTGATTCACTATTATTCTACAATGTAGAAAATAGTAAAAATATAACTTTTCCCCCATCCTCAGGTGAAAATCCAACTGCCAGACAGCACAGCAACAGATATAGTCCTGGATGGATGTGAAGAAGAAAGTCCTTGGTCTGCGAACACCATACTTCTAAGTTGCTTGCCTGTCATCCTTCTGCAGAGTTCCAGGATATCAATCCACAGCCAGAAAAGTCTTTGCCACTATTTGCTGACCTCCTCTCATGCTCCATTTTTCTTCATACGGAGAGAAGTGTTATATCTCTATCTAAAACATCTGTCATCTCAGCCATGACTGAAAATCCCCTCTTTTCCTCTCCCTTTGCCCAGATGAGCATCGGTGGTCCGAGGTGCAGGCTTCAAACCTGTAGCTGCTTAGCGGCAGAGTGGTTCAATTCCACCTTTTGGGCGTAAATTCTAAGAGCTCAAATGTATAGACTTTGATCCCCTATAATATTCATAGTAATTTGCTAATAGATGTTCTACGAAACAACAACAAAAACATTTGTAATAGTGCTATTGGAAATAAATAGCTACTCTTGTTGAAACTACGCGTCTGTTCTTAATGTTTCATTTGAAAGTTTTGGGCTCCCGAGTGGAGCAGTGGTCTAAGGCACTGTATCTCAGTGCTAGAGGTATCACTACAGACACTGGTTCGATTCCAGGCTGTATCACAACTGGCCGTTATTGGGAGTCCCATTGGGCGGCACACAATTGGCCCAGCATCGTCCAGGTTAGGGTTTGGCCAGGGTAGGCCGTCATAGAAAATAACAATTTGTTCTTTACTGACTTGCCTGGTTAAATAAAAATACAAAATATTCTGTCTATCTGTCTGACTGTCTGTTTGACACAAACACACAATTTCTCTGTCTCACTCACACAGGGGCTGGAGGTCACTCTACCCATGAACCACATCATGGATCAAAGCAACCTGCAATGAATGACAGAGCAAGTTAGGGTGAAATACCCAATAGTATTCAAACTGCACTACCACACTTTTTCTGCATTTCCAACAAAGGACTTTGCGCCTGTGCTTGGCCTAAAGATGCAGGCTTTTGTTACCAATGCATGTAACAGGCTTGAGTTGAGAGTAGGAGGTAGGAATGTGCACAGGTGAGTGCAGAGCTTCAATCTTCTGTTATGAAGCAGAAAAGATGGGTATTGTCATTACTGCCACTATGGATTAGAGTTCCATGGTTTTCATTATAAAGTCTTGACTCTGTTCATGGAATATATTTGTTCTGTTACATGGAATATTGGTTGCATTTCAAGAAATACAATTATTCAACCTGTGTTACACTCGGCTATTTGTGGTATGTTCTCATTGTGCTACATTTACCAACACCCTCTTTGCTATAGCTTAACATTCTTGTTTGTTATTATTCAATACTGTTTTATTCTAAGGTAGTTGTGGCCGTGGGCTGTGTTGATCAATTACTATGAGGGAGTACATGGTTCGACAGCAGCGAACTCATGATCATGTGACGCATACGTTACTTTCCCGGCACAATCCCAGACGCAAACGGCTCCGTATCGTCGATGTACACAGTCCTACTCCCCCCACGCCTTGGTTTCGGTATGGCGGACGGCGAGAGGTCCCCGCTACTGGCAGATCTCGGAGATGGTGGTGGTAACGGCGGAGTGTCACCTGGCTCGGCTCCCTATGGTTTACCAAATAAGCCACAAAGTGAGTATACATGCCATGGATGTTCTCCGACCTAGCCAAGGCAGTCGGCTGGCTAGCTAGCTGACAACTCGTCGGTTCCTAGGATTTCCAGATAGCCAAGAGCACAAGTTGCTGTCTGGCTAGGAACACGAACAGCGCGTATTTGGTAAAACATGGTAACGACGATTTTTGTGTCTGCACTGATTCTCTGGGGAATATATCGTGGTTGCTAGCCAGCTAGCGGTTGATGCAAGCATGCCGGTTAGTTAACTTAGTTGGCTGGCAATATTTCTCTATAACCTTTTGGAATTGTCTGCATTTGATCGTTTAGGCGTCATAGTTAAACGGATGTAACTAACAAAACAGAAACACTATGTTGAGTTGTGTGCATGGAGCTAGCTGGTTGTCTGCTGCAAGATTGCTAACTAGCTAGCCTCGCTGTAATCAATTTCTCAATACAGAATAAGCAAGTTACCATATCCTGATGATCCACGTGTTATGACATTGCAAGTTATGTGATAGTGGCCTACAGAAATAAACCATTTCAGTGTAATATTTGTATCACCATTTGAAGATCTACCGCCAGTATGGTCACGCTAACTAGCTAGTGTGCTAATCTCGTTTGAGGCGTGTACCGAAGCACCTGATTTGATTGGCACCGCTCTGGGCCATTCGCGAAGCTTATAATTACTGCAAGATAAGACGTCGACCAATTACTGTTTTCTGGGGAGGGGCTACTGTATCTTTGGAAATATCAGAACAGTGGCATGAGTTGCGGTAACACAGGTGTTTGTTCACATCGTAACACCTTAAATTATTGTTTTTTTAAATATTACAGTGGTAATTGCTTATTTCCGTGATAATAGTACTATAATTATGGCCAGTTCCTCCTACACACACACAGATAAGCCCCGTCAGTCCTTTTATAAAGCTCATTTTCTGTTGGAACTCAAGACTCAAATCTCATTCTTGTTAATCCTCATTTAAAATGTAAAACAAAAAAGTGAACAGTACTTTCCGTGTAACCCTTTCTTGGTTCAGTGCACTACTTACTCTGTCTGTATTATTCTGTCAGTCAATCTGCAAATCCGTGGTGCTAAAACGCCAGATATATGCAATACAAACTCAAATGTTATCAAAAACAAAAGGGCTGATAAAAAAACAGCAATTAAAAATAACTAAGCATGTACAAATGTATAGGAGCTCTGTGCTTAGGCTGCTACTAGGGCTCCATGGCAACTAATAGCAACTATCAGCGAAATCAGGGCTTTATTGAAGAATGTTTTACTTGCGATGACTAATATGTGGTTGTCTTTCCCACCTTAGTTGAATGCACTGATTGTAAATCACTCTGAATAAGAGTGTCTGCTAAATGACCAAAACGTTCATGTTCACCCCCCTACCCCCTCTCTGCATTTCAGGCTTTCCTCCCTTCCCCAGCCCCACCCAGCCCTCAGTGCTTATGGGGGAGGACCCTCCTCCGTACTCCCCCCTCACCTCCCCAGAGAGTGGCAGCGCGCCAGGCATCAGCTGTAGAGTGTGTCAGAGCCTCATCAGCGTGGAGGGGAAGATCCACCAGCATGTGGTCAAGTGTGGGGTTTGCAACGAGGCTACGGTGGGTGACACGTATATCTATCTGTAGTGTCATCACATCTATAGTCATACAAGTTGTATACAGTGGGCAGGCTGGGTGGGTGACCTACCACATAAACCTGCATGTCAGGGTTGGGATTAATTCCATTTAAATTCAGGAAGTAATCTGACATTCGAACTTCCCTCATTGCTTCTCTATGAGAACTTGGATTTGGATTTCAGTTCACTTCCTGAATTGACCCTAGGTTTAAGATAAAAGTTTAGGACAAGTTATAATTCCATGTGGAAACTTTTTGAAAAGAAACAGATTCATGGGACCAGCGCCGTTGCTTGGCATGGGTCCTCAGATCTTTAAAAGGCGGGGTTGATTTATTTGAAATGGAATTGACCCCAACCCTTGTTCAACTTGTTCACCCATCTGTGTCCCTCTCCTTCTCCTCTTGTCTCTGTCTCCCTCTGTAGCCCATCAAGAATGCGCCAGCAGGGAAGAAGTATGTCCGCTGCCCCTGTAACTGCCTGCTCATCTGCAAAGTCACCTCCCAGAGGATCGCCTGTCCCCGGCCCTACTGGTAACAGGGAGGGAAGAGGGTTGAGAGAGAAGGAGTGGGTGAAAGAGAGACTGGATGCATCCCAATTGGCACCATATTTACTATTTAGAGCACTACTTTTGACCAGATGGGCCCTGGTTGTAGCGCACTATATAGGGAATTAAGCAATACACAATAGGGAAATAGACTGCTATTTGGGATGTAGCCACATGATCAAAGAGGGAGGGAAACAGACAGCAAGGGTTATATGTGAAATGATTCCCTCCCTTCATAAAACAACATTACATGGCAGCAGCAGATGCTACTTCAGTCAAGGCAACAGTGTCTCAGGGCGTACATATACAGTTGAAGTCGGAAGTTTACCGACACCTTAGCCAAATACATTTAAACTCAGTTTTTCACACTTCCTGACATTTAATCCTAGTAAAAATTCCCTGTCTTAGGTCAGTTAGGATCACCACTTTTTTTTAAGAATGTGAAATGTCAGAAAAATAGTAGTGATTTATTTCAACTTTTATTTCTTTCATCACATTCCCAGTGGGTCAGAAGTTTACATACACTCAATTAGTATTTGGTAGCATTGCCTTTAAATTGTTTAACTTGGGTCAAATGTTTTTGGGCAGCCTTCCACAAGCTTCCCACAATAAGTTGGGTGAATTTTTTTTGCCCATTCCTCATGACAGAGCTGATGTAACTGAGTCAGGTTTGTAGGCCTCCTTGCTCGCACATGCTTTTTCAGTTCTGCCCACAAATTTCTATAGGATTGAGGTCAGGGCTTTGTGATGGCCACTCCAATACCTTGGCTTTGTTGTCGTTAAGCCATTTTACCACAACTTTGGAAGTATGCTTGGGGTCATTGTCCATTTGGAAGACCCATTTTACAACCAAGCTTTAACTTCCTGACTGATGTCTTGAGATGTTGCTTCAATATATCCACATAATTTTCCTGCCTCATGATGCCATCTATTTTGTGAAGTGCACCAGTCCCTCCTGCAGCAAAGCACCCCCACAACATGATGCTGCCACCCCCGTGCTTCACGATTGGGATGGTGTTCTTCGGCTTGCAAGCCTCACCCTTTTTCCTCAAAACATAACGATGGTCATTATGGCCAAACAGTTGTATTTCTGTTTGATCAGAACAGTGGAAATGTCTCAGAAAAGTACGATCTTTGTCCCCATGTGCAGTTGCAAACTGTAGTCTGGCTTTTTTATGCCGGTTTTGGAGCAGTGGCTTCATCCTTGCTGAGCGGCCTTTCAGGTTATGTCGATATAGGACTCGTTTTACTGTGGATAAAGGTACTTTTGTACCTGTTTCCTCCAGCATCTTCACAAGGTCCTTTGCTGTTGTTCTGGGATTGATTTGCACTTTACATACACTAAGTCAACTTAGTGTATGTAAACTTCTGACCCACTGGAATTGTGATACAGTGAATTATAAGTGATATAATCTGTCTGTAAACAATTGTTTAAAAAAAAAAAATACTTGTCATGCACAAAGTAGATGCCCTAACCAACTTGTCAAAACAATAGTTTGTTAACAAGAAATTTGTGGAGTGGTTGAAAAACAAGTTTTAATGACTCCAACCTAAGTGTATGTAAACTTCCGACTTCAACTGTACAATAAGGATTACTGTGAACTAGGATGATGTAGGACATTAATTACAACAGGTCCCCCAATGTGTATTCCTGTGTAACTAAGTGGTCAAGATATATAACTTTCAAACTACAGAAATACTGCCTGTATGATGTGTTTTTTAATGCTGCGTTTTGTATCATAGGAGGCAAAATGCCTCGTACCGGATGTATTTCTGTATTTTGAAAGTTATATATCTTGACTGCTTGATTGCTGACATGCAAAACATTTTTGGGACTATATCAATAATGGACTATTTTATAGTTTCTGGGTGGAGTTTTCCTTTAAGGGCTGCATTAGGCTAACCCAGTGCATAGCTAAGTTAGGTGACTTGTATGGAACTTACGCTCTGTTGTATTTAAACCTAGCTAAGAATACTGACTTGTAGACTGAACAGTGAGTTATGTGGTTGCTGTTTTGCTGTCCTGGCACTGATTCTGCTGATGGCAGCTATTTCGAATAAGGGTCTATTTTGTGATGTGAGATTGTTTTCCCTTCTAAACATGAATGCACTAACTGTGACTCTGGAAAAGAGCATCTGCTAAAATGACTTAAATGTAAACATTTTAGTTGACAGGTATGGTTACGCTCTGTTGCATTTAAATCTAGGAATACTGACTTGTAGACGGATCAGTGAGCTATGTGGTCATGTTCCCCCAGTAAGAGGATAATAAACCTGGGTCCGGTCCACCCTGGTCCAGCCAGCCCTGACCCCCAGCCGGCCGGAGCTCGGGTCTCCTGTGGACACTGCAGCATCACTTTCTTGGTACGACCCTTCCCTCACCTCTCTCACAGCCATCATATACAGTAGGTTGCATCCCAAATATCACCTTATTCCCGCCAAAAGGGCACCAGGGCCCAGATGTTTGATTGTGTCTATAGGTAAATGAGGTGTGTGTGGTTACGATTTGGAAACATAGTCCAGTGTCCAAAGGCTTATTGGGTTATTAGGTAATCAAATAAGTGTCAAATCTTTCCAGATTCCAGTTACAAAAATAACCCTATTAATCAACAAAACAAAAATACAAGTTCCCCAAGAATCAATCATTTAGTGTTATGCACACGAGTGCAACATAATCTGATTAGTATTAATTACTCTTACATCAACAACAAATACACCGGCCAGTTTATTTGCCTCCAGGACAGCCTGAATTCTTCGGGCATGGATTCTACAAGTCGGAAACATTCCACAGGGATGTTGGTCTAAGCTGCCGCGATGGCATCGCGCAGTTGCTGCAGATTGGACAGCGGTACAACACCGCCACCAGCCTGTACCTTTGACACCGGCAGGATGGTACCACGGACTCCTGCTGCTTACACCAAATCCTGACTCTGCCGTCAGCATGACGCAGCAGGAACCGGGATTTGCCGGACCGTTCAATGTTTTTCAACTCCTCAATTGTCCAGTGTTGGTGTTTGCGTGCCCACTGGAGTCCCTTCTTGTTTTTAGCTGATAGATGTGGTCGTCTGCTGCAGTAGCCCATCCGTGACAAGGATCAACGAGTTGTGCGTTCCGAGATGCCGTTCTGCACACCACTGTTGTACTGCATCGTTATTTGTCTGTTTGTGGCCCGCCTGTTGGCTTACACGATTCTTGGCGTTCTCCTTCGACCTCGTCAACGAGATGTTTTCGCCCACAGGACTCCGCTGACTGGATGTTTGTTTGTCGCACAATTCTCGGGAACCCATAGACCCTGTCGTGTGTGAAAAGCCCAGGAGGGCGGCAGTTTCGGAGAGAGTGGATTCGGCGTGCCTGGCACCGACGATCATATCACGCTCAAAGGCGTTTAGGTCACTAGTTTTGCCCATTCTAACATTCAATTGAATGTCTGTCTGCCTGCTTTATATGGCAAGCCACGGTCACGTGACTCACTGTCTGTGGGAGCGATCCATTTCCGTGAACGGGGTGGTGTACCTAATAAACTGGCCAGTCTGTACAATTCATTAAAACAAACTATTACCACATTTAAAACCACAGACAAGTTAATGTTATGGTTAGATTGAGTGTGTTTGAAAATGCAGGTAGTGTGTATGTATTCTCTTCACTGACTGTTTCCTCTCACCCTGACAGCATCCAAAATGGTACCCTACTCCCTATTCAGTGCACTACGTTTGAGTAGAACCCATATGGCTCTGGTCAAAAGTAGTGCACTATTTAGGCAATAAGGTGCCATTTGGGATGTATACTCTATCATATTGACATAAGTGTCTTGTAATGTGTTTCAGTGGACAGAGTTTACTGACAGGACACTCGCCAGGTGCCCACACTGCAAGAAAGTGTGAGTTTCTATCTATCCACACAGTACCCAGTCAATACAGAGGAGTCCATTTAAAAGGGATTATACAATATGCTCAAAATAATGTTCTCCAGTGGTGGCTGGTGGCACCTTATATCGGAGGACATGCTCATAGTTGTGGCTGGATGACTGTTCCATTAGCCTGTAGCATTAGGCATCGTGATAAGCTCCTTACTGACTTGTGTGCAACCTCTCAAGTCTGAGCTGTTTCTCTTACACAACCTTTTTATTAATATGACTTGCTTCAGCAACTAACAATTTAAACCTATGAAGTTATTTTTGAACAGCCGAAGCAAGTCGGACAATTTTTCTCCAGGACAATTACCCTTTCTGTTTAATGTTTACAGTCCCTTTCTCCCTCTCTTTTGCCACACCCTTCGACATGCAGCTCCTCTATTGGTCAGAGGTACCCTCGAAGGCGGAGCTTGTGGTGTTTTCTACTATGCTTGCTTTTCAGCATCTCCACTGCTGGGCTGGTGGTGAGTACACCCTCCATACTGTCCACTCTACATGACATTACTTGACAAACTCATATCGTAGATGTATCAAACACTGCCATGTCCACCGCCTAAGCCCCTTCATGAGGCAGGAAAAACCCTGTTAAGTGTTCTCTCTCCCTCTGTTCTGTGTCTGTAGGACCCATTTCTCACCACTAACACATTGCAAAAAATGTAAATGTTACATGCTCTCCTTTCTTTCTCTCTGTAGGCTGGTACGTGGGTGAAGGCCCAGGACTATGGGGGTATCTATGCCTCCTGGGCCGTGCTGATCCTGCTGGTACTCCTTACCCTGGGCCGGGCTCTGTACTGGGCCTGCATGCGTGTTAGTGAGCCCTTACAGAACTTCACATAGACACACACACACACGTGTAGGTTGAAGTTGCCCCTAGATTCTGATCTTGGGTCAGTTCTGCATTTCCCCCTCTAATGGCTAAGGTTAGGATTGGGGGAAGGGAAGCTGATCTCCTAGATGTGTACCTAGGGGAAACTTCACCCCAAAGCCACACAAACAGGGGAGAGGAGACCCGCGGGGGGGGGCTTTTAAAATAATATTTATTTAAACTGGAAATTAAAACAAAAGTTTTCCTCCTTCCCTTTAGTCTGTTCAATGTGTTTCCAAACTGGATGATGAAGAACAGTTACTTACTCCCAAAGGAGCAGTAGCGTGACTGCTACATTACTAGTTCAATTAGTTTTAACATGTTCCAACTACTGTCCCTTCCCTCTTTTTAATCATCACTCAGGCCATATCATGGCATGGCTCAGTGGAAGAAAGTCTTCTATTATGACACGGCCCTCGGAAAAGACGGCTACTTCGCAAGACTGATTTCATGTTCTGTTTTTGGGCATTTTACATGATTTATTGGTTTTGGTAAACCCTTGAAGCATTTTAGAAAGGCAAATGTAGCTAAAAATTAGGCCAGTGCAAGGTGAACGCCAACCAAGTTACCCTCCTTTGCCCGTCATGGTGCATAATCTGTGGGACTGTCAGTCTTTGATCCAAAGTAGTTTGGAAGCCTTCAAAGCAGTTCTTATTTTTTTTTTATTTAACTAGGCAAGTCAGTTAAGAACAAATTGTTATTCACAATGACGGCTTACCCCGGCCAAATCTGGACGACGCTGGGCCAATTGTGCGCCGCCCTATAGGACTACCAATCGCGGCCGGATGTGATAGATCGAGAGAGAGATTGAGATGAGGCTGTTCAATCTGACTGGACACATACAGCCCTGCTCTCTCTCTCTATCACACACACACACACAGCTAATAGCTTAGATGTAAGGTCAAAGTAAGCTGTCAGTGTAACCCATAGATGTACACTGTACTATAGAGCCTCAAAATGATGAAAACCCTCAGTGGTGATGCTGACGTTAAACCCACTTTAGGCCAAGTGTGCCCACTACCCAACTCTATGGTCGAACTACAGTACATCTTTGCCTGGCTACCCATCTGTTTCTTCTCCACAATGAGTCGGAATTTGCTTTCCTCCCTGACCCTTTGAAAATGTGTGAACATTTTGACTGTTCTGATTGGTCCCAGAAACCGATGAGTTGGGCCTGATATGAATCATGTCATTTTGACATCCGCACAAATGACTTCTAGGATGGCAGGTTCAGACTGATGTATGGAGCGATCCATAGAGCAGCGGAATTAAATTGGGGATGAGTGTTGTCAGGCAAAAAAAATCTACCCTCCATGATCAAAATGAGTCCTTGATGACAGAGGCAGGCTGAGGTCGTTGTAGACCCTGTGCCTCGGAGAGGCTGTCCTTCAGGTTGGGGATGCGTCCCAAATGGCTCCCTATATAGCGTACTCCTTTTGTCCAGATTCCGTATATGGCTCTGGGCAAAAGTAGTGCACTAAATAGGGAGTAGGGTACCATTCGGGATGCTGTCGGGGTGAGCGGAAACAGTCAGTGAAGAGAATATGCACTAACTGCATATTCAAACAGTCAAACTAACCCTATAACATTAACTTGTCTGTGGTTCTGATTGTGGTAGTTTATTTTTATTTTTTATTACTGATATATTAGTTTCTGTTTTAATTAATTGTATATATGTTGTTCATGTGAGTAATTATTACTAAGCAGATATTCTGTTGCACTCGTGTGCATAACACTACATGATTGATTCTTGGAGAACTGTTATTTTTGTTTTGTTGATTTAATAGGGTTATTTTTGCAACCCTTTTTAATGGAATCTGGAAAGTTGCTACACTGATTTGATGACCTACTAACCCATTAAGGCTCTGGACACTGGATTATGTGTCAATCTTAAATCACACACACAAACCTCATTTACATAGACACAAACATTTTTAACCACATTTTCCACATGAATTGCATACTTTTACACACACACACACACAGCTCTTTGAGATGGTTACCCTGCTTGACAGAACTGTTACAGTAGCAGTGAGCTATTTTAAAATATCATGTTATTTATTATAATGATCATGTTTTAATCATGATATTTATGTACAATATTGATCCTGTTAATGATACCGATGATCAAGAACCTGGCTGATGCGCTCTTCAGAGTTTGTTTACACACAATAAAGACGGATGAAAATATCAGAAGGCTTTTTAGGCTGTTTTGTAATTTTGTTATTGCTTTAAAGACCGTTTACAGCAATCTCAATAACCGACAATACAATAATCCAAACCAAACATAAGACAAAACAACTACTTAGTGGTGAGTAGTCCAGACACTCGGACACATTCACAGGTTGTTATAGTTCGTGTCATTTGGGTCATTTCACAAAATGAGTGCCTTTTGAGTCCCGTTGATGTTTTGAATAGAAATTGTGCAATAATATTTATTTTTTAAAAGCCTGTTATTTTAGACATGCTCTGGAACTTTGGCATCTAAGTATAATTACTTTTTTTACTTCCAGCTTTGGGCTGGATGTGTCAGAGTAGTTCATTTAAGCAATAGGGCCTGAGGGGGTGTGGTATATGGCGAATATACCACGGCTAAGGGCTGTTTTTAGGCACGACACAACGCGATTACAAACTGGTTACCAACGTAATTAGAGTAAAAATAAATGTCCTGATATACCATGGCTATCAGCCAATCAGCATTCAGGGCTTTAACCACCCAGTTTATAAACATGCATAATCTATGAGCAGAATTCCTGTTTTACCTCAATTGGCCACAAATCCCTAGCTTGAAAGCAACTTTTTCTGGAAGCTGTGCTGCACCAATTCCCCTACATTTTCCCAAATGTGGGCTAGCCCCCTAGCAATTCGAGTTCAACCAATGAGCTTCAGCCCCTCACCATATGAGTGACAACTAGCATGATGCACACACAGCAGAGCGAGAGAGAGCAATGATGTGGTGCACATATGTGACTTTTAGGGACCACTTGGCTCGTGAGCGCTGATTTCAGAACTACAGATTATGAACAGATTTTTTTTTTTTATATGGTGAAACTATTCCTTTTTAAATATTATTTCAAAAACAAACGGTGAAAATCTAATCTAATAGTCAAATCAGAGTAAAATCAGGTGAGCTGGTTCTACTCTTTTTGGGCATGTTGTGGTGGAAAACTGAGCAGGTCTAACGTCAGCCATAGGAGGTTGGTGGCACCTTAAATTGGGGAGGATGGGCTCGTGGTAATGACTGGAGTGGAATCTGTAGAATGGTATCAAATACATCCAACACATGGTTTCCAGGTGTTTGATGCCATTCCATTTGCTCCGTTCCGGCCATTATTATGAGCCATCCTCCCCTCAGCAGCCTCCACTGTCGTCAACCCTGTTACCCATAGATTGGCTAGAAATGTTAACAATTAAAATGTTTTGTGAAACTTGCATTACATTTCCACTCTGTTGCACACAACCTTGGTTCCAATCACACTGCCACAAGGGGATGTGTGGCCGATTTTAAGAAGAAATTGTCAACCCTGTTACAGTCAGCACTTACAGTCAACCCTGCTACTTTATTTGGCACTTACTATAGTTCTTTTTTTTTATTCAACCTATTGAGATGGGAAATGGTTGTTTATGAACATGAGCTCCCGAGTTGCGCAGCGGTCTAAGGCACTGCATTTCAGTGCTAGAGGCGTCACTACAGACCCTGGTTTGATTCCAGGCTGTATCACAACAGGCCGTGATTGGGAGTCCCATAGGGCGACTCACAATTGGCCCAGCATTGTCTGGGTTTGGCCGGGGTAGGCTGTCATTGTAAATAAGATTTTGTTTTTAACTGACGTGCCTGGTTAAATTAAAATAAAAAACATATGCGTTTTATGACAATGTTAAAATGAGGTGAAATTCTATTTATTTTTTATTTTTTTAACAAAGTTACACTACTCAAAAGGCACCAAAATGGAGGAACGGACCAGTTACATTATATCCAAATTAAAAGTTTTGAGCGGTTCCATTATGCCTTGTGATGTGAACCAAATGTGCACACATTTTTTATGACCTCACACACACACACCTAACATAGCTCCTTTTGGGCTCTTCTTGAGTTTCATGCGGATATATTTTTTCCTCGACAAAGAGATGGAAGGATTAGGAACATTGAGAAACCTTTCAAAAACCACAAGCTCCCTGGAGAGAGAGGGGGAGAGGGAGGGGTGAGAGAAGAGTCAGCAGGAAAAAAGACAGACAAGTGTTTTTTGGGGGAGAAAAGGTGTGCATCCCAAATGGCAACCTATACCCTATGTAGTGCACTAGTTTTGCCCAGGGCCTTATGAGGCCTGCACTATACAGAGAATAAGGTGCCATTTGGGACACATTCAAAGAAAGAGGGAGGAAAAGACTTGGTCCTGTAACCTTCTGGGTTTAAATGGCTTTAGCTCAGAGGGCATTAGCAAAAAAGAGTGGGGCGGTAATCTGGGTCCTGTTCAACACACACACACACACAGGCGTTTGTCACAAATGGCACCCTATTCCCTATATAGTGCACTACTTTCGACCAGGGCTCTGGTCAAAGTAGTGCACTGCATAGGGAACAGAGCACCATTTGGGATAAAACCACAAACACAAACTTACACTTTCCGTCCTCACATACACACATGATGAGAACTGATGTTCCCACTAAACTCATTGCCATGACTGAATACTAGGCCCTGAAAAAAAAACACTAAAACCTTCATCCCTCTTACTCCTAACAGGATTTGACCCTAAGACCCGCAGCATGACCCTCATCCCACACAATACCATCATCCTGTCTCACATACAGGCTGCAGCATCCCAAATGGCATCCTATACCCTTTGTAGTGGACTACGTTTCACCAGGGCCCATAGACCAGGGCCCTCTCTCATACATACTATGGGATCATCAACCTGTATCATAAACAGTTCTCTCAGCATATCCCTTCACTTTTACTCACAAAGCTATCTCTATCAGTGAAAGGAAAAAAGAGGAGAGGGGTGAAAAAGGAAGAGAAATGGGGTGAGGAAAGGATTTAAAGGGACGGCTTGAAGGGAGAGAGAGGAGGAGAGGATGGAGGCATGAAAAGTCGCGGAAAGAGATTGAACAGAGGCTAAGCTAAGTAGCAGATTACGCTTGTGGGTCGTCAGCTGCAAAACAAACAGGAGTCCTTTTAGAAGACTGTAATCCTTATTTAGCCCCCATCCCATTCATGCACATACATACAAACCCTATGACACGTTTAGTCACAGTGGACATATTCAGCGTCTGAACTGGCCCCCTATTCCTTTATAGTGCACCAGGTTTGACCAGGGCCCATAAGGCTCTGGTAAAAAAAAAGTGCACTATGTAGGGAATAGGGGGGCATTTGGAATGCACACAGGACATACTATTGAAAGAGGAGAAGAAGCTCAAGAGCAAGTTGTTGTCAAACCAAATTCCTGTGTGCCAATTGGGTTTTCAATGAGCTTTGCAATGTTGACGACTGACTGGTCCAATAGAATGCGGAGTCAGAGGGGGAAAAACAAGGACTTTTACACCAAACGGAAACATATTTTTGACACCCCCAATGACGACTTCAATGCCTCTTGTAACTGTAGCTCTGTGTGTGATCTATGTCCACCGTAGGCTGTGTCACCAGTGTATCCCTTTGGGCTGCCAAGGTCTCTGTATGTGTGGGTGCATGCATGTGTGTGTGTCTGGTTTCAGGCGATCCACCCGCATGTGACCCGGAGTCCCAAGACTGCTAAAAGCACAACATTCAACTCAATTAGCCGCATGCATAATTGATGTCTGTCTGGAAGAGTATTTGTTTTTACACTGGAATTAAAAGCCTCCGGTGTCAGCTATCGTATCTGAGGGGACAGAGGACGGGAGGGCGGGAAGGATGCACTGATTCTACACCTTTTTCAAACCATTGCTATATTGAGAGTAAAGTGCTCTTCAGCAACCATGGCTGCGTTAGAAGTGTTATTGTAAATCTTTTTATTTTATTTTTAACACTTGAAAAGAGCAGAGGCCCGGACACAGTATGCGCCTAATCACCTTTAACGACGTTTCGATCCATAGTCAAGCACAGTGAAACACTCATGTATACTGTGATTTTGATAGGCTCTGATGATACTGGCTATCTCCCCCTAACTTTACTTACATACTTATACTGGCTGCTTTGTTGATCCCTGACCAAGGACACTATTCATAGGTGAAAACAGACGGCGTCCTAAATGGAACCCTATTCCCTCTACAGTGTACTACTTTTGACCAGAGCCCATAGGACCCATGTGGATTGCTTTGACTATTTGCTTTTACTACGTTCCGACTCTTAAGATGTTAGATACTGTAGGACCAACGGGACATTTAAACTCTGATGTAATGTTATCATTATATTGTCTGTTGTTGTATATTATGATTTGTTTATATATATATTTTAATAGTGGGTTATATTGTAGCATTGTAATGATGTATTGATGATGGTTGTCTTCTGCCCAGGGACTACAGATGAAAATGAGCGCTCTAGCTAAATCTGGCGCAATGGCATGTTGTACATGGTCCCTGAAAAATAAACAAATAAATAAATACGTACATTTTGACATCATTTTGAAAGTCACCACACTGGCAATCATAGCGATCGCTTTAGTTTAACTCTAGATTGTGGGACGGTAGGAAAGAGGAACAGTGGAAGGCGTGGAGAGAGAGGAAGGAGGAGGGTAGGAGAGAAAGGTAGATGGGATGGGGGGTATAAGCTTGATTCTGACAGACTGCTGTCCCTCAATCTGTCCAGACTTCTTCAAGGGGACTGCTCTTCTCTGCTCATCTGGAGAACACTGGCCACAGAGGTAACTATAACACCTTCATTCTTATATCACATTTCCTCCTCTGCTTGTTTCTTTTTTAACCACTTCAAAGAAGAAGAAGTTCACTCAAGGGAAAAATAAAGTTATTCTATGCGATTCGATTCTGTTCCTGTAATTAGAGGAATCTTTTTTTTTTTTTACTAAAAACATCCTCAGTTCAGCTGTGTGCTGTGATGGGCGATTCTGCTTTCATGCTGCAATTGTTTGTTGGTTCTTATAACTGCACTGTATATCTATTTGCTAAGAAGTTGTAATGAAGTTGTAACTCCAAATTACATGAAATTGTCTGCTTTCCTTTCTGAATGTGAGCATTTTACCAACAAAGTAATTCATTTGAAGAGACAGTATGTTTTATTTGTCCCATGATTAAATGCACATTTTAGTCTAGTATGGCATTTTTGGAGACCATCAACAATGATGATACAATCATATTGCTTCAGTGTGAAGACGAATCAGCTGCTTAGGATGACATTGGATTTCTATAATAACATCTTAACATTAACATTTGACATTTAGAGGAACAAATCTTTACACATTTGAAGTCGCTAACATTCTTTTTGACTGCATTTCTGCTGTGACTGTTACTGTCATTTGTTATCCACTTTCATGAAGAAAGAAAGTGATTTATGTCAATTATCAATACCTTGTTGTGGTAATGAAGATAATAAAACAACTATACAGATGTTCTTGAATATATTACTTCATTGTGGTAGTGATGATGATGATGATGATTATGGCGATGAAGATAAAGATGACGGTGAATGATGATGATGATGATGGTATTTTACAGATGCAGTGTAACTGTCACGCCTCTATAGGGTCCCTTCCCCTCGCCATATTGGAGCAGAAGTAAGGGTCCCACTTTATATTGTGTTACTAAAACATTTGAGTATTTGTATAGCAAGTCGTTACATAGTTTAGGCACTGGGCAGGTACAGTGTCTGTGCACAATTTACCACGCGTTTGCCATCACTGCAAATTGAGGTTTGCGTGGTCTATGTGGGTGTCTGTGTCTATGCATTTCTCTCTGCAAGTGAATCTCAATCGTATTTTCTTGATTGCTCGCGTCCTCTCTCCTCTCGTCCTTCTCAAAACGAATTGGAGACGAAGGTCCCGAAGGAAAGGACCTCTGACCTACTACAATGCGGGTTGAGAAGTAGGTGAGGAGAGAGGATGCAAGGAATGGAAGAAAAACAAACTGATCAAGAGCCTCTGTGTTCAATCTAACGATTCCTCCTGTCTCTTAGCAGTGTTATTCCCTGATTGGGCATACAAGCCTGCGTGGTCACCTGGCTCCAGACAGGTGCAGCTGTGGCACTTCCTGTTGGAACTCCTGGGGCGGGGTGAGGGCGGGCGATCGGATGGGGGAGTGGGGGAGTTTGTCATCAGAGACCCTGAGAGGCTGGCGAGGCTGTGGGGAGAAAGGAAAGGCAAACCCCACATGAACTATGACAAGCTGAGCAGAGCACTGAGGTGAGGTGACATAACACACTCACTATACACACATGGTGATGATGATGATGTTTTACAGATGTAACTGTAATTCCACAAACACACTAGCACACACACACACAAGTCATGCACGCACGCACCCACTCACTCACACACATATAGGCTCTTACGCTAAGCTCACATACAGAAGCCTCGTTCGACCATCCTGATCTCGCGACCTTAGTGAGGTGACACTAAATGAGAGCGCAGCAGTCAGGATGGTGGATCAGGCTACACGTCACAGGGGGTTGGTGGCACCTTAATTGGGGAGGACGGGCTCGTGGTAATGGCCGGAGCGGAATCAGTGGAATGGTATCAAATACATCCAACACATGGTTTGATCGCATTTCATTCGCTCCGCTCCAGACATTATTATGAGCCGTCCTCCCTTCAGCAGCCTCCACTGTTACACATACAGTGTCAATACTACTGTTGCTCCTTCTTTGTTACCAACAGGTACTACTACAATAAGAGGATTCTTCATAAGACCAAAGGGAAGAGATTCACCTACAAGTTTAACTTCAGTAAACTGATCCTGGTTAACTACCCAGGGTACCCACCTTGCCACCAGGTTATTATATCCCCTTTTTATCTCAAGGCGTATGTCCCAAATAGCACCCAGTTCCCTATAAAGAGCTATGGGCAATGGTCAAAAGTAGTGCACTATACAGGGAATAGGGTGCCATTTGGGACGCAGTCAAATGACACATATCCTACCATCTCACAATCATACCAACCTCATCTCATATAAGGATGTAATGTTATGGAAACATCTTCCTCATGTCCATACCATCCTCCTTGTCCCTCCCAGCTGGTACAGAGTGCCCCTCTTCCGTTCCCCCTTGCCCCCCCTGAGGGTGGGGTGACTGGGGCCCCACTGTGTGGAGGAGTGAGAGGTGCCATGATGGACAGAGGTAAGAACCCAACCCTGCCTCCCATAAAACCTCATGATTGATGATTGATCATATCACTCTGCTTCAATTTATTTGGCGTTACTCAGTGCTCATTTCGGGCTACAAAATTTCAGGGGCTGTATGTATCAACCTTCTCAGATTAGGAGTGCTATTTCGCCTTTCAAATTACAATGAATAAGATTATATGGACAAGAGGGAACTGATCCTAGATCAGCACTCCTACTCTGATGCTTAATCCATACAGCCCAAACATACAGCCCCCTTGTCCTCAAGATATTTGTGACATCTCTTGATGTACATCAATGTGTAAGTGACTGACTGTCTGTGTGTGTGTGTGTCTGTCTGTGTTTCTTTTGATTGACAGCCCTCCAGTGTGTCACACACCCTCTCCTGCTTCCGTACTGTTTCCAGAAGCCCATCCCGTTCCCACAGTCCCACTATCTTCAGGGACACTTACCCTTCCACTCTGTGCCCCCTCCTCCTGGGAGCTCGAACCCTAACCCGAGTGAACTCTCAGCAGTCCTTCCACCTTCCACCACTGCTGCTTTACACCTCCACCCCAATGGCTGGCCAACCAAGACTGGCTCAGAGTGGGGTTTGAACAATATGAACAGAAGCGCCACCCTTCGCGTGGGACTGGGAGCGAAAGAGAGCGGGAGCAAAGCAGGAGAGAGAAATGTGGGAAGCGTTGCTGGGGAGTAGAAATGCAGTGGAGATCATTTCCTCTTTGGACATTATAATAGGTCTTTGTCTGTAGTTTTTGGTTGTTCTTGTTGTTGCTATTGAAATGAGAATCTTGTTCCTTTTGAGGGTGTTTTATAACATGTTTGTGTAACAAAGCACTTCGTGTATAGAGCAGGTAAATGAGCAGTTGTATGATTTGTACGAACAGCACATTTACTTTCTCGACAGTCTTCGACAGAGATGTAGTTATGTATTATCAAATATTTCAGTTGTCAAATTGTTGTCCTGTACTTTATGAATATAAAATAAAAGCTATTTGGTCTACCTTAAGACTAATAAAACATCCCCATAATCACCAGTAACCTACTGTAGTGATACGACCCTACTCCAGCTGGAGACAGTATCCCAGCTGTTGGTGGCTCAACACAACACTAACAACAAATCTTTTTTCCCCCGGGAGAATTGTCTGACGTCACATTTCAATCGCATTTCTGCGCGGGTAATGTCCGTGTGGTGTTAGTTTAATTTGAGTGTTAAGCAAAGAATTTGCATTTAAATACAATTGACCACAACGGAAAACTGCAAGACAGCATGCAGCGAAGCATAGCGTAAGTAACTTTAACGTTTTAGTACAGTCAGTCTCTTCGTCATTATCCAAGTAACGTCAAGCTCACTTGCATGTTGTGCTAATGCACAGCTCGATGTGGCAAAGCCTTTTACAAAAATGGGACCAACAACACAGGTGGACTCAGATTAACAAACAAAAACTCATATCTCAAGGAGGAATGACTTGAACTCTGTGAAGCATTTATTTGGGCTGGTAATGAGAATAATGATGATAATGCAGAGGATAATGATCTTATCCTCTGCAGCAGAGGTAACTCTGGGTCTTCCTTTCCTGTGGCGGTCCTCATGAGAGCCAGTTACATCATAGAGCTTGATGGTTTTTGCGACTGCACTTGAAGAAACTTTCAAAGTTCTTGACATTTTCCGCATTGACTGACCTTCATGTCTTAAAGTAATGATGGACTGTCATTTCGCTTTGCTCATTTGAGCTGTTCTTGCCATAATATGGACTTGGTCTTTTACCAAATAAGGTTATCTTCTGTATACCACCCTTACTTTGTCACAACAACTGATTGGCTCAAATGCAATAAGAAGGAAAGCATTTCCACAAAATAACTATTAACAAGGCGCACCTGTTAATTGAAATGCATTCCAGATGACTACGTCATGAAGCTGGTTGAGAGAATGCCAAGAGTGTGCAAAGCTGTCAAGGCAATATTTTGATTCGTTTAACACTTTATTAATTTAGATTTTGTTTACTACATACTATGATTCCACATGTGTTTATTTCATAGTTTGTCTTCACTATTATTCTACAATGTAGAAAAGAAAAAAGAAAAGCGAAAAACCCTGGAATGAGTAGGTGTGTCAACTTTTGACTGGAACAATACTGTTGATTCTTTAAGAATATAACTTGGAAATGCCTAGCTTAAACTGTACCCCATCAGAACCCAAAATATACACTATTTTGCGTCGTGTTTGTAAAGAACTTAAATCTAAACAAACACTGTATAGCCTGAACATGGTTACAACTATAATTTTGATATGTCATTGCATCCATAGGTGTCTATGAATTTGAGTCGTTACAATTCTGCAGGCCCATCACTCAGCTTTATAAACTTAGCAAAAAAAGACACGTCCTCTCACTGTCAACTGCGCTTATTTTCAGCAAACTTAACATGTGTAAATATTTGTATGAACATTCAGATTCAACAACTAAGACATAAACTGAACAAGTTCCACAGACATGTGACTAACAGAAATGGAATAATGTGTCCCTGAACAAAGGAGGGGGTCAAAATCAAAAGTAACAGTCAGTATCTGGTGTGGTCACCAGCTGCATTAAGTACCGCAGTGCATATCTTTGTCATGGACTGCACCAGATTTGCCCGTTCTTGCTGTGAGATGTTACCCCACTCTTCCACCAAGGCACCTGCAAGTTCCTGGACATTTCTGGGGGGAATGGCCCTAGCCCTCACCCTCTGACACAACAGGTCCCAGACGTGCTCAATGGGATTGATGAATTGTATGAACAGTACATTTACTTTCTCAACAAGCTCTTCGCTGGCCATGGCAGATCACTGACATTCCTGTCTTGTAGGAAATCACGCACAGAACGAGCAGTATGGATGGTGGCATTGTCATGCTGGAGGGTCATGTCAGGATGAGCCTGCAGGAAGGGTACCACATGAGGGAGGAGGATTTCTTCGCTGTAATGCACAGCTTTGAGATTGCCTGCAATGACAACAAGCTCAGTCCGATGATGCAGTGACACACCGCCCAAGACCATGATGGTCCCTCCACATCCAAGTCGATTCCGCTCCAGTGTACAGGCCTCGGTGTAACGCTCATTCCTTTGACGATAATCGCGAATCCGACCATCACCCCTGGTGAGACAAAACCGCGACTCGTTGGTGAAGAGCACTTTTTGTCAGTCCTGGCTGGTCCAGCGACGGTGGGTATGTGCCCATAGGTGACCTTGTTGCCGGTGAGGACCTGCCTTACAACAGGCCTACAAGCCCTCAGTCCAGCCTCTCTCAGCCTATTGCGGTGAGTCTGAGCACTGATGGAGGGATTGTGTGTTCCTGGTGTAATTCGGGCAGTTGTTGTTGCCATCCTGTACCTGTCCTGCAGGTGTGATGTTCGGATGTATCAATCCTGTGCAGGTGTTGTTACACGTGGTCTGCCACTGCGAGGACGATCAGCTGTCCATCCTGTCTCCCTGTAGCGCTGTCTTGGGCGTCTCACAGTACGGACATTGAAATGTATTGCCCTGGCCACATCTGCAGTCCTCATGCCTCCTTGCAGCATGCCTAAGGCACGTTCACACAGATGAGCAGGGACCCTGGGCATCTTTCTTTTGGTGTTTTTCAGAGTCAGCAGAAAGGCCTCTTTAGTGTCCTAAGTTTTCATAATTGTGACCTTAATTGCCTACCGTCTGTAAGCTGTTGTGTCTTAACGACCGTTCCACAGGTGCATGTTCATTAATTGTTTAGGGTTCATTGAACAAGCATGGGAAACAGTGTTTAAACCCTTTACAATGAAGATCTGTGAAGTTATTTGGATTTTTACAAATTATCTTTGAATTTTCTTTTTTTTGCTGAGTTTAGCTAAACAGGCAGGGTGACCACTTTGTTTCAACTTCAGATTCTAGCTTTAATGGCCAGGGGTGACGATGGCAGGGTTGTCACCGGGTTTAACTATCTATACAGGAAACTGGTAACCTGCTTTTGAAGGTGGTGGTAGAGTACTTCTCTGTGTCCCAAATGGCACATATTGCAGTACTTTTGACCAGAACTCTATGCACCCTGTTCAAAAGAAATGCACTACAAAAGGGAATAGGGTTCCACTTGGGACCTAGCCGTTGCTTGGATGACAAAGCAATTAGCTATGGTGAAAGCAAACAGACTGGTCTAGGATGATATGATCATTTGTTGCAGTGTCTGTCTACACATTGCTTTTCATCCTTGCTAGACCTGTCAAAAGTCCTCTCAAAGTGCAGAATGGAGTCCACAACGAGCCTGATTCGCAAGTAAGAAAGTTACGTAAACGCAGTCGTCAGATCCTGGACAGTGACGATGATGAGGCTCCAGACGGGAAAGAACAGGCAGTCAAACAGGAACAAGAGGACTGTCCTACCCTAGAAGGAAAAGGTAGCTACTACATTTCCCACCACATTTCCTTCTCTACGTAAACCATCTCTAATAAGGAGATTATTTGCATACTCTGCACTGGGCCTGTATTCACAAAGCACCTCCTAGTAGGATCAGGTCCCCCCTGGCCATGTAATCTTATTCATTAGAATCTAAAAGGCAAAACGGGTTCTAGATCAGCACTCCTACTTTAAGACCTTTGATACATATGGCCCTTGGTCTATACAATTAAAGACAAGAGGCAAAGTGTGTGTGTGTGTGTATATATAGATCTGAGTAAGAACTTTTGTCTTTCCCCCACAGGATGAAGTATTCAAGGCAGTCCCCACCCCCTTGTCCCCTGCTGCTGCCCCCATCACTCCTGCAACACCAGTGACCCCAGCTGCCACCCCTGACACTCCCACGTCCACCTCACCTTCAGTAATACTCAAGCGCCGGACTGGTCAGTCTCTAGCTAAATAAGTCCATCAGCTTCTAATAACACGCTGTTAACTATCTATGTTATCTAATGCAGCTTGCATTTTGAAAGGTGTTTGAAAAATGAAAAACACTCATATCTGGTCTTACTCATTGCAAGTGCGTGGGAAGTATTCAATTATTACTAAAAGGAAAGAGAAGCTTGCACACAAGTTGTTTGAAAAAGGAATTAGGCTGCATAATTGCACAAACGTGCTCAGTAGTAACGTATCTCTATTTTTCTGTGTCATCTCTGTAGCAAGGAAGCAGTTCCCAAAGAGAAAGCTGGGCAGCAGGAGTGGCAGTGCCTCAGGGGAAGGCTGAACAAGGACAGCATAAAACAAGAGCAAGGGTTGACAAAACACAGGACAGCACAGGTAAGGTTTATTTTTAAGTGTGTTGCTTCCTACCCCTTTCTTCAATTGGATCACTCTACGTCTCTCTTTCTCTGTAGAGAATGAAGAGGAAGCGATGGAGGTGGGAGGAGAGGGAAAAAAAGTGTGGATACGCCTAAGGTAGCGCCGGAAAAAAGCTGAGCAGAAAGAGACGGGTCAAGAGAAGACTAAAGACGAAGAGAAGGAGAAAGAAATTGATGTGAAAGAGACCACGACCGAGAAGGTGGAGGATGAGGGAAAGAAGTTGAAAGAGGTAAAAGAGAAAGAAAACGCCGTAAAACTCAAAAGATGGCAGTAAAGGATGACAAAGAAAAGCAGAAAAGTCCTAAAAATGAAAAGGCAGTAAAGGAGCAGAAAGAAACTGAGGACAAAGTGTTAAATCCCCCAAGCCAAGAAAGCCCCTCTCAGCAATTTCTTTGGTGAGATTTTTCCCACTCACTTACCTCCTCCCTTGCACTGAAACATCTACATGAATGAGTTTGCTCTCTGCAGTTTGTTTTAGAAGAAACTGGATGGAGTAACAAGTGTGTCAAATGGCATCCTATTCCCTATATAGTGCACTACTTTTGACCAGAGCCGTATGGGCCCTAAACAAATTTAGTGCATTATATAGGGTGCCATTCGGGCCTTAACCTAACTTTCCTATGGGAAGTTTAGAAGAAATCTGAAGTGGTGTAAGAGGCTTATAAGCTGCAGAGATGGCAGTGGAACAAGTAAATGGAACCTGCTTTGTGCTTCTCTGTTATCTAGCTCCCAGGAAAGCAGCTGTGAAGATGGAGAAACCAAAGGAGAAAAGCGTGGAAGACAAATAAAAGTGTGGAAGACAAAAAGGAGAAGAGCAAGGGAGAGAAAGCGGAGAAGGGGAAAAGGTGGCTAGTATCACTGAGGACGTTAAAGACAAGAAAGGGTACGCGGGAGACTGCTGATAATGCATATTTACTTTACACCAGTGGTCACCAACCGATCTCCAAGCCATTCCTTATTTTATTATTGTTTTGTACTTTTTACCTGTTTTTCCTCCCCAATTTTGTGATATCAAATTGGTATTTACAGTCTTGTCCCATCGCTGCCACTCCCCTACGGGCTCGGGAGAGGCTACGGTCGAGAGCCATGCGTCCTCCGAAAAACGACCTTGCCAAGCCACATTGCTTCTTGACACACTGCTCCCTTAACCCGGGGAACCATATAACCCGGAAGCCAGCCGCACCAATGTGTCTGAGGAAACACCGTTCAGCTGGTCTACACCATTTTGTGATGCAAAACATGGGCTAGGGTACACGATGCATGCGGCTGATTTGAAAAAGTCGCACACAAAAAAAGGCGTGTGCTGTGCATCATTCACAAGTGATAATATTCTCACCATTCAGACTATTCTCAATTTTAATATTGTCTTTAAAATGTACGTGAGATTTGTTTCGATTTCAAATGGGACATTTATCATGCAGCTGTCAGAACAGGGGCAGGGTAAAAACAAAAGACGGCATCAGTATGCACTTGAATAGCAAGTGCATATTCCCGAGGTTAATTTTCATGCTAGCCAGGTAGGCTACTCTAGTTGTAAAGATAAGACAAGTGCTCAATTTATGGAAAGTTGAGAAATAAATAATATAGGCCTAGCCTATAGAAAGCTAACGGATCCTCTATTAAAAAGAGGCCATCAACTCTGTTCTCATGCAATTGCCTAGCATAGCCTATATAGTAATGTTGTGCAACAGAAACACCTAATTCCATGCATCAACCAGTTATGAGGAGCTGGCTCTCGCTGCCAAACAGGTGATCCTATTCCACTTACTCGGAATACCAGGGCACTCATGAAGTGTAATTTCATTTGTATTGATGTCTGAGTGATTTAGAAGGACAATAGAGCGCTGAGTACCGGCCATTAGCGACTGGCTGTTAACAAGTTTGGTAGGCTACTAATGACCATCAGAGACATCAGAGCACCATTTTGATGAAGCCTAGATACCGTGACTCAATGGTCATGTGGAATTTCACTGCGGTCATGACTCCTGACTGCCGGTGTGGTGGTAATACAGTTAAGTGGTAGTACAGAGGAGAAAAATCCCAAGGAAATCAAGTTAGTGGCAGCTGTACAAATAAGTCATCCAAAGAACTTTGACTTTTCAAACAAATCAAATTTTATTTGTCACATGCGCCGAATACAACAGGTGTAGACCTTACAGTGAACTGCTTACTTACAAGCCCTTAACCAACAATGCAGTTTTAAGAAGATATCTAAAAAAAATAATAAGAGATAAGAATAACAAATGATTAAAGAGCAGCAGTAAATAACAATAGCGAGGCTATATACTGGGCGAACCGGTACACAGGTACACACGGGGGCACCGGTGTCGAGGTAATTGAGGTAATATGTACATGCACTCTGGTACCGCTTGCCCTGGCGGTAGCAAAGAGAACAGTCTATGACTAGGGTGGCTGGAGTCTTTGACAATTTTTAGGGCCTTCCTCTGACACTGCCTGGTATAGAGGCCCTGGATGGCAGGAAGCTTGGCCCCAGTGATGTACTGGGCCGTACGCACTACCCTCTGTCGTGCCTTGTGGTCAGAGGCCGTGCAGTTGCCATACCAGTGATGCAACCCGTCAGGATGCTCTCGATGGTGCAGCTGTAAAACCTTTTGAGGGTCTGAGGACCCATGACAAATATTTTCAGTCTCCTGATGGGGAATAGGTTGTGTCGTGCCCTCTCCACGACTGTCTTGGTGTGCTTGGACTATTTTAGTTTGTTGGTGATGTGGACACCAAGGAACTTGAAGCTCTCAACCTGCTCCACTACAGCCCCGTCGATGAGAATGGGGCCGTGCTCGGTCCTCCATTTCCTTTAGTCCACAATCCTCTCCTTTGTCTTGATCACGTTGAGGGAGAGGTTGTTGTCCTTGCACCACACGGTCAGATCTCTGAACACCTCCCTATAAGCTGTCTCATCGTTGTCGGTGATCAGGCCTACCACTGTTGTGTCATCAGCAAACTTAATGATGGTGTTGGAGTTGTGCCTGGCCGTGCAGTCATGAGTGAACAGAGAATACAGGAGGGGACTAAGCACGCACCCGAGGGGCCCCCGTGTTGAGGAGCAGCGTGGCGGTTGTGTTGTTACTTACCCAGTTGCAGAGGAAGGTGTTTAGTCCTAGGGTACTTAGCTAAGTGATGAGCTTTGAGGGCACTATGGTGTTGAACGCTGAGCTGTAGTCAATGAACAGCATTCTCACATAGGTGTTCCTTTTGTCCAGGTGTGAAAGGGCAGTGTGGAGTGCAATAGAGATTGCATCATCTGTGGATCTGTTGGTGCGGTATGCAAATTGGAATGTGCCTAGGGTTTCTGGGATAATGGTGTTGATGTGAGCCATGACCAGCCTTTCAAAGCATTGCATGGCTACAGACGTGAGTGCTACGGGTCGGCAGTCATTTAGGCAGGTTACCTTAGTGTTCTTGGGCACAGGTAGTCTGCTTAAAAAAATGTTGGTATTACAGACACAGTCAGGGATAGGTTGAAAATGAGTAAAGTGAAGTGAAGACACTTGCCAGTGCATGCTCGGAGTACATGTCCTGGTAATCCATCTGGCCCTGCGGCCTTGTGAATGTTGACCTGTTTAAACGTCTTACTCACATCGGCTGTGGAGAGCATGATCACACAGTCGTCTGGAAACGCTGATGTTCTCATGCATGTTTCAGTGTTACTTTCATCAAAGCGAGCATAGTAGTTATTTAGCTCGTCTGGTAGGCTTGTGTCACTGTGCAGCTCTCGGCTGTGCTTCCCTCTGTAGTCTATAATAGTTTGCAGGCCCTGCCACATCCGACAAGCGTTGGAGCCCGGTGTAGTACAATTCAATCTTAGTCCTGTATTGACGCTTTGTTTGTATTGACCTGTTTGATGGTTCGTGGGAGGGCATAGTGGGATTTCTTATAAGCTCCCGGGTTAGAGTCCCGCTCCTTGAAAGCGCAGCTCAACCCTTTAGCTCAGTGCGAATGTTGCCTGTAATCCATGGCTTCTGGTTGGGGTATGTACATACAGTCACTGTGGGAACGACGTCCTCGATGCACTTATTGATGAAGCCAGTGACTGATGTGGTGTACTCCTCCATGCCATCGGAAGAATCCTTGTAGTTTAGCATCTACTTCATCTGACCACTTTTTTTATAGACCAAGTCACTGGTGCTTCCTGCTTTTAATTTTAGCTTGTAAGCAGGAATCAAGAGGATAGAATTATGGTCAGATTTGCCAAATGGAGAGATTTGTACGTATCTCTGTGTGTGGAGTAAAGGTGGTCTAGAATTTGTTTTCCATCTGGTTGCACATTCAACATGCTGATAGAAATGAGGCAAAACTGATTTACGTTTCCCTGCATTAAAGTCCCTGGCCACAATGAGCGCCACCTCTGGATGTTTACTTATGGCGGTATACATCTCATTGAGTGCGGTTTTAGTGCCAGCATCGGTCTGTGGTGGTATGTAGACAGCTATGAAAAATACAGATAAACTCTCTAGGTAGATAGTGTGGTCTACAGCTTATCATTTGATACTCTACCTCAGGCGAGCAAAACTTTGATACTTCTTTAGATATCATGCACCAGCTGTTGTTTAATGCATAGCCCCCGGCCCCGTGTCTTACCAAAGGCTGTTGTTCCATCCTGCCGATAGTGTATAACCCGCCAGCTGTATGTTCTTAATGTCGTCGTTCAGCCACGACTCGGTAAAACATAAGATATTACAGTTTTTAATGTCCCGTTGGTAGGATAAACGTGCCAACAGTTTGTCCCATTTATTTTACAGCTAGCTGGACGGAAGGCAAGGGCAGTTAAGCCACTCGTCACCTGATCCTCACAAGGCACCCTGATGTCGTTCCGCAAAATCCTAGTTTCCTTTTCCAGCGAATCATGGGGATCTGGGCCTGGTTGGGTGTCTGTGTTATATCCCTCCCGTCCGACTCATTGAAGAAGAACTCTTCATCCAGTTTGAGGTGAGCAATCCCAGTTCTGATGTACAGAAGCTCTTTTCGGTCATAAGAGACGGTAGCAGCAACATTATGTACAAAAGAAGTTACGAACAACGTGAAAAAACTAACAAAATAGCATGGTTGGTTAATAGCAGATGCATAAAGCTAACACAATATGATGCCCTGTCACCTTATTAATTCAGTCACTTAATTAGATTAATTAGCAAGTTAAATTTAGGGGTCACATTAATGCAGAATTCTGCGTTTTAAAACGCAGGAGAAAAATAACTCATAACAATTTTTGTGTAAAAACAGATGTAAAATGCTTCTTATTGTAATTTTTGTTTGGCATCAGGCTAATTTCGTGCTTCAGTTGCACTTATCCACTCAAATGAGAATTCGCAAACGGGGCATGTGGGGATCTGACATTTTTATACCATAATAGTATTTTTATACCATGATAGTATTAACAATTGCTAATTGCTAATAATCATATTGGGGGTTATTCTGTAAGGACTTGTGTATGTGTAACCCCTGTGCGGACATCTTGAGACAATTGCTGACTTGTGGTTAAGTGGGGGGTGTGGGGTCTTTATTACAAGACCCTGTCTGGTGGAAAAGTACTGAGCTACTAAAAACAAGAAGATAACTCAAAAAGAGCGCCAAGAGGCTGGGACCAGCCTGTGTGACAACGATTGGCCAGGCAAGTTTAAACCACGCCCAGCCACTGTTCTGATAGGCCCATCCCGAGGTGGGAACTAAACTCTGTCGGGGTATTTAATAAGAACTTTTGGGGTGTTGGCCAGTTCCTGTTTCGTCCTGCGTGATGTTACAGTGAACCCGTATATACGGAAATTGTATTTGCCATTCATTAACTTTTGAATTAAACAATTATTTTAACTAAGTTCAGGTATACTATCGTTCCTATCTCAGTTGAACCTACGCAAAACCTAACAATTGGTGACCCCGATGTTGAACTGAGGGAACGTCTTCGCTGGACAAAGCGCCAGCCATTGGCCGAGACTGTCGCCAGACGGTACTCTCACAAAAGACCGCGGTCTACAAAAACAAGGTAAGCAGATACCTATTGTCTAAGGACTGAATGTCTGCATATTGGCATTAACCAAATTTATTTTGTGAGAAAACCTAACTGGTGTAAGTTACTAAATTTTCGAACCATTTGTTCATTTCAGTAAAGTAAGAGTAAAATGATTTACGTATTATTTAATTACGTACTGTGTAATGGCGAATGCAATTTCAGTTGGCCAACAGAATAATTTTGGAATGACTGTATGTGTATGACGTGAAATGAAAAGCCTGAATGTCTGTGGGTAGGTATGTAAGCTAGGGTTGTTTTATTAAAAAAGTCTATAAGGCTTTAGGGAAGTGAGTGAGGACAATGGCAACATAACCACCGTGAATGGTGGAATATTGGAAATAAGACAAGTTCTAATATTGAACGGCAATATACCGGGTTCACGGATTTTTATGTGTTTACATGGTATGTTGGATATAAGACAAATTGTCGATTAACAAGTCTAGGTGGACCCTCGACTATAGTGGGCGGCAATACAGTCCAGGGAAAGGCAGAAGTATTGGATATAAGACAAGTCTAGGTGGACCCTCGACGGCAATACACTGAGTAAGACAAGTTCCCTGTAACTAGTGAACGGCAAGATATTGGATATAAGACAAGTTGGGTTTATATGCGCATATTACCTAACGGCAATATTTTGGAAATAAGACAAGTTCACTGATTGAATAAGACGTATTGGATATAAGACAAGTCACACTGTATGCTTGTTGCTTTATGATTGAGATTCTGTATGTGTAGTTAGTCAGGCTTATATGTGTAAGGGAGCAAGGACGTATGATTAATGTAACCAGATATACTTAATTAATACCATAATTATATAACACATTTACCCATTATTAATCGTAGTCTCGTTAGGGAATAACATATAAATATAACAACGATAAATAAATAACTAATTGTAATGGCTCAAATCGGAAAAAATTATAAAAACATTGAAATCAACTCTAGAGATAAACGGGGGAAAAGACGAGAAAGAATGGAAGAAGAGAGGAGTAAAACTGTACAGAGAATGGATAGATGATGGGTCCATTCTGGCTCCCTCCGGACTTCCAACTGAGGGAGAACCTGGAAGAATATTAGATGCTCTGAAGCGGAGAACAATGAAGACCGCGGCCGAATGGAAGCAGGGGGGGAACCAACAAAAGGGACCATAAGAGACACAATGGAAAAGGCGAAACTCAAAGAAAAAATTGGCCTGGCCATGCTAGAAAAACTTAAGAAAATGTGTAAGGACGCCACACCAGCGCCACCCGATGGTCCACAGGTCATGGCTCCGGTCATGGATCTTACAGCCACGATGAATTAACAAAAAATAGCAGAATCACAAGGAGGAGGAACCTGAGTCCGAAATGAAGACCTCCAGAATAGAGGTGAGTGTGCAAATTTTGCTAGACGCAGCAAAACTGATGCAGCGCAATGTAGCACACTCAGTAGCATACCAGCGGGAACTGAAGGTGATATGTGTGTGACGGATGCGCAGAACTGAGGAGGACTTGAGAGGGAGAGTGAGAGCGTGTCTGGACAAAGTACAGACACTCATCAACAAACGGAGGAGTCTAGGAGAAGATATTACAGAGAATGGATGGAAGAGGGCAGCATCACCGCACCCAACGGTCTCCCAGTTGACGGGGAGCCCGGTAGAATATCAAAGACGCTGAAACAAAAAAGATAGAATTTTCACGGAGTGGAAACAGGAGGGAGAACAGCGCAGGGGTAAGATGATTTAGAAAGTTTGAATTAACTAGTTCATTAGTGGATATTAAGTTTAAAATGGATATTAACGTTGTATTTGAATAAAACATTACTATTGTCTGACAATCAACCTGATAGGGCAGCACCAACTTTTTGAAGGTCCAACATATGTTAACTAATAGTTTTGACTTTGACTAAACTAATGCACAGGTTAAACCGATTGGATTACTGGAAAGGGACTCTGGGATTGGTTAGTTTACAGTAAGGTCGATTCCACTTAATGGAAAACTATTATATGAGGTTTGAATATAGTGCTTGCTTTCAGGAAAAATGGAAGTCAAATACGTGTGTATGTGTGTTAATTAAGGGAGACAATAGATAATGGTTAACAGAAATAGTCTACTGTATAATAGCTATCAAATTGGTCTATTGAAAATTGGGATAACAGCGTTTGTACATGATTATGGCGGTGAGAGACCAACCTTACAATGCCGTGTCTGTGTGTGATGTGAATGGGTGTAGGAACAATCAATGAGATTGCGAACGTCTCATTGGGTTGTGGGATTTCATTTGTACAGAAATATTTTGAAAGGCTCTGGATTTTGAAACAATTCCTGATGAGGAATGATCAACCTCATCACGAATGTTAAAGAAATCAGGGGAATTTCACCTTAACATTTGTGAGAAACACTATTTTCTATCCAAATTGTACTAATATTTTGGGAGATTATTATTATCTCATTGGGAAATATAGAGAGAGTTTTTGGGACAGAGACAGGCTCCCCGCCTTATGGTAGAAAGAGGAGGGGGGAGGCCATGAGGAGTATATGGGGAGTTTTGGGCTGAACACACGGGTAGGCGCCCATCACCAGACAGAGTAGACGAGGAGGATAAGACAGATACTGAATTACTAGGTATTTGAGTTAGCTACAGTAGATTTGGCTCTAGCATGGGAACAGAAAAACCATTTTAACATTATTCTGACTCATGAGGCTACGGGGGGGAAGCAATGGTACCGGTGATTTCCAAGTTGTGTTCCGTTAACCTATTGGGAAAGGATGTGATGACACTTTTGAATAGAGTTGTATCACCCACTGAAAGGGACATGAAGGCCCACATAGTTAAGAACAACATGGTCATCTGTGGGGACAGCGAACCTTGTTGCTAGTATAGTCGGGACTTAGCCAGAACAGTGGGAGAGTATGGGTTATTGGGTAAAGGGAAAAGGGTTACCATTCATACAGATAGCGCTTGTGCAGCTCGATGGAGAAATAGGGGGATGGTAACTACAGCTAATTTTAAATTGTTAGAGGCAGTTCTCCTACCAGACAAAGTATCTGCAATGGAGACAGGAGGACAGACGAGGAAGCGAAGACAGTTAGTCTTACGACATTGCTACACAGACTCACATTTGAAAGAAGAAGTGAACAAAGGTTCTACTCTGCTAAAAGTTGGCCAGGACAGGGCACCAGTTTTAGATTAAATAAGAGGGAGCAGCTAGGAGCAGTTAGTAAGGAAGAAATTTGGAAAAAAAGAAATTTACCAATTTTGGCTAAGTAAAGCTAGGGGTTTTTGTTGTTTTAGAGATGCAGTTGTTTGATACAGGGGCAGAGCCTTGTATCAAAAGGAGGGATATGGTAGAGTATGGTAGAGATGATTGTTAGATATGGTAGAGATGAATTACTTTGAAAAAAAAAATTGAGCTCACCAGGAGCAAAAGAAGGAAAGTGTTTAAATTGTTATTGTATTATAGGACACATGAATTCTATGATTAAAAATAGGTTAAGATAGACACACCTGAGTACAGGATGAAATTAGAGTTAGGAAGATACAGTAACAAATCACATGAGAAGTTGTTTGCTAACCACACCTGTATGTCAGAGATTTTATGCCCAACAGAAGAACTACAGAAGGAGGTGAACCATACGATCCAGCCTGGTGACTGGGTGTGGGTCCAGTCTCTGGAGGAAAAGGACTGGAAGCAGCCCCGTTGGGAAGGCCCCTACCAGGTTATGTTGGTCACAGCCTTTGCCATTAGAATATCAGAAAGAGCAACCTGGGTCAACGTTACCCACTGCAGAAAGGTAGGAACACATACAAACACTGTGGAACACACGCAGAGTTAAAGAGCAGAACTGGACCAATAGGGTCTGGGGGTCGCCTCTGTTAATGAAGATTTCCTACCCCGACCTATCATCACTGTAGTGTGTTCACTAGAGGTGTGAGTATGGGGTGGTACCTAGCAGACTGGCTAAGGGCAGGAGAGGGTTGGCGGTTTTTGGGATATGGGGTACCTTGAGCTGCATCATAGTTTTGATGATCTTTTTTTATAAATCCTGATTCAACACCTCTAGTATAAATTATAAATGTTGCTGACGGGTTTAAGAAGTAAAAGACTAGTTATGTAATACCCGACCCCTCATGAATAAGAAGGATATAAAGAAGGAGTCCAAATAGGCGATGATGTCAGATTTAAGGAAAATATTAAACACTTCCCTAATAGAGCAGGAATATGAGTGCATAATAAATTGTATAAGATAATTCAGGATTTTGTGATACCTTTATATTTCTGTTTGGGACCCACTTCATCTTGTTCCTGGCCTAGGTAATTAAACATACTTGGGGACCCGGGGTATGTGGATGGAGTTTAAAACAAAGTATGGATATTAATGACTGTAGAGTAGAAATTAGCAGTAACCCTCTGAGGACTCACAGGAACAGACACGGAATGAAAGTATTGGGCTTACACTGATGATTGTGGACTCGATTTTTCCTGTTCATTAATCCAGTCGGTGGAGACCAACTTCACGAAAGACCCAGGTCTTGTAATGGATCTCAATAGATGTCTGTCAATGTGACTGATTTGGGTTTGGAAGTACAGGAGAAAATTCTCAACCTTACAGCTCTTATAACTGATGTGTGGAGGGCTTGTACCAATAAAGGAGGCCTACGACAGGGTAAAGGGGCACTTGTGTTCTGGTATTATTGGTCCAACCAGTTAGGATTAGACATCAGAGACCAGTTCTGGACGGGATAACTAGAAAAAGGAGAAATATAGGTTCTAATGTAGGCAGTTCTATTTGGATGGACGTCATAGGTATCGCCAGTGAAGTTCCAGACGAGTATAAAGCTATGACTCAGATTGGGGAGGGTTTTATCGCTACTTTCTTCTGGTGGGTAATGATAACTAAAAATGTTGAGTGGATTAATTGTATGTATCATAATAAACAAGGACTTGTGAATAAGACTAGAGATGCAGTGATGGGAATCTCTGAACAATTATCCGCCACCTCCCTCATGACCTGGCAAAATAGGTTGACTCTAGATGTGTTATTGGCTGAAAGGGTGGCGTCTGCAGAAGGGTGGGGGAATAATGTGTTGTACCTTCTTTCCCAATAACATAGCTCCAGCTCTGATGAGTTGGGTTGACAATATGTTTGGACAATGGAAAAATGTAATGATTACTGTGTTGTGGGCTATTTTTACCTGTATGTCTGTGTTAGTATTGTTTGGGTGTTGTGTGATTCTGTGTGTGAGAGGTTTAATTTCCAGGACTCTGGAGAAATCAATGACACAACAGATGGTGGGATACGGACCGATTCCGAGCTCTGACCAGGGGAATGATGAATACATGCCTCATGACCCTCTAGATGGCTCCAGTTCTTTACTCATGGGGAACCCATGTTTGATGAGACAATTTTCAATATTTAGATTAGATCTTAATAAATCCCACCTAGAAATGTTATGATTGGATATAGGCCTGGAACAGTAATTGATGAGGATCAGATGTAAAATACATGTATTGATTTGGTGTGGTGTCATTATTAATTACTGTTTTATTCTATTTGTTTAGCATTTTCTACTTTTATACAAATTTTGTTTGTGTGACACCCTTGCGAGTGTCAAAAGGGGGATTACAAAAATTCGAATCAATTTATTCTACTCTGTATTTTTTTTTGAGCTGTTCTCTTTTAAAGGAAGGTTGTAAGTTTCTAGGTGGCTGGTAGCCAATCTAGTATGTGGAAATTACATATGTAGGACACAAGGCTTTTTTATTGTATGGTCACACCTTGTAGGTGTGAAAAGGGGGATTGTGGGGATCTGACATTTTTATACCATAATAGTATTTTTATACCATGATAGTATTAACAATTGCTAATTGCTAATAATCATATTGGGGGTTATTCTGTAAGGACTTGTGTATGTGTAACCCCTGTGCGGACATCTTGAGACAATTGCTGACTTGTGGTTAAGTGGGGGGTGTGGGGTCTTTATTACAAGACCCTGTCTGGTGGAAAAGTACTGAGCTACTAAAAACAAGAAGATAAATCAAAAAGAGCGCCAAGAGGCTGGGACCAGCCTGTGTGACAACGATTGGCCAGGCAAGTTTAAACCACGCCCAGCCACTGTTCTGATAGGCCCATCCCGAGGTGGGAACTAAACTCTGTCGGGTATTTAATAAGAACTTTTTGGGTGTTGGCCAGTTCCTGTTTCGTCCTGCGTGATGTTACAGTGAACCCGTATATACGGAAATTGTATTTGCCATTCATTAACTTTTGAATTAAACAATTATTTTAACTAAGTTCAGGTATACTATCGTTCCTATCTCAGTTGAACCTACGCAAAACCTAACAGGCATTCAACTGATGTGTAAAGTGTAAAGCTACTTTTCTCCGGTACTGTAATCGGTGTAGCCTGCCTTCTTTTCTCTGGTAAAACGCAAGTGTAACTTTAAGCAAAATATTAGAAAATGTAGCTGGCTACATACTTTCTATGATAAATATTAGACATATTCATTATTGGCCATTCATTATTTTTGCAAAAAATACCTTTGTCATTGTAAGCTCATTTACTTTTGTGGCTGCCAGCCAAATAACGTTAGCGTTGCACTTATTTTTTCATCGGATGAAAATGAAGCTATTGTCTGCCCAATGTGTTGCACAAATGTATTTTCTGTCTAGGAAAACTATAGTTGCTCATCCCTGATCACTCTATTGAAGCAAGAACTTTACTTTTAATATAAAATGCAACCCCTGTCAATACACAGCTGCACTCACCTGCTCCCGCTTTCTCCCCTTGCAGTGTTGAAACTTAGCGACTTTGTCGCTATATTTAGCAAGTATTCAGACCCCTCTAGAGACACGTTTTCAAAACATCGACTAGCGACAAAACTAGGGACTTTTTCTGGTGTTATTGGAAACTTTTGGAGACTGACGTGAAAGCACGAATCGTTCTTACTCTTCTCAACGAGCAGCGGGTGCTGCCGTGGGCCCCACCCCCGTCCCAAAGCACTAACAGGTGGCCCAGTCCTCGCGCAGCAGTCCCTCCCAGCTGCAGTCAGAGCAGGAGACGTCCAGACTGCAAATGAATCGCACATGCGGGAAGCCGCTGCTGTCTGATCCCGCCCTTGCTTACATTCAGGGATGTAAATGTAAAATGTTCTTTGTCTAAAATAAATCACTGCACAAAAATAAATCACTGCATTTGACTCACACAGCCTCAGTCACTTACTCACCTTGTCCACTGTGTGTGTGCCTCTCTGTGACATAAGCTAAACATCTAGCTGGCTAGCTCATCATGTCTCAGTCTAAACTGGTACACTCAAAAATACAGAAAGGAGTGGGAATCAAACCCTGAATTCAAAGGCTGGTTGAAGCCGTTTATTGGAGATGATACACGGCATACTGCCCGTATTGTAAGGCTGATTTCTACGCCACACTTAGTGATGTAAAAAAAAACACATGACAACTTAAAACCATACTCAAAAGGCAAAGCCTTATAACAGTTCCACCCAAAACAAGCTGCCATTGACTGCAAAAAAAAAAAAAAAAAAAAAAAAGAAATTGACTCAGCAAAAAAGGCTGAGGCCACCATTAGCTATCGCTGAATACTGTTCCATGCTGGCATGTGACCACATTGGAGAAGCATGTAGAGCTGCTTTCTCAGACTCCACTGCTGCTACCCACTTCAAAATGCACAGGACAAAGTGCACAGAAATTATTAATGGTGTTCTAGCACCATACTTTCTGAAAAAGTTGGTTGCAGATGTGGGTGACCAGCGTTTTCAGCCTCCTCCTCGATGAGTCCACGGATGTAAGTGTTTCTAAGTACCTGGGGGTACTTTAGTGACACCAAGCAGACAATTGTATCAACACTTCTGGGGCTTGTTGAGTTGGAGGGAGGAGATGCCAAATCTATAGCCCGTGCTGTTGTGGCTTTCCTCAAGAAGTGTTGTCTTGAAAAAGAGAAACTCCTAGGGATAGGGACTGACAATGCCTGTTATGAAGGGGATTAACAATGGGGTACATAAAGTGCTGAAGGAGGAGTATGGGCTCAAATATCTGGTTCTTACTCGCTGTGTGTGCCACTCTCTGCAGCTTGCTGTAAGTCATGCTTCCAATGACACCATCCCCCGTAGTGTGGAGTACTTGGTACGAGATTTATAAGTGATTTTCAGTGTCTCCAAAGCGCAGGGAGGCCTACAAGGCCATATATGAGACCATCAACTGTGGGGAGAAACCTTTACAGATGTGCCACACGTTGGCTCTCCATTGAACCTGTGGTTTCACGCATTTTGGACCAGTGGGAGGAGCTTAGGCTGCATTTCGTAGTCACCAAGTCCAGTGAACACTGCTACATGGCTGAGGTTTTATACTCCATGTACAGTGATCCTCAAAACATATCGTATCTGACTTTTTTGAAGTCAGTGCTGGGTGAGGTACAGTTGGCCATCAAGGCTTTTGAGGGAGAGCAAGTAGATCCACTTAACTACTTAGGGAGAAACGAGGCGCAAGCGGGCCATTCCCGACACTACCCGGTGAAATGTAAGGCGCCAAATTAAAAATCCAAAAGTTGAATTATTAAACATTCATCAATACACAAGTGTTGCATAGTCATCAAAAGCTCTGATTCTTGGCAATATCACAGCGTTGTCAGATTTCAAAAAGGCTTTACGGCGAAAGCACAACATTTGATTGTTTGAGGATAGCACCTCTAACATTAACCATTAGCATAAATTCATAACCAGCGCGGGTCACACAAAACCCATATAAGAGCTAAAATCAATCACTTACCTTTCGAAGAACTTCTGCTGAGGGCATCCCAAGTGTCCAACGAAGACATCCAATGGTTCTTTTGTTAGAAAAAGTCATTTATTATATCCATAGATCTCCGTTTGGTTGGCGCGCGTTATGTTCAGAAAATCCACCGTCGAGTCGCCCATTGAACCGTGAAGAGAACGCGTTCAAAGTATACCTATCAACTTTGTCCAAACAAATCAAAAATTTTTTATGTATCCTTAGGTATCCTTTTATGTATATTTACTATAATATTTCAACCGGATTATAGCCTGAACGACAGGAAAGGAAAAAAAACACAGAGCGCGAGACCTTGAACGCGCATGTCCTTCTATTGAGTTCCGGGGTTCACGTCTAAATTCTTCTTATATTGGCTTCTAATTCAACCTAAGGTCATGAAACCCTGTCTAAAGACTGTTGACATCCAGTAAAAGACATAGGTACTGCAGTCTTGGTCCTATATAACGTTGAATACAATAGGCAGCCAGGAGAATAAGGTACAAAAAAAAACTGCAAATCCGTGTGGATTTTCCTCGGGTTTTCGCCTGCTATATCAGTTCTGTTATACTCACAGACATTATTTTAACGGTTTTAGAAACTTCAGAGTGTTTCCTATCCAATAGTACTAATTATGTGCATATCCTAGTTTCTGGGCCTGAGTGGCAAAGTTTTACTTTGGGCACGCCAGACAATCCAAAACCGACACCTCGGCTGATGATGCCTAAAGTGTTAAGCTACTTGACAGCTTGGTTAGCCTGATCAAGTCTGTGAGCAGCAGGGTGCTGAACACACTGGCAAATGTTGATGTACTCAAAGGGCCCAAACCGTACCTTGGTTACCTTTTTGAGTCAAATGCAGCTGAGCTCCACCTTGCGCCTGAGGATGAAAACAATGTCCGAAAGTGGTGTGTAGCCTTCACTATCTCCCTCACTAATGAGTTGAGGGTGAGACTGCCGGAGAACATCGAAGCATTGCAGTACGTCAGTTTTTAATGTGGAGGAAACTCTAAAGCACAATAAGAGCCCTGGAGAAATATAAAAAATAGCCAAGCTCCTTGGCTACTCCCCTGCAGAGATAGACAAGATTGTCCAGCAATGGCGTGCCATCCATCTTAGTAAATGGAATGAGACAAAAAACACATTGGGCTTCTGGAGTGAGATTTGGAAGTTCAGGGATGCAGCTGATATCAACACATTTCAAGAACTTGCCATGGCTGCTGTGTCTGTGTTGTCCTTGCCACACTCGAATGCTGAAGTCGAGAGAGTATTCAGCCAGATGAGTGTGGTAAAAAGCAAACTTAGAAATCGGATGTCCTTGCAGACCCTTAACTCCATCCTGTACATTCGATATGGACTGAAGCTGTCTGGTGAGGCTTGCTATGAGCACCAGCTGCCTGATAATGTTTTGCAGCTTTTTGGCACATCAGGTGCTTACTCATTTAAGTCAGCTCCCTCAGTTGCTGAACCTGCCATAGAGAGCCCTGACCAAAATGATGATGACCCACTCTTTCTGTGAGCCAGCACAGCCTGTGTGTGTGTGAAGGGGGGGTCTGGAAAAAGAAAACAATTAACCTGAATTAGGGCCAGACTAGTTACCATAATTTTCTCACATTGCCATTGACAGTTTTTTCTATTGTCTCTTTTTGGTCCATTTAGATTGTTAATGTAGATCGTATACACCATTTTTTTTTTAAATGTTATGGTTAAAAATGTTCATGTTTTACTGTGACTTGTTGTAGGCTCCTAAGTGGACCATAAGGTTAAAAACCAAACCAAATTAAGAAAACTAAACTAAAAAACAAAAAAATTTAAGAAAATAAAAAACCAAGTAACTCCGCCAGAGTGTCTCTTTTGGGTCACTTTTGCCGGTCCCAAGCCAAGATAAAGGAGGAGGGTTGGAATTGTGACATGAAAAAAAAAAAAGGAATTGACAGAAGAAAGTTAATTTGTAGTTCTAAACATATTTAGGGTGTTTTTTACTTACTTTTTTGTCTCTCCCACGACATTATTCCTCTCTCCTACAGCGTCCATCACAATTACATGCACATGGCCAATTATGCAAATGAGGTGATGAAATGAACTCAATCTGCTTTATCTCCTAAGGTATTGCACAAGTTGACTGCGGGTATTTACTTAAAGTAGCTACAAATATTAAAATGTATTGAGACTTTAAAGAAATGGTTTCAACGGTATTGACAAATCATCCCTTCGCTATTTCCAAATGACCTGATATACGGTGTTACCGTCCAAACCTATAACTTCCATTGTCAGCTAAGTAAAATACATGAGCCTAAAGTTGACAAATAAAAACGGTAGAAAATTTCCTGACGAAAATGCAGGTTCTTTCAATCTCATTCATCTCTACTCCGCCCGTCTGCCTCCCTTTCTATCTGTCTTGACTTGAGCTAGTGAAGTGTAACATTGTGTCAAATCAATCAACTGGGTCCCACCCAAAGCTGTGACTTTGTATCAACTAGCCTATTCCGGGCCAGCAGTTTCCTGCACGACAGCTGTTTTTGCGCAAGGGAAAAGTGTTCAGGTATTTTTATGTTTCCACTGGATATATAGGATCATTAGATCATGATATTTGGCTCTTTCACACCGAGGCCAGGTGATTATCGAGGCCGGGAGAGTGTTGGAAAGATACTGTGAGGACAAATACTGTGAGGAACTATTACTGTCATTCACAATGGATGACAAAATAAGACTTTTGTTGACTTACTGTGTGAGGTGAAGAAAACATTACTGAGAAGCTCAGCTCATTAGTGGTGTAAACCCTGTTTTGTAAACCCTGTTTTTTTCTCCCCATTTTCATGGTATCCAATTCATAATTAGTCTTGTCTCACTGCAACTCCCGTACAGACTCGGGAGAGAGCCATGCGTCCTCCAAAACAACCCAACCGCACTGCTTCTTGACACAATGTCCACTTAACCCGGAAGCACCAATGTGTCAGAGGAAACACCATACACCTGGCGACTGTGTCAGCGTGCACTGCTCCCGGCCCGCCACAGGAGCTGCTAGTGCGCAATGGGACAAGGACATCCATGCCATCCAAACCCTCCCCTAACCCAGACGACACTGGGACAATTGTGCACTGCCCCATGGGTCTTCCTGGCTGCTACAGAGCCTGGACTTGAACCCAGTATCTCTAGTGGCACAGCTAGCACTGCGATGCAATGCCTTAGACCACTGCGCCACTCAGGAGGCCCTAAGGTCTAGATTGTTTGTCCGTATCGTCTAGATCTCAAATGAGTGCAGGAAATGCAGAAATTGATCAAATTGAACAGTATAAAACAGTCAGAATGGAGAAAGACCCATTTGAAACCACCCAAGGGTCACACACTACTCATGAAGCAAATGTAGAATACCAGCAAATATTTTTCAAAAAACGTGATATGACATTTTGGCCATATCGCTCGGCCCTATATGTACATTTCTCAGGGTGCTTCCCTAATGGCAACCTATTCCCTATAGAGTGCACTACTTTTTACCAGAACGCTATGGACCCTGGCCAAAAGTAGTGCCCTATATACAGAAAAGTGTGTCATTTGGAACTGAACCTGAATGTTTTCTTCATTGAGTTGAATAGTGCATTGTATACTGTATTAATGTCAGTGGTTTCTGAGAAGACGGACCAGGCCCAGTACGACCTGTCCAGACCCAACTACCACCCGGTGAACCACGCCTGCTAGGGGTGGACAGAGGTGCCACACCCCTCTGTTATATACCTCAACCTGGGTCGTGTTCACTAGGCACTAAACAAAAGCAAAGGGGACGAATCTAAGAGGGACTACCTGAACTTGTCCAACAAATGCTTGTTTTATATTGAATATTGAACAACCTGCATAATACTTTGATTTACATAATGTCTCTCAATGGAGGTGTTTTGACTCTCATTTTCTCTTTCACAGGGTCCCTTATTTAGCTGTTGCACGTACCTTTGACAAGATTGAGGAAGTCTCTGGCAGGTAAGATGTTTTAATATACCTCCAAAGTTGTGGCTTTGTTTATTGTTGTGTAATTTTTCCTTTCACTTCGTCTTACATACTAATTGCATTCCTTTTTTTGCCAGATTGAGGAACATTGAAACATGATCAACTTACACTCTGTGATGATCCTCTCTCCAGGTGAAATACTTCTCCTTGCTTTTCCCCTAATGTTTGTGCATGTGGAGCTGGCAGCAACTACATTAGCTATTGGCCCAGTTGCAGGATGCAACCTAACCTATTGAGATGAGTCAGATGGTCTGTGTCCCAAATGGCATCCTATTTCCTACATGGTGCAGTTCTTTTGACCAGAGCCATGGTCAAAAGTAGTCCATTAAATAAGGAAGAGAGTGCTTATAAGCTCTGGTCAAAAGTAGTGCCCTATAAGGAGTCATTTGGGTGGCAGCCAGAGTGTAGAGTGTGTGTGCTGAGTAGAGTTTTCTCTCTTTCTGTTCTTCCTCAGAGGACCTGCTGTGCTGTGTTTACCTGCGTCTTAATCAGTTGGGTCCTGCTTACCTGGGACTGAAGCTGGGAGTGGGAGAAACTGTACTGATGAAAGCTGTTGCCCAAGCAACTGGGAAGGGACATACACGTGCGTGCGCACACAAACCGTTGCCCAAGTAACTGGTATGACACACGTACTCAAACACATCTTTGTTATTAATTCTCTTACTTTGCTTTTGGGCTTAGAATTCTATCACATCTTACTGTTTTTATTATTCTTGTTGCCAGGGCGACAGTTGGACAAAATCAAGGCAGAGGCTGCAAAGAAGGGCGACTTGGGGTTGGTGGCGGAGAGTTCCCGTAGCAACCAGAGAATGATGTTCCAGCCAGCCAATCTGACAGCAGGGGGCGTGTTCAACAAACTGAAAGACATTGGGAACATGAGTAGGAACTCTGAGTTGTCTGTCTTTGTCTGTCTGATTTTTACATTAACATTCAATGTTTTGATACATTTACTGATTAGAAACCACAGACTTCTGCTGTCGAGGGAATGGAATGATGAGTTGATTTGTAATCAGTCTGGAATTTGATGAAAAGGCATGGATTCCTTTACGCTTTTCGTCAGTTAGATACTAATATCTAGTGTGCATCCCTATATAGTTCACTACTTTTGACCTGGGCCCTGGTCAAAAGTAGTGCACTATATACAGTGCCTTGAGAAAGTATTCATACCCCTTATTCCAAATGTTGTTGTGTTACAGCCTGAATTCGAAATTGATTCAATTTTTTTTGCTCACCAGTCAACACACAATACCCCATAATGACAAAGTGAAAATGTTTTTATAAATGCTTGCAAATGTATTGAAAATGAAATACAGAAATATATCATTTACATAAGTATTCACACCCCTTTGCTATGGCACTCCAAATTGAGCTCAGGTGCATCCAATTTCCTTTGATCATCCTTGATGTCACTACAACTTGATTGGAGTCCACCTGGTTCTAAATCATGTCCAAACAACTGAATTGGACAGACACTCACCTGTCTATATAAGGTCCCACAGTTGACAGTGCATGTCAGAACGGAAACTATACCAGTCCAAGAAACTGTCCTTAGATCTCTGAGATAGAACTGTGATGAGGCATATACCTGGGGAAGGGTATAAAACAATTTCTAGAGTGTTGAACATTTCCAAGAGCACAGTAGTCTCCATCATTGGGAAATTGAAAAAATATGGAACTACCCAGACTCTGCCTAGAGCTGGCCGTCCTACCAAAGAAGGAACTTGGTCAGGGAGGTGACCAAGAACCCAATGACAACTCTGACAGAACTACAGAGTTCCTTGGCTGCGATGGGAGAACCTGCCAGACGGAAGCCACTCCTGAGAAAAAGGCACATTCTGGCACGCCCAGAGTTTGTAAAAAGGCATGTGAAAGACAATTTATTTGAACCATTTTGCCTGAATGCTAAGCTCTGTCTGGAGAAAACCAGGCACAGCACATCACCCATCTAACACCATCCTTACAGTGAAGCATGGTGGTGGCAGCGTCATGCTATGGGGACGCTTTTCACCGGCTGGGACTGGGAGAATGGTAAGGCAAGAGGGAACAATGAATGGAGCCAAATACAGGCAAGTCCTTGATGAGAACCTGCTTCAGAATGCAAACGACCTTAGACTGGGGTAAAGATTTATTGTTCCGACAGGACAATGACCCCCAAAAATACAGCCAAAGCAATGCTGGAATGGCTTCAGAACAAGAATGTGAAAGACTTTGGGTGGCCAAGCCAAAGCAAGACTTAAATCCCATTGAAAATCTGTGGAAAGACTTGAAGATTGCTGTAAGCCGCTCCCCATCTAACTTAAGAGTGTGAATAAGCCGAAGCGGCGGATTGAACAGTGAGACAGACAGGATGTTCTGGTGCTCGCCTCTGTTAGAGGCTTTTATTTACAATATTAAGAGGTGCAGGACACTTGACTCCGGCACCTTATGTCAAATTATTGTTGGCAAACGGAATGCGCAACTCTAACCAACATATTCTCTTGTTTTCGGGTTTCTTGGTTATACCTTGAAGAGATACAATAGTCTTTCTCTTACCAATTTGTTTCATTGTCTATAAATCATGGACATGCGCTCCTTAAGAAAATCTGCAAGGAAAAATCCAGATGTTGCATAGCTGATACAGACATACCCAAGACGACTCAAGGTTGTAGTCGCCGCCAAAGGTGCTTTTGCAAAGTACTGACTCAGGTGTGAAGACTTATGTAAATTAGAGATTTCTGAATTTCATTTACAATACATTTGCAAAAAAAAAAGAAACGTGTTTTAAATTTTTCATTTTGTGGGTATTGTGTGTAGCTGGGTAAGCCTATTTTTTATTTTATTTAATCCATTTTAAATTCAGGCTGTAACACAACAAAATGTGGAATAAGTCAAGAGGTGTGAATACTTTCTGAAGGCGGGTGACGTTTGGGACATAAGCCCTAGTCTTGTGGTAGTTCTTTGCTCCTTTCCTCTTTCCTTTCGGATCCTGTCCTTTCCCACGCTCCCTCTGAATCTCTTGGCCCTTTCTCTCGCTCTCTCTGCAGGCCATGAATAAGTAGATTGACATCATCAAAGGTCTCTTTGTAGCCTGCCGCTTCTCTGAGGCCAGATACATTGTCAGGTAATCTGCCTTCACTTTACTACTGGTCAACCTGAGCATGTCTCCCAAATGGCTCACTACCTTTGACCAGAGCCCTATTGGCCAGAAGCAGTGCACTACAAAGGGAATAGGGTGCCTTTTGGGATGTACTTAACACCTGTCGGTCTGCACTCATTGAGGACGAGCCTTTTGTTAAAATGTTCATGTCATACATTTTTAGTTCCAAGCACTTTTTTTTATTGGTTTAGATAAGGATTTAGAGTGGAGCATGTTTTCTTCCTTCACTAGTCAATCTGAACCTTGTATTACACCTGTCTGTCCACTCACAAGCAGCTGGTCGTCACAGTATTAAAAACAAAGTCTAATTTCAGATTGTCATGTCTTGTATTGGTTGGTTGACAGGTCTCTGGCAGGGAAGCTGAGGATAGGCTTGGCTGAGCAGAGTGTACTGGCTGCCCTGAGTCAGGCTGTGTGCCTGACTCCTCCAGGACAAGGTGAGCCAGCTAACGCTTTTACAACGTTCACACAGCGTGACCACCACAACATCATCATCACAATGTTTACACAACTTTACCTCCAACTTTATCACGTTTTCACAATGATACTTCAAAATGATAATGATTTCACAACATTATCACAATGTTTTTGCCACATTTTCACAATACTACCACATTACCCCTCAACATTTCCCCACCATTATTACAATATAACCTATACATATGATAACAATGTCTTCCTTTATTGTGACTGAAACATTGGTTCATGTGTAATTCTAGACTTGTGGTCGATGCAGGGAAAGGAATGAGTGCAGAAAAACAGAAAGCCTGGATAGAGGAGAAGAGCCTTGTCCTTAAACAGACCTACTGGTACTGTGCACCTCTAAACCCACTGTATATACTCACAGTACATTCCCTAAATACCACCTTACCTACACCCTACCCACCTTACCTACACCCTGATTTGCGTCCCAAATGAACTTTTGCCTACGTGTATATCAGTGGTTCTCTTTTTTTGGTTACTGCACAAACCAAGTGCATTTTGCTCTGCCTGGAGTACTAGTGCTGCTGGTTGAGAACCACTGGACAATAGTGCACTACTTTAGACCAGGGCCCTATAGTGTACCATTTTGGGACACACTGCTTCACTCTGACTGACTCTGACGGGTGATGTTTTCTTGTGTGTCCACTCCAGTGAGATGCCCAACTATGATGTCATCGTCCCAGTACTGATGAAGGAGGGCATAGATGAACTGTCCAACCACTGCAGACTCAACCCCAGGTGCAGTACTGAATGTCAGGGTTGTGTGTGTGTGTGCTGATTTCGGACACCCTCCTCTCCCCCACCTCAGGTGTACCATTGAGGCCCATGTTGGCTCACCCACCAAAGGTGTAGGAGAGGTGATGAAGAGGTTCGACGAAGCCGCCTCCACCTGCGAGTGCAATTGTGATGGAGAAAGAGCACAGGTGTCTGTTTTCTCACGTGCTCACTTACTGTGTGTGTGTGTATATATGCCAACTGTGTGCACCTGTTAGAAAACAGACATGATGCTGTTGTCTCAGGCTGTTGGGCTGTGATAGCCCCTTCCAGTGGAGGGATTGGAGAGAGCTGTGGGACTTCTCTTCTTCTCATTCTCTATGTATCCTTCCTCAATTTCTCCCAACCTCTCTCCTCACCTCCTCAAAGCACATCGGAGCAGAAGATCCGTCTTCCTCCGCTCGAACCTTCTTCTCCAATGCGTTTTGAGGAGGAGGCAGAAAAGAACGAGGCCAGGAGTCCGACAAATACAATGGAAATTCACTTGAGATTCACCCAGAGAGCATTGTGACACCTCCTATTCTTTGTGCCTTTAAACTTCCGTGTGACTCCTGCAATGGCCAGCAGATGGAACTCTAAGATGCTGGCATCTGGAGTTCCTGTTTACTCATACAGTTGGGCTCTGTCAATTCGTCTTTCTGTGATTCCTCGCATTCTATCTCTTCAAATTCTTCTCAACCATATTGGAGTAGAAGAGCCAAGGCCCCTCCCCTCTGACCTTCTTCTCCAGTGGGTTTTGAGAAAGGGGGCGAGGAGAGAGGATGCAAGGAAGAATCGATTGAGAAAAAGCCTTGGACACTGCCTGTCTCTCTACTCTCTAGATACGATAGGAAACTCACTCACTGTTATTGGTTGAATGATAACTATTGATTATTGTATTTGTGCAGATCCATATTCTGGAGAATGGGGAAGTGCGTATTTTCAGTCGCAACCAGGAAGACAATATGACCAAATACCCCGATATCATCTCTTGTATTCCCCCGGTAATAGTAACCCTCTCAACACTAGCACACTCTATGCTTCCCAAATGGCACCCTATTCCCTATATAGGGCTCTGGTCAAAGTAGTGCACTATATAGGGAATAGGATGCCTTTTGGGGTACACACTCAGTCAGCATCTTAGCCCCTTCAGGGTCATAAGCTCACTTCATGAATAATACCTCTCTTTCCCTCCCCTCTTTCTCTCTCCCTCTCCATATTTCTCTCTCCCTCGCTCTCTGCCTTCCCTTCCCCCATTTCTCTCTCACACCTCTCCCCCCCTCCTCCAGGTAAAGAAGCAGTCTGTGGTGTCCTGCGTGCTTGACTCTGAGGCTGTGGCTTGAGACAGAGAAAAGAAACAGATCCAGCCATTCCAGGTGCTCACCACACGGAAGAGAAAGGTGAGAGGAAAGAGAAATAAGGGGGGAACATACTCAGTATCCGTGGTTTTGGTTTCTGGAATTCTTTTCAGAACAGCTGGATGGGTGATTAGCCCAGGCAGCTGTGTTCTCAAGTTGTCTGCAGTGGTCGTGGATCATTTTCCTACCATGTTCTATGTTCATCAGGTGGACTGCTTTGTTTGAACCCTCGTCCTCAAGCTGTTAGGTTAGACCTGCCGGGAGTTACCTTGGAGGTGGCCGTTGAGGTACACAGGTACTGACTGCGACAACATACTGAGTGAAGGGGCCAAAAGATCGAGGTTTTGAATGCTCTTATTAGTGTGTAGGTAGGTAGGTGTATGGCCATGTTTGGTTAGGTTGCTGTTAAATCACTTGTTTTCTTTTTTTTACAAGACGTGGATGCAGCTGATATCAAGGTCCAAGTGCGTGTGTACGCCCCCTGCTGTATCTCAACAGCGGTGAGTTGGGATGGCGACGGGAGTTATGGAGTCATTTATTAAGTAAACCTTGTTCCAGTCAGAACGGCCTATCAAAAACATCTTGATGTTTTAGTCTAGTCTTATTCATTTTGACTGAAATGCCCTTTAGTCTTAGTCAAGCACATTAAATGACAAAAAAAATGCCTTATTCATCTTTTAGTAAACACATCAGACTTCCATGTGCGCATAGTCTTGTCCTACATTTTTCTGCAAAACATCCTATCGCGTGATTCTCATCCCTTGTCAGGACTCCAGACTAGCGTTTCCCATAACTTTTTCAGTTGGTGGCACCAGCCCATGATTCGCACCAATTTTCTTCCACGGCGTCACGCAATAGAAAAACGTGTAATTGCCTTATAAAGTCATTCACAGTGCTTTAGACGGTGTAATAGACTACTGAGATGGTAGGCTACTCAAGAAATAAGTTGTTTTGTCTAACATGTCCAAGCAGGAATGCATCATTCAAGATATGTTGACGTGCTACCTAATCCAGTGATTGTCATTAATTTGTGGGTTGACAATAGAGTATTTTTTTTATTTTACTGTTAAAATAGGACTCCAGAATTTTCAGAATTTTGTTTTGCACTAATATCATAGGCTCATTTATTTTGGGGTTAATTCACCACAGGAAGTAATCTTAAAGCCATGTCAAAGATCTTGGTTGTAAAATAGTTGCTTTTGAGCTCAATATTACGAGATGACAAATATAAATTAGACCCACAGAAAGCTGAGAACAACAGTAGTTGTATGTATTTCCCAAATTGGATTTTTAAATGTTATATAGTCAGAAGCTTTCATTCTCTCTCCCGTAGCGCACATCGAGTGGCTCACTCATCACAACAGCAGGCCCCATCGAAACATGCCCAGGGGCTGGGCAGACAATTTCACTATTCATTCATGAGGATAATGCACTTTACTGTTTGACCAAATCATGGTTTTAGCAGCCCAAAAATAGGATATTTTTTTAACTTTTGAGTGAGGTGACCATGTAATAAATTTTCAGCTTGCACTGATGCGACCAATAAAAAATGTAACTGGCACAGCCAAGTCAAAGGGTCGCAGAATGTGACTAAATGGCTGCAGTCTAGAGCCCTGCCTCTTGACATATTGCAGATGTACTGTAATCAAAGTTAAGCCTTACAATTCTACTAATGTCATGCATGCTTTTGATTGGACCAAACCAAATCTCTCCAAAAACTCTTGTCCAGTCTACTTACTAGTCAGATTTTAGTCACACAGATCATTTAATCTAGTCTTGTTTTTGTAAATCGAAATGAGCAGCGGCAGGGTAGCCTAGCGGTTAGAGCGTTGGACTAGTAACCGTAAAGGTTGCAAGTTCAAATTCCAGACCTGACAAGGTACAAATCTGTCGTTCTGCCCCTGAACAGGCAGTTAACCCACTGTTCCTAGGCCATCATTGAAAATAAGAATTTGTTCTTAACTGACTTGCCTAGTAAAATAAAAAAAGCTCCCTCTGCTGTTTCCTTTAGTTCACGATCATCTCCTTTGTTTTGTTGACGTTGAGTGAGAGGTTGTTGACACCACACTCTGAGTGCCCTCACCTACTCCCTATAGGCTGTCTCGTCATTGTTGGTAATCAGGCCTACCACTGTTGTCTGCAAACTTGATGATTGAGTTTGCAGATGGCAACGCAGTCATGGGTGAACAGGTAGTACAGGAGGGGGCTGAGCACACCCTTGTGGGGCCCCAGTGTTGAGGATCAGTGAAGTGGAGATGTTTCCTACCTTCACCACATGGGGGCGGCCCGTCAGGAAGTCCAGGACCCAATTTCACAGGGCGGGTTGAGGCCTAGGGCCTCCAGCTTGATGATGAGCTTGGAGGGTACTATGGTGTTGAATGCTGAGCTGTAGTCAATGAACAGCATTCTTACGTAGGTATTCCTCTTGTCCAGATGGGATAGGGCAGTGTACAGTGTGATGGTGATTGCATCGTCTGTGGACCTATTGGGGCGGTAAGCAAATTGAAGTGGGTCTAGGGTGACCGGTAAGGTGGAGGTGATATGATCCTTGACTAGTCTCTCAAAGCACTTCATGATGATATTAGTGAGTGCTACGGGGCGATAGTCATTTAGTTCAGTTACTTTTGCGTTCTTGGGTACAGGAACAACAGTGGCCATCTTGAAGCATGTGGGGACAGCAGACTGGGCTAGGGAGAGATTGAATATGTCCGTAAACACACCAGCCAGCTGGTCTGCGCATGCTCTGAGGACGCGGCTAGGAATGCCGTCTGGGCCCGCAGCCTTGCGAGGGTTAACACGTTTAAATGTCTTACTCACGTCGGCCACGGAGAAGGAGAGCCCACAGTCCTTGGTAGCGGGCCCGCGTTAGTGGCACTGTATTATCCTCAAAGTGGGCAAAGAAGGTGTTTAGTTTGTCTGGGAGCAAGACGTCGGTGTCCGTGACGTGGCAAATTTTTGTTTCTTTTTGTAGTCTGCGATTGTCTGTAGACCCTGCCACATATCTTGTGTCTGAGCTGTTGAATTGCGACTCCACTTTGTCTCTATACTGACATTTTGCTTGTCAAATCAAAATCAAATTTTATTTGTCACATACACATGGTTAGCAGATGTTAATGCGAGTGTAGCGAAATGCTTGTGCTTCTAGTTCCGACCATGCAGTAGCAGTGTGATTGCGATTGCGTCGTCTGTGGACCTATTGGGACGGTAAGCAAATTGGAGTGGGTCCAGGGTGTCTGGCAGGATGGAGGTGATATGATCCTTGACTAATCTCTCAAAGCACTTCATGATGACGGAAGTGAGTGCTACGGGGCGATAGTCATTTAGCTCAGTCACCTTAGCTTTCTTGGGAACAGGAACAATGGTGGCCCTCTTGAAGCATGTGGGAACAGCAGACTGGGATAGGGACTGATTGAATATGTCCGTGAACACACCAGCCAGCTGGTCTGCGCATGCTCTGAGGACACGGCCAGGGATGCCATCTGGGCCGGCAGCCTTGCGAGGGTTAACACATTTAAATGTTTTTCTCACATTGGCTGCGGTGAAGGTGAGCCCGCAGGTTTTGTTTAGCGGGCCGTGTCGGTGGCACTGCATTGTCCTCAAAGCGAGCAAAGAAGTTGTTTAGTTGGTCTGGGAGCAGGACGTCATGGTCCGCGACGGGGCTGGTTTTCTTTTTGTAGTCCGTGATTGACTGTAGACCCTGCCACATTCCTCTTGTGTCTGAGCCGTTGAATTGTGACTCTACTTTGTCTCTATATTGACGCTAGCTTGTTTGATTGCCTTGCGGAGGGAATAGCTACACTGTTTGTATTCAGTCATGTTTCCGGTAGCCTTACCCTGGTTAAAAGCTGTGGTTCGCGCTTTCAGTTTCTTGCGAATGCTGCCATCAATCCACGGTTTCTGGTTGGGGAAGGTTTTAATATTTGCTATGGGTACAACATCACCAATGCACTTGCTAATAAACTCGCTCACCGAATCAGCGTATACATCAATGTTGTTGTCAGATGCTATCCGGAACATATCCCAGTCCACGTGCTCAAGCAATCTTGCAGCATGGAATCAGATTGGTCGGACCAGCGTTGAACAGACCTGAGAACGGGCGTTTCCTGTTTTAGTTTCTGTTTGTAGGCTGGGAGCAACAAAATGGAGTCATGGTCAGACTTGCGAAAGGAGGGCGTAGAATAGCCTTGTATGCATCACGGAAGTTGGAATAACAGTGGTCCAGGATTTTACCAGCCCGGTGGCACATTCGATATGCTGGTAAAATTTCGGGAGCCTTGTTCTTAAATTAGCCTTATTAAAATCCCCAGCCACAATAAATGCAGCCTCAGGATATGTGGTTTCCAGTTTACATAGAGTCCGATGAATTTCTTTCAGTGCCGTCGATGTATCAGCTTGAGGGGGGATGTACACGGCTGTGATTATAATCGAGGAGAATTCTCTTGGTAGATAATGCGGTCTGCATTTGATTGTAATGAATTCTATGTCAGGTGAACAAAAGCACTTGAGTTCCTGTATGTTGTTATGATCACACCACGTCTCGTTAATCATAAGACACACACCCCCACCCTTCTTACCAGATGGAAGTTTGTTTCTGTCGGCGCGATGCGTGGAGAAACCAGGTGGCTGTACCGACTCCGATAACGTGTCCTGAGTGAGCCATGTTTCCGTGAAGCAAAGAACGTTGCAGTCTCGGATGTCTCTCTGAAAGGCAACCCTCGATCGGATTTCGTCTACTTTGTTGTCAAGAGACTGTACATTGGCGATTAAAATACTCGGGAGAGGTGCACGATGCGCCCGTCGACGTAGCTTGACAAAAAGACTGGCGCGTTTCCCTCTTCTCCGGCGCCGCCGTTGTTTTGAGTAGCCGGGTGCTATCCAGTCTATTGTTGTGTTTGGGTTAGCAAACCGAGAATCCTCTTTGGGAAAGTCGTATTCCTGGTCGTAATGTTGGTAAGTTGACGTTGCTCTTATATCCAATAGTTCCTCCCGGTTGTATGTAATAAAACTTAATATTTCCCGGGGTAACAATGTAAGAAGTAATACGCCGGAAGTGTTTGATTCCCTTCCCTATGGAATAACTACACTGTTTGTATTCGGCCATATTCCCAGTCACCTTTCCATGGTTAAATGCGGTGGTTCTCGCGTTCAGTTTTGTGTGAATGCCGCCATCTATCTACGGTTTCTGGTTAGGGTAGGTTTTAATAGTCACAGTGGGTACGACATCTCCTATGCACTTCCTTATAAACTCACTCACTGTATCAGCGTTTACGTCAATATTATTATTCTCTGAGGCTACCCGGAACATATCCCAGTCCACGTGATCAAAACAATCTTGAAGCATGGATTCCGATTGGTCAGATCAGCGTGGAATAGTCCTTAGCACGGGTACTTCCTGTTGGAGTGTCTGTCTATAGGAACGGAGGAGCAAAATGGAGTCATGGTCAGATTTGCCAAAAGGAGGGCAGGGGAGGGCCTTGTATGCATCGCCGAAGTTAGAGTAGCAGTGATCCAGTGTTTTTCCAGCGCGAGTGCTACAGTCAATATGCTGATAGAATTTAGGTAGCCTTGTTTTCAAAATTGCTTGGTTAAAATCCCCAGCTACAATAAATGCAGCCTCAGGATATATGGTTTCCACTTTGCATAAAGTCCAGTGAAGTTCCATGAGGGCCATCGTGGTATCTGCTTGAGGGGGGATATACACGGCTGTGACAATAAACACATAGGTGTTTGACTAATATTTTCTCCACTTTTCGTTGATGAAATTAACACTGAGGTACACCCCCCTGGACAGAATGCTAGTGTTATATATTAGACATTGAATCATTAGACATTGATTGTAATGTTTGCAATTTCAGTGGTGTGTGTGTCTCAGTCTCTGGTAAAGCGGCCCCTGTCCCATCGCAGGGCCCTTCTGAAGGAGAGCTTCGAGCAGAAGGAGGGAGAGTTTGTGTTCGCCCATGCTATTGACTCAGACAACACAGACACCATCGCTGAGTTCCTGGAGCAGTCTGTTCGAGGTGTGTGTCAGTGTGGGATCGGTCTATTTGCTGAGTGTGTGTGTGTGTCTCTGTGTGTGTGTGGGAGGGAGGGAGGGAGAGAGACGGGAGCCAACCATGTGTTTGTGTAGAAGGTCAATCCTGTCTTCTGTGATCTCTGTGTCCCAAATGACACCCTATTCCCTATGGGCCCTGGTCATAAGTATTGCGCTATATAGGGAAGGGGGTGCCATTTGGGATGCCTACTTAATTGTATGTCCTCCTGTCGTGGAATTTTTGGGGGGACTAATGGTGAAGACTCTGGAAAAATATGCCACTTATGAAATCGGCAAGCGCTCTCACAACTGGCTCAAGGTACACACATGCACGCACACGTACACAAACCACACATGCATGCACACGTACACAAACCACACATGCATGTACACTTGCACGCATGTACACATGCACGCACACAAACCACACATGCATGTACACATGCACGCACACGTACACAAACCACACATGCATGTGCACATGCACGCACACGTACACAAACCACACATGCACGCACACGTATGCACGAGGGGTTCCCAAACTTTATTGACCCACGACCCCATTAACAGCCAAAGTTTACTTTTATTTGGGGCTATGGTAGTCAATTGGAAAACATTCTAACAGTATTTTAGATTTGTCTTCTCAACTCCCCATCACATACTTCTGATGTGGGGCTATGAGTCATTTGCAACTGAGTCTGAAATAGTGTATCTTATCTCACCACAACTCACGAGATGGGCGGGCTTGATGCATGTCGCGTCGGCGCTTCTCAAAGTCAGCGGGCGTGGTCTACAGTACGCACCTCTTCTCTGGTTTTAATGCGAACCGGCGTGCGGTTTGATGTAGTTTACATTCAGTTACCTGCTGCAGGATATCTCCGAGCTCAGCTCTTTTGCCGCCAGTTTCTCTCGGGTTATCACACAACGCATTGATATGGCGGAGGCAGACACATTCATAACTAGAGAGCAGAGGCCTGACCTCCGTCCCGTGATAGATGGAGCCACATCTGTGCAAAAGCCCACCATACGATCCCATATGGAATCTGTTTTTCGTCAATACAGCCACGCAGCACACTGAACATCCCATATGCTCGGGAATCGTGAGACAGAACATTATGTCCTCAAGAATTTCATCCCCCGACATGCATAGTAAACAAGGCAATTCGTAAGCATCTCGGATCTCACAACGAACGTCCGTTTGGAGTTTGGGTCGTTCAGTCAGTTTCTTCTTCATTGCTAGCAATAGCATGAATGATTTTGTTGCACAGTGTTATCTAACAAAGGTATTGATGTGAGTTTCTGTGACTCTGCCTCCCCCACACATTGTTTTCACTGTATCTATTGCGGCCGGTAATTTTGAAGTCTCTGCAATAGTGTGTGTGGTTTCATAGCATAGCGGGCCTCGTCATTCACTGTGGGAATGATTCAAGTGCAACGGTCAAGTGTGGCCTTGTCCCATGATCTAAGGGCGCTCTGGTTGAATTTTATCTTTTAGATTTTAATCCTTTTCATTTCGATTTTTAAGATGAACCACATTACAATGATTTTGAGATACAAAGATGGTATTATATATTTTTTGTATTTTGTTGGGGAGGGGGTGGGGGGGTTTGGAAATTCTCCCGCAACCCCATTTTCATATCAGGCGACCCCACATGGAGTTGGGAACTACTGGTATACACACACAGTTACTCTCTATCATAATAACTACTCGCATGACAACCTACCATTCATCCCTGTCTCTCTGTCTAGCTGAAGGACTATCTGGATGGGGTGGGGGGCATGGTGGATCTGTGTGTGATTGGAGCATATCTGGGGAAGGGCAAGAGAACAGGGACCTACGGAGGCTTCCTGCTCGCCTGCTACGATGAGGACAATGAAAAGTTCCAGTCAGTCTGCAAGGTCTGTCTGTGTGTGTGTCAGGGGTGTGTCTGTGTATGTCTGTGTGTGCACCTCCTTGCCTAGGAGGTGACTTTTTGTCTTTCTCTGTCTCGGTTGGTTTGTCTCTCTGAAAGGTGACACAGCGCCTGAGTCCAAATAGGATAAAGACATTTTGCACAGGGAATTCTTTCACAATGTTATTCTGCTCTGCTAAATGCCTCATCTGGCTTACGACAGGGGAATATATTTTTCCGGTTATTTTGTCTTTGCAGATTGGGACAGGTTTCAAGGATGAAGATTTGGAGCAACGTTACAAATTCTTAAAGGTACAGTACAGAGGCGTTTGTGTTCTATGCTCGTTTGAAGCGAAGCGCAGAGTTTCTTGTAGCGAATCTGCCAAAAGTCTCTAGACCCAATTAACTGTGAAGGCATTGTCTTTTCCAGGAGCACATTTTGCCCAAGCCCCGCCCCTATTATCGTGTGGAACAATCAACAGAGCCCGATGTGTGGCTTGATGCAGTGCAAGTATGGGAAGTGAAGTGTGCCGACCTATCGCTGTCGCCGATCTACAAAGCTGGCATGGGATTGGTTAGTATAACTCGTCCCTGTACACTGGCTCATCAGTACTAATAATATTTGGATTTCAAGCCAGTTTAAAGTAATTTGGAAGTTAATAATTTGATTCAATGCAATTTCATATTTGAGGGCCGACCAGTGCAGAATCTTTAACTCAATAATCCCCTCTGTAAATCTAAAATGTTTAGGTCTCAGGATGTTGCGAAATTTCTCCCGAACATTTTAAAAAATTTTATGTCTCAAATTTCTCATGAGGATCATTCCACTTTTTGCTTCCCCTTGAAAACGATATTATTTATGAGACCTACCATGAAGCGACCATGTTACCCTACCCATATCTTAAAAACACACTCGTATAGGCCTAAGTCAAATATTTAGGCAAAATCTCAGTCTGAGTAGCAGGGCTGTCCAAAAATCTTATTCACCACTTTGTGGATATGGGCCCTAATCTGTGCTTTGCATTAGTACTCAACAAAGCTGTGATATCACGGTACTATGTTAGATTAAGTAAAGAGTTGCCATCCTCGAATCAATAGTTCTTCAACCTCCGGTCTTTTGGTGCAGGGTTTAAAAGGCATATTAACTGTGAAAGGAAAACCCACAATAGTCTTAAGTTTTAATGTCTTTAGCGGCAGCAAAAGTCAGACAAGTAGCTTCTTTGGCCCTCTCTGGTCTTCTCCCAGTGTGACCCAGAGAAGAGCTTCAAACCAGGTAAGGGGTAAGGGCTAGGGTTAGTGGATAGTTGGTTGAAGTGTTGTTGACAGTCTACAAACCATCTATTTGGAACTATCCAAGTACTGTTACTGGCAATTCATGTATTTTCTCCTCTCTCCCAGTGTGACCCAGAGAAGGGCATCTCTCTTCGGTTCCCACGCTTCCTGAGGAGCCGAGATGATACAAAGCCAGAGGACGCAACTTCAGGAAGACGGGTAGATGAAGACATCTGTGACAGACTGGAGTGATGTATCTCGTAGTTCCGAATTTCTCTGGTTGCGTCCCAAATGTATTTCTATGTAAGGTGTCCAATCAAAAACACGTATTTTGACAAATGGTCCAAACCTCATGTCTCTATCATAATCTATTCAAAAGTTATTGGAGTTTTTACCCTTGTAGGATGGCCAAATATATAAAAAAAAAATAAGGACAATTGCACGGCATCGCATCAGCTAGGCTGGATGCTGTGCATGAATAAAGGCTACTTGACAGGCTCACTTTCTTCTCGAATCCGCAGGACTTAAAACAATATAGAGGTAAGATGGATATCGATTTTCAGACATGACATGTAGTACTTTCGTATTTTAGTATACCCTTTTCATATTAATGCGAAATTCCTGTTCTTTTCGAAGATTTCTCACAGAAACAAGTGCGCCTGTGAAATGTCAACAGAGCACTGAGTATACCTCAAGCTTTTTTTCAAAGCCTTTTACATTTCAATTCAGCTCGTGTCATGCTAATTTTGCTTTTTGCGACCCACGGAAACAACTTTGAAGACGAGAACCACAAAATGTAAAATCCTCAAGTTGCTGCATGCTCTTTCAACAGACCTCTGTGATTATTATCAGATGTATTAGGTTACAACTATCCTTTTTGGATATACTGTTAATGAAACAGAGACAGAGGGTGCATCCATATTGCACCCAATTCCCAGGCAAAAGTCGTGCATTAAATAGGGAATAGGGTGCCAGTTTTCTTTCCCAGAAATACATCAATCTAAATATATGCTTTTCTTATTCTCTATTTGAAGGATCCCCCCTCTGTGTTTCAGCTTCTCCCACATACATACACACAGTACATCTTATTGCACCACTTTGCTATTCTGTGTTTATCCCCCTGTAATTTGATATAAATTGGCCCTCATACCATCATGTCCACCTTATCCTCAGCTTCCAATTGGCTCATTCATCCCTCCCCCCTCACTGATTTCTTTGTTCTGCCCCATTTCAGATCGCTGGTGTGTACAGGAAGCAGCAGGTTGTTCAGAATCAGGGAGACAAAGCTGACCTTGAGGATTACTACTGACCTCATCAATGGACCGGCCAGTCGCCAATGTCTCGGGTGAAATCTCAATTTGTACATCTATATAATTTGTTTTAATGGTGAACTTGAACAAGGCTCTGTCGATGCAATTTTTTTTGTAAAATAAAACAACTGCACAACAGTGTGTCTAGATCCAGGTGCTGGTTTAGGCTCTGCCAATGTCACGATAATCCACATTTGTGTGTGTTGGTGTTGAGCCTAAGGCTTATTTTTGTAAACGTATACTTAACAGTATACATATAGGATGTGTTCCACAGTTTTCAGTTACACAAATGAACCACAGTAATGACAATGTGAATAAAGGCTTTGCTCATTTTATCATATCAAACATATTGGGTGTTGATTTTATCCTGTCCTGAGTGTCATTTTATCAATTGATAGTGTCGGTTTCCCAGACACAGATAAAGCCTAGTCCTGGACTAAAAAAACACTTGTATGCTTTTTAATCCAGTTCTAGATGTCATCTGTGTTCAGGAAACCGTCCGATACAGTATAAAGAACGCCAAGACATTAAACTTTGAGATTCATCTTTGAGATTCAGTTGTAATGCGTATCTCAGTAACACTACCTGAAACCTGCAGGTATGCTTGAAAACGTGTTCTAAGCGTGTATGAGCCGTTATCCTTTGTCTCAAGGTTTATCATTCATGCACTGAGTGAAATGGAGATCCCTTTGTTGGTGTCCTGAGCCAGCTGGTGCAACAAGGATGAGGAGTTGAGAAGAGTTGAATAGCACCTGCATAATACTAGCAGTACACAGAGACTTGAATTCTGTCGAAGTAAACAAAGCGCTAACTTCCCCAAGTACCTCTCGTTCTTACAGCTTCAGTCCAGCATGGAGTGCATCCCAAATGGCAGCCTATTTTTGTCGTAGTGCACTACTTTTGGCTCTGGTATGGCTCTGGTCAAAGGTAGTGCACTAATATAGCGAATAGGGGGCCATTTAGGATGCCCGCTACCAACGTGTGGATGTCAGAATGTAAGGATAAATGCCCTTCTCTGTTTTTCCCCCTTACACTATTGAAGGCAAGGTCAACTCTTAACATTGCTGCTCACCAGTGGTGTAAAGTCCTTAAGTAAAATGACTTTAAAGTACACTATTTAAGTCGTTTTTGGTGGGATCTTTACTTTACTATTCATAATTTGGACTACTTTTACTTCACTACATTCCTAAAGAAAATAATGTACTTTACTCCATACAGTTTCCCTGACAACCAAAAGTACTCATTACATTTAGAATGGCTAGCAGAACAGGAAAATTGTCAAATTCACGCACTTACTGTATCAAGTGAACATTCCTGGTCATCCTATTGCCTCTGATCTGGCGGACTCACTAAACACAAATGTTGTTGGGAGTGTGCCGCTGGCTATCTGCAAATAAAAACAAGAAAATGGTGCCGTCTGGTTTGCTTAGTATAAGTTGAAATATTTTTATTTTCAATCCATAAGTATATTTGACCATTTACTTTTGATACTTAAGTATATTTAACACCAAACCCTTCTAGACTTACTCAAGTAGTATTTCACTGGGTGACTCACTTTTACTTGAGTAATTGTCTATTAAGCTATCTTTACTTTTACTCAAGTATGACAAGTGGGTACTTTTCCACCACTGCTGCTCACATTGATTGCGTCCTTGGAACTAAAGAGGTTAATTCTAGTCTACCCAATCGGGCATACAAAAATATCTCTAGGTTACAAATATTGACAATTTTTGTGTTACTTCAAAAATGACAGTACACTACACTATAACAATGTGTAACAGTACACTGTGACATCTCAACAGTTCACCAGAGTCAAATTAACACTCCCACACAAAACAAGTTTCTCTGTAGAAACATTGCAAAACACTACAACAAGAGACATGCGATTTCTTTAAGACATGTTATTATGCAGAATATCGGTGTAACATTTCTAAATGTACTGTGCACGTGCAGAAGAACAAGGACGAAGCAAGGAGAGCGCCTGGTATATTATAAAATGCAAACGGGTTGACAGCTCAAGGAGCAGTACAAAACAGATGCATTTCCCAGCCTGCATTAGATGACGACACTCCACAAGTCGGTAGACGGAATCAAGAATCAATCCACTACAAGAAGACGCAGGCCAGAGAAGAGAGTCAAGGACACATGGTCATTATAGGAAGTAAAGCGGATTGTGGAGTTCTGGGAAGCTAGTGAGATGCCATACACGGTGGTTGTTGTGTTTGCATGTGTCTGAAATGCCACCCAATTCCCTATATAGTGCACTGCTTTTGACCAGAGCACATCTGGTCATAAGTAGTGCACGATCAGGGAATAGGGTGCCATTTGGGCCACACTCCCAGAATGAATGTTGTGGCGTGCATGTGGAAGTGAGTGGGCTGTGATGTGACCTGTGCTTGAGCTTCAGTGTCTGCTTCTGCAAGGGAGGAGGGGGAGGAGAAGGGCTGCATTGTGCCAGCCTGGGCATGGACATTTAGATTTTTTTGCCCTTTCCCATCTGTTTATGGCATTGTATTTTCTGTTTATGGCATTGCCTCTCCTCATCCCCACGACTTTCCCTTTTTCTCTCCGCCTCTCCTCTTTCTCTGCATGTCTCAACATGTGGCTTTCCTTTCTTAGCTAGCTCTGTCACGAATAAACGGCAGATTTAGATTCGATGCTTATTCTTTTTCAAATGTAATTAATGCCTGAAGCAAGGAAGAAGCAGTTCATGTTTGCACGGTGGAATATTAGCTATTTATATAAGCTATTTATATTATAGTATAATATTAGTCTCTGCCCCTGTTGGTGTTGCTTCTGATAATTAAAAATAATACCTGAAGCTAGGAAGTAGCTGAACGTTTGCGCAGTAGAATGTGAGTAGAATGTGAGTAGAATATGAGCTGTAGACTTCTCTGCTCCTGTGTTGTTTCAGGGCAGCAGCAGTGTGTTGTGTTGTGGTGTTGCAGACCGAGGGGAGGAGTGGGAGCTGGTGTTTAGTGTTTACGGAGGGGCAGCTGGCTCAGATCATGTGCCTGCAGGGCAGACTACCGCTCTGCTGTGGTTCTGTGGCCTCAATCTCTACAGAGGCCTGGGTGGATGTCTCAAATGGCACCCTATTCCCTTTTATAATGACCAGAGCCCTGGTCAAAAATATTTCACTATGTAGGGAATAGGTCGCCATTTGGAACGCAGCCCTGGTTTCCACTTATAGCATCTGCCTGATGTTGGTTCAGATTAACTAACCTGCTCCACTGAGTCCCCCCACCTGGGAGCTGCTGAACCGAACTCAGGTTGTGTCCCAAATGACACCCCATTCTCATTATAGTGCTCTACTTATGACCAACAAAGCTTAAAAGTAATGCGCTATATGGTGCCATTTGGGAATCATCCTGCCTCTCACCGCTGTTTATTATGGTCTGTTGATACACATGATGGAGTAGCTACATGCCTACGTCCCTGACGTGAAGGAAAAGCAACTGACACATCAAATCGCATCACTGCTCAGTTCTGCTCAAAGGCATCAAATTAAATGGAAATGCTGTTTCTGTAGCTTGTATTCCCCTTGGTTCAGAGAAAGAAATAGCGGTAAGGCCGAGTAGCAATGCTGAGATATTGGCTGAAATGCAGAACCTCCTGAACACTGTTATGGATTGCCCCAAACTGTTTCGATTTTGTTTGGTGTTTGACAAGTAACGGTTTGCACCTCTCTCTGTCCTTTTGTCTCCTCTCCCCTTTCTCCCACCCAGCTATCTGTCTTGCACACAATACCCCTTTTCTCAACCGTGAATAATGTGTTTGTTCTCCTCCATCGCGCCTTCTCTTTTCATCCCTGTCTAACCCCTCCATCCCTTGTTTGGTGCTCTCTGTGACATCTCGGCCATGCAAGGACACGAGGGAGAGAGGGAGGGACAGGACCGGCCATTGTCTTCAACCTAACCCACGGAATATCAATTGTGTTTTTCTTGAGCCACAGGACCACCGAGCGTTGGCAAGTAACCTTTGGATAATGGATTTGATGATGTCATGCCAGCTTTATCACCCTGGTTGAGTAGCAAATGGGACCCTATTCCCTACATAGTTCACTACTTTTGATCAGTGCCCTATGGCTCTCAAAACACTCGCCAGATCCCTCCAACCCGGCAAGTGCACTATATAGCAAATAGAGTGCCATTTGGGATGCACACAGCACCTGACATGTTTTTTCCACAGTCTTCACCGGCACTTTTTCTGTAATTATACCAAGACCCTATTAAGCCACATCCTATTTCTATTCATATTCTACACTTATTCAAATGATTGGGCTTTAAACCTGACTTGCAGTCTCTTGTCTGGAGAACACTCTGGAATTGCCTACTGTTTGTTCGTTATGGCATGTTTGGCTGGTTTATCCTCACCCTTTAGCTGCAGTTTGGGAGCAGAATCTGGGACTCTTCATAAAGCGTATCAGAGTAGGAGAAAGGATCTACTAGAAGGTCCCCCCTGTCCATTTCATCTTAGTCATTATGATCTAAACGGCTAAACTGATCCTAGATCAGCACTCCTACACTGAGACGTTTTGTTAATATGGGCCCAGGGTGTTTATGGCTCTTGTGTTGTGATTGGTCCACATCGGTGGTCGTTTTCCCAAATGCTGGTTGGCTTAGGCCCACACTGCTGCTCCTCTCTTCACCCTAAGGGATTGTCTGCTCCGCCGTGCTCCATTGGATCACTTCTCTGGCCATTAGCTTCATGGCCTGATGAGTACTGTGTCTCTCTGGCCTCTGTCTCCCCCTCTGTCCTCATTGCCAGAGAGTGTTGTCTATATACCAAGTGGAACCCTATTCCCTATGTAGTGCACTACTTTTGACCAGGGCCCTGGTCAAAAGTAGTACGCTGTATTGGTAATAGGATGCCATTTGGGACTCAGCCTCGGCCTCCTGCCCGCCGCCCGCCACCACCCACCAGCCCCCTCAAGACACTCCCCAGATCCCTCCAACCCGGCCAGTCCAAGACATTCCACTGGTGCTCCTCTGCCAACATGCCTGGTTATTAACCTTCTGTTACACACAGACACTGTAGACGATGGTCCTATTGAGCTGATTTTACTCACACAGCAGTAGAACCCAGGAGGGTGCTGCTCCTGTAATCCACTCTTCTCCTCTATCTGGGCTAAGGCCTAAATATGCGTCCCAAATGGCACCCTAGGGCCCTGGTAAAATAAACAATAGGGTGCCATTTGGGATGCAGGCTAAGAGTTAGCCCTACTTCTTCTCTCTCTTGTGTTCTTTAGCGATTGATGGTCTCTCTCTCTCTTTACTGCAAGTGGTTTTATAACTTCCAGCAGAGGGGCCTTTCTTTCTCTTTCTCCTCTCTCTCTTTCTCTCTTAATACAGCAGTTGTTTGCCAAGACTTTGGAAGTTTGCCATGCGCTCCCTCCACCTGCCTGCCAGGTTTATAAAATATATCCTGTTTCCTTTGCCTTATGGCAAGCCTTAATCATTTAGGAGATACACAGAGATAGTGTCTGCCACTACAGGTTGGCAGATGGTCTGTTGTAGTTAATTGATCCGTCAGTATGGTGTTCGGGTTTTAAAGCTTAGCCTACAATGAGTAGCCTTGTAATATGTAACTGAGTTTAGACTGCATGCTGCCAATCTTGTACAGAATCTGCCTCCCAGATGGAACCTGATTCCATATATAGGACATTGCTTTTGACCAGAGCCCTCTATCTGCTGGTCCACTAGGTCGCGCTCCTCTCCCTATAGGCCCTGGTCAAAAGTTGAGCACTATATAGGGAATAGCATTCCATTTGAGACGCAACCCTGGTCTGATGGGAAGACCAAATGTTCTGATATGGAGAGGAGAGCTACTGGCCCAGCGGATAAAAGGAATGTAACATTAAGCGATAATCTCAGGGTAGATTCAATCGACCCGCCATAGATAAACAAATGCATATTTATGTCATATGATAGGTTGATGGATTGTGGGTCCTCCTTGAGTGGAAGACTTGGTTTCATACGTAGAAACCCCTTCTCTGGTGTTCTGTCTCGCCCTCTCTCCCGCTCCCTGTATTGCCATTTGCGCTCATGTCTGTGTCTTAGTGTCCTCATATCGACCTATCTGTATATATATATATATGTATACACTACCTTTCAAAAGTTTGGGGTCATTTAGAAATGTCCTTGTTTTTGAAAAGCACATTTTTGTCTGTTTCTCAAACTGAACACTCTAATGTACTTGTCCTGTACTTGTGCACTGGGGCCTCCCACTCCTCTTTCTATTCTGGTTAGAGCCAGTTTGCGCTGTTCTGTGAAGGGAGTAGTACAAAGTGTTGTACAAGATCTTCAGTTTCTTGGCAATTTCTCGCATGGAATAGCCTTCATTTCTCAGAACAAGAATAGACTGACGAGTTTCAGAAGAAAGTTTTTTGTTTCTGGCCATTTTGAGCCTGTAATCGAACCCACAAATGTTGATGCTCCAGATACTCAACTAGTCTAAAGAATGTTTTATTGCTTCTTTAATCAGAACAACAGTTTTCAGCTGTGCTAACAAAATTGCAAAAGGGTTTTCTAATGATCAATTATCCTTTTAAAATGATCAACTTGAATTAGCTAACACAACGTGCCATTGGATCACAGGAGTGATGGTTGCTGATAATGGGCCTCTGTACGCCTATGTAGATATTCCATTACTAATCAGCCGTTTCCAGCTACAACAGTCATTTACACCATTAACAATGTCTACACTGTATTTCTGATCAATTTGATGTTATTTTAATGGACAACAATGTGGTTTTCTTTCTACAACAAGAACATTTCTAAGTGACCCCAAACTTTTGAATGGTAGTGTATATATATATCTCTCTCTATATATATATAGCTGGTCTCTCCCTACTCTCTCTCTCTGTGTCGGTTTTACAGGATTAAGTGGAGTAGGCGCTCGGCAGAGGGAGGCGGGAGGAGAATACAGAGCTTTGTCTGGATGGAGAGAGAGAGAGGGAGGAGGTTGAAGAGGAAGAAAGCGCCATTGACAGACAGAGACACGCCAGTCACCCCCTGTGCCCCTCTCCCTCTCGCCCTCCATTGTTTGACTGCTAGACGTCAGCAAACAGGCAGGAATCCGGAGAGAGGGAGGAGAGAGAAAGGGAGAGAGGGAAGACTTGGGGCTTTGTTTTCCATCCCCATCCCGGTGAAAGTGCAGGGAAAGGAGAAACAGGGATGGCGGGAGGAGAGGACAAGACAGGACCCCACACACACATTTTTCCATCCATGTCATATTTACACACGCTGTATGCACTCACACATCACATCTTACACATCACCATCAGCCCTTAGAAATGCAGTCTGTATGATGTGCATACATCCTATGCTATCACACAAGTCATTTACATTTTGGTCATTCAGAAAACGCTGTTATCTAGAGCGACTTACAGTCCATGCATTCAACTAAGGTAGGTAAGACAACCACATATCAGTCATTGCAAGTAAAAAACGTTCCACAATTATGCAGCTATTAGCGAAATCAGTGCAGGTAAGAAAATAAAGTAATGACACTCAGGAATGTATATGATGGCGTCATATAGCAGTGCAGAGTTGTGTACACTTGACTCAAGCTCTGACTGCTACTTCAGTGAATTTGATCAGTATCTTTCTACAGTATGTTGGTTTTCACTGCATCTTAACATCCCTTGAATGTAAAAATTGTTTTATTTTGGTCTTCAATGGGGTTGATTGTTTGATTTGTTTCAATGAGATTGGAGAGAGGGAGGAATGGGGCCGAGCAGTGGAGAGTGAGGGGTGTGGTTGGCTATAAAACCTGGGACACTGTTGCCCTGTTGTGAAGCCCTCTGTCCTTCTATCTCTCCATCACTTCATAGTGGGACTCTTCTGTAGCATCCAGTGAGGTCTGCAACATCACTTGAGGAACCCAAAGAGTCAGGAACCATGCTGACCATTTTGGCGCTAGCGTCGGTCGTACTCCTGGGAATAGGTAAAAAGTATATTAAATTTTTTCTAATACATTTTTCCACATTTTTTCTAACCTTAGTCCTAACCCTAAGTACAATGGTTAATTGCAATACTTGCTACACTGTAACTATAGGAATAACTACACAGTAATAAGTCCACTGTAATGTACCTTGTTACTGCAAATATTTTTTTTTGGGGGGGATTTACGGTAAAAAAATACACATACTTCTAATATGTTAATTATATGTTTAATCCTTCTGATCTGCTTTAAAGTTGCATGTGAAAAGTGTTGCCTTATCTTTGTCATCATAGGTTAAAGGTTAAGGGTTCAAGTTCACATCGTATCGGTGACACAATTTGAATGAATGACACTTATGATGAATGATCTCGTGTGCTTTCTTTTTGTATTATTATAAAAAGCCTTTCATACATGCTCGGTATTTCATCCTCAGCTGTACATTAAACTAACCCCGTGGGTCACTGAATCTGGTCGACTCTGGGTTCGGCGTTATTGGGTGCGTTTTCTTAATTAATGAATTAAAGGGAAAGGAAGTAAAGGAATACCCGTGCAGATGATTAGTCTTGTAATACGTTGCTATACAGATGTTATATTGTTGTGACTATTATTGTTAGGACTACAGCCACATTGTGTTCTTCATCCGTGTTTCTCTTATACAGAGTTCACTCCGTAAGGCTCAGGTAGTTAAGACGAGGGCATACATTTTGGGACTCACTCGGAGACCTTGTACTGACAGCATTTGTATACTTGAGCAGAGATCTTCTTCCCAGCTTTGTCGAAATGTCATTAAAAAACGGTCAAGTCTTATTCGATTGACAAGTTCTGTGCTGGCTGACATCATTTGTTGAAGGACGGTGGAGTTCCGAGCTGCTGTGGGTTTCTGCATGTGAAAATATGAAATTAGATTTTTGAAGGTGATTTGTGTGTGAGTCAGTATCTTGGGTCAAAATCTTGAATCAAACAGAATACCAAATACCCCAAAATACTAGTGATAATAATTGATGATAGCAATGTTTGTAGATGCCATTACATAATTGGTGGTGGTTGTTGTACTGCGGTACTAATTGCATCAATGGAAGTGATGTATTGATTTTATGGCAAATATAGAATTGACATTCATTTTTCAAGGACACAACATAGAGACATAAGCTATTTATATTCTGTGGGTAGTTATGTTGTACTTTTTTGCTAATATCAACGCCAGTCCTTCCTGCATGCTATCATTACACATGTTCATACCTCATTGAACCTTGGATAAATAGTGGTTGTGTGTGTACACGTGAAAGGGATTGAATGAAAGACTTAAAAAGGCTTTGCAACTGAAAGACATTGAAATGAACTTGAACTTGTTATCCTCTTGACTGTCTTTTCATAGTACATTAAATGGTGCATCGACAGAAGAATAGTTTTGAAGGTTGTGTTGGTTTAATGCTGTAAATACAAGTGGGTAGAGGAGCAACTTAAAAACAAAACCCCATAAAGCCCAGGGGCACATTTCTTAAGTGTGTAATGCATATTTGTCTTATTTAACCATGTCTGCCCCAGTCCACTCTATCCTATTGTCTGTTATCATAGTATGCATATCCTTTATATCCCCAGAATAGTTTTGAAGCATGCAGTGATGACCTTTCATGTCTATATATTTTTATTGAAACCACCATGAACATTTACAATGGTAGAAACGTACATATAGGCAATGGTACAATGGTATCCTGGAGGTAACAAATGGTAATGGTTCAAACCAGGAAGTGTGAAAAAGGTCATTATGAACCACATGGGTGCTGATCTTTTTCTTAACCCTGTGTCTTAACCCCTATAGTGCCCCAGCAGTCTGAGGCCATCGTCATCTACACGGGCTGGGAGCGGCACGCCCCTGGTGGGCTCCGACATCCGTCTTTCCTGCTCCTTCTTCTCCTGGCGCTGGACCTCTGATGATCACCTTCTCCTGGAGCTACCGGTCCGACGGTGCCAGGGACGCCATCTCTGTACATATACACTCTCCTCTATCGTCATCCTCCTCTAGCCTCCTCTATGGCTGAGTCCCAAATGGCACCCTATTCCCTAGAGAGTGCGTGGCTTTTAACCAGAGCCCTATGAGCCTATTCCTTAAATATAATGCACCCTTTGGGTCCTGGTCAAATGTAGTGCACTGCATAGGGAATAGGGTGCCATTTGGGACACTAGCCTATCACTTCTTTCCCATCTCCTTCTCATTCCCCTCATCTCACCTGGTGCCATCTCTTTAATTTCAGTCCCTCGCACCTTATCTCCATCTTATTAGCTCTCTCTTCTCGCTGTGCCTTGCCCTCCTTGGCCCCCAATCTCACCCCCCCATATCTCCCTTGTCCCCCTCTCCTACTTTCATTATCTCGCTCTCCTTCCCTCCTCTGCCTTCACCCACCTCTTGCCTCTCTCCCTCTGAAACGATATCACCCCCTTCCTACTCCCTCCTGTCCCTTTCTCTCTAGCCCAGTTGTTTAGAACTGAATAATGGACTTAACTTACAAGCTTCTTCTTTTAGCACATTTCATCTGTACCGTATCTAACAATTCATGTCATCTTCAACCTAGATGTAGTCTGGTCTCAGATCTGTTTCTGCTCTCTTGCCAACAAAAATGTTGCCATGACAGTTCCATAATGAGTTAGTAAGATAGCAGAAACAGACTGGCATCCAGGCTAGCCTAGATGTAAAAGCAGACAAGAAACTGAATCTCTTTTACGGTCTTCTGGACTCCAGATCTTCCACTACACCGGTGGAGCTCCCTACGTAGACAACAAGGGACCCTTCAGAGACAGGCTGGAGTTTGTGGGGAACCCTGGCCGCCGGGACGGATCCATCCTGCTCAAAAACCTAGACTACGGCGACAACGGCACCTTCACCTGCGATGCCAAGAACCCGCCTGACATAGTGGGACGCGCCTCCAGTGTCAGACTGCTGGTCTTTGAGAAGGGTGAGAGCATAGAATTACTAGCCTGGGTATCGATCTTGCCACTCGTTGTCATGCCTGCACTCCTTGCCATGCCAAGCATGTTTGCCATGACAAGGAGTGGCATGAATGCACAAACTGATCAGGGACCAGGCTATATAATTACATGTAGAATCCCAAGACCGGCAAGTAGACAGTCCTTGTCTTGCCTTCTCTTTTCTCTCTCAGTTCCCATCCAGGCCGGTGTGATCACGGGGTCCATCATCGGTGCAGTGCTGGGTCTGTTGTTGCTGATCGTTGTCATCTACTATTTCATGAGGTTCCTGGTGGCCCGCAGAGTCTTCAACCTCAGTGTCAGGTCAGTGCCCCTGTGCCTCGGCCTAGGGCCAAAGCCAGAGCCCATCCCCGGCCTGGACACCTGTTTGGTTTAGCTGGCACTAGGTGGCACTAAGTTTTTTTGTTTGTAAGGTATTTTTCAGATTTGATTGAACAGATAGAGAGAGAGAGAGGATGACGGTGGGGAGAAGTTGTGTCAAACATATTGCGGAAGCTGTGGCATTACCACTATACCACACAGACCACAGGTGGCACTAAGTTGACCGCTAATCAAATTTTACAGTCAGTCTATGATCACATAAATAGGACGAATTGAACAGACTTGGAACCTCTGACCATGGCAACTTGACTGGTACTCATGCGTACACTCACTATGGCTAACCTGGTACTGCAATGCATCATTTCCATGGTCATTTAGTTCCATTCTAGTTCTGTATCTATGATGTTGTCTCCTAACCTACCTGGAGAGTCCGTGCTGTTCTGTTCTTTGTGATAGCTAAAAAGCAGGACCATACTGTTAACAGCAACAGTATATTGCTTTGACCACTGGAGGGCGAGGTGTGAGATCCACCTGACATTGTTCTCTCTTGTTTCCTCCAGCAAACATGGAAAGAAAGGGAAGGGTAAAGAGGGATCACAGCAGAGACAGGCAAGTCCTCTCGTCGTCGGCTCACTCACAACTACACAGCGACAACAACAGCAGCTCACAACCACAGCACACAAGTACCGTACAACACAAGTCATGTAAGAGTACAACACCTGTATGACAGCTCCTACCGTGACAACTTGGTTACACACAGCCACAGAGCCACACTTCAGCGCGGTATTGTTAGTAAGACCGCAACAGAGCAGGCATTATTGCACCGCAAAAGAAAACACGTGTTATAGTCCTCTCCTGCTATTAAACGAAACAGTCATCGACTGCCGGGACGCTTTAAATCCAGTCAGTCGCCCAAAAGCTTAAGAGCTAAATGACCGCCCCTCCCCTACTCTTATATCCTTCCTCCGTTCGTTTTACCGCCTCCTCAAGGGCCAAACCAACCCAATACAATAGGTAAATAGTCGGGGGAAGTTCACCCATTTTTCTTTTCACTCTTTCTGTGGTTGTAGTTGATCCCCCCATATTGTCTTTTTTATATTTTGTTTAATTACAGAGAAAATTGGTTGTAAAATTTTGCTGTCACCACTTGCTATAATTGACTTATAATGCAATATGCAAATATGTCTAAAGCGTATTATAAAACATCATAAAAGACTCCACACCAACTCATATTACATCAGAGTCCATTCTGAATGATATCTCTGCACAATTCTTTTTGAAAAAAAAAAAGCAATTTTGCCGTAAATCCATATTTTAATGAGGCTGTTCGCAACAACGAAAATATGCAAATATGGATTTATGGGACAGTGATTTTTTGGGAGGGAAATTTTGTGCAGAGACATCATTCATAACTGGATTCTGATGTAACATGCTTTGGACACATTTTCACAATGAATTGTAGTCAATGGCAAGTGATCTCAGCAAAATGTGTCTACTAATTTTCTCTGTAACAAAACAACATATTAAACAGTTTAGGTAATCAACTACAAGACAGTGAAAAGGCCACATGTAAAAATTGGGGAACTTCCCATAACACCAGCCACCATTGTGAAATGGCTGCAGCAAGGTTGTGTTGTACAGTAATTCAATTCCCTGTGAATGGAACTGAGTTGCTCTCAGTGGGAGAGAAAGTAGAGAAAGAGGGAGACCTACTGATTCTGCTTCCTGTGAGTCAAATGAAAATCACTGGCCCTATTATTGGCTCACAGTTATCCCAAATTACACTGAATCACACAGTCACACTGGGGATAAGTGCAAGGCTAGGGGGTGGATAGCTCTAATGTGCTTCCCAAATGGCACCCTATTCCCTATATAGTGCATTACTTTGCACCAGAGTAGTGCACTATATAGGGAATAGGGTGGCATTCGGGATGAGACCTTAGTATTTGATTAATATAACACTCTTTCTTTCTTGTATGCTTTTGGTATTACCACTGGTTCCTCCCAGGTTGAATTAAGTCAAATGATTTTCTACATTGTGAGAGAGATATTCCGTGTCAAATAGAATGATGATGTATGCTGGTAAATGACATCCTAGGCTATTGATCAATTCACTAAGACGTCTTAATGGAAGTAGTCAAGGGTCTAGGGTTGCTAAATCCTGGTAAATTTCCCAGGTTTTCCAGAACCAGGATTTCTGGAAAACCTGAACATTTTGGGAAAGTTTAGGCAATTCTTCAACACTACTAGGGACAGTTTGGCGTGTAATTAGTTTACTCGCAGTATTGTTCAGGAATCACTCAGGTATGCAACTACTGTATCACTGGGTCAGGGGCTTGTGGCTGGGGTCTGTACAGTATCAGAGGTCAGGGGTTAGATTCAGGGTTTACTTCTGTCTACCTCAGCATTAGAGTGCACTGTCTTTCTCATCTCTCTACAGCTCTCGCTGACTGCGTACAAAATTGAATCCTATTCCCTATATAGTGCATGACTACTTTTCACCAGAGCCCTATGGGCCCTGGTCAAAAGAAGTGCAATGATTGCGTCCCAAATGGCAAGGGTCCTGGTCAAAAGTAGTGCACTATATAGGGTGCTATTTGGGATGCAGGCATTGTCACATAACTGATTGTCAGGTTGCACTTGAGTTGCAGTCAGTTGCACAAAATGCCTGGAGGTTGGGTGCATAAATTAATAATATATCTCACTGTCAAAAGGACACTTGCTGAAGTTCTGACAGTATTGTCATGTACACACTTTCACCGTGAGCAATTAATTTCATGGTGCGGGGGTTAAAAACAACCTTTGGAGAAAAATCTAATGCGCAAAACAGTCTTCTCCTCGCTATGGCTCCCCTCTTTTAAACTACGTACGTAAACACGTATTTGTCAAATGTGCTGTTTTATCAAACAGGCCTTATCTACTTCCAAATTGCACCCTATTCCCCACATAGTGCACTGCTTATGACCAGAGCCTTATGGGCCATGGTCAAAAGTAGTGCACTATATAGGGGATAGGGTGCCATTTGGGAAATAAACAGGGTGTTCATATATAGGGTTTACTTGCACTTGTAAAAACGTGCCGTTTGATCGAACAGGCCTTATTAAGTGCTACGCTGACTCCACACAATCTGTATCAGCCACTGTATCTGGGTTATTTCTATTTCCTGGGCTTGCACAACAAAGCTGTGAGAATCCCATTGAATGCATCCCAAATGGCATCCTATTCCCCATAAGGCTCTGGTCAAAAGTAGTGAACTATATAGGGAATAGGGTGCCATTTAGAACGAAACCACCATCATGTGGCATCTTCGTTCACCATTACTCCATTAGGGGAGGGAGGCAGAGTGGGAGAGAGAGTATTAGTAGCTGACTACCCTGGAGCCTGAAGCAGCATACAGCCCACAGCAGGCTGTACTGGAATGATAATACAGTGCACTCAATATTGATCGCAGCAAACACACCGTCCCCACTCATTCTCTCCATTCCTCCCTCTCACTCACTCACTAGCTCATTCACATTCCCTTTATCTAGTCCCTCTCTCCCCCCTTTCTTTTCAGTCTCATCCTCTTTCTTGTCCTCCCTCCTTCTCCTGTCTGTCTATCCTTCCTCTTCTCCCTCCGGATGGTCGTGAGAAGCCCCTGTTTTTCTTTCTTTCTTCCTTCCTTTCTGTGTTTTCTTGTTCTGTCTCTCTCTCTCCACAGGTGAACAGCCAGTTCGTTTTGGGATCCGTATTCTGTTTAACTGATCCATCCTCTGATCAATCTCTACCTCTACCTGTCTCTATCTCTATTTAGTAAGGGACTTAGCTTAGCTCCTAACCCCCTTCTCTGCCCGCGTCCCAAATGGCACCTTATTCGCTGCGAAGTGCACTACTTTTGACCAAGTAGTGCACCATATAGGGGAATAGGGTGCCATTTGGGACGTAGCATCTGTCTATAGGCACTGTAGCTACAGCCATGCACTTGACCTTTTACCCTTTCCATAGCAGCCCAGTGTCTCTTTATGTTAGCGATTTCTTTTCAGTAAAGTAATTACATCAGATTGCGCTGACCTTTCCTTTTCACCAACTCAGAGGCCACTTTCCTCTTGCAGGTGGCCTCCGTACCGAGCCCTTACCTTCCCAGTCTACTCCCTTGCTCCCACGTCCTTAGCGCCAGTAAGATGAGGGTTCGCAGAAGTATGTTATTTGTTGTCATTGTCATGGTCCATGTGGTAGATTAATGTGTTTGAGTGAACTGACGGCAATGCGTGTGTGAACAGGTGCATGTTGTGATTGGTGCATGTCTGGGTGTTGATGGGTTCAAGTTGACTCAAAGCTGCATTCTAAGACACCTGCTATGTTGGAGATTGGTGTGCAGCAGTCCTGTGTCAGATGTTAGATCTGACTGTAGCAGTCCTGACACTCTGTCCCTAACTCATCGATGCCTGTTTTGTCACCCCTTGCAGCCCTGGAGACCGCCCCCCGTCACTTGCCTCCCCCTTACCTCCTAAATATGACTCTCTCTCTCTCTCTCTTTCTCCTAAATGTACCTCTCTCTCTCTCTCTGCTCTAATGTAAATACCTCCCTCCCTCCTTCAATCCTAATCCATCTATTTCCTCATTTTTAACATGCCCATCGATCTCCCCCATCTCCCCCGTGCTAACACTACTTCTCTCCCCCTCCCTCTCCCCCTCTCTCCTTTCCCACACTCCTCCTTTCCTCCTGAAGTGACTCCTCTCCTCCCCTGTTCCCTCCTCCTCTCCACAGGGCCCAACTCTCTCCATCGGAGACCCGTCCAAGCTGAAGGCCGCCGCCTCAGAAAAGAAGAAGCAGGAGTCGCGCAAGGATAAGAAATAGGATACGGGGAGCAGAGAGCTAGAGCCCCAACACACAGCCCAGCCCAAAGCATTGAGACAGGCAGAGAGAGCAGGAACAGGGGAAGGGGACTCACCCAAGGGGGCAGAGCCTGGGAGGGTGCTGATGACCATCGAGCTGGAGCTCTCCAAGTGGGAAAAAGAGGGGAAGGGGAAGGGGGGTGAGTCCGCCTCGGCCAAATCAGCCAGTTTCCTGTCCCTGTCCAAGCTCTCCAAAAAACTGACCCTGAAATAAGTGAATGAGAATCATATTGGAGAGGGAGGCAGCGGAGGACCTTAAGGAGGCAGTCTTAAAGAACTGTAAGGCGGTGTCCCAAATGGCTCAAAAGTAGTGCAGTGCACTAAATAGGGAATAGGGTGCTATTTCGGAGGCAGCCTAAGTCTGTCTTCAACAGTGTATTCTTTCCCACAAGATCTAAGGCTTTACAAATCAAAGTATATTCATCATGATCTCAGTGCCACACTGGGTGAACGTAGACACAATAGTGATAAAAAAAACATGATAGCTCAATCAATGGAAGTAAAACACTCCAACTACTACTGTCAGGTCATGAAACATGCCATTTGAACCAAATCAAATGGCATCTGACTGCTGGTTTGATGACAAAATCTTAAAAGCTATTCCCAAGTTTGCTTTTCATTCTGACATCTTAGATGTGATGCAAGGCAGTATTTCTCTACTACGCCTGTCCGACACACATCAGAGAGTCCTGGCTACAGGGACCACCCAATTTGTTATGTTTGCCTGTGTCCCAAATGGCACCCTATTCTCTACTCAGTGCACTACTTTGACCTGAGCCCTATGGCCCTTGGGGAGATGATCTGTCAAAGTTTGACTTGCCCTCACACTGACTGATGTTCTCTCTTCTTTCTCCTCTCGTCTTTCACTGGGAGCACTTTCCTTCGGACTCCTCTTCATTAAAACTGTAGAAGTTTCCCAAAAAAAAAACGTTGAATGCTTACTCTTTCTCATCCTATCTTTTCTATCTCTTTCTCTCATAGATTTTCTGAATCTTATTTCTCAAAGACTCGACTTCCTCCCACTTGACTGCTTCGGCTTCCGTACGCCACACCCTTTTAGACCACACCCCTTTCCTTCTGCCCCACCCTTTTGATGCACTTCTCCTATCTCATTAACTCATTCAAGTCCGGCCTATAAAACAGCAGTCCTACTAAGTTAAGCAAGAGTAGTCCTACCGAGTTCAGTGTTTGTATGATGAGGCGGAACATACAACTCATAACCCGTTCAGCTAGCATCAAGCAGAGCAGACCCAGTATAGACATGCAGTGTAACAAATGGACCCACCAGGCTAATGTACAGAGAATAGAGATACAAAGAACTACAGGGAGAGGTCAACTAGTTCCTGAAACTTCTGTTAACGCTTCCTGCTGCTCAGTGCTCCATCAGATCAGACGAGAGTGGTGTGAAGAGCTCTGAGTGCACCCTGTGCTGGACGAGTCAGAGTGAGTGAGAGAAATAGGATTCCTGTCTCTTACCTTGTGTAGATGGGTTCAAATTGAAGTTCATATCGCCGGGTGATTCATTCCCTTCACATTTGAGCTAATGGAGGCCGTGGTGCTGTGCTGCCTTTCTGTCACTGCAAGCTGGAGGTTAGGTTATTCCTGTCTATAAGGGTGTAGTAGATACAGGCTTACTGTAACAGCTGCAATTTAAAGCAGAGTAGAAAAAGCCCTGTTTGTTTGTGTCTGAGAGTACATCCCAAATGGCCAGCTATTTCCTACATATTGCACTACTTTTGTCCAGGGCCCATAGGGCTCTGGTTAAACATAGTGCTCTATATATGGTATAGGGTGCCATTTTGGACGCAGCCTGCTTTGACTTCTGTGACTGAGTCCTTGAAATGACGTCACGTTGACAGCCAGTGGACATTCTCAGGCCCTGACAACAAAGGGATACTCCTCCTTTCTACTCCTCCGTGTTATTTTGGTCCCGTTAATCCCTTCTGCACATTTCTCCCCCCTATTTTAGCACTTGCTGGTAACTGGATCTCTCTCTCTCTCTCTCTCTCTCTCTCTCTCTCTCTCTCTCTCTCTCTCTCTCTCTCTCTATCTATCTCTCTCTCTCTCTCTCTCACACACACACACACACACACACACACACACACACACACACACACACACACGCACACTGTCTTTCTTTAATTCTCTCTCTAATTCTCTCTCTCTCTCTCTCTTTCTGTGTCCTTTAGTGACGCTAAGCTATGTTCCCTCATAGACTACCCAATCCACTCTATACTTAAGCCTCTTCTATCTAGCTTTATCAGACAAAGCCAGACCCCATCTCAGACAAACTCAGCAATTCTTTTTTTCTTTTCTTTCCTCTCCTCTTCCTCCTCCTCCTCCTCCTCCCTCTTTTTCAAACTCAGTGATGGACACCTCTCTCCTCCACCCCTCTGATCACCAACGTCCCTCTCACTCACCCACCAATGCCACCCCTGCACGTTCGTTCACCCACCTTTTCTGCTGGTTGGAATGCCACGTCGCTCTCTTCTGCCCCCTATTGGCCAGGGATGGAAACTGGGCAGAATCATCCATGTTATTAGTTCTCATTGAAGACTTTAATCTAGCTATAGCTCTCTGCCGGTCGCAAAGGTGCGTGTTTCATGTGTGTCTGTGTGTCTAGTCAGACTGTCATGTCAAACAAACGATGATAAAAACACTGTACATGTATGTCATTCTAAAGTAAAGCAAATAATGAGACATTTTACTGAACAAGTGCACAAAAACGCATGTTTTGTTTGAGGGAGGCAGATATGTGATAGTCCCTTCTTATGACATTTTATCACATTGATGCCCTTGTTTATGGAGGGGGATCTGTGTGGCTGTTTTTTTTTGGTGCATATTTTCCAGGGGCGGAAAATAAATATTTGTTCATTTAAGGTGCAAGCTGCATGGGGCTACAGGAGACACTCGCACGGCGAGGGAGATGATGAGGAGGAGGATAAGGGAGGTTAACTTCAGACGTTGCTGGTGGTAATGTGATTGGAAAAAAGAACAGGTTGTTGCTGGGATGAAGATACTTTGGAGAGAGAGAGAGAGACTTATCTTGTGTGTTAAGCCAAGTCAAAGTCCGTATGTGTCGCCGGAGATATAGTTCATCTCTCCCTAAAGCTCTCTCTTTCAAGGTCCTTACCCTGAGCTTCTGATCTGAACGCTTGATAGGCTATGCGAGGTGGTTAGTGTAGTGTTTAGCGTTGAATGTGTTTTTGTTCTTTTCGCTGTGGTCATAGGGAGTGTGTTAAAACCACACCATGGTTCATTAAGCCAATAGAAAATAGATAGTTCTGTTCACCCCATCGCTGTTTAACCAACTATCCATCATCAGATGTGATCAGTTTGAATGTTTCTTTCATTTCTTTTTCAGTACAGCCACACGGACTCCTGACATGAAACAAACTGCTTTAAAATGTCTTCACAATGTGTTGTTGTCTGCATTGTGTACTGTATGTATCATTTTGGTTTGTTAGATAACATTCCTTTCTTAGAAAGGTCAAGCTTCTTACATTTTTACATTTATTTTAATGCTTATAATGAAAGTGCACTAATCATATACATTTGATTGTTATTTAAAATGTGTTGTGAAGGGAAGGTAAAATAAAAATTCAAGCATTCAAACACATCTCGGTTGTTAAAGGAGAACAAAATAAACCCAAATGAAAATGACTAGTGTTCTCCATGTCTGTTCCATTGAAAAGTCGTCGGACGATCTACTTCTTGATGAAAGTCATATTTTCTATGCTCAGTGCCCGGCTCATTAAGTCCTAAATGATCAGTGTAAAATAGGGTTCTTCATTAACGGTACATGTGAGGTTAATATTGTTGTTTGTTTGTTTGTTTGTTGTCACTGTTTCTTCTTGTTTTCGGTGGCAATAGAGGTGCTAGCCTATGACAGTGCTCTTCAGGGTTGTTCCTGACAGAGGCGACAGCAGGTGCAGGTAACACCGCAGAGCCCCCTCTGTGTACCCAGGGGCCGGGGTGGGGGTGCTAGTGCTGGGGAGGTTCAGGTTACCCTTACAGGAGACCAGAGGGGTGAAGGGGAGTGGAGGGTGGGTGTCAGTCCCAGCCATCCAAAAAGTCATCCGTTTCTTTTCCACGTGTTAGAGATCAGTCCCCTGTCTGTCAGGACGAAAGGTCTGCCCTTCACATTTCAACTTACAGTTGGAACACCGCAAGCATGGGGAAAGGGGTAAGTTCTCTTCACTTATTTATTCATGCATATAGAGGGGTATTTTCCTATCCTTCATACCAGGGTCAGGGGTCAATTCCATTTCAATTCAGAAAGTAAACTGAAATGCCAAAAAATCTCACACAGAGAAGCATTGAGGAAAGTTGAAATTGGAGTTTCAGTTTACTTCCTGAATTGACTGAATTGAAAAGGAATTGACCCCAACTCTGCTTTATACACACATACACGGTCCGTCATATGAATATATGTATGGTTGAGTTGGGGTGAGGTAGATTTATCTAACACCAACACGTCTAGGGTCGTAAAATACCTGTAACTTCTCAAAAATCTCTGGTTGGCGGATTCCGGATTTCCTGCTTATTCTTGTATGATTACAGGAATCTTTCATCCAGGAAATCTAGAAAAACCTGGGCATTTTGTTAACAGAATTTTACAAGCCAAGACATGTCACATAAAGCCACAGACATCATGGAAAATCTAAGCCGGTTTTCTAATAGTGTCTGCAGTGACGCCGGGCGCCGGTTCTATATGCCGTAGTGTTGAGGCATTTCGGGACCACATTGGATAGTAGGATTAGGGCCTAGATAACTAAAACCATCAATATATTATCAAGATCTCTATTCACACATATTACAGAATTTCAGTTGTATAACCTGTTCAATTCCAGCTGACTTTAGTTTTTAGCAGGTGTTGGCGATTATCTGTTATATCATTCAGTAGAGGAAACCGGGGAAATTGTTAAGTCGGGCACATTTCCTACACTCCACCAGCACTCTACTCTCAAACTCTTTTTGATTGCTTTTTCAATGTGTCGCTCTCTCACACACTCATTATTTCGCTCTCTCTCTGTCGCTTTCACTCGTTCACACGATCTGCTGGGAAAGAAAGAGTGACAGCAGCAGATGATTTCCACGAAGCTGCATTCTTCAGCAGCGACCGCTCCAATCTGAACAACACACTCACTGATGTGAACTCAGACTTTCCATCGCCGTGTTTTCACAAAGTAACCGACACACAGAGCAACGATATCCTACTGTTACAGCTGATACATCAGTGAAATGTTTTTTAATTTTTTATTATTTATGAACACGAATATATAATATAAACATGGATATACTTCCATAGGGATCCTATAACTCATTCTATATATGATTTCTACAGAATGCTATATGCAATTGTATGTATGCTTCTCCCTCTGTATGTGGGAGGTTTGAGTTAAGGGCTTGCGTTTGATGTGATCATCTCCTCATTCCTCAGAGTGGTGCCGAAAATGGAGGAGGAAAGAAAAAGAAGAAGGAGAGGGACTTGGAAGAGCTCAAGAAGGAGGTGTCCATGGTAAGAGCAACTGGCTGTCTGGGGCTGTGTCCCAATAGACACCCTATTACCTATGTAGTGTACAACTTTTGACCAGGCCCCAGGGCTCTGGTCAACAATAGTGCACCAAATTGCCCTGGGTACCAGGGGTGCCATTTGGGACGCAGACAGGCTGTCACGTGTAAAGAACTTAGTGCAGTACGTTTCATATTGAATAATGGCCTTCTGGTTGTGGTTTATTTGAGTGAATCTGATTATTCTGTTCTTTCACAGGACGATCACAAGATATCATTAGATGATCTGGAAAGACGCTACACAGTCGACTTGGCTCGGGTAACACGCACGCACGCACACACACACACACGCACGCACACACACACACACACAGCTGCCTTCCCTTCTGTCACTTTAATCTCCTAGCCCTGATCTAATCTCTACACAACTACTGCTTCCTGTCAGTGCTACACACACAAACCCCCCAACTGTTACTTTGGTCCATGTTTGTCCATGTGGTCCAAGTTGAGTCCACAGGGTTCTCATCCCTGTCCCACATGGGAACCCCACATGATATCTCTATTACTGGTGTTCAGTGGTATTAAAGTGAATATCAGTGAAGTAATATAGGTCCCACAATCTTTAATCCTACTGACTTTATCTCACACAGAACTCAAATGTTGTTTAGTTGCCATATTAGAAGTGGCCACCAGGGGGTGATGGACAAAATCTGCAATGGTACTACACTGGCACTATAAAACTTCTCTTACATTTGACATTTTAGTCATTTAGCAGACGCTCTTGTCCAGAGCGACTTACAGGAGCAACTAGGGTTAAGTGCCTTGCTCAAGGGCACATCGACCGATTTTTCACCTAGTCGGCTCACGGATTCGCTGTTAACCGCTAGGCTATCTGCCACCCTTCATTCAGACATGCCCTAGATGTGTGTGAAATGTGGTGCCTCTATCACAAAGGCAGAATCCCATGCTTTAGCTGCCTCACTACAAACAACAACCAAAATGGAAAACATGATTTTGTTGTTGTGAGTGTGACTGTCTGACTTGCCTGGTTAAATAAAGGTTAAATAAATCAATAAAAAAACCAAGTCTCCGTAGTGATGGTCTGTCTGCTGGCTGACGGACAGTGACTGTCTAAGTGACTGTGGTACATGTTGTATGAAGTGCTGTATGTCTTGCAATGTATTGTTTGTATGCCTGTAATATTTGTAATGCCCGTAATATTGCCAAGCAAATTTCCCTATGGGACATTAAAGTATTCATTCATTGTCTTCCAGGGTTTGACCAATGCCAAGGCTCTGGAGGTGCTGGCCAGGGATGGGCCCAACGTGCTTACCCCCCCTCCCACCACGCCAGAGTGGGTGAAGTTCTGCCGTCAGCTGTTTGGGGGCTTCTCCTTGCTCCTCTGGATCGGTGCCATCCTCTGCTTCCTGGCCTACAGTATCCAAGTGGCCACTGAAGACGAGCCAATCAATGACAATGTGAGAACCGCCTCAAGGCTAGGCTGTATAATATCTGTCATGTTCACTACACAATGACCAACCTGGTCCCAGATCTGTGTGCGCTGGTGTCTTTTTCTTTTATTAGGATCTCTTTTAGCCCACCAAAGGCTAGTCTTCCAAGAGTCCTTAAGAAATGTAAAAAAAACATACAGGAATTCAGAAAAAGAACAAAAGCAAAGTAAAAACACAAACACAAATCCACATTCCTATACGTTTGCGTGTTACGAGTTACACCTGCCAAGCCCCCGACCATCACCCACCCACATACCTCACGTGCACGTATTCATTTTAATTTAAATACAACATCACATATTATAATAACCTCTTAGACCAATTCTAGTTGTTCATTAATGTGCTTTGCGAATTATTCTTCTAAAATAACTATTTGACAAGTTTTTGGAACATTCTGGCAAAGAGTTTCAGGATTTTACTGCCCTGAAACTAAAAGCTATTTTGACCAGCTCTAAATTGGGTTTTGGTGGTCTATACGTGGCCTTGGTTCTGCTCCGTGTGTTACGAGAGTGTTTGTCTATGACTACATCCAGTTTATCATATATAGTGGCTGGTCTTTCAGAGTGGTGAATTTTATGGAAAAGGGTTAGTTAGTATATTCTTTTCTATCATTTCTTTGACAGTCAATTGCAGTATGCAATTCAATGGAGGGCCTCTCCTAACCACATTGCAGAACCATTCTGGCTGTCTTATTTTGCGCTATTTGCAGGCTCTTTAGGTCACCAACACTTGCATTACCCCAGACGACAGAGCAGTAGTTAATTTGTCTACGGATGAGAGCTTGTGAGAGTTCTTTTAGAATTTGCTCTGGCATTATATTTCGCAATCCTTCTGAGCATACAGGAGGCGCCAATGATTTTGTCGCCGAGGTGATGACCAAGAGAGTCTAGCGGTACACCTAACAGCCTAGTCTCTGAAACCTCTTCGATGGGTGTCCCGCCAAATGTCAGCTGTACGGAGGGTTGTTTGTTACTTCTCTCCTTTGTACATGTTAGCATTGCCTTGGTTTCTTTGCTTTTAGCACTTATTTCTTTTGGGTTATCCCATTTGACATTTTGGTCATGTCAACTTAAAGAGCCTCTTTCAGCGGCCCTACAGAATTACCTGATCCATAAAGCAGTTGTGTCGTCAGTAAACATGGTGGCATAGAGCCCAGTTATTAGCTAACACTGTCTATCATCATCATCATCATCCTCATCATCATCATCATCATCGCCAACCTGGTTGCAAACATACTACATACAACCACAAATAAAACAACCATCATCAACATTACCTTCACTCACAGTTATGTTGATATACTGTATGCCATATACAGTGGGGCAACACCAATAACACCAATGACCTTCATCTGGTCATCTTGTTCTCTCTCTCTCTCTCTCTCTCTCTCTCTCTCTCTCTCTCTCTCTCTCTAGTCCTCTTCCTCTCTCTTTCTCTCCCCATCTCTTTCTCTCCCCTCCCTCTCTCTCTACCTCCCTCTCTCTATCTCCCTCCCTCTCTCCTCCCTCCCACAGTTGTACCTGGGAGTGGTTCTGTCGGCTGTGGTCATCATCACTGGCTGTTTCTCTTACTACCAAGAGGCCAAGAGCTCCCGCATCATGGACTCCTTCAAGAACATGGTTCCTCAGGTGAGCTGAGCTGAGACAGCACAGTATATTGCTTTGTCAGCGTCCCAAATGGCACCCTATGAGATGGGCCCTATTCCCTTTATAGTGCACAGTTGACCAGGGTCCCTTTAAAGTGCAGTACTTATTAATTTTGTATTTTTTATAGTACTTTTTACCCGTTTTTCTCTCCAATTTCATTATATCCAACTGGTAGTTAGTCTTGTCCCATCGCTGCAACTCCTGTACGGACTCGGGAGAGGCGAAGGTCCAGAGCCATGTGAAGGTCGAGAGCCATGATGCTGGGCCAACTGTGCACCGCCTCATGGGTCTCCCGGTCACGGCTGGCTGCGACACAGCCCGGGATCTAACCCGGATCTGTAGTGACGTCTCTGGCACTGCGATGCAGTCCCTTAGACCAATGCGCCACTCAAGCCCAGGGCCCTGGTAAAAGTAATGCACTATATAGGGAATTGGGTGCCATTTGGGACACAAGCTATGGCTTGGTCATCGTAACAGTGCGTAAAGGCTATAATAGGCTTAAATCCCCTTGGATATTCTTCGATTTCAAGTAATTTAATTTCCTTTGAGTGCCTCGAGTGGGCTTACACTGACTTGAGAAGCATAATAAGCTTATCCAACATAACACAACTAATAATTTGAGCCAACTTTGGATTTGCCACGTTTATCTAAAAAAGTTTCATTCTCCCCTTTCAACCTCCCCTTTGTCTCTCTCTCTTCCATCTCTCCTCTCTCTTATCCATCCCTGGCAGCAAGCCCTGGTGATCAGGGAGGGAGAGAAAATGACAATCAATGCAGAGCTATTGGTGCGGGGAGACCTGGTGGAGATCAAAGGAGGAGACCGGATCCCTGCCGACCTCCGAGTTGTCTCCGCCGCTGGCTGCAAGGTGAGGAGAGGAGAGGCCAGGGAGTCCAAGGATCACTTTCTTACTATCTGTCAAGGTGGATTACTTAGTTGCTGTCTCTCTCTCTCTTTCTCTCTTTCTCTCTCTCTCTCTCTCTCTCTGTCTCTCTATGTCTGTCTGTATTTCTTTCTGTCCAACTGGATAACTTTCCTCTGTCTGTGTGTGAAGGTGGATAACTCTTCTCTGACTGGGGAGTCAGAGCCTCAGACGCGCACAACAGAGTTCACCCACGAAAACCCCCCTGGAGACTCGAAACATCGCCTTCTTCTCCACCAACTGTGTGGAGGGTCAGTAGGACAAATCCTTTCCCATCTTTTGATTCGTTTACTTTGATGCAACGGTTTATCGAGAAAGTCCCATTGAAGACCTCTTTTACAAGGGAGACCTGGTCTATTTCTCCTCCCTCTGTCTCCCCCATTCCATCCACTCATCCATCCACTCATCCATCTTCAATTAATGAATTGCTTGTCCTTCCTTCCCTCCCTCCCTCCCTCAGGCACAGCCCATGGTGTAGTAGTAGGTACTGGTGACCATACAGTGATGGGTCGTATTGCCACCCTGGCCTCGGGGGTTGGAGACGGGCCAGACTCCCATCAACATGGAGATCGAGCACTTCATCCGCCTGATCACGGGCGTGGCTGTGTTCCTGGGGGTGTCCTTCTTCATCCTGGCCATCATCCTGGGGTACAGCTGGCTGGAGGCTGTCATCTTCCTCATCGGCATCATCGTGGCCAACGTGCCAGAGGGCCTGCTGGCCACCGTCACTGTGAGCAAGCCTTGAACCTCCCAGTCAGATTGGCCCATAGTATATTGCAGTAGCCTATCTTGCGCGAGGCAGGTTGACGTGCGGGCTGTTGAAGTACACCCCCTGGACAAGACGCTAGTCTGTCGCAGGGACTGTCACTGTGAGTGCGACTACTATTGTAGTTGGTGAGTGAAAGAGCAGTGGGCCGGATTCAAACCCATACTGGCAGTGGCACATTTATGTGTGCTAGAGGCAGCGGCTTAGACTGCTAGACACCCCAGGCCACGGACTGGTATTGTGTATACGGGCCAAATTATCATTCTAAATCTCCATGCAAATCTCTTGCTAAATCTCCTCATTTACACCAAAGTCTATGAGAGCATGCTCTGTAGTCGAATTTTCCAGCCATCTGTCCATCTTTGACCATTACTCTGTCATTACTCAAGTTTCAGGTTTTATTGTCACGTGTGCAACTACACTGAAATGCCTTTCTTGCAAACTCTTTCCCAGCAACGCAATAATCAATACCAGTAGTACTATAAAAGAAGGTAAAGTAGAACAAAAAATTATGAGAAATAGAAACAAGAAGAACATGAGAAAGTAATTGAGCTATATACAGGGACAGTTCCAGGGTCAATATGCAGGGATACTGGAGTGGTAGGGGTAGATATGTATAGGGGTAAGATGACTCGGTAACGCCCATTTCCTCTCCTCTACCCCCCACCTCTTTCCTTCTCTCTCTCTTTCCCTCTCCCTCCCTCCTTCCCTCCCTCCGTCCCACCCTCTCTCCCTCTGCCTCTCAGGTGTGTCTCACCCTCACTGCCAAGCGTATGGCCAAGAAGAACTGCCTGGTCAAGAATCTGGAAGCTGTGGAGACCCTGGGTTCAACCTCTACCATCTGTTCCGACAAGACAGGGACCCTGACCCAGAACCGCATGACCGTGGCCCACATGTGGTTTGACAACATGATCCATGAGGCCGACACTACGGAGGACCAGTCTGGTGAGACCACCCACAGACATCATCTGTCCCTTGTACATTCAACCAGACCCATTGAATTAGTTTGCTTCTCTGCTGTGTTAAATGAGCTTTGACGTAAGAATTTAGAATAGAGATACTAGAAAGGAATAGCGATACTACAGTGTGTGCTATACAATATACTGAAAAAAGATACAAATTCAGCTCAGTCACATTGTCTATGGTTACAAAATTCGGGTATTTTCCCAACATTCCCAGGTTTTCCAGAAATCACAGGTTTTCCAGAAATCTCGGTTGGAATATTCCCAGAATCAGGATGGAATATACAGGAAATCTGGGAATCTTCCAACTGGGATTTCTGGAAAATCTGGGAATTTTGGAAAAGATGAATCATCCCTCTGTAAGTCTAATGCATCTCCTGTGTTCCTTCAGGTGCCACCTTTGACAAGAGCTCAGCTACATGGCACTCTCTGTCTCACGTGGCTGGACTCTGCAACCGTGCTGAGTTCAAAGCTGGGCAGGAAAACTTCCCCATCCTCAAGGTAGGGGATGGCCACTATACACCCATACCGGTGGGGTTGATGAGGGGAGGATGGCTTATAGTCATGACTGGAATGGAATGGTTGATACAGTAAGAGTCCGTCGTCCGATTTAAAGTGTCCCCAATGACCCATACCCATGCGACTAAGTGTAATTTAGACACACCTGGCCACATTGAATCTAACAACACAAAACCCATTCCTCCTAACTGTTACAATACCAATACTCACATGAAAAAATACTACAGTTTACTATCTAATACTACAGTACTTACTATATAGTTCTATAGTATACTGTAGAATAGTATACTACATGCTGTAGTATCCCTCGATCATGTGTAGTACTTAATATAGAATGTTGCAGTACTCTGTAGAATACTATAGTAAATACTACAGTAATGTCCTCAAAAACACGACACTTTTTAACTATAGTAAATAGTGTGCGTTTAATTTGCATATACCCTGTCCATTGCCCTCCCCCATATCACAATTTGTGCCACCCATAAGTGAGAAACCTACATGCCGATTATAGACCATATATTGTGCTCCCTACACTTTATAGAAAAGAGCAGAAGCTCTGAACTATCCGTTCAGACCCCAGCCCTACCTACTTACAGGTTATGGAAAATGTGCCCTTTTGGTATTTCTACAGTAGGAGAAGCCGCAACTGAAGGAGAAGCCGCAACTTCTATGTCAAAGATAATAAAACAAAAACATTAAATTAAATTCTAAAGTAATTCCCACAAAAACACTACAGTAAATAATACAGTATACTACAATCTGCAAAAAACTACATTAATTACTGTAGGATATACTTCAGTGTTCTTTTACTACAGTATTTATACTATAGTTAACTGTAAATACTACAGTATACTACAGTAAACACCACAGTGAATACTACATTCAAGTCTGCAGAAACACTACTGTGAACACTATAGTATTTATACCATTGTATGCTATGGTATTATTTCATGTGGGTAGTCACATACTAAACCCATTTTCAGTCAGCAACCCATTCTGACAACGTGAATAGACCGTCTCCTGCTGACTGCTTGATGTTGTGTTGTTTTGTTAGAGGGACACCGCAGGCGACGCGTCAGAGTCTGCTCTGTTGAAATGTATCGAGCTCTCATGCGGGTCTGTCCGCTCTATGAGAGACAGAAACCCAAAGGTGGGAGAGATTCCCTTCAACTCTACCAACAAGTACCAGGTATACAATTGCCCCTACAACGTGGCCATTCGCAACACAAAACATACAGCAAAGACACAACTGCATAAACACATTTTTTTTTTTAATTGTTGTACAAACAGACCTACAGCACAATACCATAATTCAGAAGTCTTTTGAACCACCAGAACCACTAAAAACTGCAATGATAAAAGAGTAAAACGTGTATATATACTATATATACTTTTATCTTCTACCCACCTTCTGAAAGCTTTCCATTCATGAACATGAAGACAGTGAAAATGTCCACATACTCGTTATGAAGGGAGCACCTGAGAGAATATTGGACAGGTATTTATTTACATCAAAACTGTGTGTCCCTCAGTAGGTAAATACAATAGAGTCACGTAAGCCATCATGCCAAAGATGCATAGATGTGCCCTCTATCCAACTCTATGGTAAATACATATCTCACTGGTTGACCGCAACAGGTGAATAACTCCTATGTGTTTGTGCGTCTCTTAGGTGTAGTACCATCATGATCCACGGTCAGGAGGTTCCAATGGATGCCAACTGGAACGATGCTTTCCAGAGTGCCTACATGGAGCTGGGAGGGCTGGGCGAGAGAGTTCTAGGTACGTACAGTATAAAGAGTGCCATTTGAGACTCAACTATCTCTAGACTACACATGCCTCCCTGCCATTGTCTGTGCCCTTCCTTTATGTGTCCCCTCTCAATCTGTATCTCCCTATCTGTTCCCTACATCTTCCCCGTCATAGAAACTCAATAAAATACAAAAGCAGATTTTAACCTTGATATCAAAAAAAAAAAAGTCTCTGTCTGTTGCCTTTCTCTCCCTCAGGGTTCTGTCACTTGCCACTGTCTCCGGCCCAGTTCCCTCGGGGGTTCACCTTCGACTGTGAGGATGTCAACTTCCCCACGGAAGGGATGTGTTTCGTGGGCCTCATGTCCATGATTGACCCTCCCCGCGCTGCCGTGCCCGACGCTGTGGGGAAGTGCCGCTCTGCTGGGATTAAGGTGAGTGACATCATCAACCAAGAAAGGTCGCAAAATTCCCTGTAACTTCAGCAGAATTCCCTGTAACTTCAGCAAAATTCCCTGTAACTTCAGCAAAATTCCCTGTAACGTCAGCAAAATTCCCTGTAACTTCAGCAAAATTCCCTGTAACGTCAGCAAAATTCCCTGTAACTTCAGCAAAATTCCCAGGTTTTTCAGAAATCCCGGGTACATTCACGGAATAAGCAGGAAATCTGGGAATCCTTTTAGCGTGATTTCTGGAAAACCTGGGAACTTGGGGAAAGTTACTGGAATTTTGCAACCCTACAACCAATTAACCAATCAGCCAACACATCCAAACATGTCTCATTGGGCCCAATCAGAAGAGTGATAATGACAGGTTAACACATACATGGACATGATAACTGAGCAAAACAGAGCAAAAAAAAACAACAGATTGTTGTATGTGGTGACAGGTAACGATGACATATGGCGTGCTTATAGTTGTGATGATGTGTTGTTAATGGTCCTCTGTGCCGTCAGGTTATCATGGTGACGGGCGACCATCCAATCACTGCTAAAGCCATCGCTAAAGGTGTGGGCATCATCTCCGAGGGCAACGAGACTGTGGAGGACATCGCTGAAAGGCTGAACATTCCACTGAGCCAAGTCAACCCCAGGTGTGTGTGTGTGTGCATGCGCGCCTGTGTGCGTGCATCTGTGTGCGTGCGCTCGTGTGTGACTTTGAGCATGCTGGTGTGTGTGTGTATTTGTGTTGTTTCTCACTGTCGGCTTGTGCCGGTGTCTCGCTCCCAGGGATGCCAAGGCCTGTGTGGTGCACGGGGGGGACCTGAAAGACATGAGCGCAGAATACTTGGATGACCTGCTCAGGAACCACACTGAGATAGTGTTCGCCCGCACCTCACCTCAGCAGAAACTCATCATCGTAGAGGGCTGCCAGAGAACGGTGAAAGGACGTCTGTGTGGGTGTGTGTATGTGTGCATGCGTGAATGCGAGCGTGTGCATTTGTGTGTGTGTATTTATGTGTGTGTTTGAGTCACTCTATAATTAAAGCATGGTTTTGAGTTAGGAATTCTGAATCTATTCTTCTGTTCGGAGTTTGATATTGGGGGGCTATTATTCTATAGAAAAGTATTTGATGGGAAAATGGCTCCAAAATTGACAGTGGCGAAAAAACATGAAAACACTGCATTTATCTCCAATTCACAGCTGTTACTCAACTAGAATGTTTCTTATTTCCTGATCCTTTGTTCTCTTGTTCTAGGGGGCAATTGTTGCGGTTACTGGGGACGGTGTGAACGACTCACCTGCCCTGAAGAAGGCTGATATCGGGGTTGCCATGGGGATCGCTGGGTCTGATGTCTCCAAGCAGGCTGCTGACATGATCCTCCTGGACGACAACTTTGCCTCTATCGTCACAGGAGTGGAGGAAGGTAAGGAAGGAAGGAAGAGAAAGAGAGAGAAAAAAAGAAAGTGGAAAAAAATGGAAATACTGTAAGTCAATCAATTTATCTGTTGTTTTTTTTTCAATCCCAAACAGGCCGTCTGATCTTTGATAATTTGAAAAAGTCCATTGCCTACACCCTGACCAGTAACATTCCAGAGATCAGCCCCTTCCTCCTCTTCATCATTGCCAGTATTCCCCTGCCCCTGGGCACTGTCACCATCCTCTGTATTGACCTAGGAACTGACATGGTGAGGACCTGCCATGCTGACTGGAAAAGGAAAACCCGCACTGAAATAGTCTTAGGGGTGGTTTCCCGGACACAGATGAATCCTTAGTCCTGGACTAAAAAGCAATGTAGACACTCAATTGAAAGTGCTTTTTAGTCCAGGATTAGTTGTACTGTCAAGGAGTAGAGATATGATGAGTCAACATGGCCAGTCATAGAATTAAGAATTGACACGCTCGAGTCAATAGTTCATAATCAAAAGTCTTTGGGCGCAGGGTTTAAAAGGCATAGAAACTGTGAAAGTAGTAAAACCCACACTCACTGAAATAGTTGGAATGTTATTTAGAAGCAGCAGAAGAGATAAAACAAACTGACTGCTGAAGAACATTACAACGACTTCAGCAAATTCTCGATTCTATGACTGGCCATGTTGACTCATCATATCTCTACTCCTTGACACTCACAGTCACAACCAGCTGTTCTCTTAGCTTGATCATACACTGCCTTACAATCTATTACTCACCACTGCCCCGCCCTGGGTCAGGCTGAGAGCTGCTAAATCCGCTAAAGCAAACTGGATTTGTATCCACTGCTGTGTGGATTCTGGTCCATTTCCAAGTCCATTTCCCACCTTAACTCACACACATTGCCCTGTTGTTGCCTTACTTGCACGGTTGGGTAGGTTACTTTCTAAATGTAATCCATTACAGTTACTAGTTACATGTCCAAAATTGTAATCAGCAATGTAACTTTGGGATTATCCGAACTCAGTAATCGGATTACATTATGTTACTTTTAGATTCCTTTCTCCATAAGAGGCATCAGAAGAAGACAAAAATGTATGTTACCAACTGAACGACATCTATTGCAGGATAAATCAATGTTAAAGTTTACATAGCTGGCCATATATGGATGTTCCATTTTACTTTATGGGTTGGTTATGTAGGCTTCTTCTAACCCATCGCTCTCTACTACATATAATAATATGATTAAATTATATCTTTACATTAAAAAACTAAGTCTATCAGAATTCCAGTCATTCCAATAAATATATACCCCTTGATCTTCAAGGATAGGACTTGGAAATATGGAAGTATAGATTAGCCATATTGTTTTACCTGAGCATAACCCCAAAACTAAGGACTTCATAGCCAGCCCTACTCTGTTGTTTATGATTTTGCTGTCATGGAGGACTGATTGGAAAAAATAAATGCCACGCTCATGGAGTGGCATGCTTTGACCACTACTGAAAAGTGCTATTTACATGTGAAAAAATTAATGCCATATGCTGCATTTGCTATAGGCCTATTGTTTACCTTTTAGTTGGTGACACTTTGATATCTTGATTACGTTACTGAGTTTGGGTAATCCAAAAGTTACGCAGCTGTTTAAAGGGCAAATCCACAGATGAAACAATAACAAAACGACCGCCCCTTCTCTGTTTTGGTAAAAAGCTGCGGGATGGACCTGGAGAAATGTAACCACTCTCAGATTAATTAATTGACAGAGCTATTGTTTTAACCATATACAGTGTTTGTTTACATTTACGTTGTTCACAAACATTGGAGTAAAACAAGCTTATATTTTGGGTTCTCATGGGAGTGTGACAGTTGAACTAAGCTCATGAGGCATTTATAAGTTATATTCTTCAACAATCAACAGGTATATATATATATATATATATATATATAAGTCCAAAAATGGATGTAGCAACTACAGATTGCCCCTTTAAGTCTATCAAAAGTGTGTGAGTTTGAGCATGTGTCCATTAGGCCAATGGATTATTTTTTTTATCAGCATGAATTATATTGAGCAATAAAACCCCCACTTTTATTCCATAGGCTGGGATCCGCAATATGCAGCTGTTGCAAGAGCGCATTTCTCACTGGCTGTCGACTGGTTTCAAAAACAATGATTGCTAGGCAGCTTAAACTTCTTGAATTCAACCATTATTGGGTTCAAATACACATTTTGATTTTTGAATAGTCATCCACAACAACCCCAATCCGTAAGGCACAAATTGCTAAATGAGAGAGCAGCAGTGTGATTCACATCAATGCACTATGTAGATATCAATTATAGGTGATATCCGTATCGCTTTAGACTACACCACTGCTGTCATCCTTACCTCTAAGCGTTTATTCAAATTGGATAATCTTTGGATGCTGACAGCAGTCGCACCATTGGAAAACGTAGCTTGGACTGTAGTTTACAAAAGCCTATTCCTGCTCTTTTCCTGCGATCCATCAAACACATTTTGTGTGTCATTTTAGTAGTCTCTGACCTGTGGTCAGACTTGCTCAGGTGGAACAAATTTAAACTTGTGCTCTTTTTCAATGCTGATTTGAATGTCATTGAGAAAAGCGAAAAGTGTCAATATTTATTTTTCTCACAAACATCCTTTCTCAATTTAAAAGTTTACTTTGAAGTAATCATCTAGTTTTTCAAAAGTGTCTGTAATTTGATTACAATATTTTTGCTGGTAATGTAACAGATTACAGTTACCGTTTTTTTGTAATCCCTTACATGTAATCCATTAATCCCCAACCCTGTTTACTGGTAATACCTTCAACCAATTGTCAGGGCTTTTTATTACGGAACCTACCCAGCAAACATGACCCCATTGGCCTCATGTGGATATTCAGTGGGCAAGTGGGCATGGGCTATCCCACACTAAGTCCACAGCAGCCCAACATGGGCTAGCCTACACCAGCCCAACACAGGCTACCCAACACCAGTCCAAGACAGGCCAGCCCACACCAAGCCCAGCTAGAGGCGGGCGCTCATTCAAATATTTGGGGGCGTGGTTTGCACATAGTCATTTTGGTGCAACCGTTACTGAGTGTCACTCCAGTTTAAGGGTTCTGTTGTGTGATGCCCAAATTTTGGTGATCTTGTACAATGCCATCTGTAAAAATACTTAAATATGTGACATATGAGAAACTTAACAGTTTTTCTTGTCTTTCTGATACAATGTATCACATTCCCTAAATACCTGTAAGGCATGTAAATTATGCACTTTATGCATTGAATTGAAAGTGTCACAAATAAATTATAAATAAATACATTCTTATTAAATAGCAAAGGTGCATCGGCCCATTACGGGCAGCCAACACGGGGCCAATATTTTAGCCCGCATTGGGCTAAAATCGTGTCAATGTGGGCATGTTTACTGGGTATAGCTTTATCACATTGTTCTGTCTGTCATACATTCTCTCACACTCTTCTCTCTCCCTCCCCCTTCTCTGTCTGGGTCCAGGTTCCTGCTATCTCATTGGCCTACGAGACGGCTGAGAGTGACATCATGAAGCGTCAGCCGCGGTGCCCAAAGACGGACAAGCTGGTTAACGACAGACTGATCAGCATGGCCTACGGACAGATAGGTCAGCATACCTCCTCCACTTGCAAGCTCATCCATGGGTCTGTGTCCTAAATGGCACCCTATTTTTTATTTTTTTATTTCACCTTTATTTAACCAGGTAGGCCAGTTGAGAAGTTCTCATTTACAACTGCGACCTGGCCAAGATAAAGCAAAGCAGTGCGACACAAACAACAACACAGAGTTACACATGGAATAAACAAACATACAGTCAATAATACAGTAGAAAAGGTCTATATACAGTGTGTGCAAATGAGGTAGGATAAGGGAGGTAAGGCAATAAATAGGCCATAGTGGCGAGATAATTACAATATTGCAATTAAACACCGGAGTGATAGATGTGCAGAAGATGAGCGTGCAAGTAGAGATACTGGGGTGCAAAGGAGCAAAAATAAATAAAATAAATAACAGTATGGGGATGAGGTAGGTGGATGGGCTATTTACAGATGGGCTATGTACAGGTGCAGTGATCTGTGAGCTGCTCTGACAGCTGGTGCTTAAAGCTAGTGAGGGAAATAGGAGTCTCCAGTTTCAGGGATTTTTGCAGTTCGTTCCAGTCATTGGCAGCAGAGAACTGGAAGGAAAGGCGGCCGAAGGAGGAATTGGCTTTGGGTGTGACCAGTGAAATATGCCTGCTGGAGCGTGTGCTACGGGTGGGTGCTGCTATGGTGACCAGTGAGCTGAGATAAGGCGGGGCTTTACCTAGCAAAGACTTATAGATGACCTGGAGACAGTGGGTTTGGCGACGAATATGAAGCGAGTGCCAGCCAACGAGAGCATACAGGTCGCAGTGGTGGGTAGTATATGGGGCTTTGGTGACAAAACGGATGGCACTGTGATAGACTGCATCCAATTTGCTGAGTAGAGTGTTGGAGGCTATTTTGTAAAACATGCACCCTGGTCAAAAGTAGTGCACTATATAGGGAATAGGGTTCCACCCTTGTGTCTGTCCACCATATATCCTATAAAATGAACTAAAACACACACATCTACGGTGGTACTAAAATCTACACAAATACTATGATGTAGTGCAGGCCTGCCCAAACCTTGTCCTGGAGATCTGCTGTCCTGTGGGTTTTCAGTCCAACCCTAATTTAACACACCTGATTCTACTTATTAGCTGCTCAACAAGACCTTAACTAGCTGAATCAGATTTGCTAAATTAAGGTTGGACTGAAAACCTACAGGACAGTAGATCTCCAGGAAGAGGGTTGGGCAGCCCTGATGTAGAGTAACAAATGATTTTGTATGCGTCCCAAATGGCACCCTATTCCCTATATGAGATCTGGTCAAAAATAGTGCACTAAATAGTGAATAGGGTGCCATTTGAGACGCGCAGATTGCCTTTTTACCCTCTGTTATTCATTGCAGTTATTGAAAGTTACACTGAGTGTACAAAACATTAGGAACACCTTCCTAATATCGAGTTGCTCCCCCTTGTGCCCTGAGAACAGCCTCAATTCGTCAGGGCATGGACTCTACAAGATGTCGAAAGCGTTCCACAGGGATGCTGGCCCATGTTGACTCCAATGCTTCCCACAGTTGTGTCAAGTTGGCTGGATGTCCTTTTGGTGGTGGACCAGTCTTGATAAACACAGGAAACTGTTGAGTGTGAAAATCCCAGCAGAGTTGCAGTTCTTGATACACTCAAACCGGTGCACCTGGCGCATACTACCGTAGCCTGTTCAAAGGCACTTAAACTGTTTGTCTTGCCCATTCACCCTCTGAATGGCACACATACACAATCCATGTCTCAATTGCCTCAAGGCTTAAAAATCCTTCTTTAATCTGTCTTCTCCCCTTCATCTACGCTGATTGAGGTGGATTTAACAAGTGACATCAATAAAGGATCATAGCTTTCACTTGATTCACCTGGTCAGTCTGTGTCATGTTTTGTACACTCAGTGTATATTGTGCTGAAGGACTTGTCTCTCTCTCTCCAGGTATGATCCAGGCCATAGCAGGTTTCTTCACCTACTTTGTGATCCTGGCTGAGAATGGCTTCTGGCCAGGGACCCTCCTTGGCATCCGTCTGAACTGGGATGACCGCGCTAACAACGAGGTGGAAGACAGCTATGGACAGCAGTGGGTGAGAATGAGAGGGTTTAACACACATAACACACTCGGATTGGAGCAAATGGTTAAAGGTCCACGCAGTCAGTAGCTATATTTTAAGCAGAGCCACCACAAGTTACTACAACAGTTTATTTTTGAAGTAAACTTGCACACCTTGACGTACTACCAGGTGCATGGAGAAAAACTTGTGGTCATGGTGGAAAAAGAAAAATTCCAGCACACCGGTCATTTGGATGCTACCAACAGTTGAATGGATCTAAATTGTTGGAAGCATCCAAATGACCTGTGTGCTGGAGTTTCTTTTTCTTGACTACAACAGGTCTAAGGCGTGTAAGACGTGTTTCCGTTTGCAGACCTATGAGCAGCGAAAGGTAATTGAGTTTACCTGCCACACTTCGTTCTTTGCGAGCATCGTGGTGGTACAATGGGCTGATCTGGTTATCTGCAAGACCAGGAGGAACTCGGTCTTCCAGCAGGGCATGAAGTAAGTGGAAAAGGACACGTCTCAAATGACACCCTATAATGCCCTACTTTTGACCAGGGCCCCATAGGGCTCTGGTCAAAAGTAGTGCACTATATTAGGGAATAGGGTGCCATTTGGGACACAACCAATGAAAGAGGATTTTTTTTACTTTGTATAAGCAGTAGGCCTATGTATATGGTCTTTTTTTTTTAAATGGTCCCCCTTTTCTTGTCGTACTCTTTCCTGTATTCACCTCTCCCGTCCCCGTTTCCTTAACAGGAATCGTATCCTGATCTTTGGCCTGTTTGCTGAGACTGCTCTGGCTGCCTTCCTGTCCTACTGCCCAGGAATGGACATCGCCCTCCGCATGTACCCCTTGAAGTCAGTACTAGACAACATATTCTCCAACCTACCCTAAAAACAATGCCATCCTATCCCCCACACCCCCGTTTTTCATTCTACCCCAAAACGACTAAGTCCCTCACGCGCCTTTCTCATATCACACTCTCTCACAGACATGGATTTTACAATGTACTACACACGTCTCCACTCTATAATCCCCCGCCTCAACACCTCCAAAACATGTCCCACAAATGTTTTATTCACACCCATCACATCCTCGTATCACCCCAATGATTCGGAGGGTGAATCTGCATGGATTGTCAACCTGGACTTCTTACAATATGTTACAAATTGCAATTTGTACAATATGTTACGAATTCCAATTTTTTTTGTGGCTAACGTTAGCTAAGTGGCTAACGTTATCTAACGTTATGGTAAGGGGTTAAGGTTAGGAGTTATGGGAAGGGTTAGCTAACATGCTAAGTAATTGAAAAGTATCAAAAAAGTAGAAAGTAGTTTCAAAGTTTCTAAAATGCTAAAGTTGTCCCGGATTTGCGTTTACTATGTTACGTCTAGTCTTTGAGATCAGGCTGGGATTTTACAATGAACTACACCACCCACCCTTCCCTTGTTTCGCTAACTCTCTCTCTCTCTCTCTTTCTCGCTCCTTCAGGGTCTCCTGGTGGTTCTGTGCCCTCCCCTACAGTGTCCTCATCTTCATCTATGATGAGATCCGCAAGCTCATCATCAGGAGGTGTCCTGGAGGTGGGTGACATAGAGTAACATAGAGTGACACATAGGGGATAAAAAAGCAGTGGTGTAAAGTACTTAAGTAAAAATACTTTAAAGTACTACATTTTTGGTGTTGTATCTGTACTTTGCTTTACTATTTATATTCTGACAACTTTTACTTTACTACATTCCTACTGAAATTAAACTACTTTTACTCCTTACAATTTCCCTGACACCCAAAGTACTCGTTACATTGTGAATGCTTAGCAGGACAGGAAAATGGTCCAATTCACGCACTTCCCTGGAACCTCCCTGGTCATCCCTACCGTCGCTGATCTGGCAGACTCACTAAACACACATGCTTCGTTTGTAAATGATGTCTGAGTGTGCCCCTGGCTATCCATAAATACATAAAAAAAAGAAAATGGTGCCGTCTGGTTTGCTTAATATAAGGATATTGAAATGATTTATACTTTATCTTTTGATATTTAAGTACATTTCACCAATTACTTTTTATTTTTATACTTAAGAATATTTAAAACCAAATACCTTGAGACTTTTACTCAAGTAGTATTTTACTGGGTGATTTTCAATTTTGCTTGAATCACTTTTTATTAAGGTATCTTTTACTCAAGTACAACAATTGGGTACTTTTTCCACCACTGATAAAAAAAGACTTAGCGTGACATAGAATATGTGACACAGAACATGCTGGTTGTCTGTCACTGAGGCAAAAATATTCCAAAAAGTGAATTTATCATGACAGTTAATCGCTCATGTTAATTAGTCATGCTAATAATCAGATTGATGTGCTGGGGATCAGCGAGTCACTGAGTTAAAAGGGCCTTTTCATATTGGAACACACAGATGAAGAGATAATGGGATATAATGACGTTGTCTAATAGAGTCACAATCGTGTCTGACTGTTCGTTTTCTTTCTGTTTTACAGGTTGGGTGGAACAGGAGACTTATTACTAACATTCAGAAAATGATTATTGTGAGTTTGAATTTCTGTCAGTCTGTGTTAATGAAAGGGAGACATCTAGTCAGTTGTACAACTGAATGCATTCAACTGAAATGTGTCTTCTGCATTTAACCCAACCCCTCTGAATGAGTGAGTATATTTGTGTATGCAAGGTCTAGCTAAGCAAAGAACATAGCTTTTGTGTGCACAACAAAAAATACCTTACAAATTGAATTTTGTCTTTGAAAATGATTAACAATGGGTGGTTGTCTGCAGTCTTTAAAATAAGCCTAAATTACCACTGTGAATCCTGCTAGTGTGCGTTTTGTGTGTTAGTTTGTCTGCCAGGCAATTGGTGTATTATTGCATGGATCAGTTTATCAGTACACAATTCTGGTTATCATAGAGAATTCTGCTGCAAATAAACGTGTAATTGTGATTGACATTTCAGGGGTTTTCCAGATGATAATTATTGTACTAGAAGGATTTTCCAAACCCAAACGTCAACCTAAAACGATGTTGCAACATGCCTGTACCATGCTAATGCAACATGAATTTATTTCTTCACCAATCAAAAAAAAAAAAAAAACAGGACTGAAGGCTAACCATCCCTAATGGGACCCTATTCTCTACATAGTACAGTTCATTTGGCCAGTGCCATATGGGCCCTGGTCAAAAGTAGTGCAGTATTGAATAGGGCGCCATTTGGGTTACCATAACCTTGTTGTGTGAAATAAATTGCTCTGAAAATCTCGATATGAAATAAAGTGAATTTGCACAAACCAGGTGCTGTTGTTTGCTCTTGTGTTACCCATTACCCGTGCACTCTAGGGGCTTGAATCTTAGTATTTTCTTTGCTGAACAGGTGGGACTCAGAACACCTGCCCTGAATGACGGGTCGCCACTGAGAACTACACCGCGTATCAAACAAGCAAGAGTTAATGTTATTTTTTCGTCATCATTGCAAACATAGGCTGAACGGGAGCCACGTTTGCTGGCTATATGGCTGCATAACTATAATGATTACATCATCACACAAAACGCTAATAGTTTTGCCCCATTGCAATGCTTGTGCTGCGGCAATATCTGTTACAACAGATAGAGAAGGCTGTAGCCTTCATATTTTTGGAACGTTTGTTCAAATTGTTCCGAAGAGGGTAAGTAACGAGAGAAACGTAGGCCTAAATGTGTGTGCAGAAGTGATTCGGATCTGATTTGAGAATTACGTTTCCAGAGGTGCGGGGTGGGGCGAAAACTCGGTATTCGTAGCCTCTGCCTTTAAATATGAGGTATAGCCATTGTTTATTGAAGAATATAACTTAGAAATGCCTCATGAGCTTAATTCAACTGTCGTACCCCCATCAGAACCAAAAATATAAGATTGTTTGTGCACAATGTAAATACTGTATAGCCTCAAAACATGGTTAAAACGATCATGTTGATATCATGGATGGTCAGTCCTTGCAACTGTCTATGAATTTGAGAGTGGTTACATTTCAACACGCCCATTACTCAGTTTATGTTTCTCCAAAACTCAGGTGGGCTGACAGCTTTGTTATTGTGTAAATGATAGATTCTAGCTTTTAAACAGTTGTACTGTAAATAATTGTTACATTAGGCCTACCATTCAAAATTACCTTCTCAAAATGGCAGTACAGACCCGCCCTGGGGACACACTTTTCACGCCACTTCGATACAGCTACGACCGGAAGAGTTTTTCCCTAACACTAACCATTTTCCTAACCTTAACCTCAGTCTCCTAACCTGCTACATTAATTATCCTAATCACTGCGTAAATTCGCCTAACCTGCTACGAAAAAGTCACTTCCAGCCATAGCATACCACCCTGCATCCCACTGTTGATTTGCCTCTGAAGCTAAGCAGGGTTGGTCCTGGATGGGAGACCAGATGCTGCAGGAAGTGGTGGAGGAGGGCAAATAGGAGGAACCATTTTCTCTGGTAAAAAAAAATAAAAAATAAATCCCAATGCCCCAGGGCAGTGATTGGGGACATTGCTCTGTGTAAAGTGCTGTCTTTTGGATGGAACGTTAAATGGGTGTCCTGACTAACGATCCCATGGCATTTATTGTAAGAGTAGGAGTGTTAATCCCAGCTAAATTCCCAATCTGGCCCTCATACCATAATGGCCACCTAATCATACCCAGCTTCCAATTGTCTCATTCATCCCAACCTCCTCTCCCCTGTAACTATTCTCCAGGTCATTGGTGTAAATGAGAACGTGTTCTCAGTCGTTTTACTTGGTAAAATAAGGGATAAATAAAAAGTATCCAAGTGGAGTGAAAATAGTGTTTCTCCCCACCCTGCATGGGTTTCCACTAGTTACCAAAGTCAAAATTGGCTATATTGTAAAAATTGATTAATGGTTTTTGATGCTTTTTGGTCTTAATTTAAGATTAGGGTTAGGCATAAGGTTAGCAGTGTGGTTAGGTTTAGGTTTCAAATCACATTTTAAGAAGATAAATTGTAGAAATAGGCGGGGATTATGACGTTGTGGTTGACCGCCCGGTAGCGTCAGGGAAAAATATAATAATGCCGCGTTCAAAACCACTGGGAACTCGGAACTGGTGCCTCGTTCAAAACGACTGGGAACTCGGAAAATACAAGGTCAAATCATGACGTCAGTGATTTTCAGGTAGGAAAGCCGTAGCTCTAGGTAGAGGCCCGAGTTCCCGAGGAGGGAATTCCGAATTGCATGACCATTCAAAGCGATTTTTCCCCCCGAGTCTCAGTCAGAGATTTCCGAGTTCCCAGTTGATTCGAACGCGGCATAACATCTAGGATACGCCATATCCTGTTCCAGCTGTCAAATACAAAAATGGCGTTGCTTCTAAGGTCAGTAGCTAGCTAACGGTACCGTATCTAACTTTGAGACGTTTTATTTGGAGGGGATTCCTTTCGTTTGTTGGTTAGACGTGCAATACTCATTTAGAATACGTTGATGTTCAAGTAGATCGTTTAACTTCGCTAGAAAGCGTCCTTCACCCCGTCATAACATTGCTGCGCATGCTAGTTAAATAGCCAACTCCTCCTGTGGCGACAGGGTTGAGATGTAAGGTTACATGTTATTTTGAGAGCTAATAAAAGCTAAAATGAGCTCTACATTCGCCATGCGTCCAAATTCCATGGATGTAACGTTGGCCAATCTAGATAGCTAACGTTAGCCTGCTTGTGACGGATCGTAACTAACTAGCTTGTCCCAACCTTGGATGTGAGGTTAGCTAGGGACTCCTCACATCACGTGTGGCCCAAATAGAAGTTGAACCCTTTGACTACTAGCTACTTCGCTTACTAGTATTTCTTCCTCGTATAGAAAGGCCCAGTAACCTCCGCTCGTCTAGGGTCTTTGAACATGAACACCCTTGAACTGTTGAACTTTGCCCACGCAGGTTATGATTGCTTGTGCATTGTTAATCGAGCCATTGCGCAACCTTCTCACCACTATCAAACAAGCCGTAATGAATTAAGAAGGAAGCTCCCCAGTGAAACGAATCTTGTCCTTAAACCTTGTTATTACTAACATTACTAAATGGGTTTTGCTTCATCTCTCTCAGGACCTTTACCCGACAGGGCACTTGCTTGTTCCGCCCTCAGTTTGGCATTCTATACAGACAGTGAGTAGATGTTTGTGTACACTTGTCTCTGTTATTTTTCTATGTAGATAAATGCTATGTTGTACGTGTCCTATAGCCTTTGTGTTCTAAATTCAGTTTTTCTCTCTGCCTCTAAGTGCTGTTCCAATGGGAACCACAGCAAATGAGGAAATGAACAGGTTTTGGGCCAAAAACAACAAATTGAACCGACCCATGTCGCCACATCTGACCATCTATAAGTAAGTTGGCTACATGTATGATAATGAAGAAGCTCACACTGCACCTCCGTAATAGCTGTCCTTGTCGAATTTGGTGCAGAGTTGCTTGAATTGTCTCGAGTTGCTTGATTCTGTTTTTGTACACCATTTGAGTCTCCAGGCCATCAGAGATTAATCCCATGGAAAGACCATAGACACAGCTTTGATTCAGTGGTTTATGGATCAGGGGAGCACAAGCACCTTTTTTAAAGCACAAAACAACCATACCTCAAGATAATTTACTCATTTATGTGTGTAATGATCCTTTATCACTTTTGCTGGACCAGCAAAAACTCAAACTTGATAGGGTTTATATCCAGTGTGAACTACAAATGCTGTGTTTATATACTGTATGTGTGATGGCCATGTTGTCATGGTACCCTGTGTCTTGCAGGTGGTCAATGCCTATGATGATGTCCATCACACACAGAGGCACAGGAGTGGGACTCAGTGGAGGTAATGTAATATAACAACCTTGTACAGTATGTTGGAAAGGCCCACATGATCACAGACCTCAACATATATTTATTGTTCTTTCTCTCTCTCAGGTATCTCCGCATTTGCTCTATTAGCACTGGTGTTGCCAGGTAACTATCCATACTACCTTGACCTGATCCACTCCCTGTCCGTTGGCCCTGCTCTGCTCGGCCTTGCCAAGTTTGGCATTGCCTTCCCGTTGTCCTACCACACCTTGAACGGAATCCGCCATCTGGTAAGTACTGTGTCCACAACAACACAAGTCAACACTGTCTGTCGGTCCTTGTTTTTCCTTAATATATTCTCCTTTTCTTTCTTTCTCTCCCTCCCTCTCTCTCTCTCTCTCTCTGTTAGTTCTGGGATAGCGGTAAGGGATTTAAGATTCCTGAGGTGTATCGCTCGGGCTACGTGGTCATTGCGCTGTCAATACTGACCTCCATTGCTGCCATCTCATACATGTGAGCAGCATGACGAGAGCAGAGAAAATGAGTGCAGGAAGAGAGAGAGAGAGGGGGCGGACACGAGGGATGTTTTTTTTTTTAATGTTCTGGTCTTTGTGTCCCCAACACAGTAATTTTAATGAAGGAATAAATAAATATGTCTAACCAAATGTTGTTTCTTCTGTTTTATCATGGAAAGGCATAGCCTGGTCTCAGACTAACGTTTTGTTTCACTTAGCTCACATTCTGTTTTACTTACCTATGGCGAGATCAGTCCGGTTTCACAAGGCTAGAAAAGAATACTGTTGTGTGATGGGGAAACTGAAATAATGGGAATATTACCATAATATCACCCTGTTTGTTATCTAACTGAACAATAATGTCACCATCTCAAATGGCTCCCTATGAAGTCCATTACTTTTGACAAAGGGCCCATCGGGCTCTGGTAATGTCCTACATTTGTCTCCTATTATGTCTTCCGTTTAGCTGCAGTAGATCCACATTTAACTTCACTCAGCGCTTCACATCACCATTAATGCCACTTGCAAGTCAGAGCTTAGCTTGTGGTCTTTCAAGTCAAATCTCTTCTATCTATTCAAGCCCCAAGTTTTGTCTCGATCCGAGTCCATAGCCTCTTTCAGCCACTGTATCTCCGCCACAGCGGGAGTGGAGCGTGTGGATCATCCTCAGCCTAGTGAAAGAGACAGTCCCATTACTTTGTTTTGTGTGTCCACGCCACACCATTAATAGCATTTTGTAGCCAGGCCAGAAGGTTGAAATGAAAGCTGACAGAGTTATGGTTTTATGAAATGTATATGGATCCGTGGCAATTTTAGCATGTACAGCTTGGTGGGGCAAACAAAAATGTGGGATGCATGCCAGCAAAGCCACTAAACAGTACATTAATTGCACTATAACGGTGACAAATGGTGCCTACAAACTGTTAGTCTAACAGCAGAGTCCCAACAGCAGTCCCAACACCTTACTGTTGCTACACCTGGCTTTCAGCAGAGCCTTGTCTGACAGCAAAACAGTTCATTCAGGCTCATTTACTGCCTTTAAAAAAAAACATGGCTGATATTGCTGACTTGCTTAAACAAATGTGGTTTCTACTGACAATTGAGATGTACAAACTATGGCATAAGGGGACGATGAGCGGATAAGAGGCAATCTGTAATTTCGATATTAATTAGCGAGCGACGACGGACGTAGTCAACTATTTGTTCAGCACTTTTGAAATGTACAGCGACAGAATTCAGAACATGGGCCGTTCTTACTGTACTTCCTGTACAAGTCAGAACCGTAGGATAAATAAAGGGGGCATATAAACAGACAATTTGATAACATTTCTCTAAAACAGGTTATAGGCTACATGTGCACCACCAAGTTAGAACAGTAGGTGGAATTAAGAGGTGGAAATAGACCAAATTATTAGGGCGAGGCACATTGAACGCCGTTTGGGTTTTTGCATGTCAAAAAAGATACGTCATATAACACTATTTGAGGTGTTAAATAAGCTTTTAATTTGACACGTCAAATAAAACAATTCTATTATAGAATGTTGTGTGTGCTGAATTTGCACGTGCAAGCCAAGCGCCACCACTACTATCAGTAGCACTGTCAAAGTTGTACAAAAAAAGTTTGCAAACAAGCACACACCGGCCACGAACGATATGTTTACAATGCCGCATTGGTGAAAATAGGCCAAATTATTAGTGTGAGTCACATGGGCTACTAACAGCTTACTACACAACATACACTTAGTACTTAGTATTACTTTCTTAGCTACAGTATACATTTCTCCTTTGCATATTATATCATTTATGCAGCAACATACAATACATTTTTGGACTCACCTTGTGAAGGTGGCGCGGCGGTCCTTTGGGGGCAAATCTTGTCATTCTTTGTCATCAAAGTCTGGCATTCTCTGGATTTATGGTTGGAACTCTGGGGGGGAAAAAACACAGCCACTCCATTGAATAGCAGGCTAACGTTAGTGGTTGATTTGCAACGCTTGCAGTTAGCCACTGATTCCTTATAAACCACTCATTGTTGAATATGCGATTTCCAACTTGTGTAATCTTTATGTCCAATGGCCGATGAGCACCGGTACGTTTTATCTATAATTTCTCTTCATTATTTCTCTTCATATGACAAGGATTAAAAAACGATTTGCCATTAGATTGTCGACTTGATTCATGATGATGACTGCTAGCTAAGACTTATAAAGTAAGATGTTGACATGATCAGTCCAATCAAAGCTACTGTACATATAACGTGATTTGAAGTAATTTTATCTGTGGCCAGTGACCTTGAGCCTTCTTGGAAGGGAACTTGTAATATAACTCTATGGCAGGACCCAAAGGGCTGACATTTTGGATGTATACCCTTACTAAGGACTTAAACTTGTTCTGTCCCCATGAGTGACAGAACACTGAGCCAATCACGGCGCAATGCTCCGATTTTCTGCTCGCTCGCCCCACCACCACATAAAGCACTGAGCTAGGCTGAAACACCAGCATTTTGGAGCTGCCTCACTCAATTATATATTTTTTTGATTAACTCAATGATATATTTTTTTACATTGTTTGCTAACTGATATGTGACAGGTATTGTGCAAAACAGGCAACCCCCCCCAAATTAAAAAAAAATTGAATAATATTTTTGCTCTGCCCAACCTGCCCTGAATGTTGGGTTGTCACTGATATGGATAACTGCACTTTGCTGAATGTTCCCGCGATTTGGTGTTTGAAACGTATTAAACTACCAGAGTATTCATCAGTGTGCATGTATCTATCTTTATTTCATGAGCAGCTGCAAGTTATTGGATGCGGGTACACTACATCTGAAACGAGTTGTGTTTTCTGAACTAACTACAATGTGCCTGAGGCTACACCTCTTACTGAGCCACACAGGAGCTGTGCTCTCACTCTCTCTCTGCACCTGATCCTGTTTGGTTTTTGTTTTGTTGCTGTCTAAAGAGAATACTAGGCTGTGATATAATGGTGGGCCTCAACATGCTGCTTATTAATGTGTGATTGTCTCTCAAATGGCACCCTATTTCCTAAATAGTGCCTACCCAAACCAAAAACCGTGGATAGATGGCAGCACTCACACAAAACTAAAAGAACGAGCCACCGCATTTAACCACGGCATGGTGACTGGGAATATGGTTGAATACAAAGAGTGCAGTTATTCCCGCCGTAAGGCAATCAAACAGGCAAAACGTCAGTAGAGACAAAGTGGAGTCGCAATTCATCGGCTCAGACACGAGATGTATGTGGCGTCATATTACCTCCACCTTACCTGACACCCTAGACCCAATTCAGTTTGCATAACGCCCCAATAGATCCACAAACGATGCCATCGCACTGCACACTGCCCTATCCCATCTGGACAAGAGGAATACCTGTGTAAGAATGCTGTTCATTGACTACATCTCAGCCTTCAACACCATAGTACCCTCCAAGCTCATCATTAAGCTCTGGGCCATGGGTCTTAACTCTGCCCTGTGCAGCTGGGTCCTGGACTTCCTGACAGGCCACCCCCAGGTGGTGAAGGTAGGAAACAACACCACTACGCTGATCCTCAACACGGGCCCCACAAGGGTGCGTGCTCAGCCGCCTCATGTACTCCCTGTTCACCCATGACAGCGTGGCCACTTATGCCTCCAACTCAATCATCAAGTTTGTAGTAGTAGGCTTGATTACCAACAATGATGAGACAGCCTACAGGGGGGAGTGGCTTCCGTCTTGCCACTCTACCATAAATGCCTGATTGGTGGAGTGCAGCATAGATGGTTGTCCCTCTGGAAGGTTCTCCCATCTCCACAGAGGAACTCTGGAGCTCTGTCAGTGACCATTGGGTTCTTGGTCACCTCCCTGATCAAGGCCCTTCTCCCCCAGGCGGCCAGCTCTGGGAAGAGTCTTGGTGGTTCCGAACTTCTTCCAGTTAAGAATGATGCACAGCCAGGCGCTGAAATAGAAATTGGTTCTATTTGTGATGCTCAACATGCTGCAAGTACAGCCTCTCCCATCATTGTATTATTTAACTAGACAAGTCAGTTAAGAACAAATTCTTATTTACAATGATGGCAGAACGACAGATTTTTACCTTGTCAGCTCAGGGATTCAATCTAGCAACTTTCAGTTACTGGCCCAACGCTCTAACCACTAGGCTACCTGCCGCCTCCTGTTTCTAGGAGCATATACCCACGTGCCATCTCCTCAGGTTTTTAGGAGCATATACCCACATGGGTGATTGAAAGATTAATTTAGTTGTTTGACAACCGCCATATAAAGTCCAAGCCTGAAGTATGGAGGAGATGAGGAGTAACAACCCAATGTTTATATACAAGGACAAATTAGCTAGCAGCCGCAAGCTAGCTAAATAAATTGCCATAAATGTTTAATGCTTTTTGACCTGTCCCAAATTAAAATAATTGGTTCAGCCTTTGTTTTGCTATTTCAACCTGCACGTCCTGATCGCTTCTGGTGTGGTTGAACAAAATCAACTTGGGCGTGATGGCGCACGGTTTGGTCAGCATTTAAGCTACCTTACGCCCTTTAGATCTCAGAGAGCGCATGGTCTAGAGAAAAAGAGGTGACATAAGGAAAGAGTAATAGATTCTATTCACCAAGAGAGATAGGGGGGAAATCTCCATGATGAGAGCATCATTTTATCGGATGCTTGTATCTGATATTTACAAGTTACATTAACTGTTACAAATGCACTTAATATGATATATTTTTTAAACAATTACTATTTAATAATTACTATTTATATTTAATTACGTAATTATGCATGAAATCAAAGATGTTTGCCTATCCCTCAGATAAACGCACAGAGACTGATATCGCCATCTTGGCGCCGCATAGTGATGCTGTTAGCGCGACCTCTACCGGTCTGTCAGTGAACAGCAGCCAAGTGGTCCTGATGCTGCGTGATGAGGATGCTGTATACGGTAGGGGGAAATATAAACCCTCTTTTCATCATTTGGTGAGACTCAGTCTCTGTGGCGCAATGGAATAGCGCGCTGGACTTCTAATCCAGAGGCTCCGGGTTCGAGTCCCGGCAGAGATGAGTTGTAATCAGGAGCCAGGTGGCTTTTTAGAAAACATAAACCTAGCAAATGTATAAATTACCCTAAAGCATACCTTTTATTTCACTACAACATTATGTCCATACGAATGCGAATGTTGTCTCTCAATGTGGCGGTAAGCTAATGGAAATTCTGTGGCAAAATAATATATTTTTTCTGTAAAACGAAGCATGCCATTTCCACAACAGATGCGCATTGGTTTCTCTAAGCCATGTATGTATTATCAGTTCTCATCGCAGTACCGCGATATCCTTTAGCAGTAATCGGGAATGAGTGCGCAATGCATGCGCCGCTTGGTACAGAGTGACTTACCTCATCAGACCCTTTCCCTTGGAAGACTACAGCTCTAGCTTGACATCTTAACTCAGACACCCATCTGTCTTTGCGTTCATTTCCCCCACTTATCCTTTCTTTCATGTGATCTGAATTCATTCACACATCTATCCATAAGTCATTCATGAGGAATATAGAATAGGCTATACCCTCTCTGACTGCCAGTATGTGGAAAATGCTGATAATAATTGTAATTATAGGCAATAATTAGTGTCACATTATGTAACTACTTTTAATCATATATTAGGCCTAAGCCATATAATCTTTTTTTTTTTTTTTAAACACAAATTCAACGTTGGACTCATTGCACGTGCCTATGTGCACATTTGTTTCAATTACACATATTAAGTATTCTAAGTATACACCACCATCACAAAATAGCTCAAATTACATGTTGATATTGTATGTTGATTAGTTACTGGCGCTCGTATAGGAATGCGCGCAATGACAACTCTTTGCCTCGTGCTTCTGTTTTCAGCACCTGGAGCTGTCCTGCACTCACATGCCCTGTCAGGGACTTTTTAGAGACACTATAATTTCAGCCCTCTCCAACAACTAATTAAAACACCACATTTGAATTATACGGATGCATAAAATGCTGCAATGAGTAGGCATATGTGTCTCTATGTGTTGAATTTTTAAGAGACCTTATATTTGTAAAAAAAAATCCTGCTGCTACTACAGCTGTCAGTTTGGTGATCCCCTGCCTATCCCCCAGTTTGACATTGATTTCCTCCTGCCTCCTGTTTGTTGCCTATGGTAGTGGTTGGGCCGCCGTCCACCATGTTTTAACCCCATGCCTCCCCACACACACGAACTAATCCGCGTGCAAAACTAATCGTTAATCCCCTCGCGAGTTGAACCGCCCCCCCTCCGCTGAACACCCACCTGGCGGGCCTGGCGCGTGTTGATCCCACTCAGACAGACCACGCCTCGCGCTGTCAGCCCAAAAGGCCCCAACTCCAGTTCACAAAGCAGAGTAAAACATTGATTCGTAAGTGTTAGGTCTAGGTCTACATCAGATATCTATGGGGTCAGTTATCTATGCCTACTACCACTTCTACCTATAGACTATTAAGGCTAAACATATAATAATAATAAAAATACCTATTATAATAAGATAAAAGATCAATTAAGAAAGAACAATTCATTTCTTTCTATAATAGGCTAAGAACAATACTATGAGATGACTGGGCATACAATCTATATGAATAGCCTATGAAATATCCGTTTCTCTCTTTCTTTCCAAATATATCTCAATCTGTCTCAGCTCTCTCTCTCTCTGCGTGTCTCTCCCTCTCCCAGGCAGTATGCGTTGGCTCTGTTATCCGAATGGTACGGGCCAAATCGTATTAAAATCCCCTCCCCCTCCTTCACTCCTCCGCCCCACACGCCACCCCTCCTCCCTCCTGTCTTTCAGACAGACTGTTTTTGCTGCAGTGAACGGTAGCCGTGGAGAGAGGGAAAACGCAAGAAAAACAAGAAGCCGAAGAAGGAAGATAAAAAGTCAATATAGACATATCCAGAGAGACCTCAGATCCAGCGCCAGCGATCCTGCATCACAAGGACCACTTCCAGACCAGAACCAACGGCGACAAATAGTGCAGGACCCGGACTCCAGAGGCGTATATCGGTGTGTATGCTGCTATGTCTGTCCCTAGGAATATTATTGTTGTTGGCTGTGTCGGAGCTGTAAACGAACCGGAGACACCTGTCACTGTTGTAAATACGATGCGTTCTTGTCCTGGAATGTTTCTGCGTGCGCCTCGCTCTGTAGCCTAGGTTACTGGCAGGTGGTGGAGGTAAGCCGTTATCTTGACCCGGGAATAAAACGCTAGACGCGTTGTATAATTTAGTGCGAATATGCTTTTTGTTATTGGACTGTAGCTACGTTATGCCCCGCCGTCTCTCCCCTCCCTTTTCCGCACGGCTTTTAACACTGGCGGTGTGGCTACAACAGCGCGCTGTTTGCACCTTTATTTCCACGTTTATAGGCTACTAGGTGTCTCCGATTTCCTCCACACAGTAGGCTAGTTTCGTTTATTGGGAGAAAGGTGTAGGAAAGGTGGCTCCTACCGGGGCTCCTTTCTAGATTCTACGCCGCATCCAGGATCATTGCAGGTGCCTTGTAGGCTATTCCTATCTTTAGGTTGGACTTATCCAGTCCCTTGTAGAGGGCTATTGTTAGTGGTGATCCGAAATAATGTTATTATAGCCTACCAATCAGTTCTGGGTTTTTCTTGACACACTGCTCGAATGGTTCCAATCCCCCCCCTGCCCTATCCTATCCCCGCCCTATATTCGCCCGCCCGTCCCGCAGGCAACCTCTCGCCATGGCTCGCGCTGCCGCTGAACCGAACGGTGACAATGAAGGAGCATTTCGAGGATAGATCCTAGCCTTGCCTCGGCTGCCATGTAAGGCTATGTGCTTGTGAAAGCCCGAGGGTATGTATTATAGTGGCACAATGTGCGTTACATCTGTGTCATGTGAAGCACAGACAGGGAATTCTCAGTGGGCGACAGGTGCAAGCATCTTGCTGCTCACTTCTGCGTTTTGCTTGGCCAACAGGGGGATTTGATTTGTGTTATTTGTAGTTAACAAGAGTTGTTTTGGTCCCAGAAAACATCCCACCAATACAGGGCAGTTTGTGGCATTTTCAGGGACCAAAGCAAGATTTGGTTTCCCCCCTCTTGGCAGTGGACAGCCAAATGTGCAGATTTAAAGTGAATGTCCTGCAATTCTGTGCATGAGGCAGAGAGAGCATTTTTAATGGTTTGAATACATTTCCTGCTATTCTACTCATTTTGCCATGGGGCGGAGAGAAAACTTTGGAGTTGTAAAGCTCATTTCCTGCAATTCTACACATTTTGCCATGGGGTTGAGAGAAGAAATTGCAGTTTTAAAGCAAATTTCCTGCAGTTCTACACATTTTGCCATGGGATGGACAGAACATTTAGCCGTTTTAAAGCTAATTTCTCGCAATTCTACACATTTTTGCCATGACTAATGCCATGTTCATATGATATCTGAGTGAGAGTGACTAACAAAATCCCCTGGAGGTTGGGTCCCCTGGGCATGTGCCCATGGAGCCCGGTCAGTAATTCAGCCATGACACGTACCTAGCAATCTATAACATGTTAGCTGACATGGGCTAATTGAGTGACTGTCAGTGACTGACACAACAAGAGAAAAACTGCTGATGCACTACACATTTTCGAAATTGCACGTTGTGTATTCTACTATCCTAACTAACAGTAAGTTGAGACCCCGACTGACTTCCTAAAAAATACTGCTTATATTTGGCACTGCACCTTTACATTTAGAGGTGGATTGAATACATTTAGGGCAGGGGTTCTCAAAGTTTTTGGGGCCGGGGAACCCTTTTGTAATACCAAATTCATCAGGGACCCCCTCATAATCAGAACAACAACTTAAAAATAGAACAATGTATTGTATTGTATTGCACACTTTACATTTATTCCACAGATTCATGGCCAAAAGTCGTTTAAACAGTTGTTAGTAATATTCATTAAAAAAATGAAATGTAAAAAAATAACATAAATATTTTGAGATCTGGCCGTCGACCCCGCTTTGAGAACCCCTGATTTAGGGAAATGATAACAGACACTGATTTTCCGCCTTTAGTGATTTCTACAGTTGCCTTTTACGGCAGTAGGCTATAGGCTTGATCACTGCGTCACCACCTGATATTTTATGACACAGGCAGATTGATAAAACCCATTACGTTACGTGAATAGCGATGTCCAAACGTTTATTCAGCACCGGCCAACCAATCAGAAAGCAAGCAATTCATCAAGAATGGTCTTGTTTTATCTCCACTGCTGTAGGTAACACTCCGGTGCTCCTCTGCCTACCCTCGTGAGGATTCAGTGAGACGAACAAACGGATCTGTGTGCCCAACCGACCATGGCATTCCCTTCTTACCCGGTCCCTGGTCTATGGACTCTGAGCTTATTGACACTACTGGCAGCCTCTGTTCAGAGCAACTTCATCGTTTTTGGTAAGCATCTCTCTCACCCCTCTTTCCACACTCCCCCCTCTTCCCCTCCACTATCTGACGCTCTATCCTGTTGACGTTTTATTTGTTACCGTGTGATTACAAGGGAGTCACGGAGCCGTTAATAACAGGCTCATGGGGCACCTCCCCCTGAACTCCAACTGAATTTCTGCTCTTGTTTTTGAAGAATGTGTGTGACTTACATGTGCACCAACAGGCCTGTGCTATGCCTCTCTCTGTGTCACACACATATGTGCGCATGCATAGGCTACCCCTGCACATAACTATGTGGGGCCAATTTGGAAGAGCCCTCAATGGATACAGTAGGCCACACACGCACGCACGCACGCACGCACACACACACACACACACACACACACACACACACACACACACACACACACACACACACACACACACACACACACACACACACACACACACACACACACACACACACTCAGTGGACACACACACACACACGCCTATCAATCATCAACTGTCTGTTGATTAAACAGCCTAAGATTGGCAGAAAATCAACTTTTTAAGTATTGATTTGTTCAAGCAGTAATTGTTGACCGACGGGGGTCAGACACAAGCAAGTAGTAATGTTATAGCCTATATAATAGAGAGTAACTATCCCACACTCACTATCAGACTCTACAAAACAAAACAGTATATTCTCTCATGCCCATGCGCTCACTCTTACAGATGTGCACTCACACAGAACCCCACAAATTTGAACTCATGCAAACACTTGCACTTACTTTGACAATGTCAGCTGTTTTTAATGCCTGTTGAATTATGTATAAGGGTATTTTTTGTGCTTCTGCGTCTGAAATATGTGTTGAGAGCAGTGTGGAGGGGTTGTCAATGTGAGTCAATGGTCAGTGAGAAGCTGTAGCCTACTGCTGGGGGGTAGGGATGATAAACAATCTTCTACTGCTACTGAGATAAGGGGCCAGTCCCAAATGGCACCCTATTCCCTATATAGTACACTGCTTTTGATTAGGCCCCAAAGGTATGGATGCAACTGAGGTCAGTGTTGAGCACATGCTAATGAAATCATATCAAGGCCCGGTAAATAGAAATAACGATTGCAATTATCGAAAATAATAATCAAATTCAAGCATGTATAAGATGAGATAAAGTCCTGATTTCTGAAATTGAGAGGGCATAGACCTGATAGTGATTTTGGTTCTTCATGTGGAGCTTATTTTATCAATCCAACACCAAGATTGAAATTTGCACCTGCAGTGCAAAGAGGACTTCTCGCGTTCAGAAATATGTCACATTTGATTAGGGTTTGTATTGGTGGAGATTTGACCATGCAAGAACAACCAATGGAATCACGGAGCTTTGTTGTTTGTAGCTAAAAGCTGTTTTACACTATTGTTGATCAACTGGGAACCATTCAATCTAGGTTATCTGATCAGGTTGTTGAAGGAGCAATCGGCGATTGGTACATACATTTTTGGGACTTAAATTATTGATATACAGCAACACATGTCCGACCTAGTGGTAGTCTGCGTTCCATATTGCCCATAGGGCCCTCGTCAAAAGTAGTGCACTATATAGGGGATAGGGTGCCATTTGGAACAGAGACCTAGATAGATGGATGGAGGGGGTCAAATAAGGGTGATAATGGCCTGTGAATGGGGAGTTCATTTTAAAAGGCACTGAACAGAAGGGCCTATTTAGCGTAAATAATGCAATGTTATGTATCAGAGAGGAAAAGCGATTAGCTAGACAGATCCATGCACTGCAGATAAACCATCAGATGCACCAAGCCTGTCTGTCACTACAACATGCCTCAAAATCTATCCTGTTGCTTTCAAGCTTTCAACGCCTCCATGTTATGGCTGTCTCTCACTTTCTTCCGTCCAGAAACAAAATGCACATGAATGATATGTATTAGCGAAACAATACAGGAGAGAGCGTGCATATTGTATGTCAGCGCTCATTTAAACATTTGATGCAGAATGAAGAAACACCCATATGAGCAGTATGTCAAAGCCAGGGAAAGGACAGAGCTAACGGTTTGTCTGTGCTGTGGCCCCCATACAGGGAGCCTCTAATTGCACACAATTTGACAAATCCATTTTCCACAGCTCGATGTGCAGTGGAGCAGTTCAGATAGAGTATATCTCTGAAGGATACATATTAGATCACTGTGATTGGGCAAGAATAAGTACCAAATGGCATCCCCCTATGTAGTGCAGTACTTTTCACCAGAACCCTATAGGTTTCCTTAAGGGCTCTGGTCAAAAGTAGAGCAAACATATAGGGAATAGGGTGCCATTTGGGTTGCGGCCCCCTGTTTCTGTATCACTAACCCAGTTACCTTAGGCCTGTGTGTTGTGTCCACGCACACACACATTGTGGCCGCTAGCCTCTCATCACTGACGGTGCCCCTTCTCTACAGAGGCCAAATTACAGACCTCGGGGAATAATGTTTGCATTCCAAATGGCAACCTATTCCCCTATGTAGTGCACTACTTTTGTCCAGGCCCATAGAGCCATCTTGGATCAGAGCCCAACGAGCAATATGTAGGGAACAGGGTGCCATTTGGGATGCAACCATTGTGTGGTCTCATAGAGAAGACCACAACACAACATGGTTAATAGTGTATTTATCTCAGTGCATTCTGTCTCGTGCGGCTCGGCAGTGGACCGCTGGATTGAGTGAGGCAGAGAGAGGCTGCTCTACCCAGCTGTGACCAATGATGAATAAATATTAAAGGACGGCATGCGGGTGTAGACCAATCATTAATTTGGTTGAGATTTACAGACGGGAGAGAGGGATGGCCTCTGTTCTGTGCCAGCAGTTCACTTTAGTCTGCTCAGGGAATGGGGCTCTGGCAGCATAGAGGCCTCCTGAAAGAACCACTCACACCACCGATTTCCTGTGGGCTGTTTATTGTTGACTGGCTGACTGACTAATGTCCCAAATGGCACCCCATTACCTATATAGTGCACTATTTTTAACCAGGACAGATATAGGAAATAGGCTGCCATTTGAGACGCAGAACCTGGCTGACAGGCGTCCTGTGTGCTGTTTGTTTTTGACTGACTGACTGGTTGCATCCCAAATTGCACCATATTCCTTATATAGTGGGCCTTTGTCAAAAGTAGTGTACTATAAAGGGAATATGGTGCTATTTGGGACTGTTACCTCGACAATCATGAGTGGCTCAAGGGAGGATGGGAGGGAGGCTCTAGCCTGTTAACAATGCTGAATGATAAGCACTGACTCATTAACAAGCTGGAGTACAAGAAGCCTGAGGGAATTACTGGCTAGTGACTGTGACATTAATAAAGAGGCCTAAGCTTCTACATCGCCCTCTAACTCTCTCTCCTCTGTATGGCCCAGCCCAGGCCACTGGTTTTCAAACCTGGGGCCGTATGTATCAAGCGACTCAGAGTAGGAGTGCTGATCTAGGATCAGTTTTGCCCTTTTAGATCACAATAAATATGGTTACAGTCCCTTGCAAAAAGTATTCATCCCCCTTGGCATTTTTCCTATTTTGTTGCATTACAACCTGTAATTTAAATGGATTTTTATTTGAATGTTATGTAATGGACATACACAAAATAGTCCAAATTGGTGAAGTGAAATGAAAATAATTACTTGTTTAAAAAAAAAAAAAAAAGAAGAAAAGTGTGAGTGCATACATATTCACCCCCCTTTGCTATGGAGCCCCTAAATAAGATCTGGTGCAACCAATTACCTTCAGAAGTCACGTAATTAGTTAAATAAAGTCCACCTGTGTGCAATCTAAGTGTCACATGATCTGTCACATGATCTCAGTATATCTACACCTGTTCTGAAAGGCCACAGAGTCTGCAACATCACTAAGCAAGGGGCACCACAAAGCAAGTGGCACCATGAAGACCAAGGAGCTCTCCGAACAGGTCAGGGACAAAGTTGTGGAGAAGTACAGATCAGGGTTGGGTTATAAAAAAATATCAGAAACTTTGAACATCCCACAGAGCACCATTAAATCCGTTATTAAAAAATGCAAAGAATATGGCACCACAACAAACCTGCCAAGAGAGGGCCGCCCACCAAAACTCGCAGACCAGGCAAGGAGGGCATTAATCAGAGAGGCAACAAAGAGACCAAAGATAATCCTGAAGGAGCTGCAAAGCTCCACAGCAGAGATTGGAGTATCTGTCCATAGGACCACATTAAGCCATACACTCCACAGAGCTGGGCTTTACAGAAGAGTGGACAGAAAAAAGCCATTGCTTAAAGAAAAAAATAAGCTAACACGTTTGGTGTTCGCCAAAAGGCATGTGGGAGTCTCCCCAAACATATGGAAGAAGGTACTCTGGTCAGATGAGACTAAAATTGAGCTTTTTGGCCATCAAGGAAAATGCTATGTCTGGCGCAAACCCAACACCTCTCATCACCCAGAGAACATCATCCCCACAGTGAAGCATGGTGGTGGCAGCATCATGTTGTGGGGCTGTTTTTCATTGGCAGGAACTGGGAAACTGGTCAGAATTGAAGGAATGATGAATGGCGCTAAATACAGGGAAATTCTTGAGGGAAACCTGTTTGAGTCTTCCAGAGATTTGAGACTGGGACGGAGATTCAACTTCCAGCAGGACAATGACCCTAAGCATACTGCTAAAGCAACACTTGAGTGGTTTAAGGGGAAACATTTAAATGTCTTGGAATGGCCTAGTCAAAGCTCAGACCTCAATCCAGTTGAGAATCTGTGGTATGACTTAAAGATTTCTGTACACCAGCGAACCCATCCAACTTGAAGGAGCTGGAGCAGTTTTGCCTTGAAGAATGGGCAAAAATCCCAGTGGCTAGATGTGCCAAGCTTATAGAGACATACCCCAAGAGGCGTGCAACTGTAATTGCTGCAAACGGTGGCTCTAAGTAAAGTATTGACTTTGGGGGGATGAATAGTCATGCACGCTCAAGGTTTCAGTTTTTTTGGCTTATTTCTTGTTTGTTTCACAATAAAAAATATTTTGCATCTTCAAACTGGTAGGCATGTTGTGTAAATCAAATGATACAACCCCCCACCCCAAATGTTTTTATTCCACGTTGTAAGGCAACAAAATAGGAGAAATGCCAAGGGGGGTGAATACTTTTGCAAGCCCCTGTATATAGGCAGGAAAGATCCTACGTTTTTCTGCGTCCCGATTCTCCACTCGTTTTCCAAGGTGTGCACTTGCACACTATGCGTCATGGATTTAAAAGTATTGGACTGGCGTAATCATTGGCTAGAGGCAGTTTCCAACATTGTTGAATCCATGACGGGAAGTAGTGTGCAAGTGAACACTTTCAGAGAAGGGTGGAGAAAAGGGATGCAGTCCTACTGGAGAACTGCTGAGAGACAGAAAGGGAGAGAGGAATGAGAGAGAGAGGGAGACAAACAGACAGAGAGGGAGAGAGGGAGGGAGGGAGAGACAAACAAAGAGGAGAGAGAGAGAGAGAGAGAGAGAGAGAGAGAGAGAGAGAGAGAGAGAGAGAGAGAGAGAGAGAGAGAGAGAGAGAGAGAGAGAGAGAGAGAGAGAGAGAGAGAGAGAGGGGACAGAGTGGGAGAGAGATCGATAGCGACAGAGACAAAGAGAAAGAGCGCGGCTGGCTGGGCCAATTTTCCATTTGTTTCACCAGCTAATTAACTGACCTGTTACAGTATTAGATTTTTTATTTATTTAACTAGGCAAGTCAGTTAAGAAAAAAATCTTATTTTCAATGACGGCCTAGGAACAGTGGGTTAACTGCCGTGTTCAGGGGCAGAACTACAGATTTTTACCAGCTCGGGGATTCGATCTTGCAAACTTTCAGTTACTAGTCCAACGCTCTAACCACTAGGCTACTTGCTTCCCAGTAACACCACCTGCCTGTCTGTTCCCCTGATCAAATGACACCCTCTATCCTATATAGTGCACTACTTTTGGCAAAAGTAGTGCACTATATAGAAAATAGGGTGCCATTTCGGACGCACACTTTGATTAGCACTGCTCTCTATTTGCACCAGATTCATAGGCAACTGAAATACCCTAATTATTACTCCTATCTCATTATCATGATGGCTGATTAATTATATGATGGTGATTGATTAAGCTCCATGGAACACAACGAAAGTCAACAGACAGACGTATAGACAGTGAATCATTTCCATTGAGCCATAAGCAGTGTTATAATCTCTACGTCTGCATCCCTATTCCCTATACAGTGCAATCGGAAAGTATTCAGACCCCTTCACTTTTTCCACATTTTGTTACGTTACAGCCTTATTCTAAAATTGATTAAATCACATTTTTCCCTCATCACTCTACACACAATACCCCATAATGACAAAGTGAATACTCTTTTTTTTTATGTTACGTTAGCAAATTTATAAAATAACAAAAACAGAAATACCTTATTCACATAAGTATTCAGACCCTTTGCTATGAGACTTGAAATTGAGCTCTGAGTGCAACCTGTTTCCATTGATCATCCTTGAGATATTTCTACAACATTATTGGAGTCTACCTGTGGTAAATTCAATAGATGGGACATGATTTGGAAAAGCACACAACTGTTAATATAAGGTCCCACAGTTGACAGTGCATGTCAGAGCAAAAACCAAGTCCTGAGGTCGAAGAAATTGTCCGTAGAGCTCCGAGACAGGATTGTGTCAAGGCACACATCTGGGGAAGGGAATCAAAAAGGATCTGCAGCATTGAAGGTCCCCAAGAACACAGGGGCCTCCATCATTCTTAAAAGGAATAAGTTTGGAACCACCAAGACTCTTCCTAGAGCTGGCTGCCCGGCCAAACTGAGCAATCGAGGGAGAAGGGCCTTGGTCAGGACGGTGACCAAGAACCCGATGGTCACTCTGACAGAGCTCCAGAGTTCCTCTGTGGAGATGGGAGAACCTTCCAGAAAGACAACCATCTCTGCAGCACTCCACCAAGCAGGCCTTTATGGTAGAGTGGCCAGACGGAAGCCACTCCTCAGTAAAAGGCACATGACAGCCCGCTTGGAGTTTGCCAAAAGGCACCTAAAGGACTCTCAGACCATGAGAAAAAAAGATTATCTGGTCTGATGAAACCAGATTGAACTATTAGGCCTGAATGCCAAGTGTTAGGTCTGCAGGAAACCAGGCACCATCCGTATGGTGAAGCAAGGTGGTGGCAGCATCATGCTGTAGGAATGCTTTTCAGTGGCAGGGACTGGGAGACTAATCAGGATTAATGGAACGATGAACTGAGCAAAGTACAGAGAGATCCTTGATGGAAACCTGCTGCAGAGCGTTCAGGACCTCCGACTGGGGCGAAGGTTCACCTTTCAACAGAACAACAAACCTAAGCACACAGCCAAGACAACGCTTCGGAACAAGTCTCTGAATGTCCTTGAGTCGCCCAGTCAGAGCCTGGACTTGAACCCAATCGATCATCTCTGGAGAGATCTGAAAGTAGCTGTGCAGCAATGCTCCCCATCCAACCTGACAGAGCTTGAGAGGATCAGCAGTGAAGAATGGCCGATAGTCTGTAACGTAACAAAATGTAGAAAAAGTCAAGGGGTCTGAATACTTTCCGAATGCACTGTATAGTGGAGTACTATAGGGCTCAGAGTGCACTATATAGGGAATAGGGTGCCATTTGGGACGCAGACAACAATACATAGAAGAGAATTTCCATTGAGCGTTAAGCAGATTGTGCATCTCAAATGGCACCCTATTTCTATAATGTCGCTGGAGGGGACTGCTGCCGTTTTACGGGCTCCTAACCAACTGTGCTATTTTGTTCGTTTTTTTTTGCATTGTTTGTAACAAATTTCATACATAATGCTGCTGCTACCGTCACTTATGACCGAAAAGAGCTTCTGGACATCAGAACAGCGATTACTCACCTCGAACTGGACAAAGATTTTTTCTTTACTGAGTCCAACACGAAGGATATACTGCTTTGTCGAGACGAGGCCCAAATCCCTGTCGTCAGCGTGAAGAAAAGACGGAGAAAAAGGGGGAGGAGGGAGTGGTGCCTTGTAAGAATTCGCCGACGAGTAGGTAAACCACCACTACACTCCGTATTATTGGCCAACGTGCAATCATTGGAAAACAAACTGGACGATCTATGATAAGACTATCCTACCAACGGGACATTAAAAACTGTAATATCTTATGTTTCACCGAGACGTGGCTGAACGACGACACGGATAATATAGAGCTGGCTATCTTCTCCGTGCATCGGCAGGACAGAGCAGCTACGTCTGGTAAGACGAGGCGGGGTGTCTATTTGTCAATATCTGCTGGTGCGCGATGTCTAATATTAAAGAAGTATTGATGTATTGCTCATCTGAGGTAGAATACCTCATGATAAGCTGTAGACCACACTATCTAACAAGAGAGTTTTCATCTATGTTATTCGTAGCCGTCTATTTACCACCACAAACCGATGCTGGCACTAAGACCGCACTCAACGAGCTGTGTAAGGCCATAAGCAAACAAGAAAATGCTCATCCAGAAGCGGCGCTCCTAGTGTCCGGGGACTTTATTGCAGGCAAACTTAAATCGGTTTTACCTAATTTCTACCAGCATGTCACATGTGCAACCAGAGGAAAAAAAACTCTAGACCACTTTTACTCCACACACAGAGACGCGTACAAAGCTCTCCCTCGCCTTCCATTTGGCAAATCTGACCATAATTCTATCCTCCTGATTTCTACTTACAAGCAACAACTAAAGCAGAAAGTACCAGTGACTCGCTTAATAGGGAAGTGGTCAGATGATGCAGATGCTAAGCTACAGGACTGTTTTTCTAGCACAGACTGGAATATGTTCCAGGATTCATCCAATGGCATTGAAGAGTATACCACCTCAGTCACCGGCTTCATCAATTAGTGCATCGACGACGTTGTCCCCACAGTCATCGTACGTACGTTTCCCAACCAGAAGCCATGGACTGAGTTAAAGGCTAGAGCTGCCGCTTTCAAGGAGCGGGACACTAATCCGGATGCTTATAAGAAATCCAGGACTAAGATTGAATCCTACTACACCGGCTCTGATATCGTCTGATTTGGCAGGGCTTGAAAACTATTACGGACTACATAGGGAAACCCAGGCGCGATCTGACCAGAGATGGGGATGACGAGCTAAATCCTCTTATGCTCGCTTCGAGGCAAGCAACACTGAAGCATGCATGAGAGCACCAGCTTTTCTGGACGACTGTGTGATCACACTCTTCATAGCCGATGTGAGAAAGACCTTTAAACAGGTCAACATTCACAAAGCCGCGGGGCCAGTCAGATTACCAGGACGTGTACGCAAAGCATGCGCGGACCAACTGGCAAGTGTCTTCACTGACATTTTCAACCTCTCCCTGACCGAGTTTGTAATACCTACATGTTTCAAGCAGACCATCATGGTCCCTGTGCCCAAGGAAGCAAAGATAACCTGCCTAAATGATTACCGCCCTGTAGCACTCACGTCGGTAGCCATGAAGTGCTTTGAAAGGCTGGTCATGGCTCAACACCATCATGCCAGAAACCCTAGACCAACTTCAATTCACATACTGCCCCAACAAATCCACAGATGACGCAATCTCAATCCCACTCCACATTGCCCTTTCCCACTTATACAAAAAGAACACCTATGTGAGAATGCTGTTCATTGACTTACAACTCAGCGTTCAACACCATAGTGCCCTCAAAGCTCATCACTAAGCTAAGGACCCTGGGACTAAACACCTCCCTCTACAACTGGATCCTGGACTTCCTGACGGGCCACCCCAGTTGGTAAGGGTAGGCAACAACACATCTGCCACGCTGATCCTCAACACCGGGGCCCCTCAGGGGTGCGTGCTTAGTCCCCTCCTGTACTCCCTGTTCACCCACGACTGTGCGGCGAAGCATGACTCCAACACCATCATTAAGTTTGCTGACGACACAACAGGGCCTGATCACCGACAACGATGAGACAGCCTATGGGGAGGAGGTCAGAGAACTGGCAGTGTGGTGCCAGGACAACAACCTCTCCCTCAATGTGAGCAAGACAAAGGAGCTGATCATGGACTATAGGAAAAGGAGTGCCAAACAGACCCCCATTAACATCGACGGGCCTGAAGTAGAGCCTGCGAGAGTTTCAAGTTCCTTGGTGTCCACATCACCAACGAACTATCATGGTCCAAACACACCAAGACAGTTGTGAAGAGGGCACGACAACACCTTTTCCCCCCCAGGAGACTGAAAAGATTTGGTATTGGTCCCCAGATCCTCAAAAAGTTATACAGCTGCACCTTCGAAGGCATCCTGACCGGTTGCATCACCGCCTGGTATGGCAACTACCTCGGGATCTGACTGTAAGAGGGTAGTGCGTACAGCCCAGTACATCACTGGGGCAAAGCTTCCTGACATCCAGGACCTATATACTAGGCGGTGTCAGAGGAAGGCCCAAAAAATTGTCAAAGACTCCAGTCACCTGTCATAGACTGTTCTCTCTGCTACCGCCCGGCAAGTGGTACCAAGCGCCAAGTCTAGATCCAAAAGGCTCCTTAACAGCTTCTACCCCCCAAGCCATAAGACTGCTGAACAATTAATTAAATGGACACCCAGACTATTTACATTGATTCCCCCCCCCTTTGTTTTTACACTGCTGCTACTTGCTGTTTATTATCCGTGCATAGTCACTTTATAAATTACCTTGACTAACCTGTACCCCGCACTTTGAGTCGGTACCGGTACCCCCTGTATATAGCCTCGTTATTGTTATGTAAATGTCTTGTTACTTTTAGATTTTATTGTATTTTATTACTTTAGCTTATTTAGTAAATATTTTCTTATCTCTATTTCTTGAACTGCATTGTTGGTTATGGGCTTGTAAGTAAGCATTTCACGGTAAGGTCTACACCTGTTGTATTCGGCGCATGTGACAAATACAATTTGATTTGATTATATAGGAGAAACATAGTGCACTATGTAGGGAATCGAGTGTCATTTGCAACGCATCTAGAGTGTTATCATCTCCATATCTGCATCCCAAATTGCACCCTTTTCCCTATAATAGTGCACTACTTTTGACCAGATCCCTATTGGCCCTGCTCAAAAGTAGTGCAATATGTAGGGAATCGGGTGTCATTTGGGAAGCAACCAGAGTGTTATCATCATCATCTCCATATTTCCAGCTCTGACTCTGACTTGTTAGGATCTGACACATATGCAAGACAACCTGGTAGGTGAGACTCACAACCAAGCACAGCACTGAGGCCTGGTGTGATAGTAGTTAACCGGTGATAAAATGAACCCAAATTACATGCACTCGCTTCAATAACATCTGATCTGAGAGGCAGTAGTTCTCAGTAGTTCTCAGTTCTAAACAAGAAGAAGATTAGACCTCATCAATCCAAGTCAGATCCCATCAATCCAGACCAACTCAGTCTATCCCTGATTACATGACAATTAATCAATCTTACTACAACATCACAATAACAAGAACGAGCAATAACGTTGAGCACTCAGGTGTGAGGGAGGGAGGGCCATGGCCTTTTCTCAATTAGATTTGCTCAACTCCTGTGTCCTCTGTCCTCTCTCGCCTCCTTTTGAAAAAGGTCAAAGGGAATCGAGGAGAGTGAACGTGGACGAAAATGTGCTTGTATGAAATGAGAAGCTCCTTCTCCACTCGTGCGTTGTTTCCAGGGGTGGATCCCAAAATAAATGTGTTAACTGATAAAAACAAATTAACGACTTAGCGCCGTGTTTCAACGGAGTAGTGGAAGCTGTCGTTTCTGATTATAACGTGCGGACCAAATGGAGGATTTATGGATAAAAGACGTTACTTTTTCTAACAAAAGAACCATGGATTGTCTTCGTTGGACACTTAGGAAGACCTCAGCAGAAGTTCTTCAACAGGTAATGGATTTGTTTTCGCTGTGAAATGTGTTATGTGTGTGCCATGATGGCTAATCGATACATGGCTATTGGAAAATATGTGAGGTGATAGCCTCAAACAAATGAATGTGCTGCTTTCACCGTAAAGCCTTTCTGAAATCTGACAACGCTGTGATATTGCCAAGAAACAGAGCTTTTGATGAGTATGGAACACTTGTATATTGGTGGATGTCTAATAATTCAAATATCGAAATTTGAATTTGGCGCTATAGATTTTAGCTGGTAGTGTCGGGATGAGCCCGCTAGCGACCCACTGGTAATTGAGAATGCTTAAGAGGTTAAGTTCCTTGTGCAAGATATTTTATAGATAAATGGATTAGTAGCATATCGTTTTTAAACGTGTGCATGCTTTTCTCCTCTGACAATACAACAGCTGATTCATAGGGGGTGGGCCAGATATCAAAACTCTTCCGAGGTAGGATACACTTGTGCTTCCTCGCCAAAAGGAGGCTATCGTGGAAGGGAGGACCGTCTCCCGCTTGCCTACTAACGAATTGACACACCTCTCAACCACTTATCGGTTGCTGGGTTACGGAGGAGAGAAGACAGAGGATGGACTTTTGCCCAAATGAGAAAAGGCCCATTCCAATCTATTGGAGGGAGAAAATCGAGCCGATAGCAGAACTGTCAGCTGTGAGCTGGCCGACCGTTCAGAAAGGCGTTTTGATGAAGGAAACACTAGGGCTGGAAATTAATCAGTAGCTCGTTTGAAACACCAGCGTCATTGTGCAGCAGTCTGGATGCTATGCTGCAATGTTTCCTTTGATTGTGCCATTGCGGTGCAGAGGAATTCTCCTATGGCTCTTTTAATTGATTGCCCTGGGGCTTAAATCACCAACGTGTCCTGTCGTTGAAGCATGGCTAGAAGGACCAGGAAAAAATTCCAGAGATGTGTCTTTTAAACCCATCACTGTAGGTGCGGCTGACTCTGAAATGACACCCTATTCCCTATACAGCACAAGGCTTTTAGGGCCCTGGTCAAAAGTAGAGCACTATATAGGGAATAGGGTGCCATGTGGGACGCATACTTTATCTGAACCAATCATGGTGTGTGGTTCCGTGTCTTTAGATGGCTGCGTTGTGGACGACAGCACAGTGATTATATTGATTAAAGCATTTCTCTGTTAGTGCAGGGTTCCCCTGAGTGTGTCCTCTGTCCAATGAATGCATGGCTGTGTTGTTTACCACGGTTCGTTGTGCCTTTCTGATGAAGGCATCATTGTGTGGGGTAACTCACTCATCAATGTGCTTTTCTGATGAGGATATCAATGTGTGGTTTAACTTATAAACCTTTTTAAACTCTAAAAGTCTTGGGCGGGGAGGGGTTGTTTTAAGATGGTCATACCATGGATCATTAAGCTATTTGATTGGGAATTTTAGGATCCCTCTATGTGTATAAAACAATCCACATCTGCAGTGGAAAGTGGCAGAGCTACAGCTCTGTTTGTCAGACCAAGAGACGTCCCCAAAATTGGTCTTCTCACGAAAACGTCTGTAGCGTCCAAACGGTTTGACCTACTAACCAATATGACCACTCTATGGAAAGATTAGACTCTCACAGGTGTCACGAGACTCGTCTGAAGGTAACCTGTACAAATGAATGGAATTATGGAGGTCGTTTTGTGCTAACAAAAAAAAGTGTCAAAAAAAAAAGCTTTCTTATATCTCCTAGATAAAGGACAGACACTTCAAAACCTTATTCCTTATGATAGAACATGTTTACTGTATTTTTTGCCTTTTATGAATGTGTTATTCAATGCGTTTTTATGGGCTGTAGTAGCAGAGGCCAAATTCAATATACAGTGGCAAGAAAAAGTATGTGAACCCTTTGGAAAAACCAGGATTTCTGCATAAATTGGTCATCAAATTTGATCTGATCTAAGTCACAACAATAGACAAACACAGTCTGCTTAAACTAATAACACACAAATTACTGTATTTTTCTTGTCTATATTGAATGCATTATTTAAACATTCACAGCGTAAGTTGGAAAAAGTATGTGAACCCCTAGGCTAATGACTTCTCCGAAAGCTAATTAGAGTCAGGAATCAGTTAACCTGGAGTCCAATCAATGAGATGAGATTGGAGATGTTGGTTTTAGCTGCCTTGCCCTATAAAAACACTCACAAAATTTGAGTTTGTTATTCACAAGAAGCATAGCCTGATGTGAACCATGCCTCGAACAAAAGAGATTTCAGATGACCTAAGATTACGAATTGTTGACTTGCATAAAGCTGGAAAGGATTACAAAAGTATCTCTAAAAGCCTTGATGTTCATCAGTCCACAGTAAGATAAATTGTCTATAAATGGAGAAAGTTCAGCACTGTTGCTACTCTCCCTAGGAGTGGCCCTCATGCAAAGATGACTGCAAGAGCACAGCGCAGAATGCACAATGAGGTTAAGAAGAATCCTAGAGTGTCAGCTAAAGACTTACAGAAATCTCTGGAACATGGTAAACAAGAATAGTGTTCATGGGAGCCACTGCTGTCCAAAAAACACATTGCTGCACGTCTGAAGTTTGCCAAAGTGCACCTGGATGTTCCACAGCGCTACTGGCAAAATATTCTGTGGACAGATGAAACTACAGTTGAGTTGTTTGGAAGGAACACACAAGACTATGTGTGGAGAAAAAAGAACAGCACACCAACATCAAATCCTCATCCCAACTGTAAAGTATGGTGGAGGGAGCATCATGGTTTGGGGCTGCTTTGCTGCCTAAGGGCCTGGACAGCTTGCTAACATCGATGGAAAAATGAATTCCCAAATGTATCAATACATTTTGAAGGAGAATGTTAGGCTATCTGTCCGCCAATGGAAGCTCACCAGAAGTTGGGTGATGCAACAGGACAACAACCCAAAAGCCAGAAGTAAATCTACAACAGAATGGCTTAAACCGAAGAAAATACGCCTTCTGGAGTGGCCACGTCAGAGTCCTGACCTCAACCCGATTGAGATGCTGTGGCATGACCTCAACAGAGCAATTCACACCAGTCATCCCAAGATTATTGCTGAACTGAAACAGTTTTGTAAAGAGAAATGGTCCAAAACTCCTCCGGACCGTTGTGCAGGTCTGATCCGCGTTTGGTTGAGGTTACTGCTGCCAAAGGAGGGTCAACCAGTTATTAAATCCAAGGGTTCACACATCTTTTCCACCCTGCACTGTGAATGTTTACATGGTGTGTTCAATAAAGACATGAAAACGTATAATTGTTTGTGTGTTATTAGATTAAGCAGACTGTGCTTGTCTATTGTTGTGACCTAGATGAAGATCAGATCAAATTTTATGACCAATTTATGCAGAAATCCTGGTTTTTCCAAAGGGTTCACATACTTTTTCTTGCCACTGTATATTGAATTTGGCCTCTGCTACTACAGCCCATAAAAAAGCATTGAATAACACATTCATAAAAGGCAAAAAATACAGTAAACATGTTTTATCATAAGGAATAAGGTTTTGAAGTGTCTGTCCTTTATCTAGGAGATATAAGAAAGCTCAGGAAATATTTAGGTTTTTTTTGTACAGTTTTTTTTGATAGCACAAATTGACCTCCATACTTCTATTCATTTGTACAGGTTACCTTCAGACGAGTCTCGTGACACTTGTGAGAGTCTAATCTTTCCATAGAGTGGTCATATTGGTTAGTAGGTCAAACCGTTTGGACGCTACAGACGTTTCCGTGAGAAGATCGATTTTCGGGACGTCTCTTGGTCTGACAAACAGAGCTGTAGCTCTGCCACTTTCCACTGCAGATGTGGAAGACCGACATAGTGGATTGAGACACATCCCATGCAAAACAAAATGATAGAAACTGAGGGATTATTTCATGGCGTTAATTAGATTGACGCACAGGTGCGTCAATAGACTTTAAAGGATATTTTAGAAAGCCAATACTTTGTGATGTAACTCACCAATGTGCCTTTTCAATGAAATCACTACTTTTTGCATCAACTCACCAAATATGTCTTTCTGATTAGGATGGTGATATGTGGTGAAACTCATCGATATGCTTTTCTGATGAAGGCAATGCTTTGCGGTGAAACTCATCAATGTACCTACTTTTTTAATAAAAACATCACTGTATGGTGTAACTCACCACTGTCTTTCTGATGAGCGCATCAATGTGTAGTTTAAATGACCAACGACAGTTTCTGATGAGAGTCTTGATGACTGTATGGTGTAACTCGTCAGTGAGTACATCGATGTGCAGTTTACATCACTAATGTACATCGCTGATGAGAGTCTTGATGACTGAGTTTTACACTACGGTGTAACCCAGTGAGGTGCGTGTTGATGAATACAGCAGCACAGCCAGCGCTGTGTGGTGTAACTCAGCGTTGTCTCTCAGCTGCTAAAGACAAAAGAGCCAAATAGGCGTTTCTAATCTCTGTGCTGAATGAACCTGAAACAAAGAGGAGGAACACAGACACAGAGGCCTGGACACACAGAGGATAAGCTGATTACCCAGACAGAGGGAGAGAGGGGGAGAGAGAGAGGGAGAGGAAGAGAGAGGGAGAGGGAGAGAGTGAGAGAGTGGGATAGAGATGAAAGAAGAAAAAATGCAGTGTGAGTATGAGAATGGAAAGAATATGTGTTGAAATACAGTGCATTTGGAAAGTAATCAGACTTCTTCACTTTTTCAACATTTTGTTACATTACAGACGTTTTCTTAAATTGATTAAATTAATGTTATTCCTCATCAATCTACACACAATACCCTATAATGACAAAGCTAAAACAGGTTTTTAGATTTTTGGGGGTAATTTATACAAAAACTGAAATAGCTTATTTACATAAGTATTCAGACCTTTTTCTATGATACTCAAAATTGAGCTCAGGTGCATCCTGTTTCCATTGATCATCCTTGAGATTTTTCTACAACTTGATTGCAGTTCAAGAAATTGGACATGATTTGGAAAGGCACACACCTGTCTATATACGGTCCCACAGTTGACAATGCATGTCAGAGCAAATACCAAGCCAGGAATTGTCTGTAGAGCTCAGAGACAGGATTGTGTAAAGGCACAGATCTGGGGAAGGGAACCAAACATTTTTGGCAGCATTGAAGGTCCCAAGAACACAGTGTCCTCCATCATTCCTAAATGGAAGAAGTTTGGAACCACCAAGACGCCCGGCCAAACTGAGCAATCGGTGGAGAAGGGCCTTGGTCAGAGAGGTGACCAAGAACCCGATGGTCATTCTGACAGAGCTCCAGAGTTGCTCTGTGGAGATGGGATAACCTTCCAGAAGGACAACCATCTCTGCAGCACTCAACCAATCAGGCCTTTATAGTAGAGTGGCCAGACGGAATCAACTCCTCAGTAAAAGGCACATGACAGCCCGCTTGGAGTTTGCCAAAGGCACCTAAAGGACTCAGACCAAGAGAAACAACATTCTCTGGTCTGATGAAACCAATATTGAACACTTTGGCCTGAATGCCAAGCGTCACGTCTGGACGAAACCTGGCACCATCCCTATAGTGAAGCATGTTAGTGGCAGCATCATGCTGTGGGTATTTTTTTCAGCGTCAGGGACTGGGAGACTAATCAGGATTGAGGGAAAGATGAAGGGAGCAAAGCACAGAGAGATCCTTGATGAAAACCTGCTCCAGAGCGCTCAGGACCTCAGACTGAGGCGAAGGTTCACCTTCCAACAGAACAACGGCCCTAAGCACACAGCCAAGACAATGCAGGAGTGGCTTTGGGACAAGTCTCTGAATGTCCTTGAGTGGCCGAGCCAGAGCCTGGACTTGAACCTGATCGAACATCTCTGGAGAGACCTGAAAATAGCTTTGCATCGACGCTCCCCATCCAACCTGACATAGCTTGAGAGGATCTGCAGAGAATAATGGGAGAAACTCCCCAAATACAGGTATGCCAAGCTTGTAGCATCATACCCAAGAAGACTTGAGGCTGTAATCGCTGCCAAAGGTGCTTCAACAAAGTACATAAGTAAACGGTCTGAATACTTCCGTTTTTTATTTTGAATAGATTTGCAAACAATCATGGGTTATTGTGTGTAGATTGATGAGTGAAACAAACTATTTAATCCGTTTTAGAATAAGGCTGTAATGTAAAAAAACGCACAGATGCACAGCATGTGTTGTTCCTATGGTCTTCCCCTGGAGTATGACACCATCTCAAAAGGGACATTGTGTGAATATCACCCTCCAGTCTACCTACTATACAGCCATTCCAGGTGTACACACTAAATATACAGCTAATTAAACTGAAGGAGCTGAACTTAGAAAAGAATATGCTCCTTCCGTAAGCCTCTTACCCCTGCATGAGAATCTACTTCAGACGCGCAAGCACTCACTTACACGCAGGCACGCACACACGCAGGCACGCACACACGCAGGCACGCACACACGCTCATCTTTTTTTATTCACTCTCACTCTCACAGTCTACTAGGCACACTATTATAAATCCTCTCTTCGCTTGCACACACAAAGACAAGCACTGAGTCTCTCTATCTTGCTCTCCCTCTATCTCGCCCTCCCTCTCCCTCCCTTTCATTCTCTCTCTCTTGCTGTATCCATGGCTTAAACATGCTCATTATTCCATACGTTTGTGTGCCTTATAGAGACACAAACAGAGACTCTCAGACACACACACACACACACTTGTTCTCACACACTTTCCTATTTGAAGCGGGCCCTCTAGTTTTTTGTTGTCGTTGTTCAAACAGAAATCCTCATGTGATTCCAGCTGCTTTTCTGTTGGCTGGAAGGCGTAAGCAAGGCAGCCATCTCTCTCTCTGTGTGCATAACACTGGAACATTTGATATGTAACATCTACTGAAGTGCTTGCTTGCCCATTTTTTTATTTTTTATTAACCGATGTCCTAGGACGTTCCATTTCCTACAGACTGAGGCTTTGTCCCAAATGGCACCCTATTCCGTTTATAGTGCGTGGGCCCTAGTTAAAAGTCGTACACTTATTTGAATAGGAAATAAGGTGCCATTTGGGATGCAGCGCAAAGTGCATTGTAATTAAAAAGCTCTTCAGACTCTCTCTGTCGGGTGAGGAAAACCCGGTCAGAGAAAATTACACAGTGAGAATTAATCAAAGACTTTATTAACAGTCATGCAGGACGTGTCCTCCTTGGAATGTGACCAACTCTTCTTCCCATATTTTCCTTTTTCAACTCAGATGCACTCCTTGAATAGACGAGTCAATATGACATTTATTCTCCCATAAGATTGACTAGCGTGAGATGAGGTGCAGCCTCCAATCACTGAGAGGACCATTTGAGCATGTCAAGTGTAATTTGATTGTTCTTCTTAATAACAGGAGAGCTTCTCCACAATGGATACTGAGCATCTAAATCCTAACCCTTAATTACAGTGTCAATTGGTCTCTGCGTAGTTAGTATCTCCCTTTGTGAATAACAAAATACTCCAAATGGCTCCCTGTTCCCTAGGGAGTGCACTACTGTTGACACTCACTCACTCTACGTCTGTAATTTGATCATCATGAACTGGCTTGAGTATTCTTAGCTAGTTTCAGTATTATATACAGTATTCTATGTTATCTAAATAACTGAAAGGCAACCATTCTTCCTTTAGGCAGATGCGTTTGATGGAAGGAAGGCAGACAGTTTATCAGCGATGGCAATTCTTTCCCCCTATTTTTAAAATTGTGATTTATTCATGTTTCACTTTTCAATCCAAAGCTATTTTCACGTGCTTATCATCAGTCTGCGGATGCTTGGTGGTTCTACAGTCTAACCCCATGTGATGTTGTCTTCTGTCTGCTCAGGGCCCTAGCTAGCTGACAGCCCTAGCTCTGGCGGTGTTGTGTGCTGCTACGATGTGCTGCTGCCGATGTTGTTTTGGAATGCTTTGACATTTCAGTCTTTGTTACCTGACTTTTCTCTGGATTCTCAGAGAGCCGTGATAGCTTTATCGATTTAACTCAGGATCTACATTTTTTGGAGTTTGACGGTCAGGGTTTGCTTCGCTTTACTGGCTTGTGGCCACTGGTTGTGGGCTGATCTAGGATCAGTTTAGCCCTTTAGATCATATTGAACACGATGGCATGTATAGGGGAAAGCTGATCCTAGATTAGCACTCCTGGGATGCTTTATATCAATATGGGCTCTTTTCTTACTCGCAGTACGTTTTTCTAGTGTACTGGTACTATTACACTAGAATGGGTTTTATGTACTAGGCAAGTATTCTGCTGTAATCTATGTTTGATGCTGTGGACTGGAAATGACGTGTATAGAACTGATTCTCGACTGGGTGAACAGTGTTGTCTGGTAGTGTGCAGCGTGCTCTGTTCTGTGTTGGACTGGTTTGTTCTGGTTGTGGTTTGCTGATTGCCGTGGCCAGGGTCAGCTCTTTCTGTTGGTTTGCTTCTGTTTTAGCATACTCTGCAGGGAGCGCTCCTGCGATGCCAATTATATTGACTGGAGAAAGGAGGGGAGGCGGGGGTTAGAAGACTTAGTGAAAGGGAGAGAAAAGGGAGGCAGTGAAAAAAGAAGACGGGGCGGGGGGATAATGAATGAGAGAAGAGACAATGAAAAGGGGAAAAAGAGAGAGGGAGGAACAGAGGAGGAGAGAAGGAGACCGTTGAGGGTGAGTGGATGAAAGGAGGGAAGACGAGAACAGAAAGCAGGGAGAGAGAGGGAAATTGGAGGAGAGAGATTCTGTCTGTGAGTGTAATAGTCTCATGCTGTCAGACTCTGGGGAATGCTCTCACTGCAGAGGAAAGAGAGGGAGTGAGACAGAGAGCAGCGAGAGCGGAGAAAGAGATAGATGAGGGAGAGAGAGTGAGAAAGAAAGATGACTTCAGCCTTTTTCCTGAGGAAGCGACGGTTCAGCCCCCCCTCCTTTCCTCTTAAGCAGTTGTGGTCCCCAATATAAAATGTGATTCTGTGGTGAGATGAATACGTGTGTGAATGAATGGGAGTGTGTGTCACTGCATCTACATGTATAGAGAGCAGCGGCTATGTGTTTTTCATCCCAACTGGGTCACCAGATGGCACATGTAAAGTTAACCCTGTTATTCAGGCCGTGGCCAGGATGTCGGTTAAGAACATGTGGACGGACACACTAGTTAGTGACTTAGCCAAGGAGGAGGTTGTTCGCTAACGATGCGACGAGGACCCACGTTCCTGACTGAGGCAGTTGCTTAGATTCTGCTTGAATGTGCACCATAAAACCACAGAAAGAGAGAAAGACACTGTCCGTCTTCTATTGTTCTACTGTCCCTGTCCATTTCCATTGTTGCGCTCGGTGCCCCTGCTGTTACACCAATTGATCTCCACTCAGTTGATTGGCTTTGACAGACAGTGGGGAACATAAAGGTTGGGTTTGTTAGAGGTACATCTCTGTGAAACATGGAGGTCATTACATACACACACACACACACACACAGTGCATGTGAACATGCATTCACATACACACAGCTACCACATGTAGTCTGGAAACACGCACAGACAGACTCACCCATTCGCACGCATGCACACATTCCGATACACACATTCAGAGCCTCTTTGGTCTCTCTGGTCGCTTTGTGTGTCATGCATCTGAATAGTCAGACCCAGGGGAGCCTCCGAGGACTCCAGCTGGAGAACACCAACCTGCGTTGTCGCTGGAACATTAAAGACACAATTCAACGAACGCGTACAATGTACATGACATAGCTTACGTGCACTGTACGTATTGTGTTTATTCGTGTAGAGCAGTGGTGTGTCCAAGAACGTTTTCCTCTGGGGACATCACAGTTTGTCCTATGCTAAAAAGGCATCAGAAAAAGGCATTCCTTCTTTTTTGATTTATACGAGTGCAGTAACTCATGGGCCATGGTGAGGCATTCTTTCTGTGGTCTCCTCCCTATAATCTGCATGCTAATGTTTGTGATGTGTTGCGTGTCTGTCTACGTACGTCTATTCAAGCTGTAAATGATGAGAATTCTCCTCGGAAATAAATACCTTAATTGCCTCTAGATATCTACTGTGTTACACATTCATTCGTAACACATGTTGCTATTCATTGAACCATGCTAATGAGCAAACAACAGCATGATTAAGCCTACATATATAACTCTCATAGAAATAGCGATTGATAGGAACTCTAACAATGAGATTTTAACAATGTTGTTTTTGACCATGTAGTTTCGGAAGTTACAGACTAGTCGAGCCGGACCCAGGTTATGTTGGTGTGAATTGGTCCTAATGACAGGGAGGGGTCAAGCTTTAGGTCACTGTGGTTGCCCTGGTAACCCTGTTCTGGCTGGTTGCCTGGCAACAATTCCCTTTTGTTCCAAATAATTTTATTTGCAGCATATCTTCCCCTTTACCCTTGCCTCTTCTGCTCACATCTATCCGTCATCCCCTCTCTCTGTCTTACTCCATCTCTCCCCTTCACTATATGCATATATGGCCTTTTCCCCATCTCTCCTTCACCATGGGTATAGGGTCTGTTTCTCTCTCTAGTCTGCGTCTATCCTTCCTCAGACGTCTATAGGGCCATCCCTCTTGTCCTTGGTGCATCCTCATATCAGTCTGATGTTTCTGAAAATACCACGTATTTGATTGTGTATGTTGTGTGTTAAACAGAGAGATAGAGAAGAGACAGATAGGAATAGATAAGAGAGAGAGAGAACTCTAGTTTTGTGATTGGGTCTTTTGAGGAGACCTATAGCCTTTGACTGATATAGTGATCTCATAACTCCGGCCTCACGGTAATTGACTTCTTATTTCTGTAAGTGGTTTATTGGCAGGAGCAGTAAGTATATTTGCCAAGGCATTAAGATCTCTCTCTCTCTCTCTCTCTCTCTCTCTCTCTCTCTCTTCCCCTCTCTCTCTCGCCTCCATCTTGCCCTCCTCTCCTATGTTTTGCCGCCTTTCTCACAGTTGGGCTAGTTGCTGGGTGGGGTGGCTTGGCGCCATACTGCTTGAGACTCGGGGGGCGGGGCTGTGAGCTAATGATGTTTGACAAGCACAGAGAGGGCGAGGGGTAGCGTGGGGGTTACAGAAACAGCCAACCACAGGGGTTGGAGGATTGAAAAGGGTGGGGTTGAGAGATATACAGAGAATCTGTGTGTTTGTGATAGGAGTCAAGGTGGGGCCCACATACAGTACGGCAGTGTTTTCCAATCCTGGTCCTGGGGACTCCAAGGGGGGCATAGTTTTGTTTTTGCCCTAGTACCAACACGTAATTCAGTCCCCAGGATCAGGATTGGGAAAAACTGCAGTACAGTATTTTGGTCCAAACCAAATTAAAATGAAAAACTCTTAAATGGGCAATCTGTTGATTTTTGGTACATCCAAATAAATTATATATAGCCATTGACTCTTGACAAATATAACTTACCAGGGTCAGATAGAGTATTCAAATGGACTGATTTCAAAGACCAACCCCAGAATGTTTTACTTGAAACCCTACATTTCTTTTATATACAGTAAATCAACAAGATTAATCAAGTCTATTTTATACTACAGATGGACCTTGTCTTGATTTGGCCGTTCTTTCAACTATTTGGTAGAAATTAAAAAAAGGTGACCGAAGTACGGAATACATGGAGGAGTGAGCGGAAGCACGAGAAAAAGGATTGTAAAGGGTAGAGGGTGGACAGAAGGGCATATCGGCACCCAGGGTGGGTGGGGGGGAGGGGTGTGGACAGAGGAGGACAGCTGGACAGGGAGGGTAGAGAAGGGGGGGCTGCTATTGTTGCTATATGCTGGATCAAATAATGAAGAGGTTGTCACAGCCACGCTGTTAAGCTGTGTTTCCGACCCAAATCCTAGCGTCAGCACAAGCATGACAGACAACTTTGTCATGGATGGTATCATTTAGACTGTAGCAGGTCTACTGTGTCTTATCATACTCTTCACTGTGCTGTGATCATTTACTGCATGAGGATTCGCCTTTGAGTGTTTTCCTAATGGTGGATATTATTCCTAGAGAGATGAGGCGAAGGTGATACGGAAGGAAAGACAGGAGAAAGGAGAGACAGACAGTCGGTTTTAAAACGGACGAGGGTGCTGGGGCTGGTCGAAAAGATTGGGAGGAAAGGTTGACAGAAGGGTGGAGAGGTGAAAGAGGACTGGAGGGAAAATATGAGAAGAGAAAGACAGATGGAGGAAGGTGAAAAAAAGATGGAAAGAGACAGATGGATGGAGAGAAGATGGGGCGAAAATGAAAATGGAGAAATGAAAGGGATATTTTTCACTGTCTGGTCTTGGGACAGTGTTTATTAAGTCTCTCTTTTATATCTGAGCCTGAAGCCCTCTCGCCTCACCCCTTCTCACTCTCACTCTCTCTCTCTCTCTCTCTCTTTCCCTCCCTCCTTCCGTCTGCCTCTTTCTCTGCCTCCTGGTTCTCACTTCGTTCACGCTGCGTTGAGAAAGTGTAAATTGTGTTTCTTTAAATACCCGTGTCTTCCTCAAACTCACAGCTGTGTGGGTTTGTGGAGAAGAGAGAAGAGAGGAGAGCAACAGCATTTAACTCCTGTCTACCAAGAATAAATCTCTTCTTTCATGTCATTGCAACACTAACAGTAGTCAGTACAGCTCCTGGAGAGAGACAGGTTAGGTTTCTGTTCAGGAATACATATATAATATATGCTGTATGTAGATACAGCTGTTCTATTCTTCAGCAATAGAAACAGCCATTGCGGTTGGCTTGATAACTGAGGCGACGGAACAGACAGCCTATTTACCAAAGCATTTATGCTGAGCAGAAGAAGATCTCACAATCAGCCACAATAATTAGAATTAGCCCTAGATGTAATTATTGACGACACTAATCCAGGGAGAGGGAGACAAGCACTCCACCACAAACTCTGGCTGCATCTCAAATGGCACCTATTCCTTATGGGCCCTGGTCAAGAGTATTGCACTACATAGGGACTAGGGTGCCATTTGGTATGCCAACTCAGAGTGCTTGTGAAACAGGCCGCAGGGCCCAACCTCAATGTCAGTCAGGGATAGAGAACACAGAGAGAGAGAGAGAGAGAGAGAGAGAGAGAGAGAGAGAGAGAGAGAGAGAGAGAGAGAGAGAGAGAGAGAGAGAGAGAGAGAGAGAGAGAGAGAGAGAGAGAGAGACTTTATGGAACACAAAGCCTTCACTATTTTCTCCTGGAATATCCAAGGCCTGAGGTCATCTGCCTTTGGCCTAAAGAGCAGGAACCTGGACTTCACCAAAGAAATGTAACATGGTATAAAGGAGGTGGAACCACTGGTTGCCCTCTAGGTTACAGAGAGCTGGTAGTCCCAACCACCAAACTACCAGGAGTAAAACAGGGAAGGGACTCAGGGGGTACGCTAATTTGGTAAAGACCTAACTCACTCTATTAAATTGATCAAAACAGGAACATTTTACATTTGGCTAGAAATTCAAAAGGAAATGATCTGAACAGGGAAAAATGTCCTGTGTGCTTCCTACAGTACATTCTGAAAGTATTCAGAACCGTTCACTTTCTCCACATTTTGTTACGTTGCAGCCCTTTTCTAAAATGGATAAAATGTATGTTTTTCCTCATCAATCTACACACAATACCCCTTAATGACAAAGCAAAAACAGGTTTTTAGAGATGTTTGCAAATGTATAAAATAAAAAAACATTTACAGAAGTATTCAGACCCTTTGCTATGAGACTCGAAATTGAGCTACCAGACACGATTGTGTCGAGGCACAGATCTGGGGAAGGGAAGGAAACATTTCTGCAGCATTGATGGTCCCCAAGAACACAAGATTCTCTGGTCTGATGATATCAAGATTTAACTCTTTGGGCTGAATGCCAAGCATCACCTGACACCATCCCTACGGTGAAGCATGTTGGGGGCAGCATCATGCTGTGGGGATGTTTTTTAGCGGCAGTTACTGGGATACTAGTCAGGACGGAGGGAAAGATGAACGGAGCAAAGTACAGAGAGATCGATGAAAACCTGCTCCAGAGCGCTCAGGACTTCAGACTGGGGTGAAGGTTCACCTTCCAACAGGACAATGACCCTAAGCAAGTCTCTGAATGTCCTTGAGTGGCCCAGCCAGAGCCCGGACTTGAACCCGATTGAACATCTCTGGAGAGACCTGAAAATAGCTGTGCATCGACGCTCCCTATCCAACCTGACAGAGCTTGAGAGGATCTGCAGAGACGAATGGGAGATAGTCCCCAAATACAGGTGTGCCAAGCTTGTAGTGTCATACCCAAGAAGACTCGAGGTTGTAATCGCTGCCAAAGTTGCTTCAAAAAAGTACTTAGTGACGGGTGTAAATACTTATGTAAATGTCATATTTCAGTTTTTAATTTGTAGTAAATTTGCTACATTTTCTAAAAAACTGTTTTTGCTTTGTAATTATGGGGTATTGTGTGTAGATTGATGAGGGGGGAAAACTATTTAATCCATCGTAGAATTAGGCTGTAAGGTAACAAAGTGTGGAAAAATGTAAGGGGTCTGAATACTTTCCGAATGCACTGTATATCCCCCCACTAGAATCTCCATACTTTCCCCTAGAAAGGGAAATCAGTCATTTCCAGGGACATGCACTAGTATGTGGCGCCCTAAATGCCAACACTGGACAGGAATCTGACACCCTCACCACACAGGGGGACAAACACCTACCTGGAGGTGACAGCATTCCCTCCCCCATATGGCCCCCTAGACACAACTACGACAACATAACCAGCAAAAACAGGTCATGTGTACACACCTGCAGCTGTGTCACACGCTGGGTATGTACATAGTCAATGATAGACTTTGAGGGGACTCTTACGGTAGGAACACCTGTAGCTCATCTCTTGGCAGTAGTACTGTAGACTCCTTTATCACTGACCTCAACCCAGAGTCTCTCAGAGGGTTCACAGTCAGCCCACTGACACCCCTATCAGATCTCAGCAAAATCACAGTCTACTTGAACAGAGCAATACTCAATCATGAGGCATCAAAGCCAAAGGAACTGAATAATATTAAGAAATTCATAGATGGAAGAAAAGTAGTGTGGGAACCTACCAGAAACAATTGGGCAACAATATATTCAATCCCTTTTAGACAACTTCCTGGACAAAACGTTTCACTGTAATAGTGAAGGTGAAAACTTGGCAGTAGAAAACCTAAATAGTATATTTTACCTCTCAGCTTCCCTATCAAATCTAAACATTTCAAGCAGACAACCTAAGCAAATTGACAACAATGACAAATGGTATGAGGAAGAATGCAAAAACTTAAGAAAGAAATTTGTAACCTATCCAGCCAAAAACATGGAGACCCAGAGAACCTGAGCCGACACCTTCACTATGGTGAATGACTTAAACAATACAGAAATACACTATGGAAAAAGAAGGAACAGCACGTCAGAAATCAGCTCAATGTAATTGAAGAATCCATAGAATCTAACCACTTCTGGGAAAAGTGGAACACACTAAACAAACAACAACACAAAGAGTTATCTATCCAAAAGGGAGATGTATGGATAAACCACTTCTCCAATATTTTTGTCCCTTTAACAAAGAACAAACAGCAAAACATATACATGATGAAATACAAATCTTATAATCAACTATTAAAGACTACCTGAACCCACTGGATTCTCCAATTACATTGAATGAACTACAGGACAAAATACAAACCCTCCAACCCAAAAAGGCCTGTGGTGTTGATGGTATCCTAAATTAAATGATAAAATGTACATACCACAAATTCCAAATGGCTATACATAAACTCTTTAACATCATCCTCAGCTCTGGCATCTTCCCCAATATTTGGAACCAAGGACTAACTGATCACCTCAATCCACAAAAGTGGAGACAAATTTGGCCCCAATAACTACCGTGGGATATGCATCAACAGCAACCTTGGGAAAATCCTCTGCATTATCATTAACAGCAGACTTGTACATTTCCTCAGTGAAAGCAATGTACTGAGCAAATTATAAATTGGATTTTGACAAAATTACCGTACGTCAGACTACGTATTCACCCTGCACACCATCGTTGACAAACTAAAAACAAAGTCTTATTTCAAAAAGGATGTTGACTCAATTTGGCATGAGGGTCTGCTATACAAATTGATGGAAAGTGGTGTTGGGGAAAAACATACAACATTATAAAATCCATGTATAGAAACAACAAGTTTGCGGTTAAAATTGGCAAAAAAATACACATTTCTTTTCACAGGGCCGGGGGGTGAGACAGGGATGCAGCTTAAGCCCCACCCTCTTCAACATATATACCAACGAATTGTCAAGGGCACTAAAACAGTCTGCAGCACCCGGCCTCACCCTACTAGAATATTAAGGCAAATGTCTACTGTTTGTTGATGATCTGGTGCTTCTGTCCCCAACCAAGGAGGGCCTACAGCAGCACCTAGATATTCTGTACAGATTCTGTTAGACCAGGGCCCTGACAGTACATCTCAGTAAGACAAAAAATAATGTGTTCTAAAAAAGGTCCAGTTGTCAGGTCCACAAATACAAATTCCATCTAGACACCATTTCCCCAGAGCACACAAAAAATGATACATACCTCGGCCTAAACATCAGCGCCACAGGTAACTTCAACAAAGCTGTGAATGATCTGAGAGGCAAGGCAAGAAGGGCCTTCTATGACATCAAAAGGAACATAACATTTGACATCCCAATTAGGATCTGGCAAAAAATACTTGAATCAGTTATAGAACCCATTGCCCTTCATGGTTGTGAGGTCTGGGGTCCGCTCACCAACCAAGAATTCACTAAATGTGACAAACAAGAAATTGAGACTCTGCATGCAGAATTCTACAAAAATATCCTGTGTACAATGTAAATCATCAAATAATGCATGAAGAGCAGAATTAGGCCAATACTCGCTAATCATCAAAATCCAGAAAAGAGCCGTTAAATTCTTCTACCTAAAATGAAGCGATTCCCAAAGCCATCACCTACAGGACCAGCACAATTAAACCCAACCAAATCATGAGAAAACAAACAAAAACAGCGCAAACTCTAATGCTATTTTGCCCTAAACAGAGTGTACACAGTTGCAGAATACCTGACCACTGTGACTGACCCAAACTTAAGGAAAGCTTTGTACAGACTCAGTGAGTGAATGAGTGAGTGAGTGAGAGAGAGAGAGAGAGAGAGAGAAGAGAGAGAGAGAGTGAGAGAGACTCTCCACAAATGTAAAAGCATTGGATTGATGTAGGCATGGGATAAACTACAGGGAATTGTTCGACAGCAATACTGAAGGAATTCTTAAAAGTGTGTAATGCTGTTTGGGTGTAGTATCATTTTTGTTTTTTGGCAGTTAGTTTTACAGGTTGTCGTGCCAATGTTCTTCCTGCCACATCCTGCATGCATTTCCTCTTTCATGTCCCAATCGGAGTTCTGCTACGAAACACACAGATGTGAAGAAAAAAAGTATATCACCGCTGGTGCAAGGATGTGATAGCGCTACACTGTGAATTTAAAACTGTCTACCACTGACAATGTTTGTTCCAATTAGACTATTTATAAATACCATATTTACAGAGGTGAGCAGCTTGCTTTGAGGCATGTCTGGTACTATATATGGGATGTGTTCCAAATGCCACCCTATTCCCTACACTACCACACTACTGCAATTTGGGATGCAGAACATACAGTGCCAGTCAAAGGTTTGGACACACCTACTCATTCAAGGGTTTTTCTTTATTTGTACTATTTTCTACATTGTAGAATAATAGTGAAGACATCAAAACTATGAGATAACACAAATGGAATCATGTAGTAACAAAAAAAGTGTTAAACAAATAAAAATATATTTCATATTTGAGATTCTTCCAAGTAGCCACCCTTTGCCTTGATGACAGCTTTGCACACTCTTGATACTCTCTCAACCAGCTTCATGAGGTGCATGGAATGCATTTCAATTAACAGGTGTGCCTTGTTAAAGTTAATTTGTGGAATATTTTTTTTTCTTCATGCATTTGAGCCAGTTGTGTTGTGAGGAGTGGTATACAGAAGATAGCCCTATTTGGTAAAAGTCTATATAAATGGCAAGAACAGTTCAAATAAGCAAAAAGAAACGACAGTCCATCGTTACTTTAAAACATGAAGGTCAGTCAATACGGAAAATTTCACAAACTGTGAAAGGAAGACCCAGAGTTACCTACAGCACCTCAGATTCCAATTCAAATAAATGCTTCACAGAGTTTAAAAAAAATATATTTAACTAAGAACAAAATCTTATTTACAATAACGGCCTAGGAACAGTGGATTAACTGCCTTGTTCAGGGGCAGAACAACAGATTTTTACCTCATCAGCTCAGGGATTCGATCCAGCAACCTTTCGGTTTCTGGCCCAACACTCTAACCACTAAGGCTACCTGCCGCCCCAGAGTTCAAGTCACAGAGTTCAAGTAACAGACACATTTCAACATCAACTGTTCAGAGGAGACTGTGTGAATCAGGCCTTCGTGGTCGAATTGCTGCAAAGAAACCACTACTAAAGGACACCAATAATAAGAGGAGACTTGCTTGGGCAAAGAAGCACGAGGAATGGACATTAGCCCGGTGGAATTCTGTCCTTTGGTCTGATGAGTCCAAATTTGAGATTTTTCGTTCCAACTTCTGTGTCTTTGTGAGACGTAGAGTAGGTGAATGGATGATCTCTGCATGTGTGGTTCCCACTGTGAAGCATGGAGGAGGAGGTGTGATGGTTTGGGGGTGCTTTGCTGGTGACACTGTTTGCGCTTAGTGGGACTATTGTTTTTTTTTCAACAGGACAATGACCCAAAACACACTTCCAAGCTGTGTAAGGGCTATTTGACCAAGGAGAGTGATGGAGTGCCGCATCAGATGACCTGGCCTCCACAATCACCCGACCTCAACCTAATTGAGATGGTTTGGGATGAGTTGGACCGCAAAGTGAAGGAAAAGCATCCAACAAGTGCTCAGCGTACGTGGGAACTTGTTCAAAACTGTTGGAAAAGCATTCCAGGTGAAGCTGGTTGAGAGAATGCCAAGAGTGTGCAAAGCTGTCATCAAGGCAAAGGGTGGCTACTTTGAACAATCTAGAATATATTTTGATTTGTTTAACACTTTTTTGATTACTACATGATTCAATATCTGTTATTTCATATGTGTTTTGATGTCTTCACTAGTATTCTACAATGTAGAAAATAGTCAAAATAAAGAAAAACCCTTGAATAAGTAGGTGTGTCCAAACTTTTGACTGGTAGTGTACATTTTTGGTCTTGTTAAACCTTTTCTGTAATTAATGTCTCCTGTTTGTTGATGTTCCTGGACATAAAAATGCCCTTTAAAGAGAGTGAACATTTGGTTAGACAGATGCACAACACATCAACGGTATTAGAATAACTTATTTTAAGTAGATACGTTTTCCAGTTCCATTTCAGAGTATTTACGTAATCACATATAGTATATCAGCAAAGGTTACTGTCGTGTACGGGATGCGTCCTAAAATGTCACAGTATTCCCTACATAGCACATGACCAAGGGGGGTCCCTGGTTCAAAGTAAGTGCACTATATAGAGTATAGGGTGCAATTTTGCAAGTTCAAGTTCAGTTAAGGTTTTTACTATCAAAATTCAGTGCCGAACCCCGTAATTATTGCTGGTCACATTCATTCTCACATTCTGACCCTCATTTCCATAATATTTGTCTCATTTGAGTTTGTTCAACCCTGAAATACATATGCATGCCTAAAAATGACACTGCTTAAACACTGTGGGGTCACAACACTGTGTAGCATCTCTCCATTGCCACTTTGACCTTTTCATTTCTCTCTCTCTCTCTCTCTCTCTCTCTCTCTCTCTCTCTCTCTCTCTCTCTCTCTCTCTCTCTCTCACCCCACACACAGCATATTGTGCTTCTCAACATGCCTTTCTTTCATTGGCTGCATCCCAAACCAAATGGCACCCTATTCCCTATATAAGGCCCTGGTCAGAGTGTTGGGCCAGTAACCGAAAGGTTGCAGGACAAATCCCCCAACTGTTAACCCACTGTAACCCACTGTTCCTAGGCTGTCATTGTAAATAAGAAGTTGTTCCTAACTGACTTGCCTAGTTAAATAAAGGTTACATTTTTTAAAACTATTGGGAACCAGCCAGTTAATGTTCTGGCTGGTTATAGTCTTACATAGATAATCCCATGGCTGTTTTCCCTCTCTAACTGTCCATGCTCTGTCTGCATCCAAAATGGAATGCTGTTCCCTATTTACTGCACTACTTTTAGTAGTGCACTATATAGGGAATAGGGTGCCATTTGGGGGACACACACTCTGACAGACAGTACCTGAAATGACCATCTCCATCTGACCTCCTTGTTTCCCACTCTTCTCTGTGTTGCCTAGACGATGACCCCTTGCAGCCGGTGACCCAGGACGAGACGGTGTCGGTGGGCGGCACGGTGACCCTGACCTGCCGGGTGGCAGAGAGCGACAACTCCTCCCTGCAGTGGTCCAACACGGCCCAGCAGACTCTGTACTTTGGAGAGAAGAGAGGTGAGAGAGAGGAAGGAAGGAAGGAAGGAGGGATGGTTGTGTGTTTGAGAGAGAGAGAGAGAGAGAGAGAGAGAGAGAGAGAGAGAGAGAGAGAGAGAGAGAGAGAGAGAGAGAGAGAGAGAGAGACAGTGATCAAGAGCCCCAAAATAACTGGTGTGTCTGGCTAGGACCCTCTGAGGGTATCTTTTCTCAACCAGGGCCTCAGAACCAGATCCTGACCCAGCACTCTGACTCTCAGACCACAGTCTAGCCCCATCACACACACACACACACACACACTTGGCTTGCATGGCTTAATGGACCAATAGAATAATCCCAAAACTGCAAACCCGGCCTATCTGGCACTCCAAGCGCTCAAAGAATTTGAAGGATTTCAATTAGTACTTGAAGATAGATCTGGTAGTAATCTATTGCCCTACTATCTGTGAACCTAATGGCATATTGACATGTTGATGTCTTTGGGGAAAGAGGGATACCTAGTCAGTTGTACAATTGAATGCCTTCAACTGAAATGTGTCTTCCGCATTTAACCCAACCCCTCTGAATCAGAGAGGCGCGGGGGCTGCCTTAATCGACATCCACGTCTTGGCGCCGGGGACAGTGGGTTAACTGCCTTTCCCAGGGGCAGATTTCTACCTTGTCAGCTCGGGGATTCGATCCAGCAACCTTAATGGCCCAACGCTCTAACCACCAGGCTACCTGCCGCATTGTTTGTTGCCAGGGGAGCGTGCATGCCTATGTTATTTTCAGATCTAGATCAATAACATTACTCTGTCAGTAGAAATAGCATTGTTTCTGAAATAACAATATGCTGCTACTCACAAATCGTATTCATCCCAATAAAGCTTCCTCCAGTTAGCAATATATTGGAAAGGAGGGGTAAATGGAGGATATATGAAGAGAGGTAGATGATGGGGCACACACAGGAGCTACATCAAGACAAATGGACTGACCTTGGTTACTGATAAACCATGAAGACAAAGCCCTGGCAGAGACACAGACACAGGCAGAGTTTGGCATGCTATGCAGAGACACACGGACGGAGAGACAGACAGAGAAAAGACAGACAAGGAGTCGGGCAGACCGAAGGAGAGGGAGGCAGACAGATCGAGAGCGACAGACAGACAGACTGAGCCAGACAGACACACAGACAGAAAGAGAAAGCGGGAGTCATCCAGACGGGAAAGGACCGAGGCACACATGTACAAACACAGATACACAAAGACAGACAGACATATTGTACTAGACCCCAGTAGCCACAGACAGAGATCAGGACCGTCTGTAGACAGATTAACAGGCCCAAGGACTGACTGAGTGTCAATGTGTGTTCTGTTGCCTTCATGTTACAATGGGCCCTGGTCAAAGGTAGTGCACTATGTAGGGAATAGGGGTTATATTTTAGTTTGTTTGTGTGTGTGTCCCATAAGCCCAGACAGAGTCAGATCAGAATACATATAGAGGTCAAAGATATCACGTAGATGGGACGTGTGTTTCCTACCATTTCATCATCCTCCCATAACCTACACTAAACACTGTGTGTGTGTGTGTGTGTGTTCGCGCGTGCGCGTGTGCCCCTCCCTGCCAGCTGCCGCGATGATGACAAAGCGTTTATATCTCTTCTTCTTCTTTTGCCCCCTCCTATTTTCCTCCCTCTCTGTCTGTCTCTGTGTTTCTCCCCTCTTCTTTCCCTTCCCACGCTCCCTCGTTTTCTATCTCGTTCTTCCCAATCTCTATTTCTCCCCCTCTCCCCCCTCTCTCTCCCTCCTTCTCTCGCCCCTCCTCCCCCCGCCACCACCTCTCTCTCCCTCCCGTCCCTCTGTCTCACCCAGCCCTGAGAGATAACCGTATCCAGCTCCACCAGTCGACGGGCACAGAGCTGTCCATCACCATCGGAGACATCCAGCTGTCAGATGAGGGGGAGTACACCTGCTCCATCTTCACCATGCCCGTCCGCACCGCCCGCGCCACCGTCACTGTGCTAGGTGTGTGTGGGGTGTGTGTATTAATGCATAATTCTGTATTATGCATGAACTTATTCATGCAGTCTGTGTGCTAGATACAGTAGTGGAGTACTGTATGTAGATTTCTTAGTCTGAGTGCCGGCAGTGGTGGAAAAAGTACCCAATTGTCATACTTGAGTAAGTAAAGATACCTTAATAGAAAATGACTCAAATAAAAGTGAAAGTCAACCAGTAAAATACTACTTGAGTTAAAGTCTAAAAGGATTTGGTTTTAAATATACGTAAGCATCAAAAGTAAATGTAATTGCTAAAATATACTTATGTATTGAAAGTAAAAGTATAAATAATTTCAAATTCTCTATATTAAGCAAACCAGACGGCACCATTTTCTTTCTTTTTTAACGGAGAGCCAGGGGCACACTCCAAATCTCAGACAGGATTTGCAAACAAAGCATTTGTGTTAAGTGAGTCCGCCAGATCAGAGGCAGTAGGGATGACCACTTGTTCTCTTGATAAGTGCGTGAATTGGACCATTTTCCTGTCCTGCTTAGAATTCAAAATGTCACGTACTTTTGGGTATCAGGGAAAATGTATGGAGTAAAAAGTATTATATTTTCTTTAGGAATGTAGTGAAGTAAATGTAAAAGTTGTCAAAAATATAAATAGTAAATTACAGATACCCCCCCAAAACTACTTAAGTAGTAGTTTAAAGTATTTTTACTTAAGTACTTTATACCACTGAGTGTCGGTAGCGTGCAGCTGTATTACATTCTCTCTGTACTGTATACTGTATACATGTCTGCTATAAGTATGTGGCATTGTCCAAATGGCACCCTATTCCCTATATAGTGCACTACTTTTGACCAGAGACCATAGTACACTACAGTATATAGGGAATAGGTGTCCTTTCGGGATGCACAACACATCTGTAAGTGTGTTAAATGTGCTCTCTCTCTCTCTCTCTCTCTCTCTCTCTCTCTCTCTCTCTCTCTCTCTCTCTCTCTCTCTCTCTCTCTCTCTCTCTATGTTTCTGTCTGTCTCTCTTGCTCTCTCTCTCTGTCAGGTGTCCCTGGTAAGCCTCAGATCTCTGGCTATGAGGACGCCGTGCAGGAAGGGGGCAAAGTCACCCTCACCTGCACCAGCTCCGGGAGCAAGCCCCCCGCCAAACTACACTGGTACAGGGACCAGGAGGAACTCACAGGTAAAGGTGGGAGGGAGAGAAGAGGGGAAGGGAGAGAGGGAAGGGAGAGAGGATGGGAGGGAGAGAGAGAGAGAAGGGAGAGGGAGAGAGAGGGAGAGAGGGAGATAGAGAGAGAAAAAAGGGGGTGTGATAGATCATGAGAGACTGAAAAAAGAGAAAGGTGTGTATGTATGTGTGAGAGAAGGGGAGGGAGATGGAGAGAATGTGTATGTATGCGCGAGAGAAGAAAATAAATGGAGGTTAAAGAAAGAAGAAGAGAGAGAGGATAATAGGAAAATTTGCAAGCTAGAGAAACTAGAGGGGAGGTGATGAGGCAGAACATAGCAAAACACTAAACAGAGAGCGAGAGAGGGGAGGTGGGGACAGGAAGGAGAGAGAGGGGGGAAGGGAGAGGAGAGGGAAGATGGGAGAGAGAGGGGGTGTAGATGGGATTCAGAGAGAGGGAGGGAGGGAGAGAGAGATAGAAAGATAAAAAGTAAATAAGATTGAAAGGATAGAGGGGATAAACGGTAAAGCTAGGCGCTGAAAGCGGCAACACAGGGGGATGAGGCAGAACACAGAGGAAGCTGTAAACGAGAGAGAGAGGGTCTGCGTCCCAAATGGAACCCTATACCCTCTACCAAAAGGGTGCTATTTGGGATGCATCCAGGATGTTCTATTAGGGTAGATTGAGCGACCTTGGTTACTGATAAACCATGAGAGGACCGAGGGAGAGCCACAGATAGTGAGTGGGGAGCATCCCAGTCATGTTGGAGACTTTATGAGCTCAACCCTATGTGACATATAGTATGTGTTACTATCCTTGTGGGGACCAAACAATTGATTCCCATTCAAAATCCTGTTTACCTTAACCCTAACCCTTTACCTAACCTTAACCCCCAACCCTAAACCTAACCCCAACCCTTAACCTAACCCTAACCCTAACCTTAACCCCCAACCTTAACCCCCAACCCTAACTCCTAACCCTAAACCTAACCCTAATTGTAACCCTAACCCTAAACCTAACCCCTAAGGCTAAAATATCATTTTCCTTGTGGGGACTGGGAAAAAGTCCCCACTTGTCAGAATGATCCTTGTTTTGTGGAGACTTCTGGCTTCTGGTCCCCACAAAGATAGTAAAACCAAAAACACACACTCTCCCAGACACACACTTTCTCTCTCTCACACACACACCCACATACAGTGGCTTGTGAAAGTATTGACCCCCCTTGGCATTTTTCCTATGTTGTTGCCTTACAGCCTGGAATTAAAATAGATTTTTTGGGGGGTTTTATCATTTGATTTACACAACATGCCTACCACAATATTTTTTATTGTGAAACTAACAAGAAATAAGACAAAAAAACGGAAAACTTTAGCTTGCATAACTATTCACCCCCCCAAAGGCAATACTTTGTAGAGCCACCTTTTGCAGCAATTATAACTGCAAGTCTCTTGGGGTATGTCTCTATAAGCTTGGCACATATAGCCACAGAGATTTTTGCCATTTCTTCAAGGCAAAACTGCTCCAGCTCCTTCAAGTTGGATGGGTTCGGCTTGTGTACAGCAATCTTTAAGTCATACCACAGATTCTCAATTGGATTGAGGTCTGGGCTTTGACTAGGCCATTCCAAAACATTTAAATGTTTCCCCTTAACTACTTAGGGAGCAGTGGCTAGCGCCCCACTCCCGACACTACCCTGTGAAATGTGAGGCGCCAAATTCAAAATCCCAAAGTTGAATTACTAAACATTCATCAATATACAATTGTTGCATAGTCATCAAAAGCTCTGGTTCTTGGCAATATCACAGCGTTGTCAGATTTAAAAAAGGCTTTACGGCAAAAGCACAACATTTGATTGTTTGAGGGTAGCACCTCTAATATTTATACATTTGCATAAATCCATAACCCAACACAGGTCTCACAAAACGCATAAAATCGCTAATATAAAATCGCTTACCTTTGATGAACTTCTGCTGAGGGCTTCCCAAGTGTCCAACGAAGACAATCCTTCTTCTTTTGTTAGAAAAAGTTTTTTTATTATATCCATAAATCTCAGTTTGGTTGGCGCGTTATGATCATAAAATCCACCGTTGAGTCGCCCATTGAACCGTGAAGAGAACACGTTCAAATTATACCTATACACTTTCTACAAACAAATCAAACATAATTTTTAATGTATCCTTAGGTATCCTTTTGGGTATATTTGCTGTTATATTTCAACCGGACGATAACGTGAACGATAGGAAAGAAAAATAAAGTGGTGCGCGTTCACAATCTCGCACGCGTCAAACCTTGTTTACAAAAGTGGTCGCCTGACAATTTCCTGTCCCTATCCGTTCTGGTCACTGCTAGAATTCCCAGTCTTTGACTGTTGACTGTTGACATCTAGTGGAAGCCATAGGTACTGCAGTCTCAGTCCTACATAAAGTTGTATGCAATAGGCACAATGGAGAAGATGCTCATTTACAAAAAAAAACTGCGAATCCGGATGGATTTACTCGGGTTTTCGCCTGCTATATCACTTCTGTTATACTCACATACATTATCTTAACACTCTTAGAAACTTCAGAGTGTTTCCTATCCAATAGTACTAATTATGTGCATATCCTATTTTCCGGGCCTGAGTTGCATGCATTTTACTTTGGGCACGCCAGACTCTCCAAAACCGTCACCTCGGGAGCCGCTCCCTAAGAAGTTAAACCACTCGAGTGTTGCTTTAGCAGTATGCTTAGGGTCATTGTCCTGCTGGAAGGTGAACCTCCGTCCCAGTCTCAAATCTCTGAAAGACGGAAACAGGTTTCCCACAAGAATTTCCCTGTATTTATTCATCATTCCTTCAATTCTGACCAGATTCCCAGTCCCTGCCGATGAAAAACATCCCCACAGCATGATGCTGCCAGCACCTTGCTTCACTGTAGGGATGGTGTTCTCGGGGTGATGAGAGGTCTTGGGTTTGCCCCAGACATAGCGTTTTCCTTGATGTCCAAAAAGCTCAATTTTAGTCTCATCTGACCAGAGTACCTTCTTCCATATGTTTGGGGAGTCTCCCACATGCCTTTTGGCGAACACAACATTTTTTTTGGGCCACTCTTCCGTAAAGCCCTGCTCTGTGGACTGTACAGCTTAAAGTGGTCCTATGGACAGATACTCCAATCTCTGCTGTGGAGCTTAGCAGCTCCTTCAGTGTTATCTTTGGTCTCTTTGTTGCCTCTGATTAATGCCCTCCTTGCCTGGTCCGTGAGTTTTGGTGGGCGGCCCTCTTTTGGCAGGTTTGCTGTGGTGCCATATTCTTTCAATTTTTTAAATAATGGATTTAATGGTGCTCTGTGGGATGTTCAAAGTTTCCGATATTTTTTTATAAACCAACCCTGATCTGTACTTCTCCACAACTTTGTCCCTGGCCTGTTTGGAGAGCTCCTTGGTCTTCATGGTGCCACTTGCTTGGTGGTGCCCCTTGCTTAGTGATGTTGCAGACTCTGTGGCCTTTCAGAACAGGTGTATATATACTGAGATCATGTGACAGATAATGTGACACTTAGATTGCACACAGGTGGATTATTTAACATAACTAATTATTTGACTTCTGAAGGTAATTGGTTGCACCAGATCTTATTTAGGGGCTCCATAGCAAAGGGGGTTTAATACATATGCACTCACCACTTTTCATTGTTTTATTTTTTTATTTTTTTTTAAACTATTTTGTGTATGTCCCAAAAAAAATCTATTTAAATGACAGGTTGTAATGCAACAAAATAGGAAAACGCCAAGGGGGATGTATACTTTTGCAAGGCACTGTACACATACACCCACCACCACCCACACACACACACACACATATACACACACACACTGGGCTCTTCCGTCAGTATTATAGCTGAAGAAAGGGAGCGAGGAGAGGCCGAGGAGATGAGCATCACGGGTCAATGTGTTATTATGACACCCTTTCATACAGAGGCTGTGTTCCAATTAGCACCCTTTTCCCTAGGTAGTGCACTACTTTTGACCCTAGCTTATAGGGTGGCATTTGAGACGGAACCATAGAGCTCTGTGCTGTAAGTAGCTAGGTTAGGATAGATGAGCACATAGACCGCTACCCACTTCTGCCTCTTTGACGGGTTTACAGAGGTTAGAGAGGCTCAAAGGGGATGGAGAGACGAAGAGAGGCAGAGAGAGAGGGGCAAGGGCTATACTAGGAGAGAGAAATATGAAGGAAAGAGATAAAAAGAAAATGTCTGCATCCCAAATGGCATCCTATTTCCTTCATAGTGCGCTACTTTTGACCAGGACCATAGACCAGGGAATAGGGTGATGGCCCTTGGTCAAAAGTAATGCACTATATAGGGAATAGGGTGCCATATGGGATGCATTTTGGACGCAGAGAGAGAGAAAATAGGATATTAGGGAAGGGTCAGTGGAGGAAAAGGATGAAGGATGATGAAATGGTTGGGAGATAATTGAGAAGAATGGCTGGCTAAGTGCTGTGAAGAGGCTTTAAATATGAATGTTCTTGTACACTACAGTATGTAAGTGTAAGGGCTATTGATCAGCTGATGGGATCAATTTGTCTGCATTGAATTGGATGTAGCTCTGGTCAAAAGTAGTGCACTATATAGGGAATAGGGTGCCATTTGGGACGCAGATATAATCTAAATGTATTGTATCATTATGGTGGATCCACAGATTCTAAATGTTCCCTGTGTGTGTGTGTGTGTGTGTGTATTTGTGTGTGTGTGTGTGTGGTGTGTGCGCGCGCGTGCGTGTGCGCGTGGGCGAATGAGACAAAGAGAAAGAGAAATATCCTCCATGTATTACTCAGTCAGCCACTGATATTACTGTATCTTGAATGTAAACTCATTTGACACAGAGCTTTTAATACAGTGGTAGTAAGTAGTACATCATCATTATATGCACTGACAGTTAAAGCGAGTACCCATGGTGACAATATGTGTCTGTCTGCATCGTGTGTGTGTGTCTCTCTATCTGTGTGTGCCTCCTCATTTGCATGCATCTACGTGTGTGTGGTGTGGTGTGTGTGTGCATCCCTCTGTGTGTGTGTGTGTCTTCGTATGCGCATCCAGGTCGCCCTGATGTGGTGGAGTCCAACCCTGGCGAGCCGACCTACACAGTGATCAGTGAGCTGACTCTGACTGTGGGCCGAAGCGATGATAATACTCTGATTGCCTGTGCTGTAGACCACCCTTCTCTGGCCCCTGGGGACAAAGGGAGCGAGCAGCGCATTAGAGTCCTGTGTAAGTGCTGCCTCCACTCGCCAAGGCCTGCCACTGCAACCACATAATTATTGGCACCCTTGATAGGCGAACAAAATACTGATCTACAATGTAAGATAAAGTAAATTGGGAAATTATATTATTTTATAACTATACAATTACTCAGAGAAAGAGATTTTGTATAAATAACAGAAACAAATCTCTTAAAGATTAGGGTCAAAATTATTGGCACCCCTGTTTTTAACACGCTTGCATCCTTCCCTTGTGAGGATAACGACACTGAGACTTTTTCTCTACAGTTTTATGAGATTGGAGAACACACTGGGAGGGATCTTAGATCGTTCTTCCATTCAGAATCTTTCCAGATCCTTGATATCCTTTGTCTGCTCTTATGGTCTGGCCTCTTCAATTCAAACCACAATGGGGTTCAAGTCTGGTGACTGAGATGGCCATTGCAAAATGTAGATTCTCTGGTCATTAACCATTTCTTTGTGGATTTTGATTAGGGCTTGGGGTTGTCGGCTTGCTGGAAGATCCACGTGTGGCCAAGTGTCAGCCTACTGGCAGAGAGAAGCAGGTGTTTGCCTAAAACGTCCTGGTAAAGTTCACGATGCCGTTGACCTTAACCCTAGTCCTGAGACCCCAGCAAAAATCGGCTTTTCATTTATCTGACTTTCATTTATCTGCATGTCCAGACGCTATATTTAGCCTCACAACCAAGTGTTTTACCATTTTATTTTCAGTACATCCCGGGCTACAACTAGAACACAAACAGTTGCATTCATGAGTTTTATTGACAAATGTCGATAAAACAAATAAGGCCAGCCAAAGAAAAAAAACCTGATAACAATGAATTTATATGAACGCTGTAAGTACAGAAATGGTTTGCTCACTGGGAAATGAATATCCAATTTGTCAGTGACGACTGTGTGGAGTTTGTGACAAAACTATGTGAGCTTATTACAGTATTATAGACCCTATGTCCTGGGATTTCCTATGATCTTCCATGCAGAAGAACTCCTTTCCTTCTAACTACTCTTGTGTAGCTATTGCGCAAACCATTTCGACTCTACAGACATTTTTGTTAAAAAAAGAAACTGGCCCCAGGCTCCTTTGGGATCTGCCCTTGTCTCACAACCACTGCTCTAGCTCCCCGTTAATCACACAGAATAATGGATGTAGCTCAAACACACAATGTTTAAAATAGGTTAGAAGCCAAAATGCACCGGCGTTACGGTGGGACTCATTGGATTAGCAAGATCCCTTGGACCAGTGGCCCCATAACATCAAAGTTCCACCACCGTATTTTACCATAGGTATGACATCATTTTCTGCATATGCTCTGTTTTTATAATTTTTTTGTTGGTATTTTAACCCCCTTTTCGTGACATCCAATTATGATCTTGTCTCATCACTGCAACGGGCTCGGGAGAGGTGAAGGTCGACTCATGCATCCCCCGAAACTTCTTAACACCCACCCGCTTAACCCAGAAGCCAGCTGCAACGATGACCAAAGTCAGCCTGCAGGCGCACAGCCAACAACAAGGAGTCGCTAGAGAGCGATGAGCCAATTAAAGCCCCCTCGGCCAAACCATCCCCTAACCTGGACGACTCTGGGCCAATTGTGCGCCACCCCCTGGACGCCTCTGGGCCAATTGTGCGCCACCCTATGGGACTCTCGGTCACAGCCGGTTGTGGCACAGCCTGGGATTGAACCCAGGTCTTTTATGTTTTGTTGTTGTAGTGACGCCTCAAGCACTGCGATGAGGTGCCTTAGACCGCTGCGCCAAACCCACCACTGGTGTGCGTAGCCAACGAGCTCTGTCGTCTGACCATAGCACCGCATGGAGTTTGATAAACGGCATTGGCACTTGGATTGGAACCGGTGCTATGGTCAGATGACATGAAAATAGAGTTCTTTGGCCACGCACACCAGGAGTTGGACATCAAGAACATTTTAGAATAAGTGTCGTTATCCTCGCAAAGGGAGGGTGCTTGAGTATATTGTGCATATGATACATGATAACATATGCACGATACACACACGTACACATGGATTTTGTGTTGTAGCCTAGTGGTTAGAGTGTTGGACTTGTAACCGGAGGGTTGCAAGTTCGAATCCCTGAGCTGACAAGGAAAAAATCTGTTGTTCTGCCCCTGTACAAGGCAGTTAACCCACTGTTCCCTGGGCACCGAAGACGTGGATGTCGATTAAGGCAGCCCCCCGCACCTCTCTGATTCAGAGGGGTTGGGTTAAATGCGGAAGACACATTTCGGTTGAATGCATTCGGTTGTACAACTGACTAATAATGGTGACTTTGACTTTACTAGTAGGGTAGTGGCCTGAGGGCACACACTTAATGTGTTGTGAAATCTGCTGGACTCCAGAAAGAGTAGCTGCTGCCTTGGCAACCCTACCCATATGCCTTTGCTACTGCTGGTCATACCTATACTACGACCTGCAGGGACAAATATGCTTACCGTACTGTTGATATTACAGCGAGGTCAATCAATCCAATGTATTTTATAAAGCCCTTTTTACATCAGCAGTTTGTTACAATGGGCTTTACAGATACCCAGCCTGTAGAAGCTGGGTTAGGCTGTTAAGTTAGATTGCTCATAATTGTGTGTGTGTGTATCTGTCTTCTCCAGTATATGTGATGGCGATGTATTATTGTTTTTCCAGTCACCCCAGACGTAACTATCCAGCCTGAGAGTGATCTGCCCAGAGAGGGAGGGAAGTTCCACCTGCAGTGCATTGCCAACGGAAACCCTGAGTAAGACACACACACACATACGCTTTAACACACACGCACAAGCAAGCAAGCATCCCTACACACACTCTCATGAACAACACATGCACAAACATACACTGTAGCGTCCATACTGCATTATAGATGAGCCTGCCTTAGACCAGTCAGTTCATTGATCGTCTCCTCTTCTCCCCTTTCTCCCCTCTCATTCTCTGTCCCCCCTCCCCGTCCCACTCTGGATGCATCCCAAATGGCACCCTATTCCCCACGAAGGCTCTGGTCAGAAGTAGCACACTACGTAGAGAATAGGGTGCCATTTGGGATGCGACCCGATGTCTCCCTCTATCTCCCCATCACTGATCTCTCTCTCTCACCATGTCACTCACACTCACTCCACTCGAACTCAGTGTCTTTTCTGTCACAGCCGCGTCGAATCTTCCCCTCTTCCTTCTCGTCCTCACCAATAATTCTCTTCTATCTTGCTTTGCACCTTTTCCGCCCCCATCCTCCCCCGTCCCTCGTCTCTTTGCTCTCCTTTAAGGTTATGCGTCAGCCTGTCACAGCCTCTCCAGTCACAGAATTCATCCCAAATGGCAACCCATTTCCTATATAATCCCTATGGTGCTAGTCAAAAGTAGTGCACTATGTAGGGAATAGGGTGGCATTTCGGAGGCACCCAGAGTACTCCGTATAGTCTGTCTGAATAGACAGCCGGTGTGTGAGTGACAGGGGAACAGATAGAGAGAGGGGAGAAGAGCTCAGCACATGCATCTCCTTAAGAGGCCGCACAACATCAGAATATCTAACAGACCGGCATAGAGGGCAGGGAGAGAGAGTGTTTGATGTTAACTGTAAATTTGTGATTGTTTATTTCACTTACCTTTGACAATGTTAATGTATGTTCCCCATGCCAATACATCCTCTTCGAATTGAACAGAGAGAGAGAGAGAGAGAGAGAGAGAGAGAGAGAGAGAGAGAGAGAGAGAGAGAGAGAGAGAGAGAGAGAGAGAGAGAGAGAGAGAGAGAGAGAGAGAACATGCACAGCTCCTTGGGCCGAACGACTAATGACCATTCAGATACAGGCTGGGTCTCAGCTGTCAATCAAACACAATCACCATGGCAACATATTTGCTGCTCTAAATCTGACCCACCGTTTCTAGCAGACAAACTGACGCTGATTAAGTTTCACATTTAACAGCATAATACAATCAGAAAATGTTTTATTACAACGATACGGCTTGATTCTGAGAATGTCTTGACTTGATGAACAAGAGCTATTTCAAGACGCTTTAATCAAATAAAATGGAATGTTCCCCCTCTACTGGAGGACTATCGCATTCCATTACATAACATTCCGGTCCATTCCTATCTACATCAAGGCAAAGGGTGGCTACTTTGAAGAATCTCAAATATAAAATATATTTTGAATTGTTTAACACTTTTTTGGTTACTACATGATTCCATATGTGTTATTTCATAGTTTTAATGTCTTCACTATTATTCTACAATGTAGAAAATAGTAAAAATAAAGAAAAACCCTTGAATGAGTAGGTGGCTCCAAACTTGTGACTGGTACTGTATTTGATCAGCAGACCCTGCTTGCAATTGCATACCATTTACGTATTAGTAGTCAGTTATAAACCTCAGTCCATTCTGTAACACAGTTATGCCCAGATGATAGCATTACATGCTGGAGCCTTAGTACATTATTGCACACTTGGCACTCAATCCATATACACACATGAAACAAAACCATATACACTATTCACTCTATGTAATGAACAAGGACAAACAGTGCCCAAGGGAACGTGGTCATACCCCTTGACTTATTCCACATGTTGTTGTTCCAACCTGAATTTGTTTTCTCACCCATCTACACAAAGTGAAAACATGTTTTTGAAATGAAATACAGAAGAATCCCGTTTACATAAGTATTCACACCCCTGAGTCAATACACGTTAGAATCACCTTTGACAACAATTACAGCTGTGGGTCTTTCTGGGTAAGTCTCTAAGAGTACAACATTGTACAAGATGTGCACATTATTCTTAAAAAAACTATGTCAAGCTCTGTCATGTTAGTTGCTGATCATTGCTAGACAGGTATTTTCTAGTCTGTCACACCTGTATTTGGGGAGTTTCTCCCATTCTTCTCTGCAGATCCTCTCAAGCTCTGTCAGGTTATTTTCAGGTCTCTCCAGAGATGTTAGATCGGTTTCAAGTCCGGGCTCTGGCTGGGCCACTCAAGGACATCCAGAGACTTGTCCCGAAGCCACTCCTGCATTGTCTTAACTGTGTGCTTAGGGTCGTTGTCCTGTTGGAAGGTGAACCTTCGCCCCAGTCTGAGGTCCTGAGCGCTCTGGAGCAGGTTTTTATTAAGGATCTCTCTGTACTTTTACTGAGGAGTGGCTTCCGTCTGGCCGCTCTACCATAAAGGCCTGATAGGTGGAGTGCTGCAGAGATGGGTGTCCTTCTGGAAGGTTCTCCCATCTCCACAAAGGAACTCTGTAGCTCTGTCAGAGTGACCATTGGGTTCTTGGTCACCTCCCTGACCAAGACCCTTCAATCAAATTGATTTATAAAGCCCTTTTTACATCAGCAGATGTCACAAAGTGCTATACACAAACCCAACCTAAAACCCCAAAGCAATGCAGATGTAGAAGCACTGTGGCTAGGAAAAACTCCCTAGAAAGGAAGGAACCTAGGAAGAAACCTAGAGAGGAACCAGGCTCTGAGGGGTGGCCAGTCCTCTTCTGGCTGTGCGGGGTGGAGATTATAAGAGTACATGGCCATTTAAGGCCAGATTGTTCAAACGTTCATAGATGACAAGCAGGGTCTCCCCCGATAGATGACCAGCAGGGTCTCCCCCGATTGCTCAGTTTGGTGAGGCGGCCAGCTGTAGGAAGAGACTTGGTGGTTCCAAACTTCTTCCATTTAAGAATGATGGAGGCTACTGTGTTCTTGGGGACCTTCAATGCTACAGACATTCTTTGGTACCCTTCCCCACATCTGTGCCTCAACAAAATCCTGTCTACAGACAATTCCTTCGACCTCATGGCTTGGTTTTTGCTCTGACATGCTCTGTCAACTGTGGGACCTTGTATACACAGGTGTTTGCCTCTCCAAATCATGTCCAATCAATTGAATTTACCACAGGTGGACTCCAATCAAGTTGTAGAAACATCTCAAGGATGATCAATGGAAACAGGATGCACCTGAGCTCAATTTCGTGTCTCATAGCAAAGGGTCTGAATACTTATGTAAATAAGGTATTTCTGTTTTTTATTTTTAATACATTCGTCAAATATGGGGTATTGTGCATAGATTAATTTAATCAATTTTAGAATAAGGCTGTAGTGTAACAAAATGTGGAAAAAGGAAACGGTTCTGAATACGTTCCGAATGCACTGTAGACTTGCCATAAGAAATGGGTTGAATACTTATTGACTCAAGAGATTTCAGCTTTCAATTTTTTATTTGTTTGTATAGAAATATAATTCCACTTTGAGATTATGGGTATTGTATGTATGCCAATGACACAAAATCTAAATTTAATACATTTTTAATTCAGGCTGTAACAAAATGGGGAAAAGTCAAGGAGTGTGAATACTTTCTGAAGGCGCTGTATGTACCAACATATACAGGTGTGGAATCTTAATTTGACCAGTTTCGTCACAGATGTAAAATAATCCTGCAAGAAGAGGATTTGATTATTTAAAAAAAACGTTATACTTTTTTAAACAGGAAATTAGTTTTGATAGGTTATAGTTTAGGTTTACCCTACGGGTGCATATCGGATACACTTGTATGTCGTAATGGAGACCAATATCTATCCTTTGTTATTAATGGTTGTTGATGTGTATGGCTGCATTTCAGACACATTTCTGTACATTTGAATGTCGCACTAGTGGGACCTACAGCAGAAGGACATTTATTTTGTCTGGTGCTTTAGCGTTTGAGCGAGAGAGAAAGAGCTCATTTGAATTTCCTGCGCCACAATAAAATGATCAGCAACAACCGAGTGATCAAGTTAAGATACCACATCTGTAAGTATAAGGGAAAGATGAACTCTGTAGATATTTATATGCCCCTGAAATGGATTAATCACATCAACAAATTCAGTTATACAATACTCATACTACATAATTGATTCTTGTATCACACTAGTTCTGATTGGTAAACAGTCAGTTCTGCTGCATGTACTGTATGTTGCCCACTGTCCATGTATTTTTGTTCTAATCTCTTTTCTCTTTGTCCACTCTCGTTCTGTCTGTCTCTCTCTCTCTTTCTCTCTCTCTCAGGCCTATCTCGTACGTGTGGCAGAAGAAGGATGGAGAGCTCCCTCCGCTGGCCAAGGTGGATGGTAGTGTCCTGCGCTTTGAGATGCTCAACAAATCCGACAACGGCATGTACCTTTGTCAGGCCGACAATGGCATCGGGAAGGTGCAGGGACAGTACACACTGTTGGTGCAAGGTACTGACCATAGAAAGAGAGGAGGAGAGAGAGAAAAGGGGAGAGCTAGAGGGTGATGGTAGAGAAGCAGCCTGTCCAGGGCCGAATGTTTATTTTTCTTCATCATTTTTTCTTTCTTTCTGTTGTTGTGTGGTTTCTACTTCCACTTTTACGTTTCGTTTCTGATTTTATTCACGCTTCTTTTCTGTTTATTTCTCTTTATCCACCACATCATCCGCCTCGCGCTTCACTCCTTCGCTTTTTCGCTCAACATCCATCCTGCACACCGTGCCAATGCCTCGCCTTTCTTTCTCTCTCTCTACTCCTCCTCTCCATATTCCCTTCATGTCTTCTCCTTTATCCAAGACCTGACAGATGATTCCTCTTTCTATCTACCCTCCTCTTCTCCGACTTCTGACCCCCTCTTCTCTTTCTCACGATTCTTTCTCTCAATCCCAATCTCTTATGCCAACAATGTCTGGCTCCGGGTCTGGGTTGTCTGCCTCTACATCCCTACCTGCCAATTCTCCTCCTGCTATCTTCTCCTTCTCTATCCCTTACCCATCCGACCTCACTATCACTCCTTCCCCTTATTCCTCCTCTTCATCCCCCTCTCCCTCTTCTCCGTCTCCCTCTCCCTCTCCTCCTGTCAATGTTCCATCTACCTCTCTTTCCAACTCTCTCTTCCCTGATCTTCCACTGTCTCACGAACCCCTTCCCCCCTCCTCCTCCTCTGACTCCTCCTCCTCCTCTTCTCCCCCTCCTCCTACCAGCGTTACTCTCTCTGTCTCTCCCCCCTCCTCCGTCTCCCTCACTCCCTCCTCAGTTCCCATACAGCTGAATGGAGTTTACAGTTTCACAGGTAAATTATCTCAGTTACACACTCGGACAGTATGTATACACACACACACTCATACTGGAATTAACAGTTGTACCGTCACGAACAAACACATTGACAGACTCTCAGAGATCCTAACAGTATCCTAATTGCACTGTGGGTAAACAAGAAAGGCAGTTCGTAGAGTCTACATCAACATAGACCAGGTAGACTTTACTGAGGAAGGTGTAGTTCATTGCATGTCACCAGGACTTCTCATCATAGGGGATTTGGGTGTAGGGTGAAGTTGCCCCTAGTCACTGATCTTGGGTCAGTTTCGTATTTCCCCCACTAAGGTTAGGATTGGGGAGGGAAAGCTGATCCAAGATCTGTACCTAGGGGAAACTTTACCCCGGAGGGGCATTTCATTTTCAACCTCAATCCCCTCACCCCTCCCACTGTTTTCATATTTTAAGTTTTTTATTTTTCTCCTGTTTTTGTCTTCCTTCATTCTGACACCTTAAATATCGCACTCGTCTGTCCATCCATCCATCGATCAATCCATCCACCTCCCATCTATCCATCCTCTTGAGGAGATGGTCCAGACAACATTGCAGGTATTTTTTTTCCACCGTCACCTGTCTCGCTGTGTCTGTCTGTCTCAATCTGTCTGTCTGTCTGTCCATTTGCCTCTGCCTGAAATACAGAAAGTAGTAGTGTGGGGACAGTGTGAACTGAGCTCTCTAATAAATGCTTTCATACTCTTCTTCCCCCACATACAGGGCATTCTTAAAGTATTCAGACCCCTTGTCTTTTTCCACATTTTGTTACGTTACAGCCTTATTCTACAATTGATGAAATCATTTTTTTACTCATCAATCTACACACAATACCCCATACTGACAAAGCCAAAACAGGTTTTAAGAAATGTTTGCAAATGTATGAAAAAAAAAAAAAAATGAAATACCTTATTTACATATGTATTCAGACCCTTTGCTATTACACTTGAAATTGAGCGCAGGTGAATCCTGTTTCCATTGATCATCCTTGAGATGTTTCTACAACTTGATTGGAGTCCACCTGTGGTAAATTCAATTGATTGGACATGATTTGCAAAGGCACACACCTGTCTATATAAGGTCCCACAGTTGACACTGCATGTCAGAGCAAAAACCAAGCCATGAGGTCGAAGGAATTGTGTGTAGAGCTCCAAGACAGGATTATGTCGAGGCACAGATCTGTGGATTGGTACCAAAAAAATTCTGCAGCATTGAAGGTCCCCAAGAACACAGTGGCCTTCATCATTCTTAAATGGAAGAAGTTTGGACACATCAAGACTCTTCTTAGTGCTGTCCGCCCGGCCAAACTGAGCAATCGGGGGAGAAGGGCCTTGGTCAGGGAGGTGACCAAGAACCCGATGGTCACTCTGACAGAGCTCCAGAGTTTGTGGAGATGGGAGAACCTTCCAAAAGGACAACCATCTCTGCTGCACTCCATCAATCAGACCTTTATAGTAGAGTGGCCAGACGGAAGCCACTCCTCAGTAAAAGGAACATGACAGCCCGCTTGGAGCTTTCCAAAAGGCACCTAAAGGTCTCTCAGATCATGAGAAAAAAGATTCTCTGGTCTGATGAAACCAAGATTGAACTCTTTGGCCTGAATGCCAAGCGTCACGTCTTGAGGAAACCTGGCACCATCCCTATAGTGAAGCATGGTGGTGGCAGCATCATGCTGTGGGGATGTTTTTTAGCGGCAGGGAGTGGGAGACTAGTCAGGATCGAGGGAAAGATGAACGGCAAAAGGTACAGAGAGATCCTTGATGAAAACCTGCTCCAGAGAGCTCAGGACCTCAGACTGGGGCGGAGGTTCACCTTCCAACAGGACAATGACCCTAAGCACACAGCCAAGCCAATGCAGGAGTGGCTTGGGGACAAGTCTCTGAATGTCCTTGAGTGGCCCAGCCAGAGCCCGGACTTGAACCTGATCTAACATCTCTGGAGAGACCTGAAAATAGCTGTACAGCAACGCTCCCCATCCAACCTGACAGAGCTTGAGAGGATCTGCAGAGACGAATGGAAGAAACTCCCCAAATACGGGTGTGCCAAGCTTGTAGCTTCATACACAAGAAGACTCAAGGCTGTAATTATGCTTTAACAAAGTACTGAGTGAAAGATCTAAATAGTTATGTAAGTGTAATATTTCAACTTGAAACAAAAAATATGAAATACTGTTTGTGCTTTTTCATTATGGGGTACTGTGTGTAGAATGATGAGGGGAAAAAACAATGCAGTCAATTTTAGAACAAGGCTGCAACGTAACAAAATGTGGAAAAAGTGAAGGGGTCTGAATACTTTCCGAATGCGCTTTTCATATTGTTTTCTTTCTCTGACCTGCTCTCCGGCTGTCTCACACACACACACACACACACACACACACACACACACACACACACACACACACACACACACACACACACACACACACACACACACACACACACACACACACACACACACACACACACACACCTCTATAGTACCCCATACATACATAAACATGTACCTTTAAGTGGTCTGAGTCAGTAGCACTGTGTGTGTAATATGCAAGGGTCAGGCTCAGAGGTTGCTGTCTTGTCTCATGGTTCCTATATGCGTTCCAAATGGCACCCTGTTTCCTATATATGTGCACAACTTGTGACCAGAGGTCTATGGGTATCCCTAAGGGCCCTTGTCAAAAGTAGTGCATTATGTAGGAAATAGGGTGCCATTTGGGGCACTGCCCCTGTCTCATTTCCCTGGTGGTGCTGACAGCAGGATTTATGTGCTAATTCACAATACTGCCTCCTCAGCAAGGACTGTCTCTCTCTTTCACCTCCTCCTTGGCCTACCCCCTGCCGTGCTTCTCTCTCTTCTCTCTGATGGACGCTACCAGTCAGGGGCCTCTCTCTCTCTCCTCCTCTCCTCCCCTGTGTTTGGCTCTTGGTTGGCTCTGACTCTGTCCCAAATGTCATCCTATTGCCTGTGCAGTGCACTACTTTGGACCAGAGCCCATAAGGATCACCATAGGGCTCTGGAGCTAGGAACACAAGTATTTCGCTACACCCGCAATAACATCTGCTAAACATGTGCATAAAATTGGATTTGATTCAGTCAAAAGTAGTGCACTAAATAGGGAATAGGATGTGACCCGGACGGTTGGCTGTGTCCCTCTATCTCTCGCCCTTGGTTTATTATCAAGGCATCGTGTGGTGGTGCCACTCTGTATTTTCCTCTTGTGTCTCAGTCTCTCTGTACTTGATGTTTTACTGCCTTTGGTCTTACAGTTCTGTAGCTACATCTGGGTGACTGTCTGTCAACGTGACAGTGGGTTTGATAGAGGGTTTGAACCAATGCCATGCAAAGTTAAAGAGGTGTTTCGAGAGCTACCAGATGCAATTAATACCATGTTTTCTGTGGAAGAGAGTGGTGTAGTTTGATGATCAGCCCCTAGCATACGCTAAGTACACCACCTGGTGGATTACGGCTACGTCACAAATGGCACCGGATTCCCTATGTACGGTAGTGGGCCCTGGTCAAAAGTAGTGCACTATATTTGGAATAGGGTGCCATTTAAGACGCTGCCTACATTATACATCACTCACACAATGGATGAATAAAAGAACGTGCTTTATACTTTTAATGACTTTTTTATGTTCCGTTCGGTTTAATGCATCTGGTGTATTCATGCATCTTTAATTTAGCATGGTTTTCTCTTCGTCTTCCTGGGGTTTTAGTTTGTAATGTTTCAGTTTTTAGACCAACTCTTTCCCTCTTATCTCTCCTCTCTCTGCCTTTCTCTCTCTTTTTCTCTCTCTTCTGTTCCTCTGTTCCTCTCTCTCTCTCTCTCTCCTGTTCCTCTGTTTCTCTCTCTTCTGTTCCTCTCTCTCTCTCTCTCTCTCTCTCTCTCTCTCTCTCTCTCTCTCTCTCTCTCTCTCTCTCTCTCTCTCTCTCTCTCTCTCTCTCTCTCTCTCCTGTTCCTCTCTCTCTCTCTCTCTCTCTCTCTCTCTCTCCCTCTTCTGTCTTTCTCTCAGACCCCACTGCCATGTCTACCTCTTCAGGAGTGGACCATGCTGTGATTGGAGGAGTGGTGGCGGTCATCGTCTTCATCCTGCTCTGTCTGCTCATCGTCTTGGGCAGATACCTCATCAGACACAAAGGTGACCCTTGACCATTGTAATGGCTGGAATGGAATCAATGCAACAGTGTCCTCCTATAGCTCCTACCACCAGCCTCCACTGCCCCACTCATAATCACTTCTCATTCCCCTCCAAGACCACTGCTTTCACTATTTCACCATCGTTCAATTTCCTCTCCACTGCTACTCTAGCCTGGGTACCAGTCTGTTTGTGCTAACATTCTGCTCCTTGGCACTCCTTGTTTGGCATATGACACAGAGTACAAGGAGGGGAACTGCTACTGCTACTCTACTTCCATTGCTTCCAAACCCAGTGTTATCATTACAGAGGTCCTATATGTAATTCTGTGGTTGTTATCACTCCACTCCAAGCCCATTGTGATAAGCTACATCTCTCCACTCCTACATCACTTGTTCTTTAACCTCTGACCCTGCGGTCTGTCTGTGTCTGTATCCACAGGGACATATCTTACCCATGGCGCACCCACAAACACACACGCTCGCGCACACCTACCTCTGACCCACAGTCTGTCTGTGTCCACAGGGACATATCTTACCCATGAGGCCAAGGGCTCCGATGATGCTCCCGACGCCGACACGGCTATCATCAACGCCGAGGGCGGTCATTCCGGAGCGGAGGACAAGAAAGAGTACTTCATCTAGGGAGGGGGTCGGGAGGAGGGAGAGAAGAGCCTCCATTTGTCTTCACAGCAGCCAGAGGGGGAGGAGTAGGGGACAGACAGACAGGGAAATGGTGAAATGGAAGGAAACATACGATTCAGAAGCACTGAGACTGACAGGGGAAAACCGAAAAGCTTCACCTGGTAGACCTGCATTGAAAACCGTGCGATCATTTGCACTTATATACATGACTTCCTCATGTCCACTGACACCCACACACTCACGCGCTACGTGTCACTGGCACACTGTTACGAGACACACGTCCTGTTCGTGCACACATGGACATACAAACAGACACATGCACATGGAACAGGATCACGGTAATGCAAAGTAATGTTCGATTTCTTGATTTAAGAGGGAAACCCATTTTTTTGACACATGCATATACAGTACATATACATGTTTCATTAACATTCAACTGTCAGTGACACAAATGCAAAAATGTACTCCGCATATTATTGCAAAAATGTAATTCACATTCCAGCATGTTATGCTGAAGTCCAGTTTCAGAACCCCAAACACTGTCCCCCCCATCCATTTATCCATGCCACTCCTCCCACTCATCTGTCTTTCGTCTTCCCTCTTTCGTTCTCTCTATTCTATCACTCCCCACGGAGACTACTCCAAGCCAGGACAGACTCTATATGACCTTCCTCTGTTCAGAAATCTAAAAATCAATCAACAACAACTGCTGTACCTAACCTCTCTCCCTTTCCCGTCTTTCTCTGTCACACACAAACAAACAAACAGACAAACAAACAAACAGACAAACAAACAAATACAACCCCTATTCCATACACAGTGCACTACTTTTGACCAGGGTCCATTGTAACATGAAGGCAACAGAATCAGAACACGCGACAATACAATGCAACAGGGGTTCTCAAAGTATCAATATTGCTAACAACAACAGATGAAACTCATTTTGGCCAAAAGGGATCCGTGGAATAAGTTTAGAGGGTGGAATACAGTACAATGTAATATTATGGACCCCCTCAAAATGTTTTTTGTTTTTTTTTACATAAATGCACTGTAATTTAAGCTGAAAAACTGCTCAATTCTCTCTGCCTCATGTCAACATTTGTAGAATTGCAGGATATTACGTTTAAAGTTGCAACAACAAAAGATCTCTCTGCCCCATGATGAAATGTGTAGAATTGCAAGAAATTAGCTTTAAAATGTCAATGTTTTCTCTCCGATGCCAAGAGGCGGGCCTTTAAAATGTTGCTTTCCAGGGCCCAATAAATGGTTTGAGTCCAGTCATGCACTGCCGAAGTCATAGTAAAAGTAATCGTATGCTATATTTATCCAACTCGAGTTGTGTTCTGATTATGAATTTGCTATCACAAAAGGGGTCCCCGGATACAATGCGATACAATACAACCCCTACACAGTGCCACACAACACACCCCATGCAAAAACAGCCTCCCTGTACGGTCACAGTGCGGGATTCTGATATAAATATATAAATATATATATATAATTATATAGCATTCCTTTTTACTCAGAAAACAAAAAAAAAGTTTGGTGTGCTGTAAATACACTATAATTTCCTCTCTCTCTCTTTCTCGCCCCTCCTCTCTCTCTCTTCATCTCCTCCTCCTCCTCCTCCTCCTGCCCTACATGTCCCTCCGTCTGTTACTAACTGCCGTACAGTATATAATCTAAAGCCTGCCTGTTTTTACTAATGCTGAGTGAAAAATATCAATATCTCGGAAAATGTGTGTTGCAATGAAAACCTAAAAGTACTACAAATATTTGTATGAATTCTGTTTGGATCCTTCTGTTTGGATTATTTTGTTCTGGTGTTTACTTACTGTCAGTGTTAACAGTTTTCAGTGTCTGTTGGTCAGTCCAGGAGTTCATATTGTTATGATTTAATTATGATGAGTTATTATGACTATCTATTTTCTTTCTTTCGGTTGGTATCCCTGAGGGATACTGTAGTAGCGCTAATGAATATAATTATACCACATCGCTTCTATCCTGCTGCTGCATTCTCTCTGGCCAACCACCAGCCAGTAAACGCATGCTGTGATGACATCACTTAATGTAAGAGGCTAATACTGTCACTGCACCTTTTAAAATGACATCATTCCCTGCAATCTAATAAAAGAGGCCAGCCAGGCTTGCAGGCAGCAGTTAACCAGGGTACAGTTCAGTGGGCAGGGCACTCTCTCTGCTTCAGGCATGCATACTGACACTGAACTTCATCTCTCTCTCTCTCTCTCTCCCTCCCTCTCTTTCTCTATCCACTCTCTTTGTCCCCTATCTCTCTCTCTCTGCCTCCCCCCCCTCCCTCTCTCTATCTCTCTGACCATTCCTTCCATCTTTTTGACCTTTCTCTTAGTTTTCTTTATCCGTCTCCCACACACACTCAGAAAACACATTGAAATAACTTCATAGCTAGCTAGTGCATTACTAGATTTGCTCGTTCAGTGAGCTATTGTCCGATGCGACCGGCCAGCACGCTAGCCTGACGCCTGGACTGGACACCAGGGGTCCGTTCTGTTGCTGTTGTTATAGAATTGTTAATTCCGTCTGTGATAGTTTTGTACACCTAGGGAATGATCAGGGATTGCTTCTATCTCATCCCCCATTGCCATTTTGCCACCGGGCTGTTGTGAATGGGAATAGCCATAGAGATAATAGAGAGACCATATTCTATCTATACCATGGCCTCTTCTGTGACTGCATGGGCAGCAAAATTGAGCCCTCTAGCCAGCTCTATGCGATCTCTATTGGAACAGGTCCTCTAGTGAGTCTGTTGTCACAATACGCTACAGTATACAGCCTCTCTGGGGAGAGAAAGAGATGTCTGCAGACCGAAATGGGGGCGTGGTGTCAGTCACTCACAATGTGTTTATTTGGCTTGCTCACTTTTTTTAAGAGAGGAGTTTCCAGTTGGTGAGTTTTGCATTTTCTAAGTGATCCCAATCTTACGTAACCTTTGACCTTTCAACTGATGACGAGTTGGAACCAGGAATGTCTGTCTACTCCACAGAAACTAAGGATAATAGTAGGCCTACTTACTGTATGTTTCGAACTGGACCTGTATTTGCTCCTATCTATCGTCCTGTCCTGGCTGTATAAGTTATGTGATCGCATGAAATGGCTGCATGAGAAAAGTAGGTTGAACATACTATAGCTTTGACCAAACATGAGAACATGAAAAGCGTTGTTGACAAGCCCCTATATGAGACGACCAGCCGACTGATGGAGGTGTTTGATGGCTTGTCCATAGAATTAGAATCATTCTAGTCATATGGGCTTTCCCTACTCCCCAGTCTGCAGACATCTATTATATTCTAGAACACTCCACGCTTTAGAACGCGTTGCATCTGTGTGCAGTTGTAGCTTTCTGCCACCTGGTGTCAGTGACGAGCAGCTGTTTTTCTTGCTTTGGACCACACTGTTACCCATATCACCTGTCCACCTTTCTGCTCTCTTTTCTGTACCATTGTTGGGGGAATGCTCTTTCTCCACTGCTCTCTCTCTCTTCTTATTTTGTAGTATGTTATCTTAAAGAATAGATTTAAAAATGATGTTTATTTTTCAAAGAAAGGTGTGCATACTTTTAAATGTATTACTTTCAATTCAATTGATAATCATTTTTTCCTTTTTTTTATAAATAGATGTTCAATATTTGAAGGTTAGAGGGTAGTTAGACGTATCTTATTGTTTCGACAGTCCACCCTTTTTATATAATTTCATGTATATAGTGTTGCCTTTACTGGTTATTTTTACAAGCACACTGATACACACTCACACACACACACATATGCATGAGGTACATGTAGTCTGTGACTACAGTGTGTTTGGGTGTGTGTGTGTGTGTGTTTGTGTGTGTGTGTGTGTGTGTGTGTTTGTGTATGAGTGTGTGGTGTGTATAATGATTGACCCAAACAGACTCTGGAGACACTGGTATGCGTCCCAAATGGCACCCTATTCCCTATGTACTGCACTACTTTTGACCAGGCCTCATAGCCCTTCCCATAGGGCTCTGATCAAAAGTAGTGCACTATATAGAAAATAGGGTGTCATTTGAGGACGTAGACACTATCTGTGTTATTTTCCACAAAATATTATTTTAATGACTACTTTGTTAGCATTCTTTTTGGATGATAAGTCTTCCTTTTCCTTCCTTGAATAACTGTCCATATCACATGGGAATAGTGCTGTCATGGATGTTACCTAATTTGTACTATTGCTAATGATGTCATCAAGGCGGGACTGCACTATGGTGATGATGTCATAATGCTGAGTTCTGTCTCCGTTGGCTGTTCTGATCTGTTCATACAGTATTAGCTTTTTTTGTTACTATACCGATTCAGTTGTTGACTTCAAATAAACATGCATTTGGGTTAACTTCATTTTGTCATTCTAATTATTATCTATCCCCTTGACCAATGGCTGTGTCTGTCAGTCACAATCCTTTGGCATTCAAATTGTATGGAAGCTCGTAGAATCCTCACAATTGATGTTGCATTATGTATATGTCGTGTGTCCCAAATGACACCCTATTCCCTATATAGTGCCCTACTTTTGACCGGAGCCTATTGGGCTCTCTCCAAAATTAGTACACTCACTATAAGGTGTCATTTGGGACAGGCCCCTCTGTCTCCTTTGCTTCACAATGGATATTCACCTGAACAACTATCTATGGACCGATTTCCTGTGACTAATGGTACTGCAGAGGATGACCGACAAACAGGGCTTACCTAACCACACATGCCAATGTCTTGTATTTATGGGCTGCTCAACTACACATGCCAATGTCTTGTATGGATGGTTTTACCTACACGGGTGGAAGTTAGCCCAGCGGTTAAGAGTGTCACTTAGAAATGTCCTTGTTTTGAAAGAAAAGCACATTTTTTGTCCATTGTAATAACATCAATTTGATCAGAAATACAGTGTAGACATTGGTAATGTTGTAAATGACTAACGTGGCTGGAAATGGCAGATTTTTTTATGGAATATCTACATAAGCGTACAGAGGCCCATTATCAGCAACCATCACTCCTGTGTTCCAATGGCACGTTGTGTTAGCTAATCCAAGTTTATCATTTTAAAAGGCTAATTGATCATAAGAAAACCATTTTGCAATTATGTTTGCACAGCTGAAAACTGTTGTCCTGATTAAAGAAGCAATAAAACTGGCCTTCTTTCGACTAGTTGAGCATCTGGAGCATCAGCATTTGTGGGTTTGATTACAGGCTCAAAATGGCCAGAAACAAAGACCTTTCTTCTGAAACTCGTCAGTCTATTCTTGTTCTCAGAATTGAAGGCTATTCCATGCGAAGAAATTTCCAAGAAACTAAAGATCTGGTACAACGCTGTGTACTACTCCCTTTGCTTCTTTAATCAGGACAACAGTTTTCAGCTGTGCAAACATAATTGCAAAAGGGTTTTCTAATGATCAATTATCCTTTGAAAATGATAAACTTGGATTAGCTAACACAACGTGCCATTGGAACACAGAAGTGATGGTTGCTGATAATGAGCCTCTGTACGCCTATTGGGATATTCCATAAAAGATCTGCCGTTTCTAGCTACAATAGTCATTTACAACATTACCAATGTCTACACTGTATTTCTGATCAATTTGATGTTATTTTAATGGACAAAAAGTGTTTTTCTTTCAAAACAAGGACATTTCTAAGTGACCTCAAACTTCTGAACGGTAGTGTATATATACAATTTTACCGTTATTTAAATAGGCAAGTCAGTTAAGAACAAATTCTTATTTACAATGACGGCCTACCCCGGCCAAACCCTAACCCGAACGATTCTGGGCCAATTGTGCGCCGCCCTACGGGACTCCCAATCACGGCCGATTGTGATTAAGCCTGGAATCGAACCAGAGTCTGTAGTGACGCCTCTAGCACTGAGATGCAGTGCCTTAGACGGGGTGGCAGGTAGCCTAGTGGTTAGAGTGTTGGACTTGTAACCGGAGGGTTGCAAGTTTGAATCCCAGAGCTGACAAGGTAAAAATCTGTTGTTCTGCCCCTGAACAAGGCCGTTAACCCACTGTTCCCCGGGCACTGAAGACGTGGATGTCAATTAAGGCAGCCCCCTGCACCTCTCTGATTCAGAGGGGTTGGGTTAAATGTGGAAGACACATTTCAGTTGAAGGCATTCGGTTGTACAACTGACTAATAATGGTGACTTTGACTTTAGACCGCGGCGCCACCATGGGAAAAATCTGTCGACGAGCCCTTCAGCAGAGCACTTAACCTTAATTGCCCCTGTATGTCGATCTGGATAAGAGCATCTGCTAAATGATGTAAACATGCAATTGTATGTATGGGTCTACCTACCTACACGTGCCATATGAATGGGCCATAGAAATACATAGAGGACTCATCTTTATATCTGTGCTGTTATAGTGTCTGTGACAGCATGGCCAGCGCCATTGAGGCTACAACCCGCAATAATCCCCACCCAGTTGACTACTTTAAAATTGTGGCTCTGCCCATGCTAAAATGGCCTTTTGACCACTGGAGGCTTGTATCATTCTCTATGTATGGGCCTACATATAGTACATATGCCAATATATTGTACGTATGGCATGTAGGAAAGAAACCAACAGAGGGCAGTGTTGTTCATTAAAGCACACACCGAGTGATTCACGCTCCCTTTACCACTCTTATCTTTCTCTCTCTGTCCCTCCGTCTCTCTCTATCCGTCTCCCTTCGTCTGTCTCTTTCTGCCTGTTTGGGGGAGCATCTGAGGTACTACCTGAAAGTACGTAGTCAATGTAGCCAAGTCCTGAAAAAAAACAAAAAAACGTTCCACAATTCTTTAGTCCTGATAAAGTATCTTATTCAAAGTTCTTTATGATCAGTAGAAATATTACATGTGTGAGTGAGTGACTTTATACCTAACATTACATCACTGGGGCCAAGCTTCCTGCCATCCAGGACCTCTATACCAGGCAGTGTCAGAGGAAGGCCCTAAGAATTGTTTAAGGCTCCAGCCACCCTAGTCATACACTGTTCTCTCCTCTACCGCACGGCAAGCGGTACCAGAGCGCCAAGTCTCCGTCCAAGAGGCTTCTAAATAGCTTCTACCCCCAAGCCATAAGACTCCTGAGCATCTAATACAATGGCTACCCAGACTACTTGCATTGCCCCCTCTTTTACGCTGCTGTTACTCTGTTATTATCGATGCATAAGTCACATTAATAACTCTACCCACATGTAGTATATATTACCTCAATTACCTCAAATAACCGGTGCCACCACACATTGACTCTGTACCGGTACCCCCAGTATAAAGCCTCGCTATTGTTATTTTACTGCTGCTCTTTCATTATTTGTTACTTTATTTCTTATTTTTGTAGGTATTTTTCTTAAAACTGCATTGCTGGTTAAGGGCTTGTGAGTACGCATTTCACTGTAAGGTTTACCTACACCTGTTGCATTCAGCGCATTTGACAAATGCAATTTGGTTTGATTTGAAAATACATACAGTGTTCATAGGGCTATTGACAGAGTAGACTAAAACCTACATGGGTTATATCGTGAAAAGCACATAGGCCTACACGTATTCAATGGAGATTTTAGCATATAAATCTTGGTGCGGCAAACTCCCACCAAAATGTTTTGGGGATGCATGCCAGCAAAGCCACTACACAACACAACACTAAACAATACATTAATTGCACTATTAACGGTGACAAACGGTGCCCACAAACTGTTAGGGCCTACATAAAGCTGTCCCGACAGCAGAGCTTTCTTTTCAGCACCATGGAGGGAATCTTTACCACTGCTACACCTGGCTATCAGCGGAGCCTTGTCTGGCAGCGAAACAGTTCATTCAGTTGTTTTGAATGTGGCAGAAGTCATGCTGGATTGACAGCATGGCCAATGTATTCAACCTTTTCTGTCCCATTGTGTTGAATGTTTATCCTTTTAAGCTTGGAAAAGAGACCCTTAACCTCAGACTTAGACCACACACCCACTCCACTGAATAGCAGGCCAGTGATTGCTTTGCAACGCTTGCAGTTAGCCACTGATTCCTTCCAAACCACTCATTGTTGAATTTGCGATTTCCAACTTCTTGTTTAATGTTTATGTCCAATGGCCGATGAGCACCGATACGTTTTATCTATAATTTATCTTCATTATGACAAGGATTGAAAAGGATTTTGCCATGATGATGACTGTTTGTCTACCTTGCTAGCTAAGATTTTGAAAGTATGATGTTGACATGATCAGTCCAATCAAAGCTACAGTAGATATAACGTGATTTGACGTAATTGTATCTGTGGCCAATGACCTTGAGCCTTCTTGGATGGGCACTTCTAATGTAAATCTATGGCAGCACCCAAGGGGCTTGACTTTTCGAGCTCTCCCTGTAGATTTTGCGGTGACGTAGTGTCCCCATGAGTGACAGAGCACTGAGCCAATCACGGCGCAACCAGAGAACATTACCAACCCCTACTCTCTGTATTTTCTGCTGGCTGCCCCACCACCACAGAAAGCATTGAGCTAGGCTGAAACACCTGCCTTATGGAGATGCCTTACTCAAGAACGCAAAAAAGAGACCATGTTTGTATGCTGCTTTATTAACTCAATGTTGTTGTTTTTTTAGTTTTTTTTTTTACATTGTTTGCAAACTGATATGTGAAACGTATTAATGCCAAAATAACATGCAAAACAGGCAACAGCAAACAACGACAAAATATATATATTTTTTGGCTAAACAGAACAGGTGGGGCTCAAAACAGGTAAAACTTTGTCCCACCTGCCTTGAATGATGTGTCGCCACTGCACGTATCACTGATGACAGACAGACAATAATAATAAACTGGTTGAAGGGCACCGGGCAATAATGGACATTCGTGAAAGAGGATAACTGAGTCTGATGACCAGGCTTACAGTGTGCAATTCCCCAAGTCAACTCTTACAAAAGCGCTATTCCCCGCTCGCAGAGTAAAAACACTGTGATTTTTGGAGGAGGGGGGTTCGTTTTCTGTTGATTCTGTGTAGAGAGGTAGCAAGAAGGAAAAAACCAAGAGGAATTCGCTTTTAATGAATGAGAATACGGATCGGCGCTGTGCACGCAGCCAGAGTAAAGAGGCTGAGATCGAAGGGAAGAAAAGTGGGGATAGCACAAAACAAGAAAAAGCAAAACCGCTGCAATTTACGATCAACGGATTACAACATTATTCCGGTTGTTGGCGAGTAAACTATTTTCTAGGGGGAATTGATGGTGTCTGTACAGAGCAGAACGGACTTGGCCGAGGTGATTTTGAATGCACTCGGCTGAATCATGCTGAGGTTGTGGATAATAACTTTGGCTATCAGTTTTAACAAAGGTGAGGAAAACTGAAGCCCGCTGGTCAACTGCTTGCATTTTGACGTATTCTGGTTCTATCCAATGGAAGCAGAAAGGAAAACAGTCAAAGTCATTTCTATGTATCTATCTTCTCATCCGTCTTTCCATAGCCTACCTCTTTGGCCACTGAATAGTGTGTGTGTTTCACGTTCCATGTTTTAGCAGTTTTTCTTTTTATCCTGTCCTTTGTAGTTCAGTGGAGAGAGCATGGCGCTTGTAAAGCCAGGGTAGTGGTGGGTTTGATTCCTGGGATCACTCACATGTAAAATGAATGCACGCATAACTGTAAGTCGCTTTTGGTTAAAGCGTCTGTTAAATGGCATGTATAATATTATACTGGAATAGCTTTATTTGACAGTAGTTCGTGGTGGGAACGGAGGCATTATTCGTGGTCTCCCTGAAAACATGGTATGAGAAACGGACAAATCAGAATAGTGACATTCGGTTCATATTTCCACAATTACGAGTTCAAGAAGCCTTTACCAGGCGCTCAGAGAGTGAGAGAGCTGAGCTGTTGGTTTGATCTGACCATTGTATTAATCAAAATGATTCACACAACTAAATGTATATGGCCCCAACAATATGCTTTAGCCCTATATCACGGGAGAACTGTAAAACGCACATATTACTAGGCTAGTCAATGCACATGGTGTGCCAGAGAGCTATTGATTGAACCAATAGTGTGCAACTGCAGCCCGCAATTCGGGGCGTTCCTGGATGTCGGCGTTCGCGCATCTGCAGGAACGCCCCCCTCGAGCATCCCATTTGTTCCCTCAAACCACAATGCAATTGTGGAATTACCCAGTTTCCAGGTAATTCACCATTTCTTTATGCGGCTGACATGCAGTAATGTGTGACACTTTTGAATGTGGCCCAAAAACAGGCTCGAAATTATATTACATTTCTTACTGGTATGGGACAACCTTAGTGCCTCATGCATTTTTTTTTATACTACAAAAAGTACAGGGTAGCTTACTCTGCTGACACTGACAAGCATATCAATACAAATATGTTGTCTGATCCATATAGTTGGCCTAAGAAAAGTGGAGACACAAATACAATTAAGTTAAGAATTTTGATAACAAAAATACAGATTTTTTAATTTTTTTATTTAACTAGGCAAGTCAACGCGTGCCTCGTTCTCGGCCACTCATCTCCGCCTTGTCTGTGAGCTCTCGGCCACCCTCAAACCACAATGCAATTGTGGAATTACCCAGTTTCCAGGTAATTCGCCCTTTCTTTATGCGGCTGACATGCAGTAATGTTAAGTAGTGGTGTAATAGCCTATAGTTTTTTGGGCATGTTGTGTTAATTGTGATAGGCTCACGTTTTACTGATACGGTGCACCCCCACTATTTATTTTGCTGGGACGCCGTACCGCCTTAGCTTACTAACTTGCTAGGTAGCTAGCTAGCACAAGGTGTCGCCCCGCATCCTGTGTACCGGAGAAAACCGTGCACTGTATATCAGTAGTCCTTACCTCCTGCTAGCACAGCAGACTGGAGGCTAGGGCAACACTATGTACATCTTGATAGTTAGCGACACTGTGTGCTAGTTATCTTGGTGTCTCCCTCGCCTCCTGCCTGCTGTGGACCGGAGTCCTCCTTAGGACTAGCTGGCTAAGCTAAACACCTGCCTTCGATAACAGAACTGAGGGAAAACGAAAAAACTAACTAACTAAAAAATGGATCAATAGAAGTATAAAAGAGTTCCTGCAGATGCAGGAAAGCCCACATGCAGGAACGCACCGAATTGCGGGCCACGATTGCACCCTTTTTGAATGAACATGGGCAATTAGAACTGAAAAACTCGAGCCCGATTAGAATGTAACATGAGTCACCAGATCTCTCTGTGTTTGGCACGGACCGGTGCTTAGCCTATAGTCATGTCTCTCAATTTCAGCATGTAGTCTCTCAAGACATGGTTTGCCCCCGGCAATGAAACAATATTGCTAATAGGCCTACGTTGCTCCAAGGTCGGGGATATCTGAGAATACACAGCATGCAGGTAGTCTCGCCTGCACTTGCCCAGAGACAGATGACCCGCAAATTAATAAAACATTTTACCTTTAGGTGAAAGAACATTTCTCAACAAGGATTACTGAATGATATGCCTCATATGTTACCACGTGCAGCATACCTGCCTAGTATGCACCTGAGAGTACAACACATCTATTACATCAGCCATTCATACAGCTTTATTCAGTTCTGATTATACTATCAATAGCCTACCCATAACAAGCAAAATGGCAAAGGCGTGTAATAACTATACTAACAAACGAGTCTGCAGTGTTTTTAGTCCTATGCCACTACTATTCATTGTTGATTTCAGTGAGTCAGTCAACACTCCTTCCTTACTGTAATGGTGTGTGAAGTGATGTCTCATTGATTGTTGTGTGTGTGTGTGTGTCGGTTGGTTTCGATTGGCTGTAATTATAGGCGTTGTGTGGTAGTGTGCGTCCACACTCTGTTCCCTATATAGTGTACTACTTTTGAGTAGGGGCAATATATATATATATATATATATATATTAAACCAGTTTATACACTGATACCATAAAATAGTGATTTTAAGTTAGGTCTCTCAAGTGAACTAGTGTCAGCCTAGTCTTTACCTTGTCAAACTGGGAATATCTAAGTAGTGACCCAAAAGAGTAAATACTATAAAACAATATTGAAACCCCCTGTCTCCTCGCTCTCTTTCTCCCCATCCCTGTCTCTTCCTCTCTCTCTCTTTTTCTCCCCATCCCTGTCTCTTCCTCTCTCTCTCTCTCTCTTTCTCCCCATCCCTGTCTCTTCCTCTCTCTCTCTCTTTCTCCCCATCCCTGTCTCTTCCTCTCTCTCTCTCTCTCTCTCTTTCTCCCCATCCCTGTCTCTTCCTCTCTCTCTCTCTTTCTCCCCATCCCTGTCTCTTCCTCTCTCTCTTTCTCCCCATCACTGTCTCTTCCTCTCTCTCTCTCTCTCTCTCTTTCTCCCCATCCCTGTCTCTTCATCTCTCTCTCTCTTTCTCCCCGTCTCAATTCAATTCAATTTGCTTTATTGGCATGACGTAACAATGTACATATTGCCAAAGCTTACATTTGATATTTATAATATGAACATCATTAATAATCAAAATTGTCAACAGGACAACAGTAACAACAATAACCAAGGGTCAAAATAACCACATTGAACAACAACAATAAGCATATAGTAGAAGACATGTGCAGGTTGATTGGTCTGTCAGACACTGTCCTTCATCTTATGGCAGGCAGCGATGTAGTGCGCTGCCAACCCACAGCTTTCTGCTTCCTCCCCCAACAGGATGGGTAGCCTATTCTCATCAGAGAGGTCTTTGAAACCTTGAATAAGGGTTTCAAATTTGGGGAAATGACACTCTCTAATTGTTTTATATTTTTGACATGTTGTCAGGAAATGCAGTTCTGTCTCAGGTTCTGCTGTGGTGCAGTGGTTGCACAGCCTTTCCTCTACAGGGAGCCAGGTTTTCCTGTGTCGACCCTTCTCAATGGCAAGGCTGTGCTCACTGAGCCTGTACTTTGTCAAGGTTTTTCTAAGGTTTTGATCAGTAACCATGGTCAAATAGTTTGCCACGGTGTACTGTCGATTTAGGGCCAGATAGCACTGCATTTTGCTTTGTGCTTGTGTTTCCCAATGAGCAATGTAGTTTTGTTTTGATTGTGATGTAATTTGTTTTATTCTGATTGATTGTATGTTCTGGTCCTGAGGCTTCAGTGTGTTAGTAGAACAGGTTAGTGAACTCAGCCCCAGGACCAGCTGGATGAGGGGACTCTTTTCTTTGCTCAGCTCTTGGCATTGCAGGGCTTGGTAATGATATGAGAGGGGGTCACTGTATTTTAGATGTTTCCAAAACTTAATTGCTCTTTTTGAGTTTTTATTATTAGTGGATATTGGCCTAATTCTGCCCTGCATGCATTGTTTGTAGTTTTCCTCTGGACATGTAGGAGAATCTTACAGAACTCAGCATGCAGGGTTTCAATGGGGTGTTTGTCCCATTTGGTGAAATCTTGTTTTGCAAGTGGACCCCACACCTCGCTGCCATAAAGTGCAATTGGTTCAATGACACATTCAATTCGTTTTAGCCAAATTTTAATAGGTATTTCAATTTGAATTTGTTTTTTAATTGTGTAGAATGCCCTGCGTGCTTTCTCTCTCAGTTCATTCACTGCCTCATTAAGGTGTCCAGTTGAGCTTATTTTTAAACCTAAGTAGTTGTAGTGTGTGCAGTACTCTATATATTTTGTACCAATTGAGAACTTTGGTCTAATTCCCTGAGATGTGGATCGTCTCTGAAAAATCATTATTTTAGTCTTTTTGGGGTTTACTGCCAGGGCCCATGTCTGGCAGTACTGCTCTAGCAGGTCCAGGCTCTGCTGTAGGCCATGTGCTGTGGGTGACAGCAGACACAGGTCATCTGCGAAGAGTAGGCATTTAACCTCTGAATTGTGGAGACTAACACCAGGGGCAGAGGATTCTTCTAGAATAGTGGCCAATTCGTTGATGTAAATATTGAAGAGTGCAGGGCTCAGATTGCAACCCTGGCGAAGGCCCCGCCCCTGGGTAAAGAATTCTGTTATTTTTCTTGCCAATTTTAATGGCGCACGTATTGCCAGTATACATTGATTTAATTATGTCATATCTTTTACCCCCTACACCACTTTCAATAACTTTGTAGAACAGTCCTGTATGCCAAATAGAATCAAATGCTTTTTGGAAGTCGATAAAGCAAGCATATATTTTGGTATTATTTTGGTGGACATGTTTATCTATCAGGGTGTGTAGGGTGTAAATATGATCGGTCGTGCGATGTTTTGGTATAAATCCAATTTGGCTTTTACTCAAGACGTTGTGCTTATTAAGAAAGTTTAGAACTCTTACATTTATAATACTACAGAAAACCTTCCCCAGGTTACTGTTCACACAAATGCCTCTGTAATTGTTAGGGTCAAATTTGTCTCCGTTCTTAAAGATTGGGGTTATGAGTCCTTGATTCCAGATGTCAGGGAAATAACCTACACTCAGGATCAAATTAAACAGTTTTAATATAACCGATTGAAATTTTGCACTAGTGAGTTTGAGCATCTCATTTAGGATGCCATCAGGTCTGCATGATTTTCTATATTTGAGGGCCTGAAGTTTTTTATAGAGCTCCTGGTCAGTAATTGGGGAGTCCAATGGATTTTGATTGTCCTTTATAGCTTTTTCTAATCTATTTAACTTCTCATGAATTTGGCGTTCTGCGTTTTTGTCAATTTGAACGGTGTTGTAGAGTGTTTTAAAATGGGTTGTCCATATGTCACCATTTTGTATCGCTAATTCCTCTTGTTTAGATTTTTTTAGTTTTTTCCAATTTTGCCAGAAGTTGTTTGTGTTTATGGACTCCTCAATTAGTGTCAGCTGCTTGCTGTTGTACTGTGCTTTTTTGGTTCTGAGTGTACATTTATAGAGTTTTAAAGTAAAGAAGGCGTAATTCACCATTATTTGGGTCTCTGTGCTTTTGGTTTGATAGTGTTCTAAGTTTTTTCCTTATAATTTTACAATCTGCATCAAACCACTTGTCATCTGTGGTCTTTTTTGTTTTGTTTTTTATCAAATATAATTGTGCTTCTTTTGCCGTTTGCCTGAATATATAGTTTGTGTTTAACTGCTAGATTGATGCCTTCTTTACTGTGAGTGAATGTGGTGTCCAGAAAGTTATCTAAGAGTGTTTGGATATTTTGATTACAGGTTGCTTTCTGGTATTCTTCTGTGCTGTTTTGGGCCCATCTGTATGAATTTCTGATGTTGTACAGCTTACTGGGCTGTGAATGTGTGGTTGTTTCCATGTCTGTTCTTTTGAGGAACAACGTAATTTGGCTGTGATCAGACAGAGGTGTTAGTGGCTTGACAGTGAATGAGCTGAGAGAGAAAGGGTCAATGTCTGTAATCATATAGTCTACTGTACTGTGGCCAAGAGGTGAGCAACAGATGAATCTCCCCAAAGAGTCCCCCCATAACCTACCATTGACAAAGTACAGACCCAGGCTTCTACAGAGCTGCAACAGATCCCTTCCGTTTTTGTTGACGGTGCTGTCACTGTTGTTTCTATGGGGGAGATGAAGACAGTTAGAAACAGTATGGCCTGTAATAAAGCTGTCCCCTCGTGTGGTCGTTAGATCAGGTAGTGTTCCTGTGCGCATTTGTGTCCCCACAGATGAGCACATTTCCCTGGGCCTGGAAATGACACGTCTCTTCCTCGAGGGTGGGGAACATCTCCTCTGAGTAATATGGGGATTCTGAGGGGGGGGATATATATTGCGCAAAGGAACACATCTTTTTCTGTCAGTACAAGTTATTTTTTTAGTTTTAACCAAATGTGATATTTACCAATTTTGAGGGGATCAATTAGATTTTGAGGTTGGGATTTGTACCACATGATCAGTCCTCCAGAGTCTCTGCCTCTATTGACAGATCTGTGTTTCTGTGATGGCACAATTACCTCTCTGTAGTCTGTGGGACAGTGAGTGACAATGTCAGCCTTACACCATGTCTCCTGCAAAATGATGACGTCTCTTCCTCTCTCTCTCTCTCTCTTTCTCTCTTTCTCCCTGTCTCTTTCTCCCCATCCCCGTCTCTTTCTCTCTCTTCCTCTCTCTCTATTTCTCCCCATCCCTGTCTCTTCCTCTCTATTTCTCGCTACCCATCCCTGTCTCTTCCTCTCTCTCTCCCTCTTTCTCCCCATCCCGTCTCTTTCTCTCTCTTCCTCTCTCTCTATTTCTCCCCATCCCTGTCTCTTCCTCTCTATTTCTCGCTACCCATCCCTGTCTCTTCCTCTCTCTCTCCCTCTTTCTCCCCATCCCGTCTCTTTCTCTCTCTTCCTCTCTCTCTATTTCTCCCCATCCCTGTCTCTTCCTCTCTATTTCTCGCTACCCATCCCTGTCTCTTCCTCTCTTTTTCTTTCCATCCTGCTACATCTCGGTCTGTCTCTTTCCATCTACCACTCCATCCTCTCTTAGTGACAGCAGGAGGAAAGGAAAATAGACATTCTAAACTGAGAAAGATAGAGGGAGACTGGACATGTCCTCCTTGCACTGCAGTTTTGGTCACTTCTCTATGAAGTAGTATGAAGTAGCTCAGGATCACCAGAATAGTATGGGGAATTTAATCACTAGAGGTGCCCCAAATAGCACCCTATTCCCTACATAGTGTATTACTTTTCACCAGGGCCCTATGGTTTTTCTGTTCCATGAGCAACTGTATAACTATGCTGTTATCTAAACCTAATCACAAATGATTAGTCGTAAATAATGCTAATAATATTAACTGTTGTATTTATGATACCTTGATATGATACATAAAGTTTTTCCAATTTCCACTGACTCTGTCCCAAATGGCACCCTATCCCCTATATAGTGCACTCAAGTGAACTATCCCCTATGTAGTGCTCTCAAGTGAACTAGTGTCAGCCTAGTCTTTACCTTGTCAAACTGGGAATATCTAAGTAGTGACCCAAAAGAGTAAATACTATAAAACAATATTGAAACCCCCTGTCTCCTCGCTCTCTTTCTCCCCATTCCTGTCTCTTCCTCTCTCTCTCTCTTTCTCCCCATCCCTGTCTCTCTCTCTCTCTCTCTCTCTCTCTTTCTCCCCATCCCTGTCTCTCTCTCTCTCTCTCTCTCTCTTCCCTCTCTCTCTCTCTCTCTCTCTCTCTCTCTTCCCCTCTCTCTCTCTCTCTCCCCATCCCTGTCTCTTCCCCTCTCTCTCTCTCTCTCCCCATCCCTGTCTCTTCCCCTCTCTCTCTCTCTCTCCCCATCCCTGTCTCTTCCCCTCTCTCTCTCTCTCTCTCTCTCTCTCTCTCTCTCTTTCTCCCCATCCCTGTCTCTTCCCTCTCTCTCTCTCTCTCTCTCTCTCTCTCTTTCTCCCCATCCCTGTCTCTTCCCTCTCTCTCTCTCTCTCTCTCTCTCTCTCTCTCTTTCTCCCCATCCCTGTCTCTTCCCTCTCTCTCTCTCTCTCTCTCTCTCTCTCTCTCTCTCTCTCTCTCTCTCTCTCTCTCTCTCTCTCTCTCTCTCTGCATGCTGGGAGTGTTGGTGCATGCTGGGAATTGTGTGAGTGAGTGCGTGGCAGTGTTGTGAAGAGTTAGATATCCTGGGTTTTCTTTCGATTTTCCTTTTCTTCTGTGCATGATTAAGGTTATTATTTTTATTTACTTGTTGTGGTAGAATTAATTATATTGTTTTTCGTGTCGAAACTACCCTGACATTGGCGGGGATGGCTACCTGAATGGGGACGCCGTCCCTGTCACTTCGGCACGGCTTTAGGTGTGTTACTGAAGCTACTGTCACGGTGGAGGAGTTTCTGGTCGCCGTAGGAGAGAAGGTAGGATATGAGAATATTGCTTATGCGTCACGGATGAATAAAGCGGTGGTGGTTTTCCTTAAAGAAGAGCGTCTTGTTGATCGTATGGTTGAGCATGGCGTACTTCTTAAAGGAATGTTTATTCAAATCACGCCGCTTTTTTCTCCGTCAACAAGGGTAACGATTTCAAATGTACCGCCGTTTATTCCCAATGAGCTATTGGAGCGCGAGTTATTGCGGTTTGGGAAGTTTGCAAGCTCAATTAAGATTGTCCTGTTGGGTTGCAAACACCCGGCGTTGAAACAGGTTATGTCGTTTCGGCGACAGGTGTTTATGTTTTTGGATTCTCCGGAGCAGACTTTGGAGTTATCGTTTAAAGTTAAGTATGACAACAGACTGTATATGGTTTATGCTAGTACGGGTAGTCAACGGTGTTTTGAGTGTGGGGATGTTGGCCATAAGCGACATGCTTGCCCGAAAAGGGAGAAGGCGGAGGGAGGGGAGCAGGTGGTCCTCTTAACGCCTGAGCCCACTGATGTAGGGAGAGGTGGGCCGACAGCGGTAGAGCAGCCACAAGCACCTGTTGCTGAGGAACAAGTTGTCCGTGTTGAGGGAACTGTTTTCCAGCGTGTACCAGAGGGAAATGTTATGCATCAGGAAAATATAGCTATAGAAACTACGGATGGATCTGAAGAGACTTTTCCTCAAACCGGTGAGGAGTTGGCCAGTATGAGTGCTGGGGTACAGGAGGGGGTTCATGTGGAGCTAGGCTCCCAGGTAGTGGAGGAGATGCCCACTATGAGTAATGGTGTACAGGAGGGGGTTCATGTGGAGCTAGGCTCCCAGGTAGTGGAGGAGATGCCCACTATGAGTAATGGTGTACAGGAGGGGGTTCATGTGGAGCTAGGCTCCCAGGTAGTGGAGGAGATGCCCACTACGAGCAATGGGGTACAGGAGGGGGCTCATGTGGAGCCAGGCTCCCAGGTAGTGGAGGAGATGCCTGGTACGAGTGATGGGGTGCAAGTAGGGAGTGTTGAGGGGGATGTGGTAGAGGGGACTCAGGGGTCTGTGGCCTCAGCTGAGGAGGATCAGGAGAAGGATATGGATATCTCTGTTGATACGAAAGCAGCTGGTGAGGACTCAATTTATAATCTAGAGGAGATAAATGGGTTCCTGGATCAGACTTTTGGGAAATCTGTCAAATTGGCAGATTTTTTTGACGTTGATAAGTTTGTGAGGTCAGCTGTGATGTTACAGAAGACGGTGGGGTTAGACCAGTTGAGTGAGAAGAAGCGTTTTCGCTTGAGGAAATTTGTTACTGCTGTCACAGCAGCAAAAGGCACTGGGAAACGTGGATTGGTTAAGAGAAAATTTAAATAATGATGATGATCATGCCTCATAGGGTGTTTTCTTTCTCTTTGGTTTCTCTGTGGTTTCTTCTGCTTTTCCTTTCTCTTTTCTATATGGAGGTACTAAGGGTAGGTTCTCTCAATATTAATGGGGAAGGGACAGGAATAAGAGGGCTTGGGTATTAGAAGTAATAAAACAGAAAAGGCTTCATGTAGTTTTTCTGCAGGAGACACATAGTGATGAGGCTAATGAGGTTGACTGGGGTATGTGGTGGGAGGGCAGCATATACTCAGTCATGGTACTAATTTCAGTGCTGGGGTGGCAATCTTGTTTTCCTCAGGTTTAGGGGTGACTGTGGTATCTACAACAGAGATTGTCAAGGGCCGGGTTTTATTGGTCAAGGTGGATATAATGGGTTTCTTGTTTGTTTTTTTTTGAATGTATATGCTCCTAATGAGGGCACAGAGCGTATTGCTATATTTAATCAAATAAAGGAAACCTTAAGACAGTGTGACCAAGAGGGGTGTCTGGTTTTAGGGGGGGACTGGAACTGTACAGTGGATTTTACTGTTGATCGCACTGCTGAAGAACCTCACCTGCGGTCAGCAACTTGTCTGTCTGGTCTATTAACTGAGTTTGAGCTTTCGGATGTGTGGAGAGTAAGGAATGCTAAAGTTAGGCAGTACACCTGGCTCAAAGTTAATGAAGGTCATGTCAGTGCAGCAAGGCTAGACAGGTTATATGTATCTGAGCAATATTGTAGTAGGGTTGGAAGGTGTGACATTACTCCTGTGGGGTTCTCTGATCACCATATTGCTACTGTTGATATTCACTTGTCCTGTCCACGAAGGTCATCACCTTACTGGTATTTTAATGTTAAATTGCTACATGATGTCATGTTTTGTGAAAGGTTTTTGTTGTTTTGGGAAAAATGGAGGGTTACAAAAGGAAATTTTGATTCCTTGAGACAATGGTGGGAGGTTGGGAAGGCCCAAATACGAGTTTTTGTCAACAGTATACTGCTCTGTCACGTATTGAAGTTCAAGAGACCATCAGGGCCCTTGAACAGGACATCAAGTCTATTGAATTGAAGTTGCTCACTCAGAATGACCCTGGACTAGCTATGAACTTACAGGACAGGAGACATGAACTGAAGTCGTTTCTACCTAAAGAGTGAAGGGTGCCTTGATTAGGTCTCGTTTTGCTACCCTCAAGGATATGGATGCCCCTAGCACTTTTTCTTTAACCTAGGACAGTCAACATTGCAACGTAAACAGATGGTCTGCCTTCGTCTCCCTGATGGGAAGGTGACCACGGATGACAGCGAAATGCGCCAACATGCTGTGGATTTCTACTCTGCCCTCTATAAGGCGGAGGATTGTGATTCTCTGTGTACTGAACAGTTGCTACACGGTCTTCCTCAGCTGGGCCCTGAGCAGAGAGTTGCTTTAGACTCTGACATTACTTTGCAGGAGCTGTCCACAGCAGTTAAGCAGCTCTCAACAGGCCGAGCCCCTGGCATCGATGGTTTACCATCTGAGTTCTACAAGCACTTTTGGCGGTCTATTGGGGAGGATTTTTATGAAGTGGTGTGTGAATCCTTTCATGAGGGTTCTCTTCCTGTATCCTGTCAACGTGCGGTGCTTTCATTGTTGCCAAAAAGGGGATTTGGCTCTCATAAAAATTGGAGACCTGTTGCTTTGCTGTGCAGAATATAAAATTGTATCTAAATGTCTCTCAAACAGGTTGAAAGAGTATCTGGGATTGTTGGTCCACAAGGACCAGTCTTACTGTGTACCTGATCGCTCTATTGTTGACAATTTGTTTCTAATAAGAGATGTTTTAGATATTTGTAAACTGTCTGATGTAAATGTGGGTTTACTTTCTTTGGATCAGGAGAAGGCTTTGATCGTGTGGACCACCAGTACTTGTTCACAACAATGAAAGCCTTTGGGTTTGGGGATGTTTTTTGTCTTGGATGAGTTTACTGTATGCTGGGGCCTCATGTATGGTGAAGGTGGGGGTTGAGTTGCCCCATCCCTGTCCAAAGGGGCATCAGGCAGGGATGCCCAATTTCAGGGCAGTTATATAGCCTGGCAATTGAGCCAATGCTTTGTTTTTAAGAGCGAGGCTTACTGGTTTCTCTGTGCCAGGTGTAATGAAGGGTCCCACAATAGCACTGTCATGCGTATGCAGATGACGTGACAGTTTTTATTACAGGGATGAGGATGTTAAGGTTCTCTCAAACGCTTTAAAGGTGTATGAGGGGCCTCTCAGCTAGAGTCAATTGGGAAAAGAGTGAAGCGCTGTGGGCAGGTCAGCTTCAGACGGGTCCGTTCCACAGTTACCTGGGGGGCTTCAGTGGGGCAGAGAAGGGATGAAGACTTTGGGGGTTTTTCTAGGCTCTGATGTCTTTCAGAAAAAGAACTGGGAGGGTGTAGTGGAGAAAGTGTGTGCCAGACTGTCAAGGTGGAAATGGGTGCTACCTCAGCTGTCTTATAGGGGAAGGGTGCTGGTAGCTAACAATCTTGCTGCCTCTACCCTGTGGCACAGACTAATAATACTGCAGCCACCGGGGGGTCTGATACAAGAGCTTCAGAGGACCCTTGTCAATTTCTTCTGGTCTGGACAACATTGGATCAAAGCTGCAGCCCTGTACCTGCCACTGCATGAGGGTGGGCAAGGCCTGGTGGACATTTCTTCCAGGATCATGGCTTTCGGCTTCAAGCAGCCCAGAGACTGTTGTACTGTGACGGTTCTAGCTGGGTGGATACAGCCTACACATTGATGAGGAGAGCGGGCTGTTTGGACTTAGACAAGCACCTTTTCCTCTTAAAGCTAGAGGGGGGTGAGTTGTCTGGCCTGACTCCATTCTATGAGTCTGTTATGCAGGCTTGGAGAGTTCTTGTAAAGTCCCGTAAGGCCGGCACGCCACCAGGGATGTGGCTTTTTGAAGAGCCTCTATTTTACAACACTGCCATCCAGTCCCGTGTTCTGGGTTCAGCCAGCCTACGTTCATGCCTGTTAGGTGTGGGGTGTACCAAGCTGGGTCATCTGATGCGGAGTAGGAGTAGATCGTTGGAGGAGCTGGGAGAAAGAGCGGGGATCCGATCATCTCGCCTACTGAGGAAGGTCGTCGCTGAGGTCTGTGATTCCTGCCAGTACTTCATCTGCAGTATGTGACTGACACTTCCAATTCTGATCGGTGGAAGGAGGGTCTGGACTATGTGTTCCCTGCACTGATTGTTAGAGCTGCGGCGGGGGCATTCGAGGAAGACGTGGGGATGCTGCTTTCCTTCCATACCCCGGAGCTGGGGGAGTTCAAGGAGGTGGGAAAGAAGGCCTTGTACAGAATATGTGTGAAAGTGTCCCATGCCTCCTCCCTGGAAGGGGTAAAATCGACGAGGTGGGCGGGTGTGTTTGGTCCAGGTGCATCCCCAAAAGGCTGTTGGAGGACTTTATACAAACTGCCTATTGAAAAGAGGACAGCTGACCTCCAATGGAGGATAATACATGGAGCCATAGCCACTAATATGCATCTGGTACACCTGGACCCGACA